>OU452302.1:4226250-5450625 GCA_911728475.2 Pterostichus madidus | reverse complement strand
ATCGCTCCCCGATGCTGATGACTACTGCTTCTGTTTTGGAGTCGCAGCGAGGTATATTTCGAGGGAGCCCAGAGCCAACTTCATACCAGATGACAGAACCGAACTAACTAATTTTCATTACTAACATGCTGACATGCATCTGTAGCACCATAAACAATTACTACAGCTGATGGTTCAGATCTCAAAATTACAATTAATAAAATTAATTTGAACGTTCTTAATTACCACATTTTAAAGCTTTAAATAAATGTATATTTTCCTACAACTGTGCGATTTCTTTGTTATCACGTAACTATTATTGCCTTGGTTACTTATGGAAAGTAGACAAATGCAGACCAAGTGCGTTTCTGTAAGCAAAAAACACTAGTGCGGCAAGTAATTCATTACGCAACTGTAAAAAAAAGTTGTATTGAGAGTGATTTAAATTTCGCGCCGAGCGCGGAATTCATATTTTGGCCACAGACGCTTATGGAAGAAGAAGATGTAGTGAGCCAGCGCTAGTAAATATGCAGTATATTTTGACGTTTATAAACATAACCTTAAATTGCAGTATATCTAATCTAATCTAAACAATTAATAAAAAGAACCGAACAAAGTAAAATATATCGATAAATGGTTTTATTTTAAGAGTAAGTGAAATACATAATATTTATTGTTTGTGTATATTATTAACACAGCTGTTACAGTTGCTTATATTGACATAATGAGAAATGGAAACTTTTGTATTGTCTAATAAAACATTGATTTCTCCCGTACCTGTCCATATTATTAACAATAAAATTATTGAGAACAATTTCGGAGGTTTTAGAAGTACCAACAGGAGGTTGATTGTCATTGTCGAAAATAGACCCAACATAGCATGATCTGGGGCTTCAATTATCTTTGGAGGTGTTTATGATAAAGAAGAATCATTCATTGTAGTATTCCAATCTAGATGATTTTGAAGAAATTGTCTTGAAATTAGTGAAATATTTTTAAATAACGTAGAACAATGTGCAAGCAATCAACAAACAAACCATAGCAACGCTGTAAAACATCGTTCTCGTGAATATCATTAAGATTTTATAAATTTTGACAATATTTTAGTGATTTTCTAAATCGCACAGTTGTAGGAAAAATGTTGTTTATAACACGTGCCGAAAAAGGTTACGTGCTCATGCAGATTTCCGTAAATTCTGCACTTGCACGTAACAAGTATTTTTCGGCACTTGTTATAAAAATAACTATTATTTATTTGTTTTACTCTGTACGATAGGACCTTAATCCCAATTTATAGTACAAGGTCCGGAAACACTTCACTCGCATAAATATATTACTTACTAAGATCTGCTACGGTAGAGTGCCACACCCAGTAATGAGTAAAGGGCGTGATGATATATTTATTTATTGTTTAATCTTTTATTTCAATAATAAAATTTTGTTCAAAATTAATTTGGGAATGATTGACAATTGAAGTTGTCAGTAGTTTTTGCTATAAGTAGCTATTCAGGAATCGAACTCAATCAAGTTAGACTTGAGAAACATTTGCAGAGATTAAGGCAAACTTATGAATTTCTATATAACGTTGTTATGACGTGAATTGTGCACGAACAAGGAAATTCCAGGAAGCATGAGTCAGATGATCCAGCAGCCACCAACACTGCATTGCCTTGACTGCACTCAGATTCCTCAGTGGCTTGCGGATTAAACATGCAGCCGACGTCGCGTCGGCACATCACAGAGCCGAGACCGCTTCGCCAGAAGTGCAACGGCCCCCGCGTGGACCCACGCACTTCAACACGCGTAGCGCACGCACCAGACAGACGCGCCAATCATGCAATCAACAGCGAATGAGACTAATTGAGATAGTCTGCACGCATATACACTTTGCGAAAAACTGCAATACTTGTTTACAGATTCCTACAGAAATACTAAATTTATTTCACTGTAATGCAGAAATTTACACTTCTTTTATCTTTTACTGTTATCGTATCGCTTTGAGGATTTCAGAACCAAAGTTCCATTCCCGTAAACAGCAAAATTTATTCCACATTAATATTACCCCTTAGCACTAATAGTTAGAGAGCTAGGATGCAAAATGATGTCTCATTTTTTCCAATGACAGAAATGGTTTTTTTAATAGATTATGTTATGAGAAACATGAATACAAGGAAATTAGATTTGGGAACGGGTGGCAACTATAGATGGCGCCGATGTGAATGCGCTGATTTTAAGGGTGGTTGTTAATATATTTTTTACAGGCTAATTTTTAGTTGAAATGATAGATTTTGGTATAATTAAGTAATAAAAATGGTAGATAGAAGTTTTGGCCGGTGACGCATGCGCAACAAAACCGGTCAAAGTATAGGCAATTTTTATGGTGTGACGTCATTATTGGCGACTAGACATTTTCTAGCGACTTACTGCTAGCAACTGCTTTGAACCAGTCGCTAACTCAGTCGCTACGTCCTATTCGTAAGTTTTACGATGCCGTGTTTTGAAAAGTTTGATTATTTTCATAAATAATACTAAATATAGAAACATAGTTACGATTTCAATCAACAAAGTGGACTTGTTAACAATAAACAATCACAAAAAACCCCAACAAGTTTTTCAGAAACACCCACATTAGTCTGATTTTTGTAACCAACAGTAGAAAATAAATAAAAATAAGTAAATAAATATATCATCACGCCTTCTACCCATTACTGGGTGTGGCACTCTGCTAAAGCAGATCTCGGTAAGTGATATATTTTACGCGTGAAGTGCGGTTACCAGTCGTCAAATCACGGCCCCCAAACATGTTAGTGGTGGAGGAGCCACAGGGATAGCTTTTTTCAAATTATGTAAATTTGTCGCCTGTGGGAATCGAACCAGGGACCTCAGGATCCACAGGCCGACTTCATACCACTGTGCTAGCCATCCCATAAATAAATTCCGTAGAAATTTAACTAAGTCGCCTGACGTCATCAAAATTATGAATTAGAATCGGTCTCCTAACTGTAATCCAATATTAACTACATTCGCGCGAAATTATTTTTGTAGACCTTACTTTCAATTTGATTGTCTCAATACGAATCAAATGGGGTGGCTAGCTCAGTAGTATGAAGTCGGCCTGTGGATCCTGAGAACCCTAGTTCGATTCCCACAGGCGACACACAATTTTCATAATTTAGAAAGCTACCCCTGTGGCTCCTCCACCACTAACATCTTTGGGGGCCGTGATTTGACGACTAGTAACCGCACTTCACGCGCAAAAATATATCACTTACCAAGATCTGCTTCGGCAGCGTGCCACACCCAGTAATGGGTAGAAGGCGTGATGATATATTTATTTTTTATTTTAATACGAATCAAATTTACAACCCAGAATATTTTGATTTGACGATTCGAGAGAAGTTATTCCTGTCCCGAAAGAAGTACTTAGAGTAGAAGAAACTCGCTACTGCAGTACAAATAACAGGCATATTTCGCCGCGGGTCAAAAAGTCCCGAAGCACTAACCACAACTTGTTGCGGTTACGGTGGTTGTGCGCAACTATTTCTGTAACAAATTGTTATTGTCGCTGGTTGTAACGATGTTGTTTAGAGTGGGCGTGCCTGGCTAGTGCCAGTGCCGATGTAGGGTTCGTGAATATGATTTATTTACGCTGCAAGAGCTGCGTAATAACTTGCTTGCTACGCGCTCCTCCGGGACCGTAGTAAATAATCCTAGGATGTTCACACGTTGACTACGTGAATGCGGTGAATGCACATCATAGAATGTGATAAAGTTACGAATTTTCTATTCAGTTGCATCTTCTTTGAAACAAAGCAGCAAGCAACGAGATTATTAACTGTAGATAACTGGTAGTTAAGTGAATGAAAATAAACAAAAACTTGAGACAGATAGTAGTGGATAGTTGAAGGAAAATTCTGATGTAACAATCATGTTTGTTCGTCTCCGTTATTACAATTACTCGCGAGTACACAGTATTTAAGTAACAAAACAAAATATACGTTACGATGGTCTAAACGTCATAATACAGTTATTAAGATGACTTTGAGCCATGGGCACGAAAAATCGGTGAAAGCAGGAATTGTAGCCTCTGCAACATTCCAGAAGAAGCTTTGAGCTTCGATACATAATTATTGCTGGTAAACAAATATAATTATCTGCATTTTGCTAGAACCAATTTAGTAAGGATATAAGTTTGTATTTAACTGTAGTTTGAAATAGTATAAATTAGATTTTTCGGGAATTAATAAATAAAAACAGTTTTTTTTTATTTGACGTTTTATTAAATACATATTTATCTGTTATATTTTACTAATAAGTTTGTCTTTATTAATAATTTTCTTAAAATTTCTCAAAAAAGATGTTATATATTTTTAAATTTATTTATAAGTATTTTTTAATTTATATTTATAATTTTGTATTGCTAGTATTATTAATATTATTAAAATAAAAATAAATATATCATCACGCCTTCTACCCATTACTGGGTGTGGCACTCTGCCGAAGCTGATCTCGGTAAGTGATATATTTTGCGCGTGAAGTGTCGTCAAATCACGGCCTCCATAGATGTTAGTAGTGGAGGAGCTACAGGGGTAGTGTTTTGAAATTATGAAAATTGTTTGTTGCCTGTGGGAATCGAACCAGGGTTCTCAGGGTCCACAGGCCGACTTCATATTATTAATATTTTATAATTAGTGTCCTGATGAAGGTTGTATGGGGTAGCTAGCTCAGAGGTATCAAGTCGGCCTGTGGATCCTGAGAATCCTGGTTTGATTCCCACAGGCGACAAACAATTTTCACCATTTTAAAACTACCCCTGTGGCTCCTCCACACAAACATCTATGGGGACCGTGAGTTGACGACTGGTAACCGCACTTCACGCGCAAAATATATCACTTACCGAGATCTGCTTCGGCAGAGTGCCACACCCAGTAATGGCTAGAAGACGTGATGATATATTTATTTTATTTTTTTATGAAGACTGAAGTGTCAGTGGAAACGTCGATGAAATAAAAATATAATTAATAACTGAATTCTGAAAAATTTAATTTATACTATCCAATTTAATGTATTACCGGGTTATGATTATCATACAAAATCGTAGAAATGTATTTTCTGATCGCCATCTTCATTTTTCTGTCATATATTATTGTAGAAACATTGATTCCCGACTGCATAAAACGTTGTTCATTAATTACGTTAATAACTTTGAGAAATAGATAAATTAGAACAACAAAAAAAAATACTTCTAAAATATATCAAAATTGACAGATCAATATTTATAAATCTTATTTCAATAGTATGCATTAAACTAATAATTATTGATTAGAAATATTAGTTCGCCATTGCTATTTAACTGACATTAAGTAATTTAATGATGATATTAATGAATTATAACAAAAAAATTAAATATATATAAAGTGTGTTGTCAGCCATCTTGGTTATTGTTAACTTTTAACTTGTTATTAGCCCAGAAATGAGTTAACATCGGTTTTTGAAACCTTGTTTGAATATGCTGTGAAATTCGAGATAAAAAATATAAAACAAATATAAATACATCATTACATCTTTTATCCATTACTGTGTGTAGCACTCTGCCATAGCAGATTTCGATAAGTTATATATTTATGCGCCTGAAATGCTGTTACCATCCGTCAAATCATAGCCCGCAAAGATGTTAGTGGTGGGGGAGCCACAGGGATAATTGTAATGTGATGAAAATTAAAGGTATTTCTAGAAGATATATTTCAATATGACAGCTATTTTTTGTCTTACGATTTACGATACGTACTTTTCATCTTAGTTCAAATAAAAACCAATACATGGCGCGCGCGAAATCTCCTTTCATATAACCCTCTATTTTGGTAAATGACGCATTATTTTATGTTTTGCATCTTCCACATTTTTTGAATTTTTACCAGGCACAACGCGTTATTTATACAGTAAATAATTAGTAAAATTTGAATGTTTTCCTTGCAAGACGGTCAAATTACGGAGAAAGAAAAATGGCTCATATTAATTAATAAGCAGCACATTAAAACACACATTAATAATAACGAAAGAAAGAAAAATATCGCTGTCTTGCCGGAATGCGATAATTGTTAGAGACCACCACTTAGCAAGAGTAGTTCATTTAAAATGAGCAGAAAGACGAATCGAGCGAATCTGCAGTTTGCAACAGCACGCGCTTTATCCTGACGCAGTGGTGACGCGTGTGTGCGTGAAGAACAAGGCGGCGGATTGTGTGGCTGCGGTTGCAATACCGGGAAGATTGCTCGCCGCCGCCGCCCCGCCGCGCTAGCTTAATTGAGCGTCCGACGACGCCAGATTTAACCTCATTTGCTTCGCAACACTCATCACATCATCACCGAGATGCACAAGATGTGCAAGATGCGCTTCAAGTTTCTCTATTCCAGAACCGTACCCGCTTTTTTCGTCACAAATTTAATAGTGCAAACAACATTTTTTAGTTGTTGGACTGATACGACCAGTTGCAACAAAAAACTTACATTTATATTGCTGTTAGTTAACATTTAGTTTAACAATCGCTTGATATACCGGGTATTACAAAAACAAAATAGTTATTTATGCTACTAGTGTTAAAAGTGTAAATTTATTATAACCAAAGTTAAATAAGAAAAAATAGGAAAAAACAAATTTTCCATCACTTGTCTCATAATTCCACAAAGGTTTTACAGCACGTTTGCATCAACTATTAGGTCATCAACAAACGGCTGGTCAAGTTATTAAAACTCAATTCCACATCGCAATAGATATTTTGTCTTTTGTTTTATAACCAAAGTTATCTATGTAACCTACAAAAGGCGTATTCCATTTGCCATATGAATCAGATCTAACTTACATTTTCTGATCCAGATTACATATTTATTTCACAGGATTACTTCGTTGACTTTATTTCCAGTACTAGAATTACAGATTCTGATTTACTTTGAAGTAATTCATCCCATTAAGTGCATCAGTTTGCTTAATTCAGTTCATTTAGTCATGTGTCAAATTTCTCTGAACTGATTTAAGTGAACCAAGTGGCAAATGGAATACAGCTATTATATAGTTATTTATGTACCAAGGGTGAAAACCGGCGCTTTGCGCCTGGTGCTAATAATCATGTCACGGGCCAGAAACGCTAATTTCATCCGTGGTACATACAATATTTTATGCACGACAAAATATCATTTAATTATATGTTCAAAAGATTAAAATATGAAAATAGATTATATGTCAAAATGACATTTTTCAGAATCAAGTATTCACAATAAATAAAATTATCATTTTATTTATGTATCTATACGAATTATTTCTTTTTGGTCCATGGGCCACAAAGAATTGTTTAAGCCTGATTTTTAGGGCTAAAACACATGGCTTTCGACCCGGTTGTGCATAAAATGATTTTCACGATTTAAATGCAATAAGTTAAATTAGTATAAATAGTTTAAACTCGATCGTAGAAAAAGTAGTATGTGTAATTCGTTTTAAAACTGTCTTGTACTCATGGATTTGCAACATGTATCTATTGCTTCTGCTGCTAGCTTCCCACTCGTACAATAAAGTGACACTTTCAACACTAGTTGTCCAGCAGTATTGTGTGATAGTTAGTTAACATTACAGCATTCGAATCCGAAGATCTTGTGTTCGAAGCCCACTCAAACTAAAAATATATAAGCTTTCACACTACGGCTCGGTAAGTTCATACCCGGTACTGTTTTTGGGATTAATTTTTCGATGTACAGAGTAGCATAAATAATAATAAATAATAAAATAAATAACTAGTACGTAATAAGTAAAGTCTTTATTGGGCTCTCAAGTTTCAGCTCGTTCTGGAATATGCTTATTCAGTGAGTAAACTATCACTTTCAGGTTTTCTTATGTAAATAACTATTACTTATCGCCTCCCGATCGGTAAGTAAACATACCTTAAGCCTTGGTAACACTATCGGTATCGACATAATAAAAAATCTGAAAGTGCAGAAAATAAATTAAGCAGAGTGCAGTGTGAATGTTGATGAAATTTGGGGGTGAGAAATTGGGGTGACGACACAGGAATAAATGGAAGAATATGATTTAAAGAGTGCAAGGAATAAACACACTTGTATGAAAGAAATTATGAATGTGAGTGAAGCAAAAGTAGTGTACCAAGTTAGGAATATTTTGTGGGGTGTATGTTAATGAAATTGAGGGTGAGATAGTGGATTGACGATATAGGAATATTATTTGTTGCGTGAACGAAAGAGTGGAATGAATAAACGAACTTTCATGAAAGGAATTATGAATGTGAGTGAAGCGAAAGTGGTGTGTCAATATAGGAATGTTGGGTAACGATTAATTGCAGAATAAATCTAATAAATAAAAGTTCAGTGAATGTTTATAGGGTTCGTGCTGTCCCATCTGACGGGACATAGCATGGTATTATTTTTGGGAAAAAGATCTTAATTGCTGCGGTCTATTTGCGTGCAGAGAAATAAAATAATAATGAGTATGCGCCTGTTGAACGGACGGCACTGTGCTCGGCTGTGTGCGGATTGTTCAGACCTCCGTGGTCGGAATTAGAGTCGCAATCGTGGCGCAGATCAGCGGCAGAACGGCGGACGGCGTGTGCTGCTGCTTCTCTTAGAGCACTCGCTCGTGTTTGATTGCTCGCGTGCCTTTTTCTCCTTCTTGTTCAGCGCTACGCAGTTGTTACTCTCCTGTCAACGCCATCAACAAACATATTTATACTTTTACTTTATTAGATTGGTGACATGATGATTGCACCAGATATCTGTATGTAATCTAAACGTATCGGAATTGTCATCTTAAACATATGGCTGAACGAAATAATACATCAAACAAAAGGTTTTTAACAAGCTATATTTTCTAAGAATTTGATTTACCAAAAATAAGCATCCCAATGTTTTAATGCAGTGGGCTTCAAACTTTTTGGAACCATGATCCCCTTCGAAGCAAAATAACAAATAATTTTTTTTGCAACTCCGTTGCATTTGTATGATCAAAATTTATGTGAATAAAGCTACGTTTCGACCTCTTAACATAGTCTCTCTTTTAGTCTTTGTTTTTGTTTTTTTGTTTCTGTTTATGTCGGAATCTTTCCAGCCATTTCCAGCTCCTAACATAAACATAACCTTCATTCAATATTCCAGTGAAGGTTTGTTCACTAAATGAGAAAATAATTGTATGAAACTATTTGAAATACTTTAAAAATTATATAAAATTATTAACGAGGAACAGTAATTACTATGAAAATGTAGCACTAGTTTAATTAATTTATACAATTCCAAAATAATTTTAAAAAATTGAGCCATTATTGTAGTGAACCTGCCAGAATATATCAAATACAGTAATTTAAATTTCGAAAAAATGTTTTACGTAAATAAAATATTTTCTTTGTTCTGCTGTTCATATTTATTTGAATACTTTTCCACAAAAAATGACAGATGAGAATGAGAAATAAAATATAGAATTGACTGTCTATTGCAGCATGAGACAGCAATACCGCAGCTATCTCTCTCTACAGAACAGCGATGAAAGATTATGTCGAAAGTTTGCAAACTTTGTGTTTATGCGCAGTGACAAAGTCGAAGACTAAGACTAAAACAGTAGCTGGAAACGCTCAGCTGTATTCACATATGACAAACTCTCAAGGTTATGTCAAAAAACTCAAACGAAGACTATGTTAAGAGGTGGAAATGAGGCTTAAGAAGCTGAATTATACGTTACAGAAATGAAACCACTATTTCAGAAATTAGTAAAGGAAATATTTCTCATTAAGAACTTTGATATAGTTTCCTAGGAACTGTGATATACTCCATTCCCTGTATGAAAACGATGACGTCACATTCGGTATCCATGTGATTCAAGATTTTGTACTTAAAACGTTTACATTGATATTGGATTGACATTTTTAAAACATAACCTAAATTAAAATATTTATTATTTTATAAAATTTAATTTGTTTATAATGAAATCAAATTCTGCATATATTAAATAAAAATCAAATATAAATTTATCTTAACGCACAAAAATTTTACCTACCTTATTATTATATGTAATTTTGTAAAATAAAACTCAAAGGAATATACATTTTTATATGTATTATTATTATATATAAATAAAAATATTTGAAAACACAAAATACAATGCACATTACCTCTTGTACTACAGTTAAATTAATTAAAGATCCTCGATTCTCTAACTCCAGCGCAAAATAATCATGAAGATGACAAACGCATTTCTGCATTTGATTACCCAACATTTTTCTAGCCATTTCTTATTTCTCAGTCTGTATTTATGTATCAAAAATGTCACAAACTTAGAAATGACAGGTGAGAAAATAACAAAAACCTTGACCATAGGTCTCCATTTTTATCTTATAAACAAATGTGAACAATGTAAATATAAATTTTTGTATTACTAAGAACTGTCATACGTTTTCATTAAAATAATAAATGGGATAGAACGTGAAGAAACATGAAACGTGTGTCTTAACTTATTAAGACATACGTTGTGTCATTCGCATAGGTACGAATAATATTATTAAAAAAAGATAGCTATATTTCATCGTATCTATGATAACCTCTTCCACATATGACGTCATCGTTTTCATACAGGGAATGGAGTATACCTGTAATAGTTTATAGAATTCATTATAGTTTGCTTTCAAGTGTGTAATAAATTCTTTGAATTTTTGCATACATGTTTTTTTCGATTTCTAAGTAGCATCTTTGATTATATAATTAATTAATTATTAATCATTCAACAGTAACATCCAATAATTGAGACCCATCTTTGAAAACAACTGCTTTAAGTTAATAACGTTTAGGTTTAGAAATCTCGAGTTCGATTCCAGCCAATATCATTGCCATAACCCTTTATTTTAATAAAATCACCATTTTGACCAAAAAGGTTATAAGGCCCCTCTCAATAATTAAATATAGACAAAATTATCAATTATGTCATTACTAGGTGTGACACTTTCCGTAGCTGATCTCGATAAGTGATATATTTATGTGTATAAAGTGCAGTTACTAGCTGTAAAATCACGGCCCCCAAATTTGTTAGTTGAAGTCAGTGATACCTCGTGCACACGGAGAAAGTTTTCTGATAAACATTTTAGAAAGAAGAAGTTAAAACAGTTTCTTGAAAATCTGTCAGTTACTCTTTGATATGAAATGAGTAAACTATTAAGCATAAAGTTAGTTACTTTCTACAAAATGTTTCTCGCGATAAAGACAATCTTATATTTTCAAGAAACTTTCTTGACTCATTCTTTTTTCTAAAAAGTTTCTTAGAACACTCACCGTGTGCACGGGACATCAGGTTTGAACTCTTCCATCCATAGAACCATGATTGTCTATACCACGCTAAGTGAGGTTTGCTGAGCAAAATGTAAACGTACAGTTTTTCATTTATGACGGTGTTTTGAATAAGTGAAAAACCAGTAGTAATATATTTGTATAAACAAGAATGAATTGAGAATCAGCCCCCGAATTACGCACACATTGTCACAACTCTCCTAATGCAGTTGACACTAAAGGATTGCATCGCGCAGTGGGACGCCATTAAATCACGAACGAGTTCGATTTGTTAGCGGGCGAGAACGAAGTCTCAGCCTCCGTTAACTCCAACGAGCCTTGCCCAGCGGCCGAGTGAAAAACGACCGTAAAAATAATTACACATCTTGACACATAATATAAGATCTAATAAATCGTACGCGACTTCTGTACCAGTAGCCCCGGTTGGACCGAGAACTGAGCGGTAACACTTGGTTATTACAGAACCTCAACGTGTCGTCATCTGTTTTCAACCGTGTCCTCGTAGCTGTTAACGAAACTAAATATTATTCAAATTATTGTTGTCAAAATTCTACGCCTACCGGACGACGGATGTTTTTTGTGAAGCTGGGAACTCTGTCTCTAATAACTAGTAAAGCAGAGAAATGCTGTCTAATAACAAACGATGAGATGGAACAGTAGTAACAGAGGTGTTATTTTATTTTAGGTTAGGTTTATTCATATAATTAGATTTGGGAGTTTTATGTAATTGAGTAATTTTTCAGTGGGACTTTTGTGTAAAGATTAATTACTTCCATTTTGTTAAACTTGCAAAGTATATTCGTAGTATGAAAACTCTTTTTTATATACTCTGTTTTTTAACCAGGAGGAGTAAATGCACAAGTCAGATTTACACTATAGAAAGTTACCAAAGAAAGTTACTAGATTTTTGTTCGCGCGATATACAAAAATTTCTTACACATCTGCACTGATTAAGTCTCATGGAATTTATTTTAAAATACAAATGACATTATAAACTCTATTTTGTCACTCCGTATATTATTAGTTCTTAAAAGAACTGATTTATGTTAATTTCACAGAAATGCAAAAAAGTAACAAGAAAACAGATAACCTCAAAATTTATGACAGCTCTAATAAATTAAATGTAAAATCTATGTACAGTGTAAATTGGACGAAGCACTAGCCAATCAGAAGCGTCAGTTTTAGCGGTTAAAATTTAAATTACTCCTCCTGGTTAAAAAACAGAGTATAGCATATTTTAATAGTAGTTTACATTACTAGTATGGTAAAACAGTTTTTACTGCCGAAACGACGAACTGACTAGGGGAGCCTATCATCTCCTTGAGGCAGTTAAAATAGTTACCTTGCATGTATTGTACAATATTTTGTTTGTTACTCATTTGTAAACAAAATTAAAAATTATAATTAAATCTTGTCAGTTACAACTGTTGTGTCAAAAATAGTTTTAATAGTATATTACATAATAAGTCAGGAAAGTGATATTTTACGAAGTAGTTTGAAATACGAGGCGCAGGTCGAGTATTTTAATCCGCTTAATCAAGTGAAAACAATTTCCTGACGTTTCATGTATACTATTTTTTCTGGAACCGTTTAATTTGATCAATATTTAAAATAAATAAATATAAATAAATATATCATCACGCCTTTTACCCATTATTAGGTGTGGCACTCTGCCGAAGCAGATCTCAGTAAGTGATATATTTGTGCGCGTGATGTGCAGTTACCAGCCGCCAAATTACGGTCCCCAAAGATGTTAGTGGTGAGGGAGCCACAGGGGTTACTTTAAATTGGTGAAAATGTTTTGTCGGCTGTGGGGATCGAACCAGGGTTCTTAGGATCCACAGGTCGACTTGATACTACTGAGCCATAACTCCATTTGATAAATATTTAATAATAAATAATTCAAAATCTTTAATTTTTTTGATATGAATTGTGCTAACAGCAGACTACGTATCCAAGGCTATAATGAAAATAACAGTCAGGTAAAAACTTTACCAGACTGTTTTGTACCTTACCAGATTGTTATTTTTGTTGTAGGATATGTACTTTACTTGACTGTTTTTGTAAAAACCTACTTTCCATACTAAAATTGGTCAGGAAAGTAGACACTTTCTTGTCGGTTTCAGAAAAATGATATTTTATAAGTATTACTATGGCAACGCGCTTGTTTACTAACTTGTAAAATTGACAGATGACCTGTAAAATATTTACAAGTTATTAGTTTGTAAAGATTCATTTCCATATTGAATAAACAGTTTGAATAAATGACGTTTATAAGTGAGAAACAAACAAAATAATTTAATAGTATTTTATATACCAAGGGCAGAACTATATTCCATATAAATTTCATAAAAAATTCTACTAGTAAACACAAAATATAAGAATAAAGAAATACAACTCTAATGCTGGGTTGCATGAAAGTTTTATCGGTTCATTAGGAACTAACGGTTCAATAAATTTCAGAAAATCGCAATTGATACTGTTGCTAGATAAACGATTCTTTAACTAAAGAGCTCTTTATTTTTTCTTGTAACCCAGCATGAGTGTATCTTTGTTTTCATTTCGACATATCGTGATCACCGCCATCTCTTAGTAGTTGAATATCTCTATAAGTCGTATGGTGAAATCTAAAAATTCTGAGTCAATTATATTTTTAACTATAAATTAGAAACGCGAGATTTGAATTCGCGACCTCTTTTTGCAGACGCTAGTGAATTAGCACTAAATAACAGTTCTGCAATTGCATATCTCTTTACAGTTTAGTAAAATCACAGTTTATTTTGGGTATAAGAGGTTTGAACCCGCGACTCTCGCTTGTAAACCGTCAGTGCAAGCTATCTTAGCACAATTAATCGTATTAGTAGTATTAGTATGTGTAGGAATTTTGTCATTAAAAAGAAGAAATTAAACTGGTGATGGAACCAACTGTTAATCACGTCAGTCAATAAATTAGTTTAGTATATAATTAAGACTGAAAGCGTTCATTAAAATCGGCTGTTAACAAGATAAATGTTTTATAAGAATAAAAGCATTGGATAGCTTTTGCGAAGTGAACTAAGAACTGAAGAAATCGATTCCCGATAAAAAGATAACTTCTTTCTCAGAATCAGATTCTTTGGATTGTGTCTACGCGATCGGTTGTAGGTGCGTATCGTACCCTTGTCCCTTCTCGCCGAGGCCTTTGGGCAGAGTTCGGCGATCGGCGCGCGGTTATTAATGTTCCCCGGTAACTAGATTTTAACTAGGCTGCTTTCCAATTAGTATAAATCAAAAACGGCCGGTCCGATCTGTCCCGTTAATAGGGCGCTGCTTCCAACGCTACCGTGAACGGACGGCTGAGGCTGTTGCACTAACGGACGCCTGCTAACAAGCACTACGATGCGATTTCAAACACTTATTCTACGGCCCAACCCGAGATATTGTGAAATATTCCGTGTCTACCTACATTTTATTATAATCTGGAATACGGAATCGATAGAAAGATCAGTGACGTCTTATAACCCGTCTGGACTCTAGGCAAATCATTATTAGCGGGTCACTTAAAAACTAAAATTAATAGCTGGCACTAATACTCCAGTATTGCTATTATAACATTTGTCTAAAATATGAAAGGATTTAGATTAATTTTAAGTAAGTTACGTTGATCATAACTATTCGTTATAAACAATTATACATCGATCCCTACAATTATACAGGGCGTTTTAATATTTCAGGAAAAATTAAATGGTAGATACTAGATGATATAGTACCTCGGATAAAAAATAAGATTTTCAAAATTTGTCAAATTAAGTGCAGTTTACCAGGAAAAACATTTTTAGTACCACTGGTTATGGGATGGCTAGCTCAGTGGTATGAAGTCGGCCTGTGGATCCTGAGGTCCCTGGTTCGAGTCCCACAAGCGACAAATTTTCATAATTTGAAAAAGCTATCTCTGTGGCTCCTCCACCACTAACATGTTTGGGGGCCGTGATTTGACGCGCAAAATATATCACTTACCGAGATCTGCTTCAGCATAGTGCCACACCCAGTAATGGGTAGAAGGCGTGATGATATATTTATATTTATTTTATTTGGTTTGAAAGTTATTTCTTGTTATTAATAATTAAATTACAAATTTATATACGACAATAGTCAATTTATTCATTATACAACATCAGATAAATGACTATTTGTATGGTTTTATTTATTTTCAATTTATTAAATAAAAATAAATAATATATCATCACGCCTTCTACCCATTACTGGGTGTGGCACTCTGCCGAAGCAGATCTCGGTAAGTGATATATTTTTGCGCGTGAAATGCAGTTACCAGTCGTCAAATCACGGCCTCCAAAGATGTTAGTGGTGGAGGAGCCACAGGGGTAGTTTCTGAAATTATGAAAATTGTTTGTCGCCTGTGGGAATCGAACCAGGGTTCTCAGGATCCACAGGCCAACTTCATTCCACTGAGCTAGCCACCCCACAATTTATTTATTAATGTATTAAAAATAATTATCAAACCACTGGCACTAAGAATGTTTACTTCATAAAAAGTATGTATTTAACAAATTCTTTTTTACCCTAGATGAGTAATATCATGTAATATCTGCAATTTAATTTTTTTCTGATGTATCGAAACACTTTTTATAACTGTCAAAATTTAAGAAACATTTGAGTAAAAATTCGTTTAATAAATTTATATCTATATTTAATAGTGCAGGGTGATCAGAAGTAACTGTTTCAGTTGGCAATATAAAAAACAGAATTATTTAAAATTGGTACGACTGATACATACATTTATTTCGTAGTATACATTGAACAGATATCTTAGTGGTCGTAGTTCGTAGAAAAACATTACTTTTAGCAAATGTTTATGAATCTTTATGCACTTGTTTAGAAGTCTTTTGGTTTCTTCCTGATGCAGTGTGAGATTAGGAAGTAGTTGTTTGTGTTCGTGCGTTAGTTTAATGGGACACTATTACAAGTTATAAGTCATTGTCTGGACGCGCGGAAGCTGCAAAGTAGCGAGAGCAAAACGGCCCCAAAGCACTCGGAGCCATTAGAACTCGTTACAAACATATGCAGCAACACCGAACACTAAACACTGATCAATGGCCCGAAGCGAAATCGAATTGTGAAACTTGCAATTAACTGCTATAAACAAAACGGATTTAGAAACGATTCCACACTGCCTGCCCAGAATCAGAATAAACTCACTGAAATTATAATTGGTTAATATAACAGTGTCACTGTAGATGACTTTCGTGTCAAGTCTTGCAGTTTATAAAAAAGTTATGAGCTGTCTATGATACATAACAAAAATAGAGAGAAAAATTAGAATATAATTAAATTTGAATCCAGGGCCACTGTTGCGTAGATGACAAGCGCATACGAGTTCATAGATCCCAGGTTCAAATCCTGGCTGTTTCTCAATTTGTCTCTTCATAATTTAAGTATTTACTTAAAAAATTAAATCATTCCTGTATATGAATTTATTCCTAATTTGTATCAGTAATATGAAAAAATAAATATAAATATCATTACGACTTTTACCCACTACTGGGTGTGGCACTTTGCATTTTGCCATAGCAAATCACGGTCCCCGAAGATATTAGTGAAGGAGGAGCCATGTGGTCAAAATTGTTTGTAAGCTGTGGGAATTGAACTTAAGAAATCCACAATCAATATACATAGAATCGAGAAATTATTATCAAATGAATTTCTGTCAACAATTCAATTCGATGTACTTTTACTCAAGTGGCACTTAATATTTAAGGGAGGATGGTACAGCTAGCCATAAACATTGAACAAGATTTTGAACTATTTTTGGAACAATCTTATGGGGAATTCTGTTATACGAGTATAGATCCATAAATTTATAAATAATGAACAAAATCACATCAATATATGTTGATAAGTAGAAAATATTTCATCGTTGCGATTTTGTTCATCATTTAAAGATTTATCCATAAAATTTATATGGGGTAATGGCTCAGTGGTATCAAGTCGGCCAGTGGATCCAAAGAACCCTGGTTCGATCCCCACAGTCGACAAAACATTTTCACCAATTTAAAATTATCCCTGTGGCTCCCCCATCACTAACATCTTTGGGGGCCGTGATTTGATGGCTGGTAACCGCACTTCATGCTCATAAATATATCACTTACCGAGATCTGCTTCGGCAGAGTGCCACACCCAGTAATAGGTAGAAGGCGTGATGATATATTTATTTATATTTTATTTAAAATTGATGGATTTACACAGAATTCTACCATAAATTGAGTAAAATCATTCAACAAATTGATTAAATATCACATTATCTTATAAAACATTTTCGCGACAATTTTTGAGACAGTGTGTGAGCATATGCTCAGTGTAATGTAAAAGTGTAAAACAATTTTGAGTAAAATCCTTTCTTGATAAACTTGTCAAAGAAGTGAGTAAGATTATGTTTGAGATAACGAAGTAGTTGTAAATGTCTTTCAATTATCTTCTATAAACAAATAGAATTATGTAAGTAGAAACGATAGGATTGTAGAGAATCTGCCCAAGTTTGAAAATCATTTAGCAATGAAGTAATTGAATGGTCCATTTAAACAATCTCATTCCGGTAGCACATCATTTGGTAGTCCTTGTCAAGAAGTTATACAGTAACTCAGAAGGTCAAAATCTCCATCTGGAGTAAGAGGAGAAGAATCCGCGCATTACAGATAATTCCTCGAGCGAGGGAAGCCGAAATACTTAGAACGGAGCGTGTAGTTGCCGAGATTAGATCTAAAATTGCGTCCGTCGGGCGCGGACAATCGCCTAGCAATCTCGGCGCAATGGTCCGCGTCAAATGAGCAGCCGGAAGCGCTGTAGTGTCGCTGTAAGTGACGCCCGGCACCGGAAACTGACCCCGGAGAGACAAACACTCGCCACTTCCGCGACAGAAACGCGCACTCAGCACAGATTCGCAGCGATCGAACGAGGAATTGCGATAGCTTGATGCTTGAACAGAATTCTAATTCCTAATTTGGGATGTTTGGATTTATAAGGGTGGACAACGTGATCGCCCTGCATATACTCCCATTATTATCGCATATGGGGTAGGTGGCTCAGTGGTATCAACAATTCCGTCTTTTCCATAAGGGTACATGGGGCACGAACCCAGGGCCCTCAGCTTTATGGGGGCCTCAAAATGCCGAGGTCGTCGTTTACACGAAAAATTGAGGAGCTCAATTTTTAGTGCAATTATGCGAAAAATTGCCGTTAATTTTTTTAATTTAAACGTAAATCGGAAACCAGATGGGATTTCTAAATACTTTTTAAATAGTGAACAAAATTTTACTAAATCTAAAAAAAATTCAAAATAATACATAACGTATTTTTTTTTGGAAATAATTTTTGAAAAAGCAATGATCGTTCGCCGGGATTTGAACCCAGAACCTTTCACTCGCATGATGACTGCTCTAACCAATTGAGCTACAAACACTCGGTGAATACTTATGCTTTTTCGTGTAAAGTGATATAGGTTGCTTCAATTCGTTACAAGTCAACAATCTAGTATGCTATTGAGTGATATTCCCTGGGTGAAATGATTATAAGAATTTGTTTATTGACACACTTGTCTGTTGGTAATTATTAGAAATAATTTTTGAAAAAGCAATGAGGTTAAGGTTCTAGGTTCAAATCCCGGCGAACGCTCATTGCTTTTCCAAAAATTATTTCTAATAATTACCAACAGACTATTGTGTCAATAAACAAATTCTTATAGTAATTTTGTTTTAATTAATTCTATAAAATTTATATAAATATTAAAATAACTTTAAAATATTTAAAAGAACTTTGAGGACATAATAGAAGATTTTACACAACAGAAATCTTGGAAGAAAGTATCTTCTTTAACGTGAGACCAATTCTTAAAATACAAGTAGTAATCACTTCACTTATATTTGATTTGTATAAAGCTATCCACAATAACCAATAAAGTTACTAAATGAAAGTACATATTGACGTTTTCATTCACATTTTTTTGACTTTTTAAAAGGGCCCCAATCTCTGTGTGCCCAAGGGCCCCTGCACGGCCTAAGACGGCCCTGGGTATCGAGTCGGCCTGTGGATTTGTAAACCCGGGTTTGATTTCTGCAGCCGACAAACAATTTTAAATAAATAAATATAAATAAATATATCACGCCTTTTACCCATTACTGGGTGTGGCACTCTGCCGAAGCAGATCTCGGTAAGTGATATATTTATGCGCGTGAAGTGCGGTTACCAGTCATCAAATCATGGCCCTCAAAGATGTTAGTGGTGGGAGAGCCACAGGGGTAATTTTAAATTGGTGAAAATGTTTTGTCTGCTGTGGGATCGAACCAGGGTTCTTTGGATCTACAGGCCGACTTGATGCCACTGAGCCATTACCCCATTTAAATTACTCCAGTGGTTCCCCTTCCAATAACATCTTGGTAGGTTTAATTTAACGACTGGTAACCACACTTAACTCGCATAAATATATCACTTACCAAAATCTGCTACGGCAGAGTGCCACACCCAGTAATGTGTAAAAGGTGTGATGAAATATTTATATTTATTTACTTTATTACCGCAGATTTTAACTTCTTCGAGTGCGCTTGTGATAGGCTAGTAACATTTTGTTTTTCTGTGTACTAATGAAGGTGTGTTTGTTGTTGTTGCAGGTGAACCGACCATTGACGATGAAGAAGGAAGGAATCCAGACACGAAACCGGAAGTTATCGTCGAAAAGTAAGAAGAAGAAGGGTGGTTCTGCATGTCTGTCGTTAGGCGGTGTCATGAGCGACATGATTAAACCGCTGGATCCGACGGGCAAAGGAGCTTTCGGTGCAACTGGCTTCGGTGCGTCTATGGGTCAGTTTTTCATTCATTTTAAATTAATCATACTTAATTTTTGTCCTTCTATTAAAGAATACCTCGACGCGGTAGAGTTAGACAGACATATTTTATTGGATATGTTACCGGCAAAGTGTAGTATTAAATAGTGTAAATTTTACCACTTATATCAAGGCTTGCGACTGTGGAACGTGCATTCTACAGGCTGAGGATTTGGTTGTTTGTCTAATATTTAAATATATGTATGACATTTGATATAATTTGAACTAAAATCGAATATAACGGTTTACCTGTGTGGAAAATGTGTTTTTACAATCTTACGATTTGTTTGTTAGAAGTTCGAGCGAAGCGAGTCTCACCAAAAATATGTTCTAATACAAACAATAATTGATAAAAAAAAAACACAGTTTTTGCATATGGAATTTTTTATATTGCCTAGACAATCAGCCTGGAATTCCAGAAGATACTGAAAAAACCTGGAATTGATAACACTTACTTGAAATCCTTAGAAATCCTTGAATTTGTTTATAAAACCTGTAAAATATTATTTACAGTCATAAATTAATTGTTGTTTCCTTTTGGGTATTCGGAAATCAGTTCTTACGCAGAATTTTATTATTTACAACTTTTATTTGCTGCAGTTTTCACTAAATAATTTTGGAATGCAAAGGCTGACTGCTATAATACTGCTAGAAATATTTTTGAAATAATCGTAATGTCTTTAAATCTCCTGGACTTTTATAAATTTTGGAACTTATACAACATATACATTGTCTGGATTTTATACTCTGCCGATAACATATATAAGTTGAAAACAACAAGATTTGAACGTGCCAACTCTTGCTATGTAAACAAAAATTGTATTCACTGGGCTACGATTGCCTTTGCAAATAAATTTGGCATAAACATTTAAGCTCTTGCGCCGTTGGATCTTAGAGAACTAAATATAATTAAGTAAACATTAGTCTTGTAAATAAATTCTTATAATTCTTGCAAAATTTCTCAGTACATCTTTTGAAATATTTGCCTGCTTTACTACTTTACTTTTTCAAATTTTTTTTCAATTTCTTTAATGAATTTCACTAATTTCTTGTCTTCTTCTGTTGCAGGGAACAACCACCACCACCTAAACCCCGCGCTGCATCCCCACCACGCCGCCATGAGCCATTGGTACCACAACGGTGGCTCGGTGCACCACCACCAGGGTTTCGTATCCGCTGGTCCACCACCACCAGCGCCGCCGCCCTCTGCAGCTTCCTACCATCACCACATGAGCTCGCTTAGCGCTGCCGCCGGCCTGGGACTTGCTGCGTCCAACGGCATGGTGAGTACATCACATCTTTCAATGTTTTGAGGCTAAATAATATCAAATTCAACAACGAAATTAATTATTTTTCTCAAGTTTAATTGTACAAATGAAAATGTTTCTTCTATTGCTGTTGTAAAACATTTTTTTCGATTGACACATGATCAATGTTTACTTTATTCGTGTTTTCAAATTATGTATGATGACGTCACATCATTTACTTGACAAACATAACCTAGGTTATGTTACACGTAATCTGTACTTCAAATGTTTTTATTAATTCAAATTCTATAGAGTGATCAAAAATAAGTGTTTCAGTTGGCAATACGATTCTGAAAATCTTTTTATTGTACAGTTGGCACAACGCCATGTAAAGACGGAAATAATATTTGACATGTAATTTTTATAATAAATACAAATAAATTGAGTGATAAAAATACTTTAGATTATTGTTCTGTGTTTAATGTTAAGAAATAAATGTTGTGGGTAAAGGAAACAACGATTATTATTAATTTAAATTTTCAAATGTCACTGTCAACAACAGGAAATAAATTTATATATCAGTCTTACCAATTTCAAGTTTTATTTTATTTTTATTGCCAACTGAAACAGTTACTGCTTGATCACTCTGTAATAATTATTATAATAAAATAAAATAAATAAATATATCATCACGCCTTCTACCCATTACTGGGTGTGGCACTCTGCCGAAACAGATCTCGGTAAGTGATATATTTTGCGCGTGAAGTGCAGTTACTAGTCGTCAAATCACGGCCCCCAAAGATGTTAGTGGTGGAGGAGCCACAGGGGTAGTTTTTGAAGTTATGAAAATTGTTTGTCGCCTGTGGGAACCAGGGTTCTCAGGATTGAACCGAGTGACTAGAATTTAATTTTGTTGACTTGAGTTGTCAAACTTACAAAAGTCGAATCAAAATGTGTGACAGCATAAGAAATGTTTCTATTTAGAGTATTTGATCAAATTGTTTGTAGCGATGTCATATTTTCGTGTTTGGCACCGGCTTAATAAATAAATGTTATCTAGGGTTTTTTATAGTATTGTCGTTATTTTTTTTAAAGAAAGTAAAAAACAAAATATATATCATCACGCCTTCTACCCATTACTGGGTGTGGCACTCTGCTGCAGCAGATCTCGGTAAGTGATATATTTTGCGCGTGAAGTGCGGTTACCAGTCGTCAAATCACGGCCCCCAAACATGTTAGTGGTGAAGGAGCCACAGGGATAGCTTTTTCAAATTATGAAAATTTGTCGCCTGTGGGAATCGAACCAGGGACCTCAGGATCCACAGGCCTACTTCATACCACTGAGCTAGCCATCCCATAAAGAAAGTCTTCCTTTAAAATAAGGAACTAATTATTTTGCAAAATAATATTCAACACATTTGTTTCCGACACAGATTATTAAGCGCGAACTTTTCTTTTTCTCGATTTAACTGACTGAAACGAAAAGCATAAAATGATTGAATTTTAAATGATGATTGTACTATGCAAAATTTTATTAAACCATTACAATGGTAAATATTTTTTGTGGTTCATGAAACTGACGTAATATTTAATTGTTCATTGCTCAACTCGGTATTATTCTGGTGAATTCCTCATTAAAAATGTAGATGACGGTGATGATACGTTAGATAAACAAAAACTAAATTTATGTTAAGTGAAACCGTACGTAATTTCACGTTCATCATTCCTCAATTAAAAGTGTAAAGTTGAGTAATATCTCCGTAAAAAAAATCATCAAGGTTGATGTGCAACAATCACTAACAAATGGGTTTTATTTTCAGACGAGTTGGCGATCCGAATACACGTGATAAGGTGGATGAAATGACCGCCAGCATCACAAATGATGCGCAGTGAGCAAATCTTTGTAAAGTTGTATAAAGTAACCAAACCTGCCTGTAGGGTGCCGGTTGTAAAGTCAAAACCAAATACAGTGGTCACTGTATCTTGGACAGACTGTACATGTACCTAGCGACTTTGCGACCGGCTTGTTTTATATATAAATTCAGTACAAAACGTTTACAATGTATAAATTAATGAATTAATTAATACACATTAAAGTAATTATTATAAAATAGTGATTGTTTTAAAACCGTTTTTAATACGATAATCGGGAGTGTACATAATAAGAGATAATAACTTTGTAGAAATGTGAACAAAGTTTGTTTTAAATACAAATGTGCAATTTTAATAATGTCTAATTAAAAATAGCGTTATTTATGACTGTATTTAAGATGTGCTGATACGGACGTTGTTTAAAGACGTGAAGTGGGGAGGGGTACAAGAGCGTCGTCACGGTAACGAATAAATAAACAAACCAAATACGAACAGGTGCAAATCAGCTCGGATGGTTCCAGTTCCATTCTGGCTCCAGCTGAATCGAAATATTTCATTGTCGTACCCTAATCATACATTATTAATGGACTCTGAACACTCTACCTGAATTCATTCTAAATTTACGAAACATTATTTCAAAATTTCAACCGCACTTTGCTCTTCTTATATTTGGTTTAATAAATCGAATTAAAGGGAATTTATGGTACATGTCACATTGATAAATATTCGATTTTCGGTAATTTAAGGTAGTACTAGTGTGACGGTGGCGCCATCGGTTGTCGATTGGCGAAAATGACGCTCAAAAAGATAGAATTTAATAAAATAAGTGTTTTATATCTATTATGATTTTAATATCATGAATTGTTAACAGGTTGTTGGTCTAGTGACTTTTCAAATACTAACCACCGTGTGGTGTTGCCATTATAAATTGGGATTCTTAATTTTTCGTTAAAAACAAGGCTTTGCATGGCTATATATCCATTACTAAACGATAAAAAACTTTCTCCTTCTGATACAATATACATGGATAGTTCTAGAACATCATACTAGTTTTTCAAATGAAACTGCAACATTTTAGAGGTACACAAACCAAATATGTGCGATTCTGAGTGATGATCGCCATAAGCCCCGTGTATAAGAACTCAACTTTACAAGCGATTATATTTGTTCACAGACGATGAATGTATTTCATATTTGAACAGGATTCGTATGACTATTCAATGTTTAAGTGCACCAAATTTCATTCAGATCTGCAAAATTTTTTTTCACGCTAGTACTACCTTAAATAATTAAATATACCTTCCCCCTATTCTGTAACTTGATCCTCATCTGTTATTGATCGATAAATTAATGACTATCCTTATTTTTCATGATTATTTTATAGACTACTACCATTTTGGCATTCTGTTGTTTCTAGTTTATTTTTATGCATTTTATTCTCGTATAAAGTTGTTAGTATAAAAATATTACTTTTTAACCACACTTTTTACGCAGCTGTCAGTGAGCTGTTATTATATTAGTTTTTATAATAACAGTTACGGAAATAAGTTAGTAAAATGCTGAGAAGTGGATTTAAAATATTTCGGGCCCTAGGCAAAATATTTATTTCGAGCCCTTTAGGACATAAAATTCTGCATGTATTCAATAAACAACAATAATTTTACATTCTTCGTAACAGCACACATTAGATCTGAAAATAACGAAATTATCGATAGCCATGAAATTGAAACAAAATTAACAAATGTTTAACGTTTTATGTGTCAAAATAAATGACATACTAAATAAAGAAATTATTTTGACAGATTAAAAATTTGTTTAATTTTGTTTCAATTCCATGACCATCGATCGATTGAGGCTAATTTCGTTATTTTCAGATCTAATTCGTGCCGTTACGAAGCATGCAAAATTAATTTTGTTTATTGGATTAGATGCAGCATTTTATGTGAAGCTGTCTTGCTTAAAATAATTAGGGAAGCAGGATATTATAAAATTATGATTTTACATGTTAAATACCCATGTTCGAGAGTCGCGGTCACCATCCTGTATATATACATTTCTATTATTTAAACTAAAATCTTGAATCCGGGCCCTACAATTTTTGGGCCCTAGGCTATTGCCTCTTTAGCCTAGCCCAAAGTCCGCCTGTAAAAATACAAGAAAATAATATAAAAATATCTGGTCACATAATAGCAAAATTGTAACAATCTGTAAATTAATCGTGAAAAATAAAAATTGTCATTAACTTATCGATCATTAACAGATAATAATGCAGTTCCAGAATACAGAGGATATTACATTTTGCATATAGTAGATGACAGCAAGTGGTAGAATAAAATGAACGCAAGCGCGAAATGAAATTCGTTTCGGAATTGTTGAAAGGAACAGATTGTGGTTAGGAGCGTTCATTTTGGCATGCTGGTAGTGAAGAACAAAATGAATGCAACCGAAGGTATTGCTCGTATTTGGTTTGGTTGATGTAAACGTAAAGAAGCAAAGGTGAAGCAAGCAAACATTGCAAGCAGTGAAGAGTTGAGTTGAGGAGGATTCTATTTGTGAAGCACGTTGTAAGATTGTGGCCGTGATAAGATTGTACTCGCTAACGGATGTGGAACGAAACCTTTGTTCTTCTTTTTCTTCCCGTCGCCCCGTGCTTTGTGTTTGCGTTGCCGTAACGACGCGCTGGCCGAAATAGACTGCAAAAAGCATATTAAACTTGTACATAAATCTCTAGCGTATTTAAATTGTATGTCACGAATTCGACCAATTTTTATTAATGTAATTTTACCATTTTAAATTATTGTCGTTGTGTATTTTTGCGGTTCGAAAACAGAACAAAATTCATACCGCTTGTATAAATATAGTTAATAAAATAAAATACAAAAAAAAATTGTAAAAATTTCGACTTGTCCATGCATCAGTGTTAAAACTAAATTTGCTCGTTTTTCAAATTGTGATTAATTCTGACGCATGCAACTTGAAATTTCCAAAACAAAAATGTAAAATAACCCGAAATGATTTGTTTGTAAACAATTTTCACATGAACACAGACTATTTTGTCATTTGTTTTACTGTTGTTTTGTTTCGTAGCCCACCGTGATTATGTTTGAATGTGTAAATTGTTTTCGAACACTTTCGGTGTTGCCATAAGACGAGTTGCGGCCAGCCACTGGTCGGGGCTCGATCCCAGGACCTGTAATAGTTTTATCTTTGCACACATACCGACACATTTGACATGACACACAGACACACACATACACACACTGACATTCAGACACGACACACAATACAACTAGTTCACTTGACCACGGATTTTACCCTGTCTGTGATGGTGAATTCGTCATTTTAACAATTGTAATGAATAATTGATATAAAAGAAATAAATTGTACATAAAATCGATGTATGTATATGCTCTTCGTGTGATATATAAAAAATATTTAAAAGATCTTAAACTTTTTGTTTTCTTGCATTTCTTTTTATTTTTCTCAGGAAGAAAAATGAAGCAAGAAAAGGTAAGTAGAAAATTTTATTTTTTAAAATAAAAATAAATAAATATATCAACACATCTTTTACCTATTACTGGGTGTGGCACTCTGCCGTAGCAGATCTTGGTAAGTGATATATTTATGTGCGGGAAGTGCGGTTATCAGGCGTCAAATCACGGCCCCCAAAGATGTTAGTGGTGTGGGAGCCACAGGGATAATTTTAAATTGGTCAGCTGTGGGGATCGAACCAGGGTTCTTAGGATCCACAGGCCGACTTTATACCACTGAGCCATTACCACATATAAATTTTATGGATCTATAAATCTGTAAATGATGAACAAAATTCAGTTACCAGCCGTAAAATCACGACCCTCAAAGATGTTAGTGGAGGGGGTGCCACAGGGGTAGTGTTACTATGGAGAAAATTGTTTGTCAGCTGTGACAATTGAACCCTACCCCAAAATAAAAATAAATAAATATTTCATCACGCCTTCTACCCGTTACTGAGTATGACACTCTGCTGTTGCAGATCTTGGTTAGTGATATAATTATGCGCGTGAAGTGCTGTTACCAGCCGTCAAATCACTTCCCCCAAATTTGTTAATGAATGGGGAGCCACAGGAGTAATTTTAGTGTTGTGAAAATTATTAGTTTTTTAAATAAATTTTATTATGTCAAACAATTTTATTTTCTCTCTGCTTTTTAAAAATAAATATAAGCAAATAAAACATTCGCCATTTGCATTAATATTAGTTAAATTTACAAAACAATTTTCACCTAAACAATGTTATTCTACTTCTACACAAATCGGGCTTACTCGTATTTTATCCGAATTTAACCGACCGACAAGAAATCTGTATACATTTTATTTAATATAATTTTAACGTTATCAAGCAAGTTGGAACATAGTTCATCAATTACTTTGGCTCGTTGAAAAACGTTGCTTGGCCCTGAGGTATGCTAGTCTAGTATAGTGCTAGCGTTTACAGCGAAAACATTGTTAGTGAATGTGTAAAATTATTTAAATTATGTGATATTGTGCGTATTTGTGTTTCGAGTGTTGTGCATAAGATATATTTAATATAAAGTGATAAAAAAATGGATAAAGTATGTAGACATCCTAGGATTCTCTCATTTCAACAGTGGGAACAACGTGGAACATGACCGATAACTAATTCCTTTTAAAGTAAGTAATAATATTATTTTAATTTTCTATGATTACCAGTAAATACAATATTTTACGCACAGTCTTGTACTACGTTATGTCTGACATAGCTTAAATGTATGTTCTGAAATTCAAACACACAGCTTCTCGGAAATATCAAATATAAATAAAAAAAAAATAAATATATCATCACGCCTTCTATCCATTACTGGGTGTGGCATTCTGCCAAAGCAGATCTCGGTAAGTGATATGTGTTGCGCGTGAAGTGCGGTTACCAGTCGTAAAATCACGGCCCTCAAAGATGTTAGTGGTGGGGGAGATTAGTGAAAATATTTGTCGGCTGTGGGGATCGAATCAGGGTTCTTAGGATCCACAGGCCGACTTGATACCACTGAGCCATTACCCCATATCAGTATTTCAATGACCTAATTATATTACCAATGTTTAATATAATTATTTTGTATTCTATATTTGACAAATTACACCAAAATAATTAATCTAATGTTATATTGGTAAAACTCTAGTATACCCTCTTGCTTTATTTTGATATTTTGCCAAAAGATGGCACTGGATAGGGGATGTTCATGTTTCCAGTGACTCTAAAACAACCTGACCAAACCTAGCCACATCGCAAATTTATACCGGACACTCACTGTCGACGTTTGATTTTTTTTCTGATTTGTTTATTTATAATAATTTCCTTTAATGACAGATATGGAACTCAAATAGAAACATGATATCGAACAAATTTGACAATTTGATATTAATATTTATTTGTAAATAAAAGGGTTGACAACTTGACTATATTTTTAATACCAATATTAAAATATAATAGCTGTCACGAAAAATATCATAGCCATAGCCACAATCACATCCCGCTATGAATTAAAATAGACTCCCCCTCCAGAACAACACAAAAAGCTATCAAACTGAGGTGAGGTGTGATAAAGTGAGATTTGGTGCAAATCGAACGCTACTATAAAACTATTCAGAGCGAGCATCCTAACTTCAACTAACGAAGGTAAACAAAACAAAAAAATATCGTTTTCAATAAAAGTAATACAATTTAATTATGAAACACTTACATGTATATTATTATAGTAGTTTACATTACTAGCATAGTAAAACAGTTTTTACTGCGGAAAGGAGAATTGTAAGGCGAGTCTGTGATCTTAAGACTGTTGTAAAAACAGTTACTTTGCATGTATTGTACAATATTTTATTTGTTACTCATTTGTACACAAAATTAAAAATTATGATTAAATCTTGTCAAAAATTGTTTTACATAATATCACATAAATATCACTGTGGTGACGCACTTGTTTACTAACTTGTAAAATAGACAGCTGACCTGTAAAAATTATACAAGTTAGTAGCTTGTAAAATTTTTTTTCCATAATGAGTAATAATTAATTAATAACAGTATACTTCGATACTTGAGTTGTAGTAGCAAATAACGCACTCGTATAATGTGCTCCTAAACCTATTTTTTAATTATTATTTTTCTTTATAAAACAACATAATAAATAGTGACGATGAGTGAAACGCAAGTTGGAAATTTATTATATTACAAGAGATATGATTTTTTAAAGTTTTGTATTAGGATTGTGACATCCCAAGTTCGTTTCAGTGGTACTTAACTTGTTTCGTTCAAAGAGTGCAAAACAATATACGATTAAATTCTTGAATAATAATCTCTATTTTATAGCAATTGAAAGCCCAAGAAAACGAAATTACTCGTAAATTATTCTAATAAATATACAACGTTTTGAACCTGTACATATGAGTATAGTTTAAAAAATAGTTCTGAGATGTCACTGTATTTATGCGCGTAAAGTTCGGCCCTCAAAGATGTTAGTAGAGAGGGAGTCACAGGGATAATTTTAATAAAGTGAAAATTGTTTGTCGGTTGTGTGAACTGAACCCGGGTTCTCAAACCCACAGGCCAAGACGATACTACTGAGCTAGCTACCTTAAAATATAAATAAGTAAATATATCATCACGCCTTTTACCCACTACTGGGTGTGACACTCTGCCGAAACAGATCTCTGTAAGTGACATATTTATGCACATGAAGTGCGGTTACCAGCCGTCAAATAACGCACCCCCCCAAATGTTTGTGGCGGGGAAGCCACAGGGATAGTTTAAAAATGGTGAAAATTGTTTGTCAGCTGTGGGAATCGAACCAGGGTTCTCAGGATCTACAGGCCGACTGAGCTAGCTATCCCTATAACATCAAAATACATCTCAATATACCAATCTTCCAACATCCTGCAACTCAATCCTGCTGGTGTCCTGCACGATCTCCCCTCTGGTAATACGAAAATAAAATAGTAAAATAATGTGGTAAAAATTGTTTGTCGGCTCTGGGAATCGAACTCGGGTTCTCAAATCTACATTCCGATTTTATACCTACTCGCGTGTTGTGACAGTTATTCACTTTGATAAATAATTGCTATTATAACATGCTCATTGAATAATATACTATTACATAGGCACTTATAAAAGTCAGGGGAACACACAGAGAAAATAAATACCGTACGCTTCTGACTGCCGATGATATTTTTGTACATTCAAAGATAAAAATAAACATCTTTTTAATTTTCACGTATCATAAACTAAAGTCCCAAACAAAAATCCTTTCAAATCACTTATATCAATATAATAAAACTGTCCAGCCAGTCAATAAAAACAGCTATCAAAGCTTTTGAATCCTGCAATCCATCCATTTTTCCGTTAGCTTGAATCAAAATTGAAAATCTTAGCCTTATTTATCTCACCGTCCTTGCAGTACAGTTCAAAGTCCATCGTTGTCGTCTCACTGCAAGATTAACTATCTCCGCGACCCCGAATCAATCACGAATAAATCCGAACTCGATGCCGAGCAGCGAAGTGTGAACCGGAAGGAAGCGAAAGAGGGGAAAAGTCAATGTAGTGTGGGTAATGAGATGGCCGGTGTCCACTAGAGCTGGGATTTGCGCTAAGTCCAATCCTGATGGAAAACGGTGACAAAGTACAGCGATTTTAACGCTATTTTGATCTAAGTTAAGTGCTGTAACTTGTGTTTGTTTCTGATTGAAAAATGGGGATCCATTTAAGTGGGCCATGTTTCATTATTTTATTCTAAAAATATGCTCTACAGTACTAAAATTTTATATCTTTGTAGTTCAGGCGTCAAAATTTTAGGGAATTATTTTATATTTAGAATTTAGAAATTTTATAACTAAATTAATAATTGAAAGTAAAAACAATGAATATAAAAATAAAACTTGGTAGTATACGAGCCCGGTCCCATTTCAATTGACCCAATTTTATTTTTTCGTTTGATGTTATATTTTCCAGTTTTATATCTCGTGTAGTATGCAAGAAAATTAAATGAAATTTTAATGAGACATATTCTAGTATGTTGTTAATACACAGGTAAAATTTTAAGTCAATCGATATATATATATCTATAAATGACAGCCATTGAAAGAAGAAGTAAGCATTTCTGTTTTCACTAAAAAAAAATTGTTTTATTAAAAAACTATATAATAATAAAGTTTGTTTAAAATAATAATAAACTTCAATTTCATCCGTCAAACTGCCCATAAGATAATAATCATGATAGTTCATTTGTGCGTTGATTTAGTTTATGCGAAGAAAAAAAAATTAGAGTTATACTGCTACACATTTTGTGTTTAAGGTATATTTAATGTTAATTTTAGTTAAAAATGTTGAAAATTAATTGTAGAATTTAGTAAATGTAAGATACCTGGGTTTTTACTATTATTTAAATTTTTAAGGATAAAATTAAATTCGGGCCAACTGAAGCGAAAACGGGCTCGTATTACGTACTGTAAGTGACAGTTTTTAGGTCAAGAATATAGTTTGGGAAATCGAGGCCCATAGGGTCGAGATTTCTGAAACATTCGCGACCTAAATAATGACTTACAGTTCGAGATTAGTAAGTTATTTTTTACAATACCTGCACAAATACAAGGAAAAGAAAAAACGTTTCAAAATAAACAGCTGTCAAATTGTTGTCAAAATATACAGGACCTTGATTTATAATATTTACTTACTGTCCACAATGGATGGTAAGTAAACATTATAGTCCTGGTGAAACTATGGAAACCAACTGTGCAATAAAAGTTCTACTTTATATTTTAAATATATGATGAACAATTCAATGAAATTTACTATTTTATGAACATTATTTGTGATAGTTTCTAATGATTTTATTGTTTTGCAGATGCTGTTACAGCAGCAGCAAAGAAGCCAACCTTCTATCAACAGTTTTGTGAGAGGATTTGCTTTTAGTGATACATCTAATGCTGGGAAGATGGGATCAGCGGCTTGCCCCCTCAACCTCATCCAGGTCACTGATCAAGGCTAATATATCTATCTACTTCAAATAAACATTGTATTAATAAATAAACAAAATAATTGTATTAACAAATAAACTAAATAACTGTAATAAAAATTGTATTAACAAATAAATAATATTATTGTACAATAATAAATATGTTTTAAATTGATAATTTACAATAATTCTCTTTAAAACGTATTAATTTTTTAAGAATAAGAAATATTGTAATAAGTTGTTTGCGAAAACATATCACATATTACAATATTTCTAATGGGGTGGCTAGCTCAGTGGTATGAAGTCGGCCTGTGGATCCTGAGAACCCTGGTTCGATTCCCACAGGCGACAAACAATTTTCATAATATCAAACGCTACCCCTGTGGCTCCTCCACCATTAACATCTTTGGGGGCCGTGATTTGACGACTGGTAACTGCATTTCACGCGCAAAATATATCACTTACCGAGTTCTGCTTCGACAGAGTGCCACACCCAGTAATGGGTAGAAGGCGTGATGATATATTTATTTTATTTTATTTTATTCTTAAATAATAAATATGTTTTAAAGAGAATTATTGTAAATTATCAATTTGAAACATACCTTTTTATTGCTTAAATAAATAAATTATACTTGTAATATAATTTCAATATAAAATATATGTATCTGTTGTATACAACTTTGAAATAATAATAAATATGTTTAAAATTACATGTCTTTATTTAATTTAGAAAAATAATATCCTATAGTATAAATTCGTCTCAAATAAGTTTAAATTTATTAATTTTTAACTCATTTGTATTTTTTTAACGCCTGTTGGCAAATTCGTGAACTACAGCATGTAGGAGATGAGGAGCGAGTTTATTTATTTATACTAAAATGCTACAACTCCCTCACCTTATATCCATTTATACAGTTTTCTGTCGTTACCTCAGAGTTTAACAGTCTTGTTATACAAAAAGTGTCGGTGCGTGTGTGTGTGTAAGCTCTGTATGTTTTTTAATTGGCAATTTGTTCAGCAACAAAAGTAAATTTTGGGGTCGTCTGTGCACACCGCATTCAGTATTAGGCCCTAGAAGTATTTTTGATCGCGCTGAAATTTTGCATACAGCTTCATGGCCCTAATACTGAGTGCGGTGCTGAGAAACTACCCCAAATTTGCATTGGTAGAGAAGATATTCCACTTTAAGGGTGGTTATTTGTATCTCCGAAGTTAAGGGTTGAAGAGAAAAAAGTTTCAAACAGAAGCTGTAGAAAATGAAATTATAAACAACTTTTATTTGAAAAACTTTTGTAAATAACCTTTAGTTTAGGCGAAAATCAATTATTTATAAATGCGATATTAGTTCAAACTTTTGCCGCATGCACTGAGGACGCCACTATCTGATTTTGTGAGATTTATATCTGTGTGAGAAGAGGTGTATGTGTGTGTGTGAGTCACTTTTATTTAGCGATTTTCTCAATAAGTAATGTAAATTTTGGAGTCGTCCGAGCACAGCGCATTCAGTATTAGGCCCTAGAAGACGCCTGCAAAATTTGAGCGATCTCGAATATATCCTTATTAATTTAGTTTAAAAAATTCAAACCATGGACTATACACTTAAGATTTTATCAATCATTATTTTAAAGTATTTTTGATCGCGCTGAAATTTTGCATACAGCTTCAAGGCCCTAATACTGAGTGCGGTGCTGAGAAACGACCCCAAATTTGCATTGGAAGGGAAGATATTTAATTTTAGGATGGTTATTTGTATCTCCGAAGTTAAGCGTTGAAGAGAAAAAAGTTTCAAACAGAAGTTGTAGAGAATGAAATTGTAAACAACTTTTATTTGAAAAACTTTTGTAAATAACGTCTAGTTTTGGCAAAAATCTATTATTTATAAATGCGATAATAGTTCAAACTTTTGCCGCATGCTCTGATGGCGCCACTGTGTGAGAAGATGTGTATGTGTGTGCGTATAAGCTAATGTAAGACTTTTAATTAGCGATTTTTTCAGCAACTAATGTTGAATATTAGGCCCAAGAAGAAATCGTGGCATGGCGGTGGCGTATCGGCGGAGGCTGTGGCGTGGCGATGGCGTATCGGTGGAGGCCGTGTCGGCGGCGGCGAGTGTAGTTGAAGAATTAGTCAACAGATTTATGCTATAGGATAATATATTTCTAAATAAAATAAAGACATGTAATTTTAAATATATTTCTTATTATTTCAAAATTGTATACAACAGATACTAATATTCTATATTGAAATTATTATTACAAATACAATTTATTTGTTTTAAACAATATATAATATATAATGGGTGACAATATTATTTTTGGCAGTCTTTTAGTTGTTGTGTCAGAATCTTGCCAATAATCTAGAAGACTATGTTGACTCTGGGATTTCTGCAGCGGTGATAATGCTGTTAGTGACATCACCGAATCCAAGACGAGTTCCATGCTTCAAGTCTGCTACAAAGATGTATAGGATTTTATATTTCTAAATAAAGTAAATAAAGACATGTAATTTTAAATATATTTCTGTTTATTTCAAAGTTGTATACAACAGATACTAATATTCTATATTGAAATTATTATTACAAGTACAATTTATTTGTTTTAAACAATAAAAAGGTGTGTTTCAAATGGATAATATACAATAATTCTCTTTAACACATATTTATTCTTTAAGAATAAGAAATATTGTAATAAGATGTATGTTTTCGCAAACAACAAACATATTAAATTTCAATCATTTTATTTATATGTGAATACAATATTTATTACAATTGTTTTATTTATTTATGATTACAATATTTATTGCAATTGTTTTATTTATTTGGTATAAAGCCTGGAAGAGGAAAACCCTTGAGTGAAAACTCTTGGCAGAAGACTGGCTTCATCGCGGCTGCAGACAACTGCGTCTGCAAATAAACAAACAAATCATTACTAATCTGCACAAATAATATCATCATCATTACAAATACAAAGCTTATTTTATTTATTACTCATTTGTGAACATTATTTATTCAAAAAGTGATTATTTCACAGCTCAGCTGTCAATTTTGAATAAATAAAAATATATAACATATTTTACCTATTATTGAGTGTGGCAGCGCACTGCCGTCGCGATCTTAATAAGTGATATATTTATGTGCATACCAGCCGTCGAATCAAAGCTCCCAAAGATGATAGTGGAGAGCAAAGCCACAAGAGTAATTTAAAATATAAATAAATAAATACAACATAGTGCCACACCCAGTAATGGATAAAAAGGCATGATGATATATTTATTTTATTTATTTAAAATTACCTCGGTGCCTTCTTCTCCACTAACACCTTTGGGGATCGTAATTCGATAGCTGGTACGTGCATAAATATATCACTTACCAATATCTGCTACGGCAGAGTACCACACCCAGTAATGGGTAAAAGGCGTGGTGATATATTTATTTACTTTACAAGTTATACTTTCAAATAATTTAATACAATTTTTAACACAAATGACGGAATTTAATTATTATTTTTAAATTTGTTTACTAATAAGGAACAAATAAAATATTGTACAATACACGCAAAGTATTGTTTTTACTGCATCAAGGCGTAAATTCCTCATTTTAACAGTAAAAATTGGTTTACTCTGCTAGTACTGTAAGAAACTATAAAAAGGGAATAATTTAAATGAGCACCGAAATAATTTTATCAATAATAAATTACTGGTACCAGAAATAATTAAACGAATACCAAAAATAATAATTGAGCACAAAAAATACTAAACGATCTTTAAAAGTAATTGTTGAAAGCCAAGAATAGTAAATAATCTTTCCAGAAAAATAAAATAGCAATAAAGGATTTAAAATAAGTAAAGAATATTGCAATTATCTCCTGAAATAATCATTTAATTTAAATAATTTATGAAACGTTTCGAAACTTTTTTTTTTAAGTTTAGTTTAAAAGATTATTTCAGGAAATAATTTCAATATTCCTTATTTATTTTACAGCCTGTATATTCTGCCGAATATTTATTTTTGATTTGCTACACCAAATATTATTTGTTTAAATTGATAAACAAGCTGACAAACTTTAATATTTCGATGCTCGGTCGAATACAACCCAATTAAAACTAATTATGTTCTTACAATTGTTGCTGCGAGCTGCGGATGACATTCTGCGATGACTGCTGATACTGCAGCCAACTTCTGACATAGTTGAAGAGATGTTGACTCAGGTGATGTTGTCCACGATGGCGGCAGCCCCGGTGACGCTGGTTAGAACACCAGCTGCTCCAAGATGATGATATAAGCACCGGTGACGTTGTCCACGACGGCGGCAGCTCCGGTGATGCTGGTTCGAACACCAGCTGCTCCAGGATTATGCTTGCAGGTCCCGTCATGTCCCTATAAACATAAAAACAATGTATTAGTAACATAGAATAGCTGGAAACATTAGAAAAAACATACATAAAGACATTTGATGATTGTTGAACCTGAAACAGAAACTCAGAACAAAATGCAATAAAATAGAATAATAGACAAGTTATGACAAATCAACATGCAACATGCAGCATTTATACCACACATTCCATTCATCCCATAACATCCCATTTATACATTTCTTGATCTTCACGTTGTCTTCAATGTTGATTTCTTTGTTCTGTCTTCACTTCTGTTCTTGCCTGTACCCTACCTAAGTTTCTGTGTACGAATAGCTAATTTTAAGTGTCAAGTGGCGCAATGAATCTACGACAAGCAGCCGGAAGTGTGCTTGTACAAATTCAAAGACGTTGGCTATATTCCGTAGCCACGACCTCTCGGTTTCCGCCTACTGAACCTACCCGAGTCGTAGGGAGAATATTCCACAGTGCTCGGGGCAAGAGAAGCCTCTATGTACTCGCCCGGAAATCCAAAGGCCACCTCTAACGAGGGGATTTGGCGACCCCGACCCCGCAGTCATCGGCAGAATACTCTCTAGCTGGGCGACCCGCCTACACACCAAACTACGACCTTTGTCTCGAGGGAGTCGCCCCACCCGGTTCGCGATACGCTAATTAAAACTTGCCTAATGTATGTAGAAACTATGTAGAAAGTATGTTGGGCCCCCACGTGAAGGCACTAGCGTGTTCGGAGGACAATTGTTTAGATATTATGGCCTTCTAAAAGGCAGAAATGCAAAAAAATGTACGGAGCGCGAATCTACGTCTGTACACTTCAACGAATTCTAGACAAGTGAACGAGCTTGCGCAACCATTTCACTGATTACAATGTGCTAGAGAGAGACAGACTTATGGCTAGAATGTACAGTGAGCAGTAGCAAAGTTACGGGTTTGCAGGTTTCGTCCGGATTCATTAGTGAAAGGCACGCTCTAACTAAAATTTATAAATGTTACCTTGAACGATAAAGAATAAAAATATACACTGCAAATACAATATTTATCATTTTACTTTTGATATTATTATAAATAATAATTTTATTATTGCTATTGTTTGTTACAAACATATTTGTAAAATAATTGCAATATATGTATTGCAAATCTCTAATAAAACGTTTAAATTTTAACGTCTCAATAATTAGCATTTACTTTAAAAACGTGAAATAAATATTTATCATATCAAATATACTCAACATAAAGGAATATTTCATCATTTAGGCCAAATTATAGATAAGTAAATTAAGTGGCTTTTACGTAAGACACAGATGTACGGAAGATATGCCATGACCGCATATGACAAAAATAAAAGTATATATTTAAACCAATTGCAAATATTAAGCATTTTATCGAATTCATAATTTTCATTTTAATATTTTCAAAGTGTACGAGTATGTGCATTAGTTATTTATTATATAAGTGTTTTATATACCAATAAAACCCATGTGTAATACAAAATTTTATCCACAACTCACAATTATAGGTATCGAAGAAGATTGGTCGTAATGTTTAACTTTGATAGTTCTATAGTTTCTCAAAATACGGTAGATCATCAAGTGGTTGCTAAGTAACAAGTTGTTTACTGTGTTTTATGGAATATAAAACACTAGTGTTTTATGAGCCATATAATTCAACTGAAATCAGTATAATAATGTCTTTATTATATATGAGTTGTGGATTAAATATATTTATTGGTATATAATACACTAGTATAATAAATAACTATTTTCTTTACATTGTTATTTTTAGAGAAAATAAATATAATATGGGGTAATGGCACAGTGGTAGCAAGTCGATCTCCAGAGCCGACAAAACATTTTCAATAACTTAAAATTACTCCTGTGGCTCTTCCACCACTAACATCTTTGGGGGCCGTGATTTGACGGCAGGTAACCGCACTTCACGCGCATAAATATATCACTTACCGAGATGTACTTTGGCAGAGTGCCACACCCAGTAATGGGTAAAAGGCGTGATGATATATTTATTTATTTATTATTTTATTTTTAGAGAAACTTTTTTAGTTAGAGAAGGGTGTTGAATTCGGCCCATAGAGTTACCAGACAGGAAATTCTAGTAAAAATGTCAAAACAATTTTCAAGACAATTATCAATTGTTTTTTGAAATTCTTTTGAAATTATTTCGAGTTTTGTAAGTAAACAAATGGTCGAGAAAATACTGTGGTGGCCACAGCAGATTTTAAAACTTAATTAAATTTCACAAAAAGCCAGCGATGAAGTTGTCCATCAAAAATATCTTTTCCTTGTAAACTTTTTACAACATAATTAATTACCGGTAAAAAATAAAACTCATACATGTCACCTACTGATAAAGTAACAAGAGGTTTGATCACATCTGAAGTTAGTAAAAAATAATTCATCAGTCTTGGACACTATTTCCCTGATCTCTGATGTTGGATACATTATAAACATGAACAGAGTCCAGTGTTCAAACCGTCACAAATTGATTGATTTGCTGGCGATTATGAAAAGTTGACATTGATTAACGCTAAAGAGATCAGTAGATACAAGCGATGTCTCATTAATTAACGCTTTTAATTAAACACATTGGATTATTAATCATATAAAAGTGGCCGAGCACTAAAATAATAATTCACTGATAGATTAGCGCGATTAGAAGCGAACATTAAGTGAATAAAGCCATGAGAGCGTTTGACCCGCAGCTTAACATATTTACATATATCTGCTGCTTATTCTCGCATTTTATTACTTTTTTAATTATTCATATTGTTGCTTCACTTTCAGAAAGAATACGGATAATTATCATAATTGCAAGAAAATGTTATTACTTGTGCAACTACTTCCAAGATATTATTCAAATTCAAACTATTTCAGAGATTATTTTTTGACGTTTCTTAAAACCAATAAAATGCTTCATTGTATGTCACGTGTCTGCGTCTTAACCAATCCTGTCATTATTATACTGAGAATAAAGCTCTTGTGATTATTCCCGGGAATAATCCCTGTAGGTGTATTTTGTTTGTGACAAATGATAGGTAGTTGTCAAATAATTATTTAAAACTGTCAACGCCAAGTAAAATGTGTGAGAAAAATCGATTTAGTTCCATTTCAGATACAGAAATACACCAACACATTTTGGAAATAACTTCCAAGAATACATTAATAAGTAATCAATCGATATGGACCCAGTTCAAAATCTTTTAAGTTGGATGAATCGACCTCAACAGCTAAGTCAAAAAATAATCTAATTAAATATAATTCGAGAGGTCAATAAATTAGAAAATAATTATCCAGTATCTTTCTCAAACTTGTTGCCATGCAATAGTCACGAAAGCCCGTAGGGCTTGAGTGGTTATTGCCAAATAATTGTATTGTCGTATAATAATGAATCAAACACACAGAAATATTATGATTTGTTCATTTGTTTCTGTCATAGCATACTGATTCTAAAATAAAAATGAATAAATATATCATCACGCCTTCTACCCATTACTGGGTGAGGCACTCTGCCGAAGCAGATCTCGGTAAGTGATATATTTTGCGCGTGAAGTACGGATACCAGCCGTCAAATCACTGCCCCCATAGATATTAGTGTTGAGGGAGCCACAGGGGTAGTTTTAAAATGGTGAAAATTGTTTGTCGCCTGTGGGAATCGAACCAGAATTCTCAGGATCCACAGGCCGATTCTATGTGATTTAAATTAAATTAATGTCAATTTACTATGCATTTTTGACAAAAAATTTATAATGTGAGGATATTGTACTTTATAGTAGTTGAATTCAGGGAAAAATATTGAATCGAATAACCACAGTGGTTTTCGTGTCGGCCTGTGGATTCTGAGAACCCTGGTTTGATTACAACTGGCGACAAACATTTTCACCACATTAATACTATTCCTGTGGCTCTCCCTCCACTAACATCTTTGGGGGCCGTGATTTGACGGCTGGTAACCGTACTCCGCGCGCAAAAATATATCACTTACCGAGATCTGCTTTGGCAGAATGACCCACTCAGTAATGAGTAGAAGACGTGATGATATATATATTTTTTTATTTTATTTAAAATAAGAAAGTTGCACCCCGTATTTTGAGAACCACTGGCCGAAAAAATATTTTGTTAATAGTTTTATAATGCACTTAGAAAATGGTATTTCTTTGCTAATTTAACCAACCTTCCAGGTCTTATAGTTCTCAAGATAGCAATGGTGGCGCAAGTAAATTGAACACCCTGTATAAATCTTCATTAAAATTTCCTTACATGCATCAAACAATGAAAATATTAATTAACCATTGCAAACATGCCCTCCTACAATAAATTTGATACGTATGAGATTTCTCAGAAGTGCAGTGATAACTCTCCAGATATGGTCAGTTTCTAAATATGAAAATCGAATGAATTTCGGTTACATCAATATCACAGTGACACCGACAACAGACATGGACGTAGCAATGGAATACATTAATTAAACACCATCAGGGACACAGGAAATGCTGTAGAAACAATGGCACGCGTGTGTATACAGCACGAGCCAACCAACTAGCATTTGTAACCTGTACACTCAATTTCAACATGTGTTTGCGAACGTTGAAATAAATAATACGTATCTAATAAACATATTGAAACACAAAGTACTTTTGGAAATGTATTTCCAACTTGTGCTATTACTGTGTATGTACAATTGAATTTACTTTTAAAAAAATCACATTTAGCATAGTATTACATATTAATAAATTTAATTATTATGGGGTGACTAGCTCAGTGGTATGAAGTCGGCCTGTTGATCCTGAGAACCCTAGTTCTCCACAGGCAACAAACAATTTTCATAATTTCAAAAACTACCCCTGTGGCTCCTCCACCACTAACATCTTTGGGGGCCGTGATTTGACACTGGTAACTGCATTTCACGCGCATAAATATATCACTTACCGAGATCTGCTTCGACAGAGTGCCCACACCCAGTAATGCGTAGAAGGCGTGATGATATATTTATTTATTTATTTTAATTATTATACAGAATCACAAGATGTCAGATGAGGCATTTTTTTGTTTCGTGTGAGAATGTCAGTTTTAGTCAAGACCTTCAGGTCAAGACAACAAAGTTAAATTTCGCCCGCGAAATACAAACAACATTATTTTCTACAGCTGTCAAAAAAGAATAATACAATAATTATTGATTTATTCAAGTTAATTGAAGGAAAAAATCTAGAATAATTTAAATTTGTAATTTTAATGTGTACGTGAAAATAATAAATAAATTAAAAAAGTGTCAACGAATTTGAATTATCAATGAGAAAAACACCAACTTTGCGTATCCTTAGTGATATAAAACTGTGTTTTTTGAACAGTTGTAGAAAATAGTATATTACATAATAAGTCAGGAAAGTGATATTTTACTTGACGAAGTAGTTGTTTGAACTACTACATATTTGGTTTGTTGTAACGTTCTTATACTACAGAGTGATCAGAAGTAAGTTGGCAACAAAAAAAACTACTTGAAATTGGTAAGACTGATACATATATTTATTTCCTATTGTTGACAGTGACATTTGATAATTTAAATTCATAAAAATTGTTGTTTCCTTTACCCACATCTTTTTATTTCTAAAGTATTTCTATCACTCAACCTCTTTGCATTTAATATAAAAATGACATGTCAAGTAGTATTACCGCCTTCACCTAGCGTTTTACCAACTGTGGAATAAAAAGATCCTCAGAATTGTATTACCAACTGAAACACTTATTTCAGATCATTCTGTATTTAAAAAAGTTGTAATCGTGAAACCAACATGATCGTTCTAACCGCTATGCTACAACAGCCTTTCCTCGCATTTGCCTTTAACATTCAAAACTTTGTCACGATCACAAGTGAAGAATTTCTATTATACACATTCACCACCACACTCCATCATACATCTTGTCCCCGTACGTCATAATTCCAGTCAGGTTACCGTCTCTAGACAGGTGAATCGCGCTCTAATTAGGCTCAGGTGGTCAGGTGCAGGTCCACATCGCGTGCTCCCACAGCTGCCCGTGGCCGCGTGCTGCACCTGCACGCACACACGCGTGCCAACTCCGCCGAAATCATCGTCCAAATGAGGACTTCCTTAATCATCACAATTATCCAGAGAGCACGAAGAAGTTTAAGGTGCAGGCGGCAGGGATGATGAAGATGAAGATTACTAGGAGTTAGGGAAGAAAGGAGTCAGGTGGTTGGAAATGCAATTTGGAGTTCAATTGAAACATTTAGACCGCAGACAAAATATTGGGGAATTATAAATGATTGACAAAAATGTTTGAGTTTGCTACCATGCCTCATCTCCTGATTAATTTTTTAGGTTGAAGTTTTCTCAATTTGTTGTTATTGTAAATAACCATTTTTATAAATAAAGATGAAATAAAGTTTGGCTATGATAGATATTAAAATTACAATTAGATTTTATTTGACGTAAACAAAGGTAAAATAAAGTTTGACAATGATAGGTAATCAAATTACAATTATATTTTATTTAACATATTTTAATTTGACAATCAGGTATACCAACATAAAGTTAAAATATATAAATAGAACTAAAAAACAATTTCAATCATTTATAGTGACCCCATATATAAGTCTAACTAAATGTATTTAAATGGCAGTGCTTTTTGCCAATGAAATTTGTATTTCTTGACGAATCTATATTGCAGCGCGAATATCGATTATTAGTTCATGAACGATGATTTTGGGCTTATGCATTTGCCATTAGTTTTTAATTGCGAACTAATTCCTTTTAATAGTAAATTATAGTACGAGTTTTATAGTTTCAAAGAAACGAGCATAAACACTTGCAACATTCAATGAATATTAAAATAAAATAAATATATCATCACGCCTTCTACCCATTACTGGATGTGGCACTCTGCCGAAGCAGATCTCGGTAAGTGATATATTTTGCGCGTGAAGTGCGGTTACCAGTCCTTAAATCACGGCACCCAAAGATGTTAGTGGTGGAAGAGCCACAGGGGTATATATATATATATATATATATATATATATATATATATATATATATATATATATATATATATATATATATATATATATATATATCATCACGCCTTCTAGCCATTACTGAGTGTGGCACTCTGCTGAAGCAGATCTCGGTAAGTGATATATTTTGCGCGTGAAGTGCGGTTACCAGTCGTAAAATCACGGCCTCCAAACATGTTAGTGGTGGAGGAGCCACAGGGATAGCTTTTTCAAATTATGAAAATTTGTCGCCTGTGGGAATCGAACCAGGGACCTCAGGATCCACAGGCCGACTTCATACCACTGAGCTAGCCATCCTATAGCCACAGGGATAGCTTTTGAAATTATGGAAATTGTTTGTCGCCTGTGGGAATCGAACCAGGGTTCTCAGGATCCACAGGCCGACTTCATACCACTGAGCTAGCCACCCCATAAATAATATTTATTCCTTAAAATCATCCTGCAATTGTTCTTCGCCAAATATTCCAATCCTGGCCCAGCACTTTCGATTCTTCCACATTTAAAAGGCCATCCATACATTCCCTAAATATGGTATTTACAAGCATGTCAACATCCCAAAAGGAATCTAGTTTTGTACCAGATGGAAATGATTAGTATTAGTACTATTTATAAATTTAGATATTAGATTGTACTTTGGTCATCCTACCAATTGTTGCCATAATTATTAGTTACTTTTGTGAAAATAAAACGGAGTTAAAATTGCACTAAAAATGGAATTATAGTAGAAATATTTAAGGGATGGTCGTCATTAATCGTGAAAAGATTTACTAGAACCATAAAAAAGACGAAGGGGTGGCTAGCTCAGTGGTATGAAGTCGGCCTGTGGATCCTGAGAACCCTGGTTCGATTCCCACAGGCGACAAACAATTTTCATAATTTCTAAAAAACTACCCCTGTGGCTTCTCCACCACTAACATCTTTGGGGGCCGTGATTTGACGACTGGTAACCGCACTTCACGCGCATAAATATATCACTTACCGAGATATGCTTCGGCAGAGTGCCACACCCAGTAATGGGTAAAAGGCGTGATGCTATATTTATATTTATTTATTTTTATAAAAAAGACGAGTGTAAATTAAAAACAAAATGACCAAGGGAGAATAACTCTTCGTCTGTAGCTTAGAGATCGTTTTTAGAAACTATGAAAACAGCTTACATCTTTTACTTATTAATTTATCATTGCATATACGAGTATCTTACTAAGAGAAGGATGCTGAATTTTGCTCATTATACATGCCAGATTTCTTGCTGTAGTTGTCATTGATCTGTCAATTGGTTTATAATTGTATTATATTGAACATTTCTTTCAAATCTTTATCCGTTTTATGAATTTTACAAAAAGAGGCGAATTTTAATAATAGTTTTAAAAGTTAAACTATAACAATTCAAAACCGGATACAGATTTACTGTATAAATTTAGAGATATATTACATCATTTATTTAGTTAAATTTTTTGATCAAGTCAAGTCCTTCAACATTTCTATTATAGTCTATCTTCATCAAACATTTCTATTCAGGCACACGACTTTTGCTACAGCATTTATAATTCCTTTCATACACGTTCGTTTATACCTTCCACTCTGATGCTGAGTTGCATGAAAGTTTTATCGGTACATTAGCAATTAACGCTTCAATAAGTTTCAGAAATTTGCTATTGATACTGTTGCTAGATAAACAATTCTTTAACTAAAGAGCTCTTTATTTTTTCTTGCAACCCAGCATACATCTTTTGTTCACGCAATAAACCTTAAAACAAATGCAAAAATTTGAAAGAACGAAAACGATGAAAAAGTATCATTCGTTTGCACCAACCAAACTTAAATTTAATGTTAGACTTTCTGATTTAAATAAATAAAAACAAATCAAAGTAAAATGTCAAATGAAGTGATTTACATTACTGTCAAATATTGTATAACTTAAAATTCAACTTTCGTTGGTACAATTGAACATAAATTTATCGCGAATCTCAACTTCTGCCACAATTGCAGTAAATTGCAAAAGTACAGCCAGTATGAGAACAATTTTAAAAGCAATTCTTCCATCTGTTATATCTGAATCATATAAACATACCTTCATCGCTCCACACACGTGTTGTCGATAAGACTCGGGATCGAAACATCGAAGCATCGAAGCGGGCCGTGCAGAAGAGAAGTAAACAGCGATGCTATCAAACTGACCGACGAGAGAGGCGTACTTTTCAGGAGGGGGTTGAACCGTGGACCAAACCACAAGCCACATCTCACAGTGGCGTGCAATCTGCAACATACATACACACATATCATCAGTATATTGCCAGGTAATTACTTGGTATACTAGAAGATTAAAGTGTAATGCAACAATAATGGAAAGAATGTAAAGAAGAATTCTTCCGGAAATGTTTAACAAATGAGGAGATGATTACCGTCCATTTACACGAAAAACAATTTCCCGGATGACCATTTTACAGGAATGCATTTTCATGAATTACAAATTTCCGGAATAACCATTTTCCCGAATGACCATTTGCCAGCATGCTAATTCTAGAATGTAATTTTTGGAATGCAAATTTCCAACATAACCTTTTTTCCGAATAACAAGAATGCAGGTATCCTAAATGATCATTTAGCAAAATAATAATTTCCCGAAAGCTAATTATACGTATGCAATATTTGAAAAATTGATGTTGTTAAATTATCATTCAGGAAATTTAAAACAAGCAACTGTACAGTAATACAGGAAAAATAATTATTTGGTAAAAATTATTTAGATGCAAAATTATCATTTAGAAAAATTGTTAATCGGGAAATAACCTACAAAGAACTAGCATACGGGAAAAAGGCATTTGGGAGATAATAATGCGGAAAAAATACAATTAAGGGACACGGTTATTCTGAACGAAAAAAAAAACATTTAGGAAATTGCATTCGGAAAAATAATCGGGAGTGGAAGAGACAGCATTTTCATGAGCTTTTGCTATTAAATTTATAAACATTGTCGATAATAAAACAGTAAGTATCATTCCTGAACAACTTTCTTTATAAATTATTGACAATATTACTTTAATAAATAAAAAATAAATATATCGTCACGGCTTTTATCCATTACAAGGTGCGGCACTCTGCCATAGCAAATCTCGGTAAGTGATATATTTGTGCACGTGAAGTGCAGTTGCCAGCCGTCAGATCACAGCCCTTAAAGATGTTAGTGGAAGAGGAGCCACAGGGGTATTTTAAATAATCATCTGATAATAGTATGAATTATAGCATGAGTCGATTACGATATTGTTGCCCTATTAATTAATATTTCAAGAAAAAAATTCCTACTTTCTTTATTCCAGTATAGCAATACCAAATTAGTATTTTAGCTACAGAATGTAAAAAAAAAACATGTGATTCCTGATTCCCAATCAAAAAAAAAATATATCTTCAAAATTCTCAAAATTAAGGACAAGGTTCTTGAAACGAATATTTTTTTGTACCCCTGGTCAACAAAAAAGTTTTAATAAAAATAATAATGAATTATTTAATCATGCAACCAATGTTGAATAACAAATGACTTAACATAATTCTGACTTTTTGTAGTATGTCATACAATTGACCAAGTTTAACAAAATTAATAACATATTCCATAATACAAAATGTCACAATTAAATTCATTCATTTGTTATTATTTTGTTATTCAATATTAGTTACGTGATTAATAATGATTTTTTTTTATTAAAACTTTCTTGTTGACTAGTGGAACAAAAAATTAACACATTAAGAACCCTGTCCTGAATTTTGCGAATTTTGAAAGTTCTTTTTGATTAGAAATCAAGACATCAAAATGTATATAACATCAACAAAATTACTCTTTCTTAACATCCTGTATTTTCGTAACGACAACAAGCATACATTGAGCAAATATCATTCTTATTGGTCGTCGAAAAATAATAATAGTTGTTATTTTACAAAACAGTAACGATTCAAATTTAATTAGTTTTTTATAAAAATCCTCTATAGCAATTGAACTAGTAACCAGTACTAAATAAGCATAATAAAATCTTAATGACACATTCCTTACAGTAATCTCCCATCTCTGGAAAAAATACCAGCACGCCACTGTCTCGGATCAGAAGATAAACCTCAAGATGCATGCATCTATTTAACATTGTACCAAGGTGTCGAACGTGGCTTCCCGCAGTACACTTTTAATTACGGACCTGACATCGCTACACCAGACCCACCAATTAAAATGCTTGCGCAATAAATATTTTAAGGCGGGTCCCTCGTTAGCAACGGTTCCTCTTGTAGCCAGAGATCACAATGATAGAAACAACCACCAAGGATCACGGTTCGAATCCCGAGATGTAGACATTCATCTTGGCTATCGCTTGTTGCTTGTTTCGTTGTTTCGTTGTTTGTTGGTGGAAAACAGCTGGTATTGTTACGTTTACAATTCGTATTTCGATGCAAGTGTTTCAAATTGGCACCTGTAGAGGACGGTTGTAAACCTTAAGCAGACAGCAACGGAATTCAAGATACGATCGATGGTTTAACTTGACTTCTATATTTTTTTAACTAGCGAAATATTGAACGCAACAAGGGAACATTAATTGTTTCCTTTCGCAGAAAAACTTTACCTACTAGCGACAAATTTAGTTTTATATAGGCCTTGTAACTTTTTTTTAAAAGGCAATTAATTTTGATTCCTCGCATTTACATTAAAGAAGTTTCATGTCATTTTTATAAATAAATAAATATATCATCACGCCTTCTACCCATTACTGGGTGTGGCACTCTGCCGAAGCAAATCTCGGTAAGTGATATATTTTGCGCGTGAAGTGCGGTTACCAGTCGTCAAATCACGGCCTCCAAAGATGTAAGTGGTGGAGGAGCCACAGGGGTAGTTTTTGAAATTATGAAAATTGTTTGCCGCCTGTGGGAATCGAACCAGGGTTTTCAGGATCCACAGGCCGACTTCATACCATTGAGCTAGCCACCCCATGCCATTTTTATCCTTGAAATTTTCTAAAGAAACAAATAAGGAGACAATAATTAATAAATATTTAAACAATTACAACAATTATAACAATTATTGTTAATGGATTCTGCCGAATTATTTATCTGCCAGTTCGGCAGTCCGGCAGTATGGTGGAGTGGATAGCGTTACGGCATTCGAATCAGGAGATCCCGAGTTTGAATCCCACTCAAGCAAAATATATATGAACTAACACACGAGTGTGAGTCCGGACCCTGTACTGTAATTTGGATTAAATTCATGTTGTACATAGTAGAAAAAATAAATATTTATAAAAGAATTAATAATAATTATTATTTGGCTTTATTGACCAGTTAGGGTCAAGGACGCGGTTTAGGCAAGGGCAGTTCTCGACCTAACCATTACAAATACATCCATACCCTGGGCGAGATTTCAACCCGCGACCTACCCTAATCGCTTGAGTACCGTACTAATCATGCTACAGAGTGATCAGAAGTAAATGTTTCAGTTGGCAATAAAAAAAACTACTTGAAATTGGTAAGACTGATACAGAAATTTATTTTCTTTTGTTGACAGTGATATTTGAAAATTTGAATTAATAAAAATCGTTGTTTACATCTTACCCACGCCTTTTTATTTCTTAACACGTTAACTGCGGAATAAAAATAAGGTGGTATAGTGTTACTGCCGATACATATCGCCGGCGATATGTATCGCAGTTAACGTGTTAATATTACTCATAGAGCAATAATCTAAATTATTTATATTACTCAACCTATTTATATTTATTATAAAAATGACATATCAAATAGTATTTCCGCCTTTGCCTGGCGTTGTGTCAACTATGGAATAAAAAGATCCCTAGAATTTTATATATCAGTTTTACCAATTTCAAGCAAATTTTTGTATTGCCAACTGAAATAGTTACATTACATTACATTTACAATATATTGTTAAAACATAATACTAAACTCATCAGAAGAAGACAAATTTTTAAATGAATTTTGCAAGGATCTGTCGATGTTGTTGTAGGTTACATGCTATTAACAGTTTCAACGATTTTTTTTAATTAGTACAAAACAAATTATAAAACCTTAATACTAAAATACAAAATTAGAAGACGCAAAATGAGAATGAATTTAAGAAGAAGCATTCTCTCACTAATTAAATTGCACTATTGCCTAGTAGCATTACACAACCATTATCAAAACAAACATTCTCATCTACAGCTCATCTCCATTGATCTTCTTTTCTTCACCCATCATTCTCAATTAACCCGACATTTTTGTTCTTTGCATTTGCACGTGTTTCTTGTACCACGTATGTTAATTGCCTGCGATTCTGTGTGACATCGAGAGAGAAGAAGAAGAAGAAGAAGAGACCGAGGGTTCGTTACGTGCGAGAAAAACTCATTAGCAGAGTGAATCTCACTACTGAGGACGGAGCGCGTGTCGTTAAGGTCTATCTGATCTCAATACAAGTGTTGGAATGGTTTGTTGACTACCAACTGGTAAGTGTATCAGAGATTGTTTAGATTTTAGACGAGTAGGATTCGATATTAGTGGTGTAATAAGTGCATGCTCATTTGTTCAAAGATATGAGGCAAATGAACTGGTTCAATCGCGGGATGTTCATCTTCGATTCTTGCGTCATGATCTTTAGCTCTTGCTTTGTATTATTTATTTTTATTTATTTGTTACTCTTACAGGGACTTAAGCATAATTACAGCACAGAGACAGGTATTGCGGAAATTTATTTATTTATTTATTTATTTGTTACTCTGCACAACAGGAAGTAAATCCCAATTACAGTACAGGGGACCTACAGCTTATAGTGGAATCCGAACCACTCAGACACAATCGTATTTTTGGATATAAGTAGAAGTCTGTGAGATTTGAACGCACGACGTCTTGCTTGCTAATTAAGAAACGCAAGTTTTACCTCGCTTTAATCCACTGGGCTACGATTGTCTGTAAATATAACGGTATACACATTTGTCGGTCGATAGACTCGAACCCGGGTCTTATTTAACAATAAGCAAATGTTAAAATATAATCGGCTGTATCATGTAACACATCTTTAATAATAAGCGACGTCGATAAATTTTTCAAGCTTTGACAACACCGGTATTGTCTTGTCTTTTGTCAATTTTGTATTTATATGATTGAAAATTTGACAAACTACAAAACGAAACCGGTGTTGCCAAAGCTAAAAAAAATTATCGACGTCGCTTATTATTAAAGATGTGTTACATGATACAGCCGTATATGGGGTAATGGCTTAGTGGTATCAAGTTGGCCTGTGGATCCCAAGAACCCTAGTTCGATCCCCACAGGCGACAAAACATTTTCACCAATTTAAAATTACCCCTGTGGCTCCCCCACCACTAACATCTTAGGAGGCCGTGATTTCACGGCTGGTAACCGCACTTCACGAGCATAATATATCGCTTACCGAGATCTGCTTCGACAGAGTGCCACACCCAGTAATGGGTCAAAGGCGTGATCACGGCCCTCAAAGATGTTAGTGGTGGGGGAGCCACAGGGTAGGTTTTAAAATAGTGAATATTGTTTGTCGCCTGTGGGAATCGAACCAGGGTTCTCAGGAGCCACAGGCCGACTTGATACCACTGAGCTAGCCACCCCATTAGAATTAACAATTTTGCCAATGGCACACTGGTCGAGGAGCATCAATGAGCGTCCAATGAAACAACAGAACGCACCCGTCATCGATGAAAAATAGAGGCGCCTCTATTTCCATCGAGGAGTTCCTCGATGAAACGATTGTGTCTCATTTCACACGTATTATTGTGTCTCATTTCATGTTAGCGTGGGCTGTCATTTTGGTTTTGCTTTGTGCTAATCTTTCGTGTTTGTTTATTTTATCAGTCAGGGTGCGTTCTGTTGTTTCATCGATGAGTTCCTCGACGCTCATTGATGCTCCTCGACCAGTGTGCCATAGGCATTAAAATTAACAATTTTTTTTAAGTTGAATTGACTGTTTATACGTTATTACAAAGCCTTTCAACTTGCATGCATTCCGTGAAAAAATTGTTCATTTCAAATATCGAGTTTATAAGCTAACATTAAAAATAAAATGAGTGATATTTGTCTAATTCTGTAGCTTGTTCCAAGTAGAGTTTATTTTCAGACCTCCGGTGAATGCTGCATCATCGTCCGGTCCGTGATCACAGTTCACAGCTCACTGTGATCCCCGCACTCTTGCCGGGTCCACTCTACACACCAATAACTAAATGGTCGCTTATCTCGTGACAGCCATGAAATTATAATGCGCCGCTTCAAAAATCGATTGATTTTTATTTGAGCCGCCATTTCACGGTCTATCAGTAGTACCCGTCCCATCGGGTAAATACAAAGTCGAGGAGGCTCTGAACTTGGCACGGGGCTACGGATAAACTCTCTATCAAATCGACTAATCAAGTTTTAACTTTTGTTTTTTTGTTCAAGTTTCCGCTGGGCATTTTTTTGTGCATAATTCGATTCACTGCAATTATAAAAGTGTGAATGATAATTTTAATTTGATTTATTGGGGTTTAAATCAAGGGAAATCAATGCTAAATATCGGGTAAAGACAAACATTGATTAATTGCGAATGGTTAAACTGTTTAATTATTATTTAGATTATCTTTGTCATCGTAAAATGCTTGTGTAATTGTATAGGTAATTTTGCAGGCAAGCAATATCGTAAAAATGCTGGAAATATTACTGGGAAATGGGGAATAAATATAAATCGAAACAACGATCTACTAAATCTTTCATCTTATTATTAACCCTCCCTTGTTGGTAAATTTCATATCCTCTAAACCAGTGCTTCTCAAAAATAACAAACATTTAATTCTAGCCCAAATATGTTACAGTGATAAAGATCTGAAATTTCTGAGCTATCACAACTAGAACTGAGTAAGAGTTATGAATATTGTAATATATTTATTATTAATACTAATATTACCAATATTTCACACATTTTTTCAATCATATAAAGTCCATTTTATTTCGGAATAAATTTTTTACAAATTTCGGTCATTTATATTTTTACTTTTCTACAAGCGTAGAGCAACACTCCCTTCCTTTCTTATCTTTTAATTCGTTTTCAGTTATTACGTAGTGTCTAACTGCAATTGTGTGAAATTCACTTTCAAAAACAAGCGCAGGGCGACGCTCCCTCCCTTTCTTATCTTTTTGTTTCATTTTCAGTTACTGCATTGTGTGGTCTTTTCTTTCATATATAAGTGCAGACTATCGCTTTCATCTTTTCTAATCTTGTAGATTCGTTGTTAGTTTCGTTATTAGATTCGTTGTTAGGAGTAAACGTGAGTAATTTGAGATTTTTTATTCATATGTTATGTACGTTGAAGAAAGTAAATGAATGGTAAGTGAAAAGGAATGATGTGATTAAAGGTTTGTTGTGTGATAGTGATTTCGAGTGTAATAAATGAATGAGTTTATATGGAGTGATCTATGAGGGTGGTTGAAGTGAGGGTGGTTTGTTTGGATGAAAATGTTTGACGATGACTGGTTGTTTGATGGGTGTGATGAGTGAATGTTTTATGAGCGATTTTAGGGTTCGTGCTACCCCATTTGTTGGGATATAGCGTGAAGATATGTATGTATGTACTTTTCTATACCCTACGTCATGTAAGAATGCAATAAAATGGTAATAATAAAGAAGTCTCAAGGCCTATACATGATAATTTTTGACCTTTCTGATCACTTTTTAAAAATTTCAAAAAGATATTAATGGTGATCAGTTTACTTATTTTTCATTCGTGTATAAATTTGTCATTAATAGTCACAAAATAGTTATTTATGCAACTAGTGGGTATGTAACACTCGCCTACGCCTCGTGCTGTAATAAAGTAACATTTTTTAACACGAGTTGCATACATTATTTTTTTTACTATCGAGTTTTAACTAATTATACTATATTTTTGCATGTTACTCGAACTAATAGCAATTTTTTTTAGTGTTGTGCAAAAATAACTTCCTTTTGGCACTAGAAAGTATTTAAAAATGACGTTTTTGACATTGATAATAGAAAAAATTTGTTGTACGTAACATACTCCGAAAGTGCTCTCAAGTTCATGTAGAAATATGCTTGTTCATCCAGTAAAGTAGCATTTTCAGGTCTTGGTACGTAAATACATACTTTTCCAGTACCATTTATAATCCCATATGACCGTTTTTTGGTTGAAATTTTTCTACAACGTTGACAGGTTTTTGTATTCATGGATACAATGACATATACTATCATAAAGACACTTTCTCTAGCAGTACCTAGAGCAAAAAGTACTTACTTTCCGCACTTCTTGCAGAAAATGCCTACTTTCGACACATTAAATACGGCAGAACAATCAGTTTTCTGTTCTGATCGTAGAAGAAATAAATTTTGAAACAAATCAATGATATAACGTTATTCGTATATTTATGGTTACAAAGTTATTTATATTTTATTTCCGATATAAATGAAATTTACCAATAAACTTTTGATAAACGCTGTTCTTGTAAAGACAGTAAGGCTCTCACCAAACCCAATAGTATCTATCGGCAGAGGATGCAAATTCGCTATTACCGTTCAAAGACACGTTCGGCTCGTAACATTTTTATTACGGAATTAAGAGTAAAGCGCGTTAGCTATCTTCGATGCGATTGCAGCGCCATCGCCTTCGGTGGCAGCCGCAGAAGATATTTTAAACACCGTTTTAAATTCGAAGTCACATTGCGTCGATCGTATCTTCTTCATAAGTATGTTTACAGAAGAAACCGATCTACCAAAGAGAAATTATAATAGCTACCGAGGGTATATTCTCCATTGGGTTGAGTTTCATTTGTATGAATGATGTTACAGGAGCATTATTGTTGATTGTCATAAAGATTAAAGATGTAAACCAAGCTTTATACTAGTGTTAAAATCGGGTGTTGATAACATTTCTCTATTTCTTTAACAGCAGGACGTAAAAAACAGATAAAGTCTATCCAGAAAACTTATTTGGTTTCGATTTAAAAATGTTTGTAATCTGCTTAAAGCCGTACATTTTGATTAACTGTTAAATTATTTCAAGATAAGTTTAATGGTTAAGCTTCTTCGTGTCGTGTTGCTTTATTTTAGCTTTGTACTACGAATCGTGATTGTTTTTATGACCTTCAAATTGTTGTAAACTGAGTAATTAAAGTTTTTTGTTATGCACGTGTACTTCTATTGTTTTTAGCACGATATTTACCAATTATTTACTAGCATTTTTAACTGGCACAAACAGAAAAACGATAAACTTAAAACCAACAATATGAAGCTGCAATAATTTTTTCGAATCTTATTTCAAGACAGAAAATGAACAATTGCAGATCGTTGTTATTGACAACGGAATTCTTTGCAGACCGTTGCTATTACCAACGGGCCTCTTTGCTGATTACAAATGCGATTTTGTTACATTTACGTTTATTCTCTTTCCTGGTGATGAAAAGTATCAATTTCTTCTCTCAACTAAGGGAAGAAAATTTTACTTACTGACAAGATGATGAAAAAAGCTTGTTCTTTAAACGTTAGTAAAAGATGATATTTCAGAACTCCATAGAAATAGTTAAAGTTTGACTTTTCTGGCAAATATTTTTTCTCACGCCCTTTAAAATCAAAAAGATTCATTGGTTCACGAGCGTCAGAATAATTATGACATAATTGGCATTCGAAAAAAACACATTTATGTGGAGCGAAACTGACTTATTGTGCATTATTTGTAATTGTCAGATAATACGTACAGATTCGCCACAAAAAGTATCACTTTAGCTCCTTATAAAATAACATACTATTTCCTGTTTGTTAGCAATCCAGTCTTTTATTTTGTTTTATTTTATTTATGGTATTAACATGTCTGTAACAAATTGTTTTCAGTGGTTAACTCACAAAAGCACGTATTTACACTTTTAAACCACCGGCTGATAAAAACCGAACCACAATCATTCTGTTTGAATCCAAGTCCAGCATACGGTATGCGCAGTCTAGTGATGGGTGATTCTGTTATCGGCTGGCGTAGTTATAGTCATCCGACATCCGATCTATCTCGCGGTCTCGCGGTGTTTGCTTCGGTATTCCGTTTGTTTTGATTTGTAGTTTCGTTGCCTGGGGCCGCCGTCTTTTATCGGTTATTCGAGTTTTGTTTCTGAATGTTCAGAGTGCGTGCAACCGGAGGTGCTAAAAGATTAACGGACCTGTAGGAGAAGATACTATCGGAGTGGTTTAGGATTTTATGTTCGATGGTGTTGAATTGAATTAGATTCTACTTAATAATTCAGTGTTTAGATATAGAAAATTTATATAATCATAATGCAGTAGGTAAACTATATGTCAAAGGCAAGAGGTAAATTAGGTAAATAAAATGAGCAATGTATTGTCTTACACCACACACAAATTTAATTATATAGAGAGGGCTGCAATTAGTCGAGGTCTGTAAATATATTTTTTACAATACTTGTATTGTAAGTTACCTAATAATGACAAAATTTTAGTCCGGCAGTACGGTGGGGTGGGTAGCGTTACGGAATTCGAATCCGGAGATCGGAGTTCGATTTCGACTCAAGCTAGAAATGATAATTACAACCACTCTGCGGCTCGGTGAGTCCGGACCCTGTACTGTCATTGGAATTCAATTCCTGTTGTACAGAGTAACATAAATAATAATAAAACACAGTAAGTGGAACTGTTACTTACTGTCCACCGTGAACAGTACGTAAATATTACATATCACAGTCCTGTTTATTTTGACAACAATTTGACAGCTGTCAATTTTGAAACCTATTTATATTTTCCTTCTATTTGTACAAGTATTGTAAAAAATAGCTTACTAACCTCGAACTGTAAGTGATTTTTTTAGATCGCGAATGTTTAGGAAATGTCGATCCTTCGTGCATAGATTTCTCAAACTAAATTCGTAACCTAAAAACTGTCACTTACAGTTCATGGTACGTAATATACCTACTATTTAACCAGATTAATCAGTTTTTAATTGTATTTAATGGTGGAATTCTGTCTAAATCCATAAGTTTCGTAAATCTACAAATATTTAAATAATGAACACTATCGCAACGAAACTTGAAATGAAATATTTTTTTACTTATCAACAAGTATTAAAGTAAATTTCGGATCTATAAACTTATGGATTTATCACAGATTTCCCGAAAATTTCAAATTTAGAATTTAGGTAAACAGAAGAACAATACTAACAAAAACAATAAAATAAAAGTTGTAGATTTTTGTGGTTTTCAAAAGTTATTTATGTAACATGGGACGAAAGTGCATTATTTCCTACTGCTGGCACCGTGACAATAATCATACAAGGCTGGAAATAACACTTTACTCCAAAGGTAAATATACCTGTATGATCATTCTTTCATGTTATTAAATTTTTGTAAATAGAAAATACTTACGATTTATGTATAAATAAATAAATATCTAAGACTGTGCTGACGGTTGCTATGAAACCAACCATAAATAAGGGAGAAATCAGTTATTTTCCTCCTTAGGGAGAGAATAGTCAACTTTCGACTCACATATATTAGGGAAGATAAACCTACTTTCGATTATGGTCGTAAAAAATATCATGCTTATAAAAGAAAAATGGGGACAGAATTTTTAAGCGCTTCAATCCACCCCTGCATATTTAGGCGTATTCCATTTGTCATTTGGATAGATCTAACTTAGATCTATTATTTATTTCTCTGGATTACTTCAGTGACTTTATTTTTGGCACTAGAATTACTGATTTTAATTTACTTTGAAGTAATTCACCCCAATATGTGTATCAGTTTGCTTAATTCAGTTCATTTAGTCATGTTGTTTAATTTATCTGAACTGATTTAAGTGAACCAAGTAGCAGATGAATACAGCTTATATGAGAAAATTATACTTCATAACAATGCTGGAGTCTTACAGCTTATAATAAATTTCGAAGTACTTGCAGGCAGTATTATTTTATGATATTTAGTTGTCATTATTGACATTTGAAATCGCTAACGATCGATGGATTGATGATATAAATAAATATAAATAAAATAAATATATCATCACGCCTTCTACCCATTACTGGATGTGGCACTCTGCCGAAGCAGATCTCGGTAAGTGATATATTTTTGCGCGTGAAGTGCGGTTACCAGCCGTCAAATCACGGCCCTCAAAGTTGTTAGTGGTAGAGAAGCCACAGGGGTAGTTTTTGAAATTATGAAAATTGTTTGTCGCCTGTGGGAATCGAACCAGGGTTCTCAGGCTCCACAGGCCGACTTTATACCACTGAGCTAGCCACCCGATAAATTTATGATATTATTTTCTAAAAAATGTAGATATTATAGTTATTTTTGTTTACGATTTTTAATTAGTTTGTGAGAATAAGGTGATTGAAAAGCTTCAGAGGGCCGGTGCAATATCGTGATGAATGCGTTGCAGGATCGAATCCCGATCAAGGTTCGTTTGTTTCGTTTCGCCCACTTGACTGTTCGTTGTAGTGTGTATCTCGCGCCCAGACGTGCAAGTATGATGAACGGCTGTTCTGCTTTTATCGATTCCGTTAACGCTAAGTATAGGTTCTCGGGGGCCGCGCGGCTGCGGCGTCTGTTTACCCAGGGCCCGCGCGTACCCGGTTATTAGGAGGCCGAAGCGCACTAAATCAAAATCTAATTCGAGGGCCCGCCGGCCACGCTGTGTTGTGTTGTTGTGTTCACATGGAGCTAGTGTGCTGGACACGCCCCCGCCAACCACCAACACCACCGCAATTGATTTGTTGCGTCCCGATGTTAATGAACTGGATGAGAAGAACACCACTTCTTCTAACCAACAGCTAATTACAAGGGTGTTTCGAATACAATCGCTCCAACTTTATTAGCAAATAAGTTAAACAAAACTCTATATATTATAATCGTCATTCACTGAACGTCTTGTTCATCATTCTAAACTTTATATTTAAAAGAACACAAAAAATATTGTCAAAATGTCAATTTCCAAGACATCAATCGTAAGTTATTACAGTAAAATTAAAATAAATTATAATAATTATTTGTACATCAAGATATCAAAATGAAACATTTTTACGTGAAGGTATCGTTTCATTTTCCAAACCGAAAACGAAGAAGCATACGAAGTACATATATTTTTTTTTTTACGACCGAGCAGAAAATTTACTTTTTTTACTCGCATTCAAAATTCAAAATAAGGTTTACATTACCTTGGAAATCGATGGAAAGTTTGATTTTGCGCACTAGTGCGTAAAGTAATTGAAAAAACACCCATTTTTATAGTTATAAATTTTGAGTATTAAAACGCTAATTGTACTTGTATACACACAGTTTGAGGAATTTATAAAAAAAATAGAGACATTAGCTTATAACACCATTATGCTGGGTTGCAAGAAAAAAATAAAGAGCTCTTTAGTTAAAGAACTGTTTATCTAGCAACAGTATCAATAGCGATTTTCTGAAATTTATTGAACCGTTAGTTGCTAATGAACCGATAAAACTTTCAAGCAACCCAGCATCAATCAGACAAATTCTAACAAACTTTACAATAAGAAATAAACAATTTGTTTTCAAATCGCAAATGTCTATTCATGGTATACTAAACTGTCAATAAAAATTCGCGCTTCAAATTTAATAAATGTCCTCATTGTCGATTATATAATTTTTACTCGTTACAAAAAGCATTGTACAAAACTCATGCACGAAGACGTCATTTGCACCATTCACGCAAATTAAAACACTCGCTTTACTCGTGCTTTAAAATTACGCTCATGTGCAAAGTATGTCTTCGCACACTTGTTATGTAAATATCTATTTCCAACTGTCAGTTGAAAGCAAAAACTGATAATTGATGCTTTCCAAGCAGTAATGTAAGAGTGTATTATCGTACAGATCGAATTTTTGAAATTATGAAAATTGTTTGTCGCCTGTGGGAATCGAACCAAGTTTCGCAGGATCCACATGCCGACTTCATACCACTGAGCAAAATAAAAACGATCTATCAAGTAACCGATTGATCGATACATATCTATCTTAACCAAAATCAGATTCGTCATCAAGGAATTCTAAATAACATTTTTTAATTACATATTACCGATGACACAGACACCGTACCTACCGATCATTAAAACGACGAGCTAAAAAATTCAACTATTTAATAGTATTCCACGATAAGCTAATGATAATAATTTCCAGTTGTGCACCATTGCAAATAAAAAAATAATTAAAATTAAGAACAAATATAGAATCTGCCTGCAGTCAATAACTACTAAAACTTCTGTCTGAAATGTAATTATTCTAGCAATTATGTACGATAATTATTAATATAATATGTACTCTTTGACGTAACATAAGAATCTAGTTAATAAAACTTTCTAAAACAAAAGTAGAGTGTCGAGTTGTTAACTACAAATATATCATCAACTAAAATTTACATAATAACAGAGCTATTATCCCCAAATTGAGAAACAACATTATAATATTGTACATAACTCATTCAAAATTAAATAATGTGACAACTAGAACTAATAAAAATACGCAAACTCTATATAAATTATATATTCATATATAATTTATTCTTAATCAAAATTGCAAATATTTGTTACGCAGTTTTACCAACTTTTCTGCAAAAACAATATTAATACAACTAAATTAGACATTATCATTTTATTAAATATAAATATATCATTACGCCTTTTACCCATTATTGGGTGTGGCATTCTGCCGAAGCAGACCTCTTTTCTTTGAGAATAAAGAATGATATAAATACGAATAATTATAAATTATTGACATTGTTATTTTAGTGATACCTATATATTTTAAGTTTTATGTTGGTATACTTGATTGTCAAATCCAAATATGTCAAATAAAATATGATTGTACTATAGTCTGTTTTTTAACCAGGAGGAGTAAATGCACAAGTCAGATTTACACTATAGAAAGTTACCAAAGAAAGTTACTAGATTTTTGTTCGCGCGAAATACAAAAATTTCTTACACATTTGCACTGATGAAGTCTCATGGCATTTATTTTAAAATACAAATGACATTATAAACTCTAATTTGTCATTCCGTATATTATTAGTTCTCAAAAGAACTGATTTATGTTAATGTCACAGAAATGCAAAAACCCAACAAGAAAACAGATAACCTCAAAACTTATGACAGCTCTAATAAATCAAATGTAAAATCTATGTACAGTGTAAACTGGACGAAGCACTAGCCAATCAGAAGCGTCAGTTTTAGCAGTTAAAATTTAAATTACTCCTCCTGGTTAAAACACAGAGTATAGTAATTTGATTACCTGTCATTGTCAAACGTTATTTCATCTTTATTTATAAAAATGATTATTTACAATAACACCGAATTGAGAAAACTAAAAAATAAATCAAAAGATGTCATGTTGACAGTTTGTCAATCAATTATAGTCACCTGGTATAAGATACGAAGAATTAAAATAGTATATTTGAGAACTAGTTTCATAAGGTAATCTGTTAACGCACGAATCCAAGAGCGGTACAAAGGACGAGTGCGATAACAGGCCTTATGAAAAGTGATTTTTATACATTTTTTTTCTATTGGAGTAATTTTGTAATTCTGTTAGGTTTAAAAAACATGCGATTTATCACAAATATAACTTGCTGTTTTTATCAGTTGTGTTGGTAGCCTTTCTCATCACCTAGAGAATTGATAAAAGATTTATAATTAAAAGTAATATTTCGACACCAACAATTTACAATTTTGAGGTTATACGTAATTCATCTGTCAGATTTAAAAGCATTCATAGCACTCCTAGAAAATTAAAAGCGCCATAAAGCACATATAGATCTCTTTAACAATATGTTTTTAGTGCATTTATAGACTTATAAGAGCAGCGAAATAGAAAAATTAATTTTAAAACGTTTAACAGTGAAAAACGTGTGGAAGATTTATGAATCCAAATGTGTTATCTTCAGTTTTATAAAGAGAAAATTCTCATGAAAATATAAAATGTCCCTAAATGTATTCTTGCACGTATACAAGGGAATGGCTCGTCGCCATCCGTCAGTCCGTCAGTCCGTCAGTCCGTTTGTGAGTTTGTTTGTTTGTCGAGCTTCTGATTAATTTTTTAATCACATTTAACGACTTCCTTCCTAAATATGGCGAGTTGCGCGACGCAGCGCTGAATCACGTTTGATTGATGAAGCTGTATGCGGCTCGCGATCATTTTAAAATTTAAATTTTTTGTTAACTCACTGCCGAAATTGCCCAGACTTCAAGTTGAAACGCTTGCGATAAGCACAGTGAGCAAACGAAAACGAATTTTCCGAGTTCCTTCACATCCTAATGAATGTTCACTTTATTGCCGACTGGATCATGAAATATTCACACACGCGACGTTTATTTATTTACTTATTTCATACATTCAAATTTTAATTAAAACGAGTATATCTATTATTTTTTTTTATATCTATCAAGAAACTATTAAAAAGGATATTCTCGTTTGACACTTTGCAAAATGCCATCTGGTGATAAAAAGGATTAGGAAAAGTTGTATTTTTCCATAATCGTGCGGAAATGTATATCAGTTATATTTCTATTAGTGTATGTCATCGTATCCATGGTTGCACGAAAGCTTTTAACAGTTTTGAACGATTTTAAAAACAAACAAATTGTCTATTATTATTTTTAATTATTTTACATGTGATTTTAAAAGGTAGTAGAAAAATAATTTGTGTGCAACACGTAGAAAAAGTGTCATTTTCCGTACACGGTATATTTCATACCCGATATGGAAAAATGTTACTTTTCCTTACTTATTGCACAATTAGGCTATTATCGACTGTGACTGTTAAGCTACATTCACAAATCGAAATTAGTTTTTGTTTTATGTTTTAGTGTGTTTTTAGGTGCCATTCACAAATAGTTTTGCTTTTGTCGATTTTAGTTAGTAGTGACATCTATCATAAATTTTAGAAGATCGGTAATACAGTAAATGCAACTGTCAGATGTGCTAAGTTACACATGCTGTCATATGTTGTTTGTTTACTTTCGTATTTTTGGAAGAGCAAGATAAATATTATCATAATAAGAAAGTAGGTATTTAAAATCTTGTTTTAATTTTCATTCATTTTGACACTCGAATAAAAACAAACTTAGGTTATCGTCAATGCGAAGGATGATAGAAAGAGACAAGTATATATCACTACATCATTCTACGCTTCGTCCTATTGGTCTATTCCTAAGTATAAAACGTAAAACTAAAACATAAGTTTGGAGTTTGCAAACTTTTGCGTTAAAACCAAAATTCAATACTGGTTTGTGAATGGCTGCATAAGATAACATGTCTACAAGGTTATTAAAATAAAAATGGAAAAAATAAAACAAAAACTAATTTCGATTTGTGAATGTAGCTTAAGAATCGAACCTGGGTTCTCAAATTCATAGTCCAACTCGATACAAACAAAAAATACTTTATAATATTTGCAAACCTACAAAATTTTAAATCACTGTGTTCAAAAATATTAAATAAATAAATAAATATATCATCACGCCTTCTACCCATTACTGGGTGTGGCACTCTGCTAAAGCAGATCTCAGTAAGTGATATATTTTGCGCGTGAAGTGCGGTTACCAGTCGTCAAATCACGGCCTCCAAACATGTTAGTGGTGGAGGAGCCACAGGGATAGCTTTTTCAAATTATGAAAATTTGTCGCCTGTGGGAATCGAACCAGGGACCTCAGGATCCACAGGCCGACTTCATACTACTGTGCTAGCCATACCATAAAAACAAATCAAAAATATTAATAAGCAATAATTATTTAGAAAGATATGCTGTTATTAAATCCGGAATATCTTGTTTCTAGAGACAGTCAAGCGATCGTCAAAGTTTACCTAGTGTAGGTATACATAGTTCTAATGAAAAAATTAATTACTAAAAAAATAAAATTTAAAAAATGTGTATAAAAATCAATCAAAGAATTAGGGTTTGAAATGAATGCAAGTAGGTAATTTAATAATTTAAAGTTGGTGACAAGAGTGAATTTGAGGAAGGAAACGCAAATATAAATATGCAAATATGCGTGTATTCACGTATGCGCGATGAAATCTTTTAACTAAAATAAGTTGAAAAGTTATGGCTGAGCTTAATTGCAGGGTATAGAAATAAACAGTGTAGATTGGAATCAACATGCCGAGTATTAAGTACTTATATATGTTTTGAATTATTTTAGCTATTTATCTCTTTTACAACAATTTTACATTTACTAGCACCATACATTTTAAATATAACGTATCATTTTTTTTCGCCAATTGTTGTGTGCACAAAGAACGGCATTTGAATCCGGAAATCCTGAATTCGAATTCCACTGAAGCTAAATATATATGACTATACTGAAAACATTATAAGGATGGACTGACGTCATCCATGTTAATAAAACTTAATAAAATTATAAACAAAACTAGTGCAATTTTTAAATGACAATTAAAAAAATAGCACTGAAAAACAAAGAATATTGAATAATAGCTATATTTACTATCGATTCATGTATTGAAAATAATTATTTCTTTTCTAATCATTATTATATCTTGCACGTTTACATGACATAATTTCTGTTTATATTGAGTTTTCATTGATCTGCCAGATTCATAATCAATTGTTTTAAACAGCAAAAAATCTGTTTAAAGACTTTATTTTTGAATTACAGTAGTTTTTGAAGACTTTGACTTTGATCTAAAGTAGTTCTTAAAAGCTATTTTATAGTAATTCCGAGAGAAAGAAATTTGTCAAAGGAAGGTTAATTGCTGATTCTTCAGATAATAATTTATTTTCAACAAGAATATGCACATAATGAACCGCTTTTATCCACAAGTGTTAAATTTTTCATATCACTATACTGACATTTACTTATCAGTGATCCTAAAACTTTTTCAGAGATTTGAAGATCATCGCAAAGGTGTATTAATGTCATAAATGTAAGAAAATGGCAAAGACTGAGGTAAGGTTTGGTTAGGTTAGAAAGAATTATTTTTATTTCCTGATAATAGTAGATTACATCATGCTTGAGGTTTGAAGTTTGAAAATATTTTTCAAATAACAGTTTCGAAGCACTGGTTTATTTAGTAATTTTTAGGGAGTTTAGAAATTTATATATTTTTACCCCCTTAAAATTACATTTTTTAAATTTGGTCAGTGATACTGCACTTACGAGAGGTAAATTAGTATATATGTCATTAATTTTCATTATTAATTAAAAAATTATTAGATAGTACCAGTCATACTAAAAGTTAGTAGATCCACGATCTCTATCAAATATCTTCAAAGTCAAAGAAAAATTAAATCTTGTCATCTCCAAAGAAGCAACGCGCGACCCATTTTAAAACTGATTACATATATACCATGTAAACGTAGCAAACCCTATGCCATTCATCTAGTTATATTTTTTGATAACGTCAGTCCATCCTTAGACCCTGTATTGTAATTTGGGATTAAGTTCCTGTTGTACAGAGTAAATTAAATAAATAAATAAAAAGTTAAAGAAAACACTGTTCTTTTCACAATAGTTACGAAACAAATTTGATGATACAAATTAGAATTAAAATAACAGATATTATCAAAGCATAGCTGGTAAAATAAATGCTACAATGCATCTAATAATTGCATGTTTATTTATTAAAATTATTCCATGCAGTGTAGCAACACATATCATATGTAATTAAACTGTAACTTCCTTATGGATGAATATCATGAAATATATATTTATTTGCATTTTTGCACAATTATTTGTATAGCCTTAAACAATTCAATAAATTGGCGGAGCTTCACAAGCGCAAGAATAATGATATCGTTCGCGCTCAGTGATTAAACCGTCATACCAGACGTACACTAATAACAAGTGTAGATTGTCCTTACAGAAGCTACATAGACAAACACCCGCATGAACGATGGAGCCATTCGCACCAGCGGCGCATTGCGCATAATTTCTACAAGATAAAAAGTTGTGCAGGAATCTTGTTCGTTTCATTTTTTGCATTCTCGCAGTTTTGTAGCCAATCGAAACAAGAAATGGTAATTGAGCTTTCAGATTAGTGGTTTGATTCTGCGTTTTATTTGGTATTGACATGACTGATCTACAATTGCAGATCTTGACTGGTGCCACATCAACTTTGAAATATAGTTTCAAGTGTCAAATAACGATAGCTACAATAAAAAAAAGCTTGCCTATTTTATAAATATAGTTTTTATTCAATTTGAACTAAATAATATTACGAAATAAAAATCTGCAAAATCATATTTTTTTTCATAATAGTTAGAGAACTATGGTGCAAAATGATGTCTCATTTATTCCAGTGATAGAAATGATTTTTTTTAATAGATTATGTCATGATAAACATGAAAAAACGAAAATTAGATTTGGGAACGGGTGGAACTATAGATGGAGTCGATGTGAATACGCCGATTTTAAAGGTGGTTGTTGATCCCTACACCAGTCCACTTTCAGAGCTTCTGTCACAAATGAGCAACCAGCAATAATATCTGTCAATAATTTGTAATATATGTAATAATATGTCACACGACACCGTTGCTTACTTTAACCGGTTTTGTTGCGCATGCGTCACCGGCCAAAACTTCTGTCTATCATTTTTATTACTTAATTATATCAAAGTCTATAATTTGAACTGAAAATTAGCCTGTAAAATATATGTCAACAACCACCCTTAAAATCGGCGCATTCACATCGACGCCATCTATAATTGCCACACGTTCCCAAATCTAATTTTTCTTTTTTCATGTTTATCATGACATAATCTATGAAAAAATCCATTTCTGTCACTGGAATAAATAAGACATCATTTTGCACCCTAACTATAAGATTGCTAAGTTTATAATTATATATATATATACTGAATTTTTTGGTTATGTTTTCTCCTCAACATTTTTAAGAAATTAAATTTCAAGTTTGAACTAATTTCCATTATTATTTTTATGGCTCGATTCCCACAGCCGACAAACAATTTTCACCACATTAAAACTATCCTTGTGGCTCTCCCTCCACTAACTTCTTTGGGGGCCGTGATTTGACGGCTTATAACCGCGCTTCACGCACAAAATATATCACTTTCCGAGATTTGCTACGGCAGAGTGCCGCACCCAGTAATGGATAGAGGGCGCGATGATATATTTAATACATTTATATATATTAAAATTCCTCTGTGATATCCTCTCCACTAACATCTTTGGACGCCGTAGCAGATCTTGGTAAGTGATATATTTTGCGCGTGAAGTGCGGTTACCTGCAGTCAAATCATGGCTTAAAACTGCCATAGTCCAGAATGTATGTTTTTTGAGTTACAACAAATAATATAAACAGTTTGAAGTTATTATCTCACAATTCGCAAAAATCTGAACAATGTCCCTCTCCGACGCATTCAACTATCGTTTCTGATAACAGCTGCGTCTGGAGGCGGTAATACATACTTTTATATTAATAACCGACAATTAAATTATTCACGGCTTGCAAGCCAGTGCATAGCATAGCGCCATGATGCAATTGCAATTGCAGTACGCAGTAGAACAATGGTTCTACGCTAGATGAAGAATTGTGAGTTTTTCTATCAGCTCTGACGTGTATTGTAACTCACTTAATTACTGAAGAATTACTTGGAATTATAAAAAAGGTGTTTATTTTATTTTGCAAATTACAGGAAGATAAAAAAACTATTAAGAGAGTAAGTAATAGGTTAAGTCTTGGAATTAATAAATTACTAAATTACTCCAATTAGTCATTATGTTAATTTATCAATATACAACATATTTTATGATTTTTTAACTGCTCTCTTAAATATAATAATTAACAGTACGATTAAAAACTGCTTATAAACAAAAGAGTTTCAAGAATTGTTCTTCAAACGCATCTCAATTTAAATTAAATAAATATAAATATATCATCACGCCTTCTACCCATTACTGGGTGTGGCACTCTGCCGAAGCAGATCTCGGTAAGTGATATATTTTACGCGTGAAGTGCTATTACCAGTCGTCAAATTACGGTCCCCAAAGATGTTAGTGGTGGAGGACCCACAGGGGTAGTTTTTGAAATTATGAAAATTGTTTGTCGTCTGTTGGAATCGAACCAGGGTTCTCAGGATCCACAGGTCGATTTCATACCATTGAGCTACCCCATCTAAATAAATATTTTTAATTATGAATAATATTGATAATCAACAGAAATACATTGATGATTGTAGTCCTAAAAATGTAGGATTTAATTTCAACCAATAAGAGCGTCGTAATAACTGGCGAATAAAGTACACAAATTAGAAGAACGCAATCGTGTAATTCATATTCGTTTTTGTTTTTTTAATATGCTTTATTATAAAACTCATTTCACTATTTGATTAAAGACAGCTCTGAAATGAAGCAAATTTCACTTAATAATTCCACTTATATTTTGAAATAAAAGTTTTCATAATGTAAATAAATGCAAGCGTATTGCACCGAACTTTGACTTAAGGTAGAACTAGCGTGAAAAAAAAATGCAGAACTGAATGAAATTTGGTGCATGTAAACATTGGATAGTCATACGCATCCTGTTAAAATATGAAACACATTCATCGTCTGTGAACAAATATATTCGCTTGTAAAGTTGACTTCTTATACACGGGGCTTATGGCGATCATCACTCAGAATCGCACATATTTGGTTTGTGTACCTCTAAAATTTTGCAGTTTCATTTGAAAAACTAGTATGATGTTCTAGAACTATCCATGTATATTGTATCAGAAGGAGAAAGTTTTTTTATCGTTTAGTAATGGATATATAGCCATGCAAAGCCTTGTTTTTAACGAAAAATTAAGTATCCCAATTTATAATGGCAACACCACACGGTGGTATGGTATTTTAAAATTCACTAGACCAACAATCTGTCAACAATTCATGATATTCAAATCATAATAGGTATAAAACACTTATTTTATTCAATTTTTATATTTTTTTGAGCGTCAGTTTCGCCACTCGACAACCGATGGCGCCACCGTCACACTAGTACTACCTTAAGAAATGTTTGCAAATTTCAAATTTTTCACTTACAATTCCACTTAAAGTTAAGGCCTGGTAGCTAAATATATATATATATATATATATATATATATATATATATATATATATATATATATATATATATATATATATATATATATATATATATATATATATATATATATATATGATTTGTTTATGTCATGGACATTTCTTTAATTAATATTATGGATGAAACAATAAAACGAATTATATTAACATGAAGAAAAGCAAAAAAAGATACAAGATGGTGGGTTCATCCACTAAATCAAGCCATGTATAAATCCCGCAGGGGATAATAATGAGGGAATAATACTCATCTTTCTCTTTTCTGCACCAATCAGTAAATTATAATGTCTGAGCAATTTATCGAATTTTAGAGCGAATATAAAATTTTATTCATTTATTTATATATGTTATTTGTAACTCTGTACAACAGGAATTTAATCCCAGTTACAGTACAGCGTCCGGACTCACCGAACTTGGAATAGCCCGACTGCGTACTACCGATTTGTAGAATTGAGGTTATATATTTATTTAGTTATAAATAACGCAAGTTTTCAAATATCCCATGTCAAAATGCAATAACATTTTTTCTAAATGAGTGAAAAATTCTTAGTTAAAGTTTAGTGAATTATTGCTAGTCCTTATACGTCGCACCTAAATTCGAAACATATTTTTCTGCAGTCACGCGAACTCGAAATAAATTTATAAAAACGCATTAAAATCTGACGGACCTAAGTGGTCGTCTCTTGTCCCAGAACGCCAAAGTAAAACAATAACAACGTTAATAAACAATGATAGATTTAATTCCGAACAAAACACTGTTATTTTGCGTTCACAGTTCGGTAACTATGGCAACCAGCAAACCGGGACGTCGTAAATATAAAAAAAACAACACGGCGAGCTCAGAAAAACTCTACAATGGTCTTGCATTCGCACGCAGTTCCAGACACCCTGGCGTTCCTTCTTCGTCTTACCACCACGTGGAATTGTGCGTTAGAAAGAGATGGAAACACCGGGTGCACGTCGTTGAATTGGTGTTAATTTCAGGCATTATCTAACAATCTTTAAACTTGACTAACTCGCGCGAGAGAAAGAAAAATTATGTACGTACAGTGGGCCAGCTAAAGAATGCCCACGTTCGGCATTGTTCTTAGGGAATGGATTCGTTGGACCGCTGGCGAATGCATATGCATGCTAGCAACATATTAATTTATACACTCATTAGCATATTCGTATCCGTTAGACATTTTTTTTTCAACATATGTTGGCCACAGTGGTTAATTACACGTACATATATAAAACACTTGTCGCGCTGCAGAGTTGATGCGACTGACTGTGGAACTAAACAGTGTCAACTAATGTGTTTTAGTGATGTGAAACAAGCAACTAGTATTTGCCAACACCCTGTACAACTATTTTAGTGTTTTACCAAAAAGACCGTGTTTAAGTAATTAGCAGTTTTGTTAAATTGAAAGTTTAACATCAATTTAATTCAGTATTGTTTGTTCCATTCACTCTGAAAACATATCTAAATCTATTATAATTTGGATATAGTGAGTTATATCTGAAGCTTCAACTTAAATTGTTCCTATACTCTGTTTTTTAACCAGGAGGAGTAAATGCACAAGTCAGATTTACACTATAGAAAGTTACCAAAGAAAGTTACCAAAGAAAGTTACTAGATTTTTGTTCGCGCGAAATACAAAAATTTCTTACACATCTGCACTGTTTGTCTCATGGAATTTATTTTAAAATACAAATATTATTAGTTCTTAAAAGAACTGATTTATGTTAATGTCACAGAAATGCAAAAAACCAAGAAGAAAACAGATAACCTCAAAACTTATGACAGCTCTAATAAAACAAATGAAAATCTATTTACAGTGTAAACTGGACGAAGCACTAGCCAATCAGAAGCATCAGTTTTAGCGGTTAAAATTTAAATTACTCCTCCTGGTTAAAAAAACAGAGTATAGCAATATCTACAATATCTACAATATATACAAGTATCTAAATTTGAGTATGAAAAAATCACTATATTAGTAATTAATATTTGAACACACTTATTCAAAATCCCAAAACTATTGTTATTCCCGAGACATTTGAGAATGCCAAAAGTTTATTTATTTATTTATTCTATTCTGCACAACAGGAACTTAATTTCATTTACAGAAAAGGATCTGGCCGCACCACATCTTTAAAATTTGTTCTTAGCAACAAACTTCCAAGTTTCAATCTAAAATTTAACTTTAAATAGTTATTTGTACAATCAGTAATGAAAGCACTACTTTTTTTACGATTTTGACGTGAAAATAAGATGCTTTTATTACGAGTTCTACACGTAATTTTTTGTCAAAATTTCTGTAGTAGGTATGTTGAAAAATGCTATGATCTTCAAGCAGATAAATAAATACAAACAATTAAAAAAAGGTAAAATCAAATGAGAATGTAATATATTTTTCTTAATAGTGTTTTGTGTTTATGAGATAATTTGAGATCCAAACTGTAATTAATATAATTATTACTTTCATTGTTAAAAATTGTAATTGAAACTAAATCGAATCCATTTGAACAAGAATGTTTAATTTCAACTATTTGATGTTTGAATGGCAAACTTTGCCTGTCAGCAACATAAAAAGTTAAAAATCCGTAATTTAAGGTTAAGGAGTAGATTGTACGTACTGCAAAATTTATGTATTCCTTTAGCAAATTTAAGGAATCTGGAAACTATATGTAGTGTGTAGTGAAACTGGATGTTAATAGTATATAATTTTTTATAAGAACTTGATACCAACATTTTCAGAAATATTTAAAATATTGTAGTGGTATCGAGTCAGACTAAGGATTTGAGCATCTGGATTCGATTTCCACAGCCGACAAACAATTTCCATCACATTCAAATTGCTCCTATGGCTCTCCCTCCACTAATATCTTTGGAGGCCGTGAATTGACGGCTGGTAACTGCACTTCACGCGCAAAAATATATTACTTACTGAGATCTATTACGGTAGAATGCCACAATCAGTAATAAGTAGAAGGCGTGATGATATATTTATTTAGTTTTATTTAAAATTACTCCTGTGATTCCCCCTCCACTAACATCTTTGGAGGTCAAGATTTGACGGTTGGTAACTGCACTTCACGCGCACAAATATATCATAAATAAATAAAATAAATATATCATCACGTCTTCTACCCATTACTGGGTGTGGCACTCTGCCAAAGCAGATCTCGGTAAGTGATATATTTTGCGCGTGAAGTGCGGTTACCAGTCGTCAAATCACGGCCTCCAAAGATGTTAGTGGTGGAGGAACCACAGGGGTAGCTTTTTGAAATTATGAAAATTGTTTGTTGCCTGTGGGAATCGAACCAGGGTTCTCAGGATCCACAGGCCGACTTCATACCACTGAGCTAACCATCCCATAAATATAAAATAAATAAATAAATATAAATATATCATACATCCAGTAATGTCAAACAAGGTGTAATGATATTATTTTATTTTAAGAAACTTCAAATAAAAGTTATAGAAACCTCGTTTAACAATGTTTGTTAAGAATGTTTGGCATCGAAAAAGATATGCACTTTTTTATGTATTGTAGTTGTTCTAAAAATAGTATCTTACTGCATGAAATAATAATTTTCCACAAATTTAATAACGAGATATCCTATTAAATATAATCCCACAGGAAATAACGGAGAATATATTAAAAACTAGATAAAATAAAATAATAGAAATAAATAAAGGTTGTAATATTTCTTTACTTTGCAAACAATGCTTCAGCGATGACATGGTTGAAATCACAATCACAGCAATGTCTCGTCCAGCGTTCATGTCAGCTGCTTTAGTAAATTAGCTACGTCGCGAATAATAAAGAACAATTAACCACAATTAACCGTGGATATGCCGGCAGCAGTCACACTCTACAACTGCACTTGCACTTTGTGCACTCACTGCACTCCGAGACGTCATTTCCTGGAAGTGCCGTCTGTGGTGTCGTTCGCGCGGAATAATAATTCTTATGCACCCGATTTTGGGTGCGAACTCTGCTGGCGGAACGAAAGAGTCGAAATTCGCACCTTATATGCAACGGTGATGATTCAACATAGCGCGCAATTTTTCATTTTGTTGGTTTGAGGTTAGGTGTATCTGACTACAATATAAATTTAATTTTTATTTAAATATATGTAGTTTGGTTGGTATATGACGTAAAGACATTAACAAAAATGGCATTTGTGCAATTGCGGATCTCGACAGATAACATAAAGAATGAACAGAAATAACTATTTCAGTTGGTAAAAAATATATAAATATAAATATATCATCACGCCTTCTACCCATTACAGGGTATGGCACTCGGCTGAAGCAGATCTCGGTAAGTGATATATTTTGCACGTGAAGTGCGGTTACCAGTCGTCAAATCACGACCCTCAAAGATGTTAGTGGTGGAGGAGCCACAGAGGTAGTTTTTGAAATTATGAAAATTGTTTGTCGCCTGTGGGAATCGAACCAGGGTAAGAATTATACAAAAATTTATTTCCTGTTGTTGATAGTGATTTGTATACAGGGTGTTCAATTTAAGTGTGCTACCATAGCTTTTTTGAAACTATAAGAGCTACAAGATTGATTAAATTAGCAAAGAAATACTATTTTACATGTCTATTACAAAACTATTAATATATATATTTTTTTTGCTAGTGTTCTCCAAATTTGTGACACAACTTTGTCAACGAATACAAAATACACTACCCTCACATTAATTTTTTTTGAGAAAAATGCATATTAAATTCAAATCGCATAAGAATCAAATTTCGCTCATTTCCAGTGGCGAGGCGTTAAATTTAAAATAAAAAAATCTAAAAACTTTTAACTAACAATTAAAAAATAATTTCTGATCCTCAATGCACACGTATATTTATTTATTATTGTTATTAATTTATAAGTGTCCAAAGATCTGCAATTGTAGATTAGGCGTATGTATAAATGCATGCTGAGTTTGTTTCATTCCTTTACAACAATTATCAAAGGCGTAGTAATTATTTTTTTTAAATGTTGCAGATAATATTTTTTAAATAGTTAGTAATATTTTGGAGCGATAAAAAATATTTATTTCAATTCTAGTCATCGCGCGTAAAATATATAATTACAAAAGCTGGTATTAACCGCGAAACGAAACAAGCTCGGACGGCGCCGTGACGGCACTCAACACTGCAGTCCGGCGATCAGAAAAAAAATTAAAAAATAGTTATGATTCATTCAATATTTATATTTTCTTAATTCATATCCGTAAATTGATAAAATACCATCAGGGAATATAATTTTTATTCCGTGTTCAATATTTTCTTTTCCTGTTAGTGGTATCAGGTCGGCCCACTCAAACGAAATATATATGAACTAACACCCAACAGCTCGATGAGTCTGGACCCTGTACTGTTACTGGGATTAAATTCCTGTTGTGTGGAATAAATAAATAAATAATTGAAGCTGCATCGTGCGAATAAAAAGTCTATTAAATAAAAATAATTTGCAATAACTTTCTCAAAAAGATGAAAATATTTTCTTCTTAGTGTGTGGTAAGCCCATTTTAAGATCTTTGCATAAATAATAATAATTATAAGAAGAAGTTCTGCGAAAAATGGCAACGAAAAGTGAAGTTAATATTTAGTCTGATAACATTTTTAAACGTCATGTTATGTCCTTTGAAGTGAACCGAAATGTTCAACTACCTGTATCATGCAGGTATCTTTTGAATTATCTTTACTGTCTGTCTGTTTTAGACTCAAACATGTAATTTTGTGGTCACCAAATTTATGTAAGGGGCCGGCTACAAAATGATAAGATACAAATATTAGTCGGCGCGTTCTCAACTTTGGAAGAACTTTGTATGTATTTTATATTTAGTTATTAATTTTAAGTTTCCTAGCTAGTTACATTCATAATTTGTTTTAATTATAATTAAAAATCGATTTCTCTTAATTTCCGATCATAGAAAAAAAATGTTGTGTACACCTCTGTTTCAGGGGCGTAGAGATTTTATTTTTGTTGTGGGTGGACCTAAATTTTATATTAAAATCCTATTTGAAATATTTGGTATTAATGTATGTAACTAACGAAATATAGATATCAAATTTCCCAATCGCGACTTTGCAAGTTATAACCTAAAATAACATTATAGGAATAATGTTGAAACTATTTTAAGCTAAATAAGAAAGGTTATTATTACTAAGTCAAATAAAAACTAATAATAAACAACATCATTAATCTGTAAGTTTTCATTTGATTCCCTTATGCATTTACAAACAAATAAAAATATAAATAAATATATCATCACGCCTTCGACCCATTACTGGGTGTGGAACTCTACCGAAGCAGATCTTAGTAAATGGTATATTTTTAAGTGTGAAGTGCGGTTACCTGCCGTCAAATCACGGTCCCCCTAAAGATATTAGTGGACGGGATGCCATAGGAGAAGTATTAATGTGGCGAAAATCTTTGTTTTTTATGCATTTACGATTTCACTTCCAAGGGAATATTTGACTTTTTAAAACAAATAATTTAAGAAGCCAACTTCATTAATAATAATAATATTGTCACCGGCCATGGCTGAACTCGGTAAAACTGATCTATGCGATAACTCGAGTAAAGCAACGTTGCGCGCGGGGAAGTATTTGGATGGGTGACCGTCCCGAGAAACCCGCGTTGCTGTTGACTAAAAAAGACTTAAAACGCGGATCAGGGCGTTATGGGGGCATATGAGCTAAGTAGCCACAAATAATAATAATAATAATAATAATAATATTGCTTACTTTGTGCAGGTATCAGTTAATGGAACGTTCCACATTGTCCACTATTGATATCAGGACGTTCACATAGTCTATTTCATTTCATTATCACTTCTATATTAATGTTTCTTGTATATAAGATACTCCAAACGCGAATACATACAATATCATATAATTTCAATAATTTTACACATTAAAATATTTACTAAAATGCTTGCAAAATATCAAAAACACTGTTTTCGCTGTAAACACTCTCACTGTACTATCTACTAGACTAGATTAGCCTGCACGAAATTGTCCACGATGCAAAGTAATAAATGAGCTACGCTACAACTTGTTTGTTAGCGTTAAAAATCATATATTAAATATAAAGTGTACAGATTTCACAGATGTCGGTTAATTTCGGATAAGAAACGAATGAACCCGAATTAAATGTTATTATTGCAAATGTGGAATATTTTATTTTACCGTTTTTAATTCAAAAGGCAGAAAGAAAACTAGATAGATACATTTAATTTCCAACAAATTTAAAATAAATAAATAAATATAAATATATCATGACGCCTTATACCCATTACTGGATGTGACAGTCTGCCGAAGCAGGTCTCGGTGATATATTTATGCGCGTGAAGTGCGGTTACCAGCCGTCAAATCACGGCCCTCAAAGATGTTAGTTGTGAGGGAGCCACAGGGTATTTTTTTTAAATTGGTGAAAATGTTTTGTCAGCTGTGGGGATCGAACCAGGGTTCTTAGGATTCACAGGTCGACTTGATACCACTGAGCAATTACCCCAACAAATTTAAACGTTATAAATTACAAAACAAAAATGTGTAACATAAAAATAACATTTTTAAAATAAAATGATTTTCATGTTGAATTAAGGAAATATAATAAATAAAAATATTATCAAGCCTTCTACCTACTACAGGGAGTGGCACTCTGTCGTAGCAAATCTCAATAAATGATAAATTTATGCACGTGAACTGCGATTACCAGCCGTCAACTCACAATCCCCAAAGACAGTAAAAGTTGTTTGTCGGCTGTGGGAATAAAACCGAAGTTCTCAAATCCACTCGATACCACTGAGCCAACTACCTACCTATTTTTTATGAAAATATGAGAATATAAAAGTTTATTTTTTGTCAAAACTAATAATAGGCTAAAATAATATTATGGTCGACTGCACAATAACTGCTTGATTTATGACACTATTTAGTGTCGATAATGCATCACTTTATTGGACTATAAAGCAAAATTGGACTTTTCACACGTAATTAATTAATTAATTTCTTTCCTGATAAGGAATTTCTTTTATTTTTTTTTAGGTTTAAGTCTTGGGATATTATGAACACATTTTTACACTTTTTTTGATGATTACAAAACACATTGTTAAATAAATACAATAACTTAGCATAATTTAAGATAGAACTAAGATTTTCACATTAACATATTTTATGAAAATAAATCGCCCCCAATGCAGTTGAATATAAAGCCATAAGTTACGGCTCGTACGAAAAGTATAGCATTATGTAATTGTTACATAAATAGCTATTATAGCATTTAAAAAAATATAAATATGTCATCACGCCTTCTACCCATTACTGGGTCTGATACTCTGCCGTAGCAGATTTTGATAAGTGATATATCTTGCGCGTAACGTACGGTTACCAGCCGTCAAATCACGGCCTTCCAAAATGTTAGTGGAGGAGGAGCCATAAAGGTAGTTTTAACGTGGTAAAAATTGTTTGTCGGCTGTGGGAATTGAACCTGGGTTCTCAAATCCACAGAATATATTAGAATTTATCGGAAATGTTTATAAATAATTTGCCTAATATAAAACAATTTATTTAAAAAGTTTATAATTGCTTGTTCTGTTTAATTATTTGCAGCCCTCGCTACCCTCGTGCTTCAATCTCTGGCCTCGGTTCCTAAAAAGCTACTTTTAATCCTTAGTTTACAAATAACTATTACATTGGCCGTATTTATTTGGGCTTGGGTATGTTACTTTTCTTTAATTGGCACACTTTAAGTAACCTGGAACTGCTCCTAAACTGACCCTACTGCCCCAGCTATTTTAGCGGGTTGGTAGAGTCAACCCGTTTATTATCCCTTTCTAATCAATTTGTGATCCTTGTTATTCGTGGCGGCATCGCGATTTGTAATAGTATAGAGAGGTTAGGAGTTATTTTTATGAAAAACGTAAATAATTTTATAATAATATTTTGAAAAAATATACTAAACTATTATTTATGCAGATGATGGAAGAGCAATATGCATTATGTGTTTCTTGCAATATAAGTCAAAGAGGATAATATTACGACACATACTTGCGACTCCGAAATTCATTATTTTGATACTGCTGATGACAAAATTATAAAAAAATGAACAAACTCTGACGTTATTTGCTTTTTAACTACATATAAAAAATATAAAGATGACTTAAAACATCCAATTAAAAGCGCAATTTAACACACAAACAAAACTAAGCAGATGTCGCTTCGAACTTGCATTCAGATTTTAAATTTACCGCCAGTGTTTACAACTGACACTAAATGCATCATTTATTTGGAAGTAACACGAGTTAGTTCTAGGTCAGTTCTGGGTTGAATCCAAATTTCCCAAACAAATACGGCCATTATAACGATGATAACAAATGAAAGGAACTATTATCCAACTTTATCTAAAAAAGAATTTCGAAGACACGTGTCAAAATTTAGTGACAATAATCAACATTCACATGTTTATCACAAAACAAACCACCATCAATATAACCCTTTCCATCATTCGATGGTTGTAGCTGGCGGCATTGTTTTTTCATGGGCGGCGAAGCGGGGTAGCCGGTAGGGCACTCGCTCGCGAGGTAGTTGGCGGGGTAGAGGAACGGTTCAAAGCGCGTGTTTTAATTCAGATAGGATTCAGCGATGCCCGCGTGGAGACAAAGAGACGCGCAGCCCACTGGATCAACAAATTACATTGCGAATCACCCAATCAGAAACACATTGTGCCGCACCGGCTCCCAACTGAAAATTAATAAAAATGTCGGATACAACTGTTCGTATTATGGCCGGCGCTAGGCTTATCAATAAATGAGCTCCTCTGTTCTGTACAAAACCCTGGCTCTGTGTTGGTGTAAGTGAATGTGTATGTGCGGATGTGTGTGTTGGTGGAAGAGAAAATGAATTGTGACGACCGAATATGCAAACCACAAACGCGGTTTTTTATTTGGAGAGATAGTGTTTAATGAAAATGTTTCTAAAAAAATTTGAAAATATGGTTACTGGAACCTATGTTCTGTAAATGGGTTTTTTGTGCAATGTTCATATTTTTTAATGAAATTGTATCTGTAATGAAATCCGAAACATAAAATTCCGGAATAAAATAGAATCTTATTGGAGATAAAATTTATTAAAAATACACAAAAATATCGAATGTAACATGAAATGTAAATCATAATGGAAAATTATTTCCAAATTTTTATTTAATTACTAAAAATTGATTAGGAAATTGAAAGGTACTCGTAATAAAAAAAATCATTATATTTACTAACATATATAACGCAGTAAATTTATATTCCATTTGAACAAGATAAATCTGAGAAAAAAAGTGAGCAGTCAAAGTGTTAAATTATTTGTTATGTTTTAATCACTGTATATTGTAGTAATATATATTATTATTATTATTATTATTATATAGGGTAGGTGGCTCAGTAGTATCAAGTCGGCCTGTGGAACCTGAGAACCCTAGTTCGTTTGCCACAACCGACAAACAATTTTTACCACATTAAAACTACCCCTGTGGCTCTCCCACAACTAACATCTTTGGGGGCCGTGATTTGACAGCTGGTAACGGCATTTCACGTGCAAAATCTATCACTTACCGAGATTTGCTTCGGCAGTGCGCTACACTCAATAATGGGTAAAAGGCGAGATGATATATTTATTTATTTATTTTATTTATATATATATATATTAGGTATATTGTTGTAGTCAATATATTGTTGTAATCAATACATTGTTGTAATCAACATTTGGTTGCCAAAATACAAGAGGTAATAATTATTTAGGATATGTAAGATGAAAAAAAAAATATCGAACGAGGCAAATTGATATTCCATCGAGTATTGTACACTACATTACAATACATATATTGTACAATGTTTTACCTAATTTTATGATAAGAGAAACATTATTGTAAAATTCACATTTTTATATTTGTCTATTTTCTTTTTTGTTTTTATTTGAGTCGTTAATAGGTTGATTTAATTTTCAATAAAATCTGGGTTTTATTGTTTGTGTTAGACTCTCAGTTTATTGTCAAAATTGATTACAGCACTAGTGTCGTTACGACATACTTTTTAGTATTGTAATATTGTTATTACGTTATGAAATTAAGTAATAGTATATTAAAGAACTAGTTTCATAAGGCAAAGTTTTATAAAGGACGTGTGCAATAATAGGCCTTATGAAACGTATTCTTTATATTATTTTTTCTATTGAGGTAATTTAATAATTCTGTTAGATTTAAAAAACTTGTCAAAAATATAAGTTGGTATTTTTTATCAGTTATGTTGATAGCGCTTCTCATAACAAAAACAATAATAAAATTCAAATTTGTTGACAATTAATCAATGTTTTTTGTTCTGTATTGTGAATGTTATGAATTTTGCATATGCTTATAGCATATTCTTTTAGTAATATTTCAAAACCGATAATTTACTATTTTGAGATTATATGTCATACATCTGTCAGATTTAAGAGCATTTATACCACTTCTACAAAATAAAAAGAGCCAAAAACAGTGCGCTTATAGATCTCCTTGACAACGTGTTTACAGTGCGTTTATAGAGCTATAAAGAACACTGAAATAGAAAAAAGATTTATAAATTAAATTAAATTTTGTTAGACCCTATTGCATCTTATTATCGACAGCTTTAAGGTGAACTCTTCCATATGAATTATAGTTATGATTTGAATATTTACATGCAATCGAGCATAAATCTTAAGTTTTTATTTGTGCAACTGAGTATTAAATATGGAATATTTGAGAATATTGTAGCATATTCCATGCAACGCACTGCTTTGCCTGCGTACTATCTCAATACCTGATAGTGCAAAAGTTTAAATGTAATTTAATGCAGAAAAAATGATGATCTTCCCACTTGTTAAGTTTAATACCCCATAAAAGCATTATGTTCTTTTATTAGTTTACGTTTATTTATAAAACAAAAATGAAATATTTGACAGGCGAGCAGTTGCACGGATACAGAACCAAGAGATCGTTTCGTCGCTTGACTACGCGTGAAACTCTCCCCAATAAAGTTGGCATATTTACTAAACCTGCGGATTTAATATCGCTTTAAACGACATAAACTACCAATAGCATCGCGTTTAACAGTAGTAAACGTATTTTCACCCGAATATAAAACGTAAAGTATTTCACATGTAGTTTTGAAAAAGAGTAATCGGTGAATAAAAAGATAAACAGTTTCCTCTTTTTGTGTGGCTTTAATGACGTCTCCGTGCTCTTTATGACATAATTAAAAAATGTTTTAATCGCGGGAAGCATCTCCCAAAGAGCCGCGTAAAAACGGACAGTTCCTCGGCGAACAATAAAGATAAGGGGCGATCGTGAACCAGCCTTTACGGCCACCAACAATTAATGTGGAAAATATATAACGGCTCTTGGTTTATTACATTCCGTACCGCGTACCTCAATCTTACACACGCGTGCGCCTCAAAAACAATGTAAGATAAACACACACAACAAACTTCTTGCTGTTATGAATTCTCACTGCCTCATCATTATACCATGCCATTGTTTACCCTTATGCTCGCTTGCACCGTTAACACTATACTCACTATATCATAATATAGATAGATTTTTAAATAAACTCGCTACTATAGGGTCATGAAGACATTGGAAGGGGTCGCCGCATACTATTTACAAATTTTAAAATACATGTATTCAAAGATTCATCCCGTTGCAAACTTTTATTTAAATTTTAAGGGTTAATGAAATGAAAAATATTTACTTAGATGCTTATGTTTATATTCACGTTTGTTTCTGTTTACAATTAATTTTAAATAATATGAAACTAGATATGAAATTGTGGATTTCAGTATTTAATTCGTCATATATTTCTACATAATTAGGCAAATTTTGATCCTCGATATATATATTTTTTAAATTGCCGGATTCGTAATCGCAGAAATATCTGTTAATCCAAATGCCATTTTTTTGGTTGAACCAGTTTAAAAATCTATTTTTTTTAAATATGGTTCTGTATAATTCAGACCACGAGAAATCGAATGCCGTTGGGCGCACCTTGATAACACTTTTATTTTTTAAGTTACAGCGATTTTTGACCATTTTTAAAACTCAACTTTGAAGACTCATATCTCGAAAACTAAAGGAGATATTGAAATGCGGTTTAAACGAGTGTATTTCCCGTGCCCTAATTAACTTATACTGAAATTTTTAAAATTTTGAAATATTTAATATTTTTTTCAAAATTTTCTTATACCCATATTTCAAAAACTTGAAGAGATAATGAAAATCTGTGAAAACCAGTGAATTCCACTCGTCAAAATATATAGGTATACATATTTTCAGCTAAAAATTCACGCATGTAAAGCTTTTATTACAAAAAAAGAAATATCACTGTTTTTTAATTATCTTTGAAGGGGTACCCCTTAAGATTTTTACGAATTTTGGCCATTTTTAGTTTTTTTGCTCTAAAAATTGCATCCCTGGAGCAAAAATTCTGAAATTTTACATACCTTTTTTTTATGCGAGGAATCCACTGGTGTTTACAGATTTTCATTATCTCTTCATGTTTTTAAAATATGGGCAAAATAAAATATTGAAAAAGTTGCAAAATTTTCAAAATTTTTCAAATTTTAGTATGAGTTAATTAGAACACGAGAAATACACTCATTCAAACCGCATTTCAAATCTCTTTTAGTTTTCGAGATATGGGCCTTCGAAGTTTTTAAAAAGTCAAAAATTGCTGTAACTCAAAAACTAAGTAATATCAAGGTGCGCACAACGGAATTCTATTTTTCGTTGTCTGAATTATATAAAACCATATTTAAAATATGGGGTAATGGCACAGTGGTAGCAAGTCGGCCTGGGGGTCCAAAGAACCCTGGTTCGATCCCCACAGTTGGCAAAACATTTTTCACCAATTTAAAATTACCCCTGTGGCTCCCCCATCACTAACATCTTTGGGGGCCGTGATTTTACGGCCGGTAACCGCACTTCACGCGCATAAATATATCACTTACTGAGATCTGCTTCGGCAGAGTGCCACACCCAGTAATGGGTAAAAGGTGTGATGATATATTTATTTATTTTTTATTTATATTTAAAATTATTTTTTTTTACATTGGTTCAACCAAAAAATTCTCTTTTTCGTTAACCGAATTTTCTGCGATTATGACTCCGGCGATTAAAAAAAATATGTATTGAGGATCAAAATATGCATAATAATGTAGAAATATATGAGGAATTATTACATGGTGAAATCCCGAATTTTATATCTAGTGTCATATTATTTAAAATTAATTCCTAATGACTCATCAGAAATTAATTTAAGTTGGAATAAAAAGGGCCTACAGAGTGGAAGTCAAACCAATCAGACGCAATTTCTATTTTAAATTGAAGTCAGCGAGAATTCCTCAATTTTACACACGTTTTCGCTCTTCAAAAACAATGTAAGATAAACATAACAAACTTTTCTCTGACTAATAATTATATGATTCCATTGTTAACCCTTCTTTATGTAAGAAGTATCAACACTTCACTGGCTTCAGTAAACATAGAAATTACTAGGAATGATACATGTTTTGTAGTTGTTATGTGCATATATTCATATCGGTAGAATGAAAAAATAAAAACGGGGCGTTTTGTTTTTAAATTATGGCTGCGGGTAATTATCTACGAACTGTTGAGTTTACCCTGCTACATTAATTGTACTTTCAACTGTTAACAAATGTACATTATGTTTGCACATTTGTTTCAATTACTGCAAATAAAATTATGTCTATTGTTTTATCATCAATCTGAAAACCATTAATTTTCAGGTAACACTGTTTTTATATCGCGAACTAAATAAGAATTTTATAATGATCAAGACTTATTGATTCGTACGAGATAAGTATTTATCTTTCAAAAAAATCTCAATACATATGTTTAAAATTAGTGAACTGTCAAATTACTTGCTGAAACGATATGACATCTGGTAGTGAAAACACAGTATTGTCACGTCACGTGAACAGACATGATTTCACGTTACCTGTCAAATTGTTGGGACCTATGATTCTCATGTTATTATGCAATATCATGTGATTTTACGAAAATGCAGCAAATGACAATAGTGTATCTCCTAGCAAATAAATAAATGGAATTAATGGGTCTCAACAATTTGACAGTTCACGTGAAATCATGTGTGTTCAGGTAACGCGATAATATTAGCTGTATTCCATTTGCCACTTGGTTCACTTAAATCAGTTCAGATAAATAAGACACATGACTAAATGAACTGAATTAAGCAAACTGATGCACCTATTGGAGTGAATTACTTCAAAGTAAATTTTAATATGTAATTCTATTACTGGAAATAAAGTCAGAGAAGTAATCGAACGAAATAAGTAAGTAATCTGATTCAGTAAATGTAAGTTAGATCTGATCCAAATGGCAAATGGAATACGCCAATTGTGTTCGTACCTTAAGTGTAAAGCTACATTCACAAATCGAAATTAGTTTTTGTTTCATGTTTTCCATTTTTGTTTTAATAATTTTGTAGACATGTTATCTTATGTAACCATTTACAAATCAGTATTTAGTTTTGGTTTTAACACAAAAGTTTGCAAACTGTTTTAGTTTTACGTTTTATACTTAGGAATAGACCAATAGGACGAAGCGTAGAATGATGTAGTAATATATATTAGTCTCTTTCTATCATCCTTCGCATTGATGATAACCTAAGTTTGTTTTTATTCGAGTGTCAAAATGAATTAATATAAATTAATACCTACTTTCTTATTATGATAATATTTATCTTGCTCTTCCAAAAAATACGAAAGTAAACAAACAACATATGACAGCACGTGTAACTTCTGACACATCTGACAGTTACATTTACTGTATTATCGATCTTCTGAGTATAGCCGATCTTCTAAAATTTATGATAGATGTCACTATAAACTAAAATCGACAAAAGCAAAACTATTTGTGAATGCCACCTAAAAACACACTAAAACATAAAGCATAAAACAAAAACTAATTTCGATTTGTGAATGTAGCTTAATTCTTGTAGCACATTTGGTTTCCCCGGTTACATCAGGACTGTAATATTTACTTACCACCCACCGTGGACAGTAAGTAATTATTACAGATCAAGGTCCTATTTATTTTGACAACAATTTGACAGTTGTCAATTTTGAAACGTATTTTACTTTCCCTTCTATTTGTACAAGTATTGTAAAAGATAGTTTATTAACCTCGAACTGTAAGTGATTTTTTAGTTCACGAATGGTTAGAAAATCTCGACTCAACAAATTTTTAAATTTATATATCCATCTGAGCTTCCACATTTTCACTTGTTAATACCGTCTCGTCCAATATTATACTTCCCTGGCTTACTAATTTATATTAATTTGTCCGTCTGGTGAATTACCTACCTAGTAGCCAATTTGCGTCATCTCTTTAAGAACTGGCTGTTAATGATACCTTCCGTGATGGTCTGCCGACATGTAACACCCCGGCCCAGGCCAGCGCTCGCGTGCGCACCTTCGCCTTCGGACATCATCTATCTGCAGCGTGCCAAGAGAAACAGACTGATGATGGTTTGACAGGTCAGCCCGCCGGCGTTTCCGTGGAGGTATTGCTTGCGTTTTAGGTTTTAATTTCTGAACGGCGCGCGGCGGTGCTGATGGTGAAGATATTAACTTAATTTTGGGTAATTATGTATCTACCTACTGTTTTCAGGATGTTTATCGATTAATTTTGATGTGTAATTATTTGTAATTTTGCTAAATTATTTATAATTTACTTGTGGATCATGTATAATATTAAATACAAATTGTGCTATATTTAAATATTTTTTTATTAACTCGCTTCAGCAGTTTTTCATTTTTGTCATCTGGCAATGAAACTAAATAATAATGGATATTTTTATCTATACAGCATAACACTAAATGTTGCTAAGACATACTTTCCATAATAATTTTGAAAGTTGATATTTTGACTTTTCTACACGATTGTAGAAAATAGTATATTTTAAAACAAGTGTTGACAGGGTATTATTGGAAAGCATGTGTACATGTGTACTGTTATCGACATGAGAGTATGCCAAGCTCAAAAATGTGAAATGATTATAGGAGTAGCACTGTAAAAATAAATAAATATATCATCACGCCTTCTACCCATTACTGGGTGTGGCACTCTGCTAAAGCAGATCTCGGTAAGTGATATATTTTGCGCGTGAAGTGCGGTTACCAGTCGTCAAATCACGGCCCACAAACATGTTAGTGGTGGAGGAGCCACAGGGATAGCTTTTTCAAATTATGAAAATTTGTCGCCTGTGGGAATCGAACCAGGGACCTCAGGATCCGCAGGCCGCCTTCATACCACTGTGCTAGCCATCCCATAGTACATCCATCATAGCACTGTGATTAGAAATATTTTATTATTAGTGTTATACGTAATCAGAGCTTGGCAGTAGCTAGCTACTTTTGTAGGTTAGCTACTAGCTTAGCTACGTTTACCTTAGCTGTAGCTGTAGCTTAGCTACGTTTACCTTAGCTGTAGCTGTAGCTTAGCTAAGTGTAAAAAAATATAGCTGTAGCTTGTAGCAAACTATGTTTTTTGTATTAGCTTAAAAATATTTTATAACAACTGAAGCTACTTTTAAAGCTACTTTTTGTAGCTTAAAGCTACATATTGTAACTTAAAGCTACTTTTTGTAGCCCAAAGCTACTTTTTGTAGCTTAAAGCTACCACCATTCATTAAGTAAATTGAGTAAAAATTCTAAATGCAATAATTGTATTTTTATATTATAACACATTTTTGGCAGTACTCGCTTCACTCGCATTTCTAGTCCCCTAAAACACATGCTCCACATACGCAAGCGGTTTAATTTGTTTTTGACAAAATTTGCATGGGGTAGTGGCTCAGTGGTATTAAGTCGGCCTGTGGATCCTGAGAACCCTGGTTCGATTCCCACAACCAACAAAGATTTTCACCAATTTAAAATTACCCCTGTGGCTCCCCCACCACTAACATCTTTGAGGGCTGTAATTTAACGGCAGGTAACCGCACTTCACGTGCATAAATATATCACTTACCGAGATCTGCTTTAGTAGAATGCCACACCCAGTAATGGGTACAAGGCGTGATGATATATTATTTTTTTATTTAATAAGTACTGCATTTCACACTTTGCGGGTGACAGATCTAAATTCAATCCAGATTGAAGGATGAGCAATACTGCTAAAATGTCAATAAAATATTGCAAGAAAAATGTTCGGAATGTGACATCTTCCATTAAAATCAAATTAAAGTTATGTTAACTAGCAGATAATAAATTATTAACCAGATGATTTATCATCGTACATAATATAAAAACATAAATCAAAATTACCAAACTCAAGTTAACTGGAATGACTGAATGACATGAAACAATAATTCATTTGTCGCATCTCACAGACAGAAACACTTGTTTTTAATTTGAATTCATTAACCTTTTGCGTAATGACCTTTATCTTAGATTTGTAACAAAATAATGAGAATCACAATTGTATTATTAAACTAGTAATATGCAACAAGCTTACTGTTATTATATCTTTAGGGAAGAAATTATATTAATAGCTACAATAAAATACAGGATGATCAAAAGGAATTGTTATAGTTAGCAATACAATTCCAGAGATTTTTTTATTCCACAGTTGGCACAACGTCAGATAAAGGCGGAAATGCTATTTGACATTTCTAATAAATACAAATAGGTTATGTCAGGAGTCTGACAGCTAATAGAATTATGACTTTTTAAGTAATAAAAATACTTTAGAAATAAAGGTAATAATAAATGTACTCAAATTTAAATTTTAAATGTCACTTTCACAGGAAATGAATTTATGTATCAGGCTTACCAATTTCAAGTAGTTTTTTTTATTGCCAACTGTAACAATTCCTTTTGACCACGCTGTAGAAATTATAATGTGCTATAAATATGTTATTTGTTTTACCGACAGTATCATAAAAAAGATTGACAAGAACAAGAGAAATGTGAATAATTATAAGCCTGATATAAAAATGCAAATATAGAATGTGAAATTTATTTACATTTGTAATTAATTTATATTTATTACTAATAAATTACAAATACTTTATATTTATTTTTAACTTTTAAATGTGAATAAACTGTTCAATAAAATGTACGAAAAAATTAATTATAATTTATCTAACAACTTAGATTATCAGAATAAAAATAATTACACCTATTAGATAATACTCGTATTATCGTTTAACTTATATCATAATAGAAATCTTGATAACATTGTAGACTAACATGAAATTATTTTCAAAGCAACACGATATACTAGTATTCTATTTATTTAGCGAAACTTATGAAGTACTGTATATTCATTTATTCAGAACAACTGTAGGCGTCATCATGTAGGTAGTTCTCTTGTAATTAATTTCTTAATTATTTACTGAACAAATACAGCGATATATACATTAATCTTTGCAAGATTATTCAAATAAATTTAATACATAATAATAATCAAAAACTAAAGCTAGCGCAATTACTTACATTAAAAAAAACTTATATGGGATGGCTAGCACAGTGGTATGAAGTCGGCCTGTGGATCCTGAGGTCCCTGGTTCGATCCCCACAGCCGACAAACATTTTCACCAATTTAAAAAATTACCCCTGTGGCTCCCCTACCACTAACATGTTTGGGGGCCGTGATTTGATGACTGGTAACCCCACTTCACGCGCAAAATATATCACTTACCGTGATCTGCTTTAGCAGAGTGCCACTCCCAGTAATGGGTAGAAGGCGTGATGATATATTTATTTATTTATTTTAAAAAAACTTACAGCTCAATTCTCAAAAGAGTTTTAGCTAATTTTGAATTTTGGATTTGTCAAATTAAGCTAAACCATATTGTCAAAAAATTTAAATAAACTGTGATATAATCTTGTTCCTATTTGGTTTTCGAAAAGAGTTTTCAATTTATTTATTTTTTAATCAAACTAGAATCAAATTAACTAATCTAAAATTGAGGTTTAAACTGTAACAGCCAGATTCTCAAAAAAGTTTTAGGTAATCCTGAATTTGGATTAGCTAATCTTATGCTAGTCCGATTTAAAAAAGTTAATTCAATTCACTTTCCGAAAACTAAATGGTACGAAGAATATATTAAAGTTTCTTTTCTTGAGAATATGGTTTAGTTTAATTTGACAAATCCAAAATTCAGGAATAGCTCGATTTTAGCTAAAACTCTTTTGAGAATTGGGCTGTAAAATCCTACTTTAGCACCCTAGGCTATAAAAGTGTCACTTTACAGATTATCAATTGTCAATAAAATCACACTTTTAATGCTAATCGGCTAAAGGTAATATTGTACGGAAAATATGAACATCGTAGACAGAACGTGCAGTTTTTTGACAGTTGGTATATTTGTTGTTTTTTTAGTTACATCTTTAATTTTTCTTGTTTTGCAAACTTTACTTTTGGCAAGTGAACTATCTACAGAATGATCAAAAGGAATTGTTACAGTTGGCAATACAATTCCGGAGATCTTTTTATTCGACAGTTGGCACAACGCCATAAAAGCGGAAATACTATTTGACATGTCTAATAAATACAAATAGGTTATGTCAGGAGTCTGACAACTAATAGGATGTTAACTATTTGAGTAATATAAATACTTTATAAATAAATAAATAAATAAATATATCATCACGCCTTCTACCAATTACTGGGTGTGGCACTCTGCCGAAGCAGATCTCGGTAAGTGATATATTTTGCGCGTGAAGTGCGGTTACCAGTCGTCAAATCACGGCCCCCAAAGATGTTAATGGTGGAGGAGCCACAGGGGTAGTTTTTGAAATTATGAAAATTGTTTGTCGCCTGTGGGAATCGAACCAGGGTTCTCAGAATCCACAAGCCGACTTCATACCACTGAGCTAGCCGCCCCATATAAATACTTTAGATTATTATTATTATTATTATTATTACTTAATTTTGTATTTTCAAATGTCACTATCAACAACAGGAAATGAATTTATGTATCAGGCTTACCAATTTCAAGTAGTTTTTTTTATTGCCAACTGTAAAAATTCCTTCTGATCACTCTGATACATTTTTCCCAAAAAAAAAAAACAATAATAAATCATTAAATTAAAAAATAATAGCTCCATGGTGATGAATTGTAGAGTTAAAATAAGGAAGAAATTGCGAATCCGACAATAAAATACCCCTCTGGCTTTCTTCCACTAAAATTTTTGGGGGATTACAATCTTTTGGTAGCTAAATATTTATATTCGTATATCATTTAACTATCCCTGCTTCATGAGTAGATAAGATGTCGTGATGAAATATTTACTATTTTAATTTCAGTGTTGGCGGGACAAATGGGCAAAAGTAAATTAAATTTAGCAAAATTATTCAAATACTTGTAGTAAATAATAAAGTAGCAGGTGGTAGGCGCGAAACATAATTATTCTTATGATGAATTTCTTAATTATTTAGAGCGCGTGACAACTTCAGTATCGATCTCAGCGACACCACGACACCAGCGGAGACGAAAACAAGCACTGACGAAATTCCCGTCGTTCGTCGGGTGTTTGCAGCATTGTTCTCTTATTCCTTTGTTTCTGAGTCAGAGCCAGTCGAAACTCCGGTCGCCGTGACACGTTTAAAACAAAAGAGATCGCGTGTCTGAAATAAATATGGCGCCGTAAATTAAGTTCGCGTGAGCGAGCTTTAGCCGCGTCGCGACGAAGCTTGACTGCTCGGCGTCGCGTGAGCGCCGAGCCGCTGCCATCCGACGTGCGTCACCTGTTTACTTATTCATCTTTTGTTTTCCACATGAAACCATAGCCATCTTTCTTCTGCGACACATTTGGCGCCCAATGTCGAATGAATGCGATGGGGACGTAAATATTTTTTTATGAGATTATTATTTCGCGTTGAGTTTGTATTTGTATTTTTTACAGTTACTACAAAACACAAACCAACAACTAGATTACTGCCTGTAGCATTTATTAATATTATAAATATTTCTTGTCTCACTTTCTCGTTGTCTTTCATAATGCATTAATTAGTTGTTCATTTGTAATAATCAAGACATGTATAATTTAAAAGTTGCTTTCCGAATCAAGAAATGTATAATGACAATTAAATATTTCTCCTTCTTTGTCAAGTACATGTTATGTTTGTATCACATCTTTCCCCTTTACTATTAATTATATTTAAACTAATTACATTTTTTATACGACCACGATATAAAGTAGACTTTTCGGCATTTATTTCCTATATGAAAAGTAGATATTTGCCGACTATTCGCGTAGGAAGTGCCACCTTCCGCACACGTGCGGAATTTAAGTTTTCTGATCGAATAACTAAATTATCGTATCCACAAATACATCGCAATGTTTTCAAGCGAATTTTAAAACAGAAAAATTGTCAATAATTATTTTTCAATTCTGTTTTAAGTGTTTATAAATGGTCTTATAAAAATAGGATATACCTCAAAGAGAAAGTGTGCATGCTTGTTGCTCTTGGATATAGTACATCGATCAACAATTTCCATACGCGAGCGACAATAGTCTACTTTATGCATTATGTACATAATAATGATTTCTACACCAAGGGTTGAAAGTAGCTGTTTGCGGACTGAGGCTAAAGATTGTAGCACGAGCGTAACAAGGGATACAACTAGTCGAGGTCTGCCAAAATACTTTCAAGCAGATGTGTACACAACATTTTTTTACTACATATATAACGTCACGCTATATTCCATCAAAAAGGGTAGCACGAACCCTTGAACCAGCAAAAAAATTGAGTGCTTGAAAATAAAAATGTATCTAGAGAAAATAAGAAAAGTCACGTACTATTTGGTAAGATCATTTTCCGGGACAAATAAATTAAAAATAATATTGTGTAAGACTGTCAGTCAAAAAAAAAAAAATTGTGTTAAATTCACTAGAAATAAACACATTTAGTTCATAATGGGATTTTATCAACATAAAACTGTGCATATTGATTGAATTTTCAAATGGTTTGCATTATGATTAGTTAAAAACAGATCAAGAGAAATATATCAATTTTAAATACTGCATATTTATAAGAAGAAATATATAATTTGTCTTTTTTTTCATAGTTTTCAGAGCAGTAACCGCAAATTTAATGTAAAATATTCTTCTGCTCATTATTATATATTCAAATGTGTTTTTACTCTAGTCAAACTAAATTTTCTGTTTTATTGGCGCAACCACCCATAATTCCTTTTGTTTTTATTTCGTTGGTAATAACAATAAGTCATGTTTACAGCTGGAGCCTTGTCGGAATAAAATTTAAAACAAAACACACCATTTCAAAGAAAAATCCACAGTAGTGAAAACACAATAAAGAACAGCAACGGAAATGGCAAGTAAACTGCATAACGAATGTTAAAATAATGAATGCGGCACCCTTGTCACCCCTCGGCGGGGCGGAGGGTGAGTGCTCGGTTAATAAGACGTCGCATTTTACGACTTCGATGTAAAAAGTCCTCGGGCAGTGTACGCACGTTCGTTGTATGCAAAACGCCGCATGTAAATGATCCATGCATATGTGACAGCTCCGCCAAATGAAAAATGACATTATTGTGCGCCGTGCTATGAGAAACACTTTTTATGGAATTTTCTTATTTTTCCCACTTTTATAGGATGTCGTTTTCTTTATTACTCCCTAGATTTATCATGAAAATTAACTTTTAAATATTTATACGTTAATTATCATTCAACACTTTAAAGAGAAAATTGTAACCGTAAATTTTATAGAAATTTGCATGCATTTTCTTTTAGTAATGGTCCTTGAATTTCATTAAGGACTCCAACTATAAAATTGTTTTATTTTTATGGAGAAATTCTTCACTTTTTCATTTTATTCTTTATTTTTTCTGAATAAAATTGTAGCAAAGCTTTAGCTTTATCTACGAACTACTTCACTTTGCATCAAATAAAACGTGTCAGTCTTTAATTATCAGAAACAGGTCTAGAACTTGGATGATTGATTTATAGATTTGGGAATATGGATTAGATATCCTAATTGTACTTTAACAGACACTAACAAAATTTTGGTATATTGTTTGATTAGACAGAAGTTCTCAAACTAATGGATATCGCGGGCACATTCGAAACTGGGAAAATGTTGCCAGGACTTATTCCAAAAGAAGGCAAATATTTTTTATTTGAAATTTTCCTTATTTGAATAAAATAATAGATTTATATTCGATTGTATCAAAAAGTGTCATTTTTTTGGTTAGAATATTTTTATGAAAACTTAACTTTGTCAGTGAAGTACGAATGTTTACTGTGATTGTTAGGTGATGGTTAGCATGAGTGGGATTGGAACTCGAGATCTCCAAATTCGAATTCTGTAATGCTACCTACATCACCGTACTGCCGGACAAGACATACATCAAAAGAATGGTATATTTTATTTAAATTTCTATTTTATTTTTGATATGGTAGTGAAAAAAAATTGTATATTTCGCGAAGAAGTATCATTCTTCCCTTAAATACTTTATATCCCTGTCTTTAGTTTAAGAAATGAAAAGGCACCTTTGGGAATAAATACCACTTTCTTCCCTTAATATACAAATAGTTATTTATGACATAAGGACGCAAAATGCATTTTCCGTCCTCATGTGCTATCCTTAATTCAAATATTATTTTAGCGACCGGAAAATACTTCTTGCTGAAAAGTATTTTTCGGATGGTAAAACCTAACAATCACAGTAAACATTCATACTTCACTGACAAAGTTAAGATTTCGTAAAAATATTCTAACAAAAAAAATGATCTTCGAAATCATATGCCGCAATACTATCCATACAACCGTACTGCCGGCTAAGGTATCCACAAGTCCAACTGCTTTAAAACATAGAGAAGCAGCGAAAAAAAAAATCCGCAGTTAACCACACAATTACAATTAATTACCGGTCGCGAAAAATTGGCTTTAAATTACTTTTCTTTTAAAATAATTATATTATTACGTGGTGTTCTTTCAAAGTTACAAAGTAAAATGGTAATTGATGGTCAACATGATTTATGACGTATAACCAACAGTTACTTCATAAAATAATTATATAAATTAAAGGATTTTTTTTATACTGCGTTATAGTACTTAATCCTGCTATGGTATTTCATTTTCATTTCGTGTGTGCAGCATTTAATCCAAGATGCAAATTTCAACAACAAAGGTCAACCATTTTCCCGCTCGAAACATTCGCTCAAAAAACCACCACCGGGCGCTGCTATCACTGAAATCATCAATTACAGTGGCGGGGAACATGATTAATTACGCCCATTACTATGACCCAGATACATATTTTTAAATTTCCAAGCTTGGCTGCGAGGTAATTCGTGTGCATTGAAATCGCGGGCTCCATCGACGATTAGAACCGCTAAGTGGCGAGGGCGCCGCGGTGCTCATTAACCCCTTCTCCCACTGACAAACGCCCATGTGCCCCTTATTTGAATAATCGATCGCCGCCACTGGGCTTGTAAGTGGATGATTGTGAATCGTGAGCGAAAGCGTGCAAATGAAAATAACTACCATTGTTCTGAATGTCGAACGATATGTTGGTGTTGGACTGTTGGTACTACTGCAGATTGCATGAATGTACAGTAATTTTATGTTATGTTGGTGTTACTGCATGATTACATCGAATTTTCACTAAATATTGCTGAAGGAAACGAGATTTATATACTATTTATGACTTCATTTGTGCACGTGTAATACATATAATATTTTATTAAATTATTTCTTTTCTTCCTGTTTCTTTCATGATTTTAATAGACTTTCTTTTAGAATGGCGATATAAATTTTATTACAATTGTAGATAATTAAAATTGTCCATGAAAATTGCTCGAGTGTATTTCCTACTTAAATTTATTTTATTTCGATGTACAAATATTATGAATTGCTTTTGGATAAATAATAATAAATTATTAACATCAATATAAATGTTTCTTGTTGTTCAGATAAAATTAATTTATTACTTGTACAACATTTACTTTATCTGTTACATGGGCAATATAGTTTAAGCAAAATTAATACCCGTGACGACAAATAAACTATTTTTACACATATTTTTTTCGCGACCGCCCAGAAAATTAGTCCGTTCTGATCACGTTTTATAGACCAGATAATCCATATTTACCGATATAGTTTTCTCTATTTTTTGTTGTTGTATGTAATAGAGAAATTTTATAATTTCTTAAATATAAATAAATAAATATATCATCACGCCTTCTACCCATTACTGGGTGTGGCACTCTGCTAAAGCAGATCTCGGTAAGTGATATATTTTGCGCGTGAAGTGCGGTTACCAGTCGTCAAATCACGGCCCCCAAACATGTTAGTGGTGGAGGAGCCACAGGGATAGCTTTTTCAAATTATGAAAATTTGTCGCCTGTGGGAATCGAACCAGGGACCTCAGGATCCACAGGCCGACTTCATACCACTGTGCTAGCCATTCCATATTTCTTAAATGAATACATAAAGTCTTCAATCTTGATATTTGTCTATTTTATTTTTATTTTCTTTTTAATTTTTTCTGTAACATTTTTATGTAATTTTGACTGACGATGTCATATGTATATAGATGCATCAACGACAATAAATGAAATTATTATTATTATTATTATTTATGGGGTAATGGCACAGTGGTTATCGTGGCGTCCTGTGGATCCTAAGAACCCTGGTTCGGTCCCCACAGCCGACAAAACATTTAAAATTACCCTTGTGGCTCCTCCACCACTAACACTTTGGGGGCAGTGATTTGACGGCTGGTAACCGCACTTCACGCGCATAAATATATCACTTACCGAGATCTGCTTCGGCAGAATGCTACACCCAGTGACGGGTAAAAGGCGTGATGATATATTTATTTTTTTATTTTATTATTATTATTAGTGTAGAAAGTACGATGAGAGGAATCGGTAAAACTTTACCGATCTCTAAATTGTTAAAAAATGAATGTTTAAATATTTTTCATTTAAGTGACAAATCATGAATAATTTGTTATTGATGGTCGCAAAAAAATATTATAGATAACACATCATAAAAGTGTTTTTACTGGGCTCTCAAGATCCTAAAGCTAACCTAAGATTCGCTCTGGAATATGTTTTCTTTCAAATTTTGTTAAGTAAGAAACTATTATGGGTTGAACATTAAAGGACTATCTACTTGGGTACTTTACGAACTATCCAGTTATTTTATCAAATCATTCTTGACAGAAGCACTTTTAGATTTCATCAGAATCTCTAAAAAAATATGTCAAATTTGATCAATAAAGTGAGTAATCAAGTAAGCACTGATAAAAACAGCAAAATATTGACAACCTATCTTCTATTATTTTTAATCAGTTATAAACAGAAAAGGAAGTATTAAATTAATTGTGTGTTATATAGTTTCTTAATATTAGTATATTAAAGAACGAAATATAAAGCAATCTTCATTAATCAAAGCGCTCGAAGATTTAATTAGTTTATCTGTACATAATAACTAACATTTGTTGATAAAAATAGATAGGTACTTACCAAATAAAAAAATGGAGCAGATGGTATATCCTAGGTAAATCCTGCAAATAAAAAAAATAATATGACAATCTGTTCGTAACATCAAAACCAACATAAGAATTTAGCATCATATGGTAAAGAATTTTAATTCAACAAATGATTGCACCGCAAAGTAACATCTAGTAACAATTTCACCTCTATGTACATATGCATACAACAAGTCCCATACACCATTCGACTCAGTATAACTTAACAGCACCATCATATACTAGAGCCTAACATATCCTCACGTCTTCGTCGTTAAGATACGTCACACAAACATGTAAAAACAACCAGACTCAGACTTGCCGAGCTCTACATTTTCCCGTAAAGATCTGACGTTAGATTGAAATGTGACCGTTGTGACGTCACCAACGCGGGAAAGTGGTGAATAAAGGCTGCTTTACACTGTCAATTGCTGGTTTGTCAGTGGAGATAAAAATGAGAAGTAAAACAAGAAAACTGATGATATACAGAAACAGAACTGACAAGAGAAATGATGTAATGCCTGTTTTACACTGAGCAATATAGCAAGTGCAACTGCAACTTTCAACAAGTTGAAGCAATATTGCACGAGTGTAATACAGAAATTGCAAGTGCAAGAGACAGAAGCAATATTGCATCAACCTCTTGCACGAATTAGAATGTGTTCTAATTTTTGCAAGACTTGCAAGGCCACTGTTAGTTATTTCTAGTAATTTTAAGTTTATTAGAATGCTACCAACTTATTATAAATGTCAAAAACGATAAAGTTGGGTTAAGGATATTAAAATGATTTACTGTATTGCAGATAATTATGCAATACTTATAAGAATAAATTTTTATATCAATGCAAAATAACATATGAAACAAATGTCAATAATACAAGTGATATAAGAGGTTAAGCTGATATAATAGAAGTTAGTAACGACAAATATTTGTAAATAAATTAATATTACATTGCAGTTGCAAGTTGCTGAATGTAAAATGAAAAAAATATTTCTGCAACATTTTGGAGCAACTAGTTGAACGTAAAACTTGCAAGTTGCAATTGCAGGTTGCGCTTGCTCAGTGTAAAACAGGCATAAGAAATTATTACAGTACCAATTTTGTTATTGTTTGTATCAATTTATAATACGTTCTTTTCATTATAATAAGAATTAAGCTAGAGCATGGAATATTTGCTGTATTCCATTTACTATTTAAAATTAAAATAAATCTATCATCACGCCTTTTACCCATTACTCGGTGTGGCACTCTGCCGTAGCAAATCTCGGTAAGTGACATATTTATACAAATTAAAACACGGTGATAATTCCAATTGTTTTCTATCATCGCTTTGATATATATTTAACTAAAGAAGGTTCTCATTGTTGAAAGACGAAAAACATGTCACGTGACATATTAATTATATTCTCTTTAATCAGAGTTGGGCAAGCTACTTAAAAAAGCTATTCTTTAAAAAAGTAGCTGAGCTACAGCTATAAGCTATATTTTGTCAAATATAGCTAAACTACAGCTAAAAGCTTTCATTAAAGCAGCTGTTAAATTTTAAAGCTACTTTTTTCAATTATTGTGAATTATTAAATTTGCCACTGTCATATGATCAGTTGATCAGTCTTTTGTTATAATGACTGTTAATAAATATAAAAAATTCGCTAATGGACAAATGTACTGTAAATTTGTTATGCTATAATTTTTATTTATATCGGAATAAATGAACAGTCACATTAACAGAACACTCCTAAACAGTCAATGTTTAGTTCATCTAATATTTAATACAAAAGTAGGATAGGTCAAGAACAAGTGAAAAATTAAATATGTTAATAGATTTCACACTATATAATAACTTGTTATCCTACAGTTATAGAAAACAATAAAGAAGGTACAATTCAAATACAAAACAAAAATTAATAGGTATTTCTTAATGAACAGTGATAGCTTTAAGTTACAAAAAGTAGCTTTAAAAGTAGCTTCAGTTGTTATAACAATATTTTTAAGCTAATAGAAAAAAAAACACAGCTCGATACAAGCTACAGCTACATTTTTTCACATTTAGCTAAGCTACAGCTAAGGTAAACGTAGCTAAGCTAGTAGCTAAGCTACAAAAGTAGCTAGCTACTGCCCAGCTCTGTCTTTAATATATCATTCGATTTTATTTTATTGTTTCAAAATGTTTATTTATTTACTACAACTCTAAATAATTCTTAATAATTACACTACATAGATTCCAAAGTTAATCGTGGATTCGCATATCTAAGACAAAATTTATTTAAAGTTCGCGAGATTTCAAAAACAAAAACAATAACATTAATATAATGCTTATTCAACCAGGCCTAAATGTTATTTGCAAAAAAAAATGTTTGTTTAACTTATATTAGAATCCAAATCACGTAGGCTCGGTTGCCTTAAACGTTGTCAGTTAATACACATTGTTAACTACGCGAAAAAGTTGAATTAGAATAAAAAAAGCATCTAAGAAATGTCAAAATGTCAGTTTAATATTTTTAGGGCCAGTTTTTTAATCATCGGTTTACCCTCGATTAGTGTTAATCATGATTAAATAATAATCGAAACCATGGTTTCAATTGTTATTTAATCATGATTCATAATAATCGGAGATTGAAAAACTGGCCCTAAAACGTTATAATTTCTATAGTATGCATTAAGCTAATAATTATTGTTTTACCATTGCTATTTTACTAATAACAATTATTTTAATGCTAACATTAATTAATTTTAACATAAAAATAAAAAAATATGTAAAATGTGGTGTCAGCCATCTTGGTCATTGTTAACTTTTAACCTAGCTAACAACATAGTTAACATCGCTTTATACAACCTTAGACGTATTGCATATTTGAATCCTGGAACAATTGCCAGTGAAACGAAGAAACCTCACCTTTCATGAACATTCTAGCAGTCAGCATTTGTTTGTTTAACCTTTTCGCTACTCTGGACGTATATATACGTTTATCGTTTTCCTGCTCTGGACGTATATATATATATATATATATATATATATATATATATATATATATATATATATATATATATATACAAAATTGCGCAGCGATGGGATGCCAGAAAATTAATGCGCAGTGAAAGGGTTAAAAAATATATCAAAAATTTTACACAGTCCAGAACAAATTGATAAAGACTTCTTGTAAAAACCTTTCAAGTTCTTAGTGTAAATCCTTCCTCAAACATCATCAAACTACGAACATTTTCGATAGCAATCACACACATACGTCGGTGGCCCTCGTCGGTCCGTGTGTCGGCACACTTCCCTTGAAGTGCGGGATCGGCACATTCCGGCATTATACCGTCCATGCATTCTAATTTCCATAACCAAAACACATCGTAGTAACACCTCCAGGTGTTAGATGCGGGCTAGCGAGCTACTAGACATGCGATTATTTATTTATTAGCGAGAGCGCGGTGCGAAGTTAGTGGAGCATTTGATGAATATCAAATATGGTGCATCAAGGATGTTGGTGATTTGTATGTTGGACTTGAGTCGAAATGTGATGTGTGAATTTTATTATCTGTAGCAATTTTGCATTTTAAATGTCATGAAGAAATTGAATGCATTGTGCATGGAATTTATTTCATTGTCAACAGGTTTTAAACTGTTTTGTTTAATGAAAGAATTGTGGTATTACCCAGAACTATTGTATAGTGTTTTCAAATTATCTTGAATGTTTGGCAATTGTTCTCCGTAGCTTCTTTTCCTTAAATAATTTATGAACGTTTTATTATGGAAAATATGAGAAGGTACATTTTATAAACAAAACACTTGTCATTTACATCATCGACATTTTTAGTGAAAGTAAAACATTAGTTACTAGGAATCCGTTGATCAAATGACAAATTAATCTGTCAAATAAGTATAAAGTTATAAAGATATCGTATCATATCAATAAATGACAGTAAAAAAGAGACATATGTCTAATTGTATTTCAAATTGCAACCTGAACACTGATCTTTTGATACAAGATATTATTTTCTATATCACGGTTACAAAGTAAAATTTTGTACAACTGTTTTTGTAAAGTTGTCAAGTTGTCTAGTTTCTATCATATTATCAGATTAGTTGCCATTGCTCATGTCATATAAAATTATTGTAATTTTATTTTTTTTGTAATAAAATAATTATATTAAAATACAAAACGCTTCTTTATTAAAAATTAAATATACCTATTTAGTTTTATAACATAACCTAGATAATTATGAATTTAAACTCCAACCTAACCAATAAATGTCAAAATAAATTAAATTTCAAATGTTTCTTGAATCTGTCAGTGTTACCATCTTGAAATTTATTATTATAATTTTTATTAACAAAATTAAACAAAAGTAAATGAATGCGATATAAGAAAAAATTACATGAAAAACATATGTTACAATAACCGATTGTAACACTTGTCTTTCAATATACTATTGTAGTTATAAGTTATAAATGAAACATATTACTCGTATGTATTGTACATATTAGGCGTATTCCATTTGCCATTTGGATCAGATCTAACTTACATTAACTGAACAAGATCACTTATTTATTTCACTGGATTACTTCGCAGACTTTATTTCCAGTACTAGAATTATTGATTCTAATTTACTTTAAAGTAATTCACCCCAATAAGTGCATTAGTTTGCTTAATTGAGTTCTTTTAGTCATGTGTCGAATTTATCTGAACTGATTTAAGTTAACCAAGTGGCAAATGGAATACAGCTATTTTCAACTTAAAGATTGAAAGTACTGTAATAAAGTTGACATTTGTCTAAAGAATTTTTAATTTTTATCTTCGAAATATTTATCTACGAATATCAATATGCAAAAAATTACGTGTTGAACACGTAAAAAAGGCATTTTTTTAAAATTAATAATATCCGGCTTTACCTTCTTGCATTAAACTTCAAATTCATGAAAGCATAAGACGACATAGTACTGTTTTCATTACTTGTTGTACAACGAACTATTATTTCATTTGATCTCGACAATTTTAAAATGCTTAAAAACACTCTTTTAACAATCTAAAAGATCAATGTTCAGATGCTAACTTCAGACATAAATTCCTCTTAACATAACTTATGTATATACTAAATAAGAAAAAATAGGAAAAAATTTTCCATCACTTGTCTCGTAATTCCACAGAGGTTTTACAGCACGTTTGCATCAACTTCTCAGGTCATCAACAAACGGCTGGTCAGTTCAGCTTTAACCATAGACGCGTTTCGTTCTTCCGGACTCATCAGTATGGTGCGATCATTTATCCAACTAGATCAACTAGGAAATAGTGGATTGTGATACCGACCTATCTACAACGGTAACATGACATGAGAGCTATGGAGCCACTCGTGGTGCCATCTACCGACAAAATCGCAAACTGCTTGACAGCTATTGAATAAATGAACGCACCATACTGATGAGTCTGGAAGGACGAAACGCGTCTATTGTTAAAGCTGAACTGACCAGCCGTTTGTTGATGACCTGAGAAGTTGATGCAAACGTGCTGTAAAACCTCTGTGGAATTACGAGACAAGTGATGGAAAATTTTTTCCTATTTTTTCTTATTTATTAAGACTCAATTCCACATCGCAATAGACATTTTGTCTTTTGTTATATGTATATACTATTTATACGGTGATTTCGGTGCGATATTTTTCACTAATCTGATAAATAAATATTATATCGCATTGCTAAAAATTTTCAGCAAAATTCTTGAGGTAAATAATATTTCTATTTTAATGTGAACCCCGCCTAATTTACTAACAAAGTTAAATAGCACTAAACTTAGTTATCTGATGCTTCGCGTTTAGTGTTATCTGGCATCAGACCACTCACGTGCGAATAAAACATTTACTTTCGTTGAATTTTATTTAATTCCAACACAGTTACACGCTGGGAGAATCCAATTCTTCATCAAGGTGTTTTCAATACACATAATACTCACCTGAACTTGGCCCCGTAACATAAGACTTAACGTTAACGTTACGTAACCTGTCATAATAATAAACAGGCAATTAATTATCTCGTTGCTTGACTAATTAAATAATTAAGAGTGAAAAGACAATAACAAAAATTTAAGCTTGTTAGCGAGTAAGAATGAAAGTATAGCGGAATTCCGTAGAAACGGAAATTAAATGGATTTGTTTTATGACATGAACATAAAACATGTAATAAAATGTAATTTGAGGTTATATTGTTAGGTTTACACCTGCTTGCTGCGCACCTAATGATGTAATGAAGCAAGCACGTGTTGTGCATAAACATCATTGCAATTTTGCCATTACATTAATTATTAATTTAAAATTAACCTTTTTGTTTTATTAAATAACATAATAACTATATCATCAGAATCGCCTTAAGATACAATATGATATTAGAAATATGACAACTACATTTTATTTCTTCCTTCCAACCGTTTTTGTGAAATAAAATTAATTTTTTGAAAGGATTTTTTACAAACATACATACATTACATCATGCTAGATCCCATCAAATGGAGTAACATGAACCCTAAAATGATTCATTAAATATTCACTCATTAATTTTATCAAATAATCAGTAATAATAATAATTTTGAAAGGAGTTTTCATTATTATTAAAATCAAATAAATATAAATATATCATCATGCTTTCTTCCTATCACTGGATGTGGCACTCTCGGTTAGAGAAATATATTGCGCGCGAAATGCGGTTACCAGTCGTGAAATCACAGCCCCCAAAGATGTTAGTGGAGGGGAAGCCACAGAGGTAGTTTTAATGTTGTGAAATTTGGTTGTCGGATGTGGGAATCGAACCTGAGTTCTAGAATCTACACGCCGATTCGATACCACTGAGCCATCTACCCCATTATTATTTAAATATTTAATGTTCTCTAATTTAATATTACAATCTGTTCAATGTTTAACTTCAAAAACATGTAAAATATATAATATATTTCATTTATGGGGTGGTGAGATCAGTGGTATGAAGTCGGCCTGTGGATCCTGAAAACCCTGGTTCGATTCCCACAGGCGACAAACATTTTTCATAATTTCAAAAGCTACCCCTGTGGCTCCTCCACTACTAACATCTTTGGGTGCCGTGATTTGACGACTTGTGCTACACCCAGTAATGGGTAGAAGGCGTGATGATATATTTATTTTATTTATTTATAATTACAATATTCCTTCCTAATCTGTAAACTGTAACTAAATCATTATCTGGTAATGATCGATAATTTATTGATAATTTTTATTTTGCATCGTTATTTTACAGATGATTATAATTTCGGTATTCTGAGACCAGAATAATTTACACTAGCATGTTTATGTTATATTCATGAATTTTGTTTACTAATATTCGTAGCTGTTATTATAAAAAATAATATAATGTCAGCTCAATGATAGTTCCGCAAAGAGTATGGTTAAAAATAATATATTTTTTTTAAACTGGTAGTTTTGTAAGAGGGCAAAATACATAACAATAAAATAGAAGTAACAGAATAAATGATTTTGGTCACAAAATGTCGAAATTGTGGTAATCTGCAGATTAATCATAAAAATCATTAATTTAGCTATCATTAACAAATAATGATCGAGTTATAGAATGGGGGGATTATATTATTTCAAAAAGATCAGCATTCAGATGCAATTGCAGATCCAATTAGGTGCATTATTCTCCATGATTCAATTGATCAATAAGATTTGCGTATGAATTGTACTTGCATTTTGCTAAGTGTAATAAAATATAAAATACTAAAATAATAATAAGAAAATGAAATTCCCTAGTGTAATAACCGAGTACGATACACGAACGATGCGTTGTTATAATATCAAAGTCTGGCTCCAGGTTCGAATTCTACCATCTGTCGCTAACTAGAAGCGACATCACGATGGGCGATAGCTCGCTGACAAAATATTTGAGAACGATTACCATAAAACAAATGTATTCTAGCATCAGTTAGCAGGCGGCGAAATTTGTTTCGGCAAATTTTTTACCAAATAAAAATTATAATCAAAACAATAACGTTTTTGAATTACAAATTTCTTCTCTTCCGAAATAAAAAAATCGAATATAGGACTCGAAATTTTAAATGTTTAACCGCTTATCGGTTTATCATATCGGTTCACGATTTCGCGGTGTGTGGTGAAGCGAACAGACGTACGTTTTGGAGATATAGTTGATGGTGGATATAGCAATGGCCGTCGAGAAGGCATGTCTGTGATTGTAGCAGAGGTAGTAGATGTCATGATGCCATAAATCGGACATTAATGGCTATAAATTGTCGTCGCCCTATCAGATTCCGTGCGCGTTTTGTGGCGGCGGTGACCACGGCGGCGGCTTGCGAATGTCTGCCTCCGCGCCGCCCTCCTCCTAATTGTTTGACGGCTTCACGCAGAACTGAATTCGGATTCTGTGGTTTCATGCCAGATAACACCGCGATACCTTATTGAGAGGACTACCGTACAATCCAGATTGACATTTTACAACTTTATTTTTATTACTGCTTGTATTTGTTGTTGTTGCTTCTATTCCTTTTTCATCTACATTCAAAACATTTTATTAAAATTAATGTAGGTATCAAATGGTTTGACAATTACTTAATGCCACAATTAGTAGGTAATGGGTAAAAGGCGTCTATGGTTAAAGCTGAACTGATCAGCCGTTTGATGATGACCCAATAAGTTGATTCAAATATGCTGTAATTTTTTGTGGAACTTTGACAAGTGACAATTTTTTTTCCTATTTTTCTTTTTATTAAGACTCAGTTCCACATCGCACTTCACATTTTGTCTTTGTATTATATATTTATTTATTTATTTTATTTAATTCATTATTACTAAAATTGCTTTTAAAACTTATCAAAATTTTATATTATCAAAATAGTGAATCATGAAAATGAATCATGTACAATCAAATGTACTGTCAGATATTTTAAACTTGATTTAACAGTAACTAAATAAATAATAGTAATTTATTGTACTAGTGTAGAATGTGATATATTAGTCACGGAAGAAACAGGTTAGGCATGATGCTCAAAGGGCGCGTGGCCATTCTTTTTGAGTAACTACGAGTAGTATGCATTCCACATGAGTCCAATACAACGTTTTATCCAATAACTTTCTTGAAACATCTTAAATTATTTTTCTATATTCATTTATTGTTTGACACAGACAAGACATTTGATATGATATTAATAAAACAGAGATTACAAAGTAACCATAGAATGGTTGTTATGGTACCGTGACTTCTACATTAGCTCTATTCCATTTGACACTTGGTTCACTTAAATTAGTTCAGATAAATTTGACACATGACTAAATGAATTGAATTTAGCAAACTGACGCACTTATTGGGGTGAATTACTTCAAAGTAAATTAGAATCTGTAATTCTAGTACTGGAAATCAAGTCAGCGAATTAATCCAACGAAATAAATAAGTGATCTGGTTCAATAAATGTAAGTTAGATCTGATCAAAATGGCAAATGGAATACGCCTAAGATCTCTCACTGAGTGTCATGATCGACATTCTTTATTTCAAATACAAGCGGTGGCTAGTTCAGTGGTATGAAGTCGGCCTGTGGATCCTGGTTCGATGCCCGCAGGCGACAAACGATTTCCATAATTTCAAAAGCTACCCCTGTGGCTCCTCCACCACTAATATCTTTGGGGGCCGTGATTTGACGACTGGTAACCTCTCTACACGTGCAAAATATATCACTTACCGAAATCTGCTACACCAGTAATGGGTAAAAGGCTTATACTGGGTTGCATGAAAGTTTGATTGGTTCATTAGCAACTAACGGTTCAATAAATTACAGGAAATCACTATTGATACTGTTGCTAGATAAGTAATTCTTTAACTAAAGAGCTCTTTATTTTTTTCTTGCAACCCAGTATATATATATTTTATTTTACTTAAATTTTGTTAAGTTTTGCTAATCCCATTTTTATCAAGTGGACTATTATTTTCTTCCCCAGGATGATCCAATTACGAATGAGAATAGGTACGAATAGGTAATATTGATGTCTGCGAATTGACAAATGAATACAAAATAAATAATCGCTAATCTTGTTCTCTTTCGCGCGAATTCTTCACATTGTCGTGTATCACTAGCTCTGCGTGTAGGGGCGGGTAAAAGCGCCACCAGTGGCGTGCCTGGGGGCAGCTGCGAGGGGCACAACATCTGCTTCCTCTACGTATCTCGCATCTCCGATCACTATCGCTCACCGCCGCGCTAGCTGTAATTAGGTTACCAAAATATACTCAGGCGTCCACACCCGCTGCGTCCAACTAATGACGGATTCGAACCCGCCAACTTCTTCCTTCCTCCTTCGCGTTTACACTTCGAGTTCGTTATTAATGAAAAATTCATTAGCCATAAGGGGGTGGAATCGTGAGATTGTCTCACGCGTGAAAAGGAATTCATGTTGTTTTAGTGGATGGATTCCCGCCATTCAAGTGACTTTAAATTTAAGTTTTGTTGGTACAAACGAGCGTTAGTTATGTTGTCTAATTTAACTGATTTAACTGAACCAACTAAATGAAAAACAGTATATGGTAAATTACCTACTAAATCTATCTGTCTTGGAACCGTGGCTTGAATACAGAGTGATCAAAAGGAATTGTTTCAGTTGGCAATACAATTCTGGGCATCTTTTTATTCCACAGTTGGCACAACGCTAGGTAAAGGCGGAAATGCTATTTGACATGTCTAATAAATACAAATAGGTTATGTCAGGAGTTTGACAGCTAATAGAATTTTGACTTTTTGAGTAATAGAAATACTTTAGATTATTGCTATGTTAAGTAATAAAAGGAAATGTGAGAGAAAAAACAATTTTATTTATGGATATTTAAGAAAAATATAATTGAAAACGAATAAGATCTAAATGTACTCAAATTTAATTTTAAATTTTCAAATGTAACTGTCAACAACAGCAAATGAATTTACATATCAGGCTTGCCAATTTCAAGTAGATATTTTTTTTATTGCCAACCGAAACTATTCCTTTTGATTATTCTGTAGTTATTTGTGTATTAAGAGCGTAAAATGATTCTTTATCACCCGCGCACGGTTCGGCTCGCGCTGCAATAGTACAATAGGAACAATGGACACTTTACGCTTAAATTATCAAAATAGGTATTTTAAAATTGTAAATAACCATATTCGGTTAGTTCAATCTACGTTCAACCAATTCATGTTTTATTTCTAAAATAAAATAAATAAATATATCATCACGCCTTCTACCCATTACTGGGTGTGTCACTCTGCCGAAGCAGACCTCGGTAAGTGATATATGTTGCGCGTGAAGTGCGGTTACCAGTCGTCAAATCACGGCCCCCAAAGATGTTAGTGGTGGAGGAGTCACTGGGGTAGCTTTTGAAATTAAGAAAATTGTTGGCCGCCAGGGTTCTCAGGCTCCACAGGCCGACTTCATACCACTTAGCTAGCCACCCCATAAACATGACCATTTACACAATCGAAGTAAATAAACAAAAAAATCTGTTTAAATCTATCATTTCTTCACAAATCATCATATTTCAGTCAAAAATGAGTAAAAATATGTTAAATTTGTCTTTTTATGCGCGCGATAAAATATTTTATCGCACATTGTCCTGGAAGACGCGCGGTAAAAAGTTTATTTGCTTGTTCTTTAGTAACCATCAACTTTGCGTTGATAACTGAAAACATAAATGTAGACTTGTCATAGTGGTATGAGGATCAATATATTTCGTATTAACAATGGTAGTTTGAATGTCGTTTTAATTTTATTGCACTTTAAACTATGTTTTTCATTTAATATAAACACATTTAAAACAAATTATTATATTGTCTATATTTATTTATAGTGCACAGTCTGGACTCTTCAAGCTGCAGTGTTATAGTTCAGCTAATTTTAGCTTGAGTGGGATTCGAACTCGGGATTTCCGGATTCGAATGATGAGAGAATAAATCATGTCGTAAAAATTGAATGTTATAAAGATCTCACTGACCCTATCAACAATGCAACTGTCACCATAAACCAAGTTGAAAGACAATATCTACCCAACAAAGTTAAATCTGCAAATTCTTACTTATGAAATGACAATGTTAACCAGCTAACCACAACAGCATTCATCACAAATATGTTGAATCCAGCTGAAGTGGCGTCACCGCGTCTACACACATCATCACTCCAGCATCACAGACATCAACAGCAGCAGCTGGTTGCTGGTATGTTCGCTGGTCGCTGCTGGTAGTGTACCAGGGCTGGGCCGCGACACGACAACCGTCCTCATTGGTCCGCGAGCCGCCCAGCATGGATGCTGCAGGAGGAGCCTCGCATCTCGCGGTCTTATCTCCCGAGTTGGTCTTCGACTTTGTTGTCGTTTTCTTCTCTTCTGAACGCTGAAGAGAAGATTCTGGTATTGCTTGTGCGTGATGCTGGATGATGAAGCATTGAGATGAACGGAAAAACGAACTGACGAGGTTTATTATTATTTTGAGCAAAATTATTAATTTGCAATTTGTTTAGAATCATTGTTGTAACATCGATTAAGTCTCATTCTCAGTTCTAAACATAGTCACTATTTTTGTCGTTTGTTAAAACCTTAAAATTATTGACACAACAGTTTTAATCTTAAACATAACCTTACACACAAACGTAAAGGTTTGTAAACTTCAAACTTTTTTCTTTGTTTGTCAATGTTTTAAGCTTCATTCGCAGTTCTCAACACTCTCACGGATTTTGTCCTTTATCATAACCTTTCAATGTTTGACATACGTAATAACGTCAAACTATTCCCAGCCAGATTTATGGTGAAAAATGTAAATCCATAAGTTTTGTAGATCCGTAAATTTGTAAATAATGAACCAAATCGCAACGAAACTATGAAATATTTTCTATTTATCAATAAATATTGTTCATTATTTACAGATTTATGGATTTATAAACTTACAAATTTATCACAAAATTCCACCATTAGTCTTTATCTTAAGCATATACGTAAAGGTTTGTAATCTTCAAACTTTTGTCTTAGTGTTTTCATTGTTTAACCTAAAATAGTTTATTTTCAGGTCAAACGTAGTTAGTACATAGAAAAACAATAAATAAAGTTGTATGAAATAACTATTCGGGGCAAACATGGACAAAAATGAAAAAATAAGTTGTGAATCAACATGAAAAAATTACAAGAATCTAAGTTACATGTTTGCCTACGAAGAGTCGTAGTGCCTAGTGCTACTAATATCTGTACTTTTGACTTGAAGATGACCATAACCTTGATCGAAACGTTGTCTTATCTTCAATAAAACTTACAACAATTTAAGCCCGTTGTCCATTATTGTTTTCCTATTCGTAATTTTGTTGACTGGATTTTATACTCTGGCAGTAACGTATCCAGAAAATACGGCTACATCTAAATGATTCGTATTCCATTTTAAACTATGTATGTATTTTTATATAAAATAATTGCTGTTAAATTTGAATAACATTCTAAATAATATTTGCCTTTATTTACCATCACCTTGACATTACATTTTAATAAACCCGATGTTACATTATACTACGGATGTATCAATTAAGACACAAAAATGCATGGTTCATTACTATTTCCTGGTTAAAATTACTGTTTCTTATTTAAATTTCAAGTTCGGTTTAAATACGAACGAATTACCAATGAATATTGATACTTTTCTATCCAACAGGTGCAGGGCAGAAAACATCTTCTATTTTACATTTAAATTTGCTTACGTACCCTGCACTACTTAAATACATGCATCGATATATCAACAGATGTCACTGTTTAGGAACAAGAATTATTAAACGTGAAATGTATAATAGAAGAAATAATTTGTTTCTAATTAAAATTAATTAGTAATTACTGGAGCGGATGGATGTAAATTCAAATAGTTTTATTGGAATGCGTATTTAATTATACAGTTTAAATTATGAATTAAATATTTTGAAATACAATCATATGAGAAATAATATGTGCATTAGAAATATCCCAACGAAGATCTCTTCAAAATATTTTAGGTTATAATTAATAATTTTTTCGTGTAGATACTTACAAGTTGTAAATAGAACATAAAATTAAAATATTGTTGATTTATACTCATGTGAGTATACTTTTAAATATTATTTTTCAAGCATTAAATATAGGTAAAACTCCTCTAGAATTTTAATTTGTTTCCAGTACAAAAATTGTTTTCTTATTCCTATAGTATAGAATTTTTATATGAACTTGTAAATTGCGCCTTTAAAAAGTATTTATCTTTTTCATTGTCAAGTATATCTAAATTATTTTACAGATTTTATGTATAAAACTCGATATAGACACGCCACTTTTATCATTTAATATCAAATAATTTCAATACAAACTTAGCGATAAACAAAAAATAATTTTGTCATTTTGATAGCGAATAAATAGGAAGGAAACTTTTTGTAAGTGATAAAACTTTATTTACCTTTCTCTTGGCAACCCGATAAAAATTAATGTAATATAAAGACAAATTGTCAATGAATAAATAAAACAAAGACAAATTGTCGATAGCGATGTGGAACTAAGTCTTAATAAATTAAGAAAAAAAAGGAAAAAAAAAACTAACATAGTTTAACATCCGTCAGTTCAGCTTAAAAAAGTATCACAATTCACTAGCCCCTAGTTGGTCTAGTTGGATAGTTGGTCGCACCATACTGATGAGCCCCTAAAGGACGAAACGCGTCTATGGTTAAAGCTGAGCTGACCAGCATTTGATGATGACCTAATAAGTTGATTCAAATGTGCTGTAATTTTGTGGAACTTTGACAAGTGTTGGAATTTTTTTTCCTTTTTTTTCTTAATTTATTAAAAATTAATGTCATTTGAATTATTTTATTTTAAATAAAAATATATAAATAAATATATCATCACGCCTTTTACCCAATATTGAGTAAGGCACTCTGTTGTAGCAGACCACGGTAAGTGATATATTTATGCGCGCGAAGTGCGGTTACCAGCCGTAAAATCACGGCTCCCAAAGATGTTAGTGGAGGGAAAATCACAGGGGTAACTTTAATACGGTGAAAATTGATTGTCGGCCGTACGAATTGAATCGAGGTTCTCAATTCCACAGACCAAATCGATAAGCCACCTACCCCATATGAATTATATGTTGTTAAATTATCTTGGCGAAAGACACTCGAGCATTTAATTTTTTTCCGGTAAATTTTTTACAATTCAACATGGTTACTTGGCAGCAATTTGACTCGAAAAACTATTTTAAATTTAAATTGCTATGTAACAAGGTTTCATGACAAACATAAATTTTTCTGTTTTTATAGGTGCACAAGCTGATCAGAAGTTGATGTTTCATTTAGTTCCTGTTGTTGACAGTGACATTTGATAATTACAATTGAGAACATTTATAATCCTTTTTTTTCTTAACATTACTCAGAGAACAATAGTTTAAATATTTCTATCACTCAAAATCTTATCCGCTGTCAGGCACCTGACATAACCTATTCGTATTTATTCTAAAATTGACGTGCCAAATAGTATCTGGCGTTGTGCAAACTGTGCAATAAAACATTTCCTAGAATTATATTTATACTAAAACAGTTACTGCTGATCACTCTGTAGTTGATAAACAAGAAAGAATACTATTTGCAAGTGAATATACTTTTATTTACCTTAATTACATTGGAAAGGACAAATATAAATTATGCCAATAAATAGCATTTATTGAAATAATTTAATATATTTATTAAATACCACTTTACGTTTAATTATTCTCAGGCCAAATTTTTATTTTCTTTGCTCAAACTTGGGTACTTAGAGCTAAAAAGTTTCGAGTAATTTGACACCTAACAAAATCTCTCTACATTCGGTATCGGAATTTTTCATATAAATTACTCTCGTCAGTTGTTACCAAGCAAACACGGTCTCGTATGTATTACATATAAATGGTAGAATATTAAGGTAGTACTAGTGTGACGGTGACGCCATCGGTTGTCAAATGGCGAAACTGACGCTCAAAAAAAATATAAAAATTGAAAAAAATAAGTGTTTTATACCTATTATGCTTCGAATATCACGAATTGTTAACAGGTTGTCTAGAGAATTTTCAAATACTATACCACCGTGTGGTGTTGCCATTATAAATTGGGATTCTTAATTTTTCGTTAAAAACAAGACTTTGCATGGCTATATATCCATTACTAAACGATAAAAAACTTTCTCCTTTTGATACAATATACATGAATAGTTCTAGAACATCATATTAGTTTTTCAAATGAAACTGCAAAATTTAGAAGTACCCAAACCAAATATGTGCGATTCTGAGTGATGATCGTCATAAGCCACGTGTAAAAGAACTCAACTTTACAAGCGAATATATTTGTTCACAGACGATGAATGTGTTTCATATTTTAACAAGATGCGTATGACTATTCAAAGTTTACGTGCCCCAAATTTCATTTAGAACTGCAATTTTTTTTTCCTTGTGTACTTCATATCATTTAAGTCGAGCACATTTTTGCTGAAGCAATTATAAAGTTCTTATTAAAATTAAATGCTTATATAAAAATGAATACAATATAATTTTTTATTACCTCTTTCATTACTTCATTTTGTAAGTAGTGGAAAGGTATGTACTCACCAGTGCGTGGAAATCCAAGGAAAATAGAAAAATTAACGCATCAGAAAAATATGAATAAATAGTATTATAATTACTTGAAGGATCAAGTAGGGAAATTTAAATGAATTTAATTACACAGTTGGCCACCCGCGTCCGCGTTTTATTCAAATGACGTTTGTAACTTTATACGAACATCAAACTGGAATATTTAGATTATCAAATGCTTGTAGGTAATATATCCCCCACTACTTTATGCAGTTGTTTATAAAAATACTTGCACGCAGTAATACTGCATTCTGTTTTTTTTTTTGTTCTAAGTTATGCACCAGGAATTATTCTTATTAAAATACAAAATACTAAGCTCGGATATGTAAATGAATTAGAGGAAACTTTATCCGATGATTAGCTAATTAGTTCTTTTTATTTATATTTTTCTTGATATTTCAAACGACAAAGTAACATGCAATATTTCAAAATCATCACGTCCTTGCCTCAATAGATAAGAAGACAATATGTTGCCGAATTTGTTTGTTGTAAACCAAGTAGGAATAGACGAAGACGTTAAACAAACGTAATATGTGTATGACAAAGAAGGAAATATATTTAATTTCTTGATTCGGAAAGTAATTCCCTTAACCGAAAAATTTATCTCTGTAGCTTCCTCTCCATTAACGTCTATAGGGGGCATGATTTAGCGGCAAAAAGCACAAATATATTCTTTCGCGACACCCTTACTTTTTGTGTAATCAAAGTTGCAGTTTGTAAAAGGCTGATTTAACAACGTACATTACAAACATAGAACCACGATTTCAGAAATTAGTAAAGGAAAAATTTCTCATTATGGTGGTTCTATCATGACAGTTTCAAAAAAGCAGGTAGATTTTTGTCTTTTTAAAAATCTCAACTTTGAAGGCCCATATCTCGAAAACTAAAAGAGATATTGAAACGCGGTTTAAACGAGTGTATTTCTCGTGCTCCAATTAACTTATACAGAAATTTAAAAAATTTTGAAAATTTTACAAATTTTTTTAAAATTTTCTTTTGGCAATAATTCAAAATCTTGAAGAGATAATGAAAATCTGTAAAAACCAGTGAATTTCTCTCGTGAAAGTACATAGGTATGTAAAATTTCAGGCAAAAATTCGAAGAGGTAAAGTTTTTTTACAAAAAAACGAAAAATCACTGTTTTTTAATTATTTTTGAAGGGGTACCCCTTAAGATTTTTACGAATTTAGGCCATTTTTAGTTTTTTTGCTCTAAAAATTTTATCCGTACTGCAAAAATTCTGAAATTTTACATACATATGTACTTTCACGAGAGAAATTCAGTGGTTTTTACAGATTGTCATTATCTCTTCAAGTTTTTTCAATAATGGGCAAAAGAAAATTTTGAAAAAATTGTAAAATTTTCCAAATTTTCAAAATTTCTGCATAAGTTAATTGGAGCACGAGAAATACACTCGTTTAAACCGCGTTTCAATATCTCTTTTAGTTTTCGAGATATGAGCCTTCAAAGTTGAGATTTTTAAAAAGACATAAATCGCCGCAACTTTAAAACTAAAAATGATATGAAGATGCGCTCAACGGCATTCGATTTCTCGTAGTCTGAATTATATAGAACCATATTTTAAAAATTTTCTATTTTTAAACTGGTTCAACCAAAAAATTCACATTTTCATTAACATACATTTTTGCGATCACGACTCCGGCGATTAAAAAATACTTATTTTGACCCTCAAAATATGCATAATTATGTAGAAATATATGAGGAAATAAATGGTGGAATCCTCAATTTCATATCTAGTGTCATATTATTTAAAATTAATTGTAAACAGAAACAAACGTGAATATAAACATAATCATCTAAATAAATAGTATACATTTTTCATTTCATGAATCCTTAAAATTTAAATAAAATTTTGCAACGAGATGAATCTTTGAATACATGTATTTTAAAATTTGTAAATAGCATCCGACAACAACCCCCCCCCCCACCCCTTCAATGTCTTCGAAACCCCCCGAGAGGTCGCGACCCACAGTTTGAAAACCACTGATTTAGGTTAATAATACTAGTAAAACATAAAACATTATATGCATCTCGGGCATTACTTGATGTTTATACCCTCCGAAGGCGATGTTTACAAGGCCAAAAGCCTCTGACCCAAAGATTTGTAACTAATACCATAGGTACATTTATAACTATTATATTTAGGGTTTATAATGCAACACATTAATTGTTCATTCTTAGGTAAAAATTTAAGTGTGAATATTTAATTTGTTAAAATTGTGATTAGCCAGCACAATACAACTTCAAAAGCCGGAATATGTGAGTAGAACTTGTGAAAATGTTGTTAATTTTAGAATGATTACCTCAAGTCAACAATCAACAATGACGAAGTTAAAGTCATGCTAGTGGAAAATACTTTTATTCCGTTGGTAATCACACAAATTACACATTAGCAGCATTTACCAGCGTGTTCTACACGAGTGTATGTGAGGAGAATATGAGAAATGTTGGCAATTAATGCGTAAGCTCATCATGCTGGTAATTACAGAAATGAGAGCCTCGAAAATTTGATACAAGAAAATATTCATACACATCACGCCAACCTAGAATTGTGTGATAGCACGAAGGCCATTTAAATCATAAAATCATCTCATCTAGATAGAAAAATTAAATGAGCTCGCTTCAAATGTGAAACTATTGATTATTTATAGAAAATAAATCATTTAGATCAAGAATCTAAGTTTTGTTGTTAATAAATGATAACCTCACTGTAGTACAGATAAAGTTACAAGAAGAACATCTTCAAAAGCTTTGGTCAAATGAAGATTGCTTTTAGTTTGTACTTTATTTGTAAAATGAACAAATTTACGAAACCTTTAAGGACCAGTTACACCAATAAAACTTTAACCTAATCCGAAAGTTAAATTTTCAGAAATAAATTATAAATTTAGATAAATAAATAAATATATCATCACGCCTTCTACCCATTAGTGGGTGTGGCACTATGCCGAAGCAGATCTCGGTAAGTGATATATTTTGCACGTGAAGTGCGGTTACCAGGCGTCAAATCACGGCCCTCAAAGATGTTAGTGGTGGAGGAGCCACAGGGGTAGTTTTTGAAATTATGAAAATTGTGAAAATTGTTTGTCGCCTGTGGGAATCGAACCAGGGTTCTCAGGTTCCACAGGCCGACTTCATACCACTGACCTAGCACCCCATTCTGAGTTTTGTTGTTAATAAATAAAAATCTCACTGTAGTACAGATAAACCTACAAAAATATTGTTTTTATTTTGTACTTTATTTGTGAAATAAATAAATTTAAGAAAATCTTTAATGACCAGTTACACCAATACAACTTTAACTTAAACCCTTTCAAAAAGTTAAATTTTCGGAAAAAATATATAATTTTAGATAAAATTTATTATTCTTTTGACAGATGTCACCTTGATATCACTATTACCATTTGTGCTATTATTTCGATGCGATATTTTTTTATTTAACCTGCTGGTATAATTATTGGAAACTTTATGCGGGATTGGCAAAACTGGCCCTAAGGAAAAGAAAATACTTTCTTCCCTAACGATGAAATATATCACATCCTCCCTTCAAATTTTCAAACAGAACCGTAAAAAAAACAATAATAGATAGGTATGTTCTCACAGTTCATAGAAACAAAATCTGTCAACATTTTTCTATTTGAAACGTTACCTAGGTTACCCATTATCATTGGTCAAATTTGATACATTTGTAGAGATTCAGACGAAATTATAATTTAGTTCAAATATTTTCCTTTACGTTGGCTGCGCTGTATACAAACGAACCAAATTTACTCTAGCGGCCGCTATTATCAACTACAATTATTTCTTAAATGTAATTAAAAAATTTGCGAGAAATTAACATTTCTGTCAAAATTTAAACAGTAGTTAACGATAAATGCGCATTTAAAAAATAGATCATTCCGGAAATAAGTGAGGTAGGTATGTAGAAAATAATTTAAAATTTAAAACGAACCCAGTGTAGAACAATTAGGCTACAGTAAAATATAATTTCCAGCAGGGACCAAAATGATGTAGCTCGCTTGTTAAGCGTGGGGAAATTCAGCAGAGTAATCGACATCGGTGGCGTTCTGGCGTTCTGACGCTGTTATTAAAAGTGTCATTAGCGGTGTTGGACTCGGAAGTGGACGACGCCATATTGAGAATACGTTGACCGGTCGCACGCGTGCATGTGTGTGTGTGTACGCGCTATGACCAGACCAGACAGTCCGTCTTCCGTGTGCAGTTAGTCTGATACCATCTTAATTATGAGTAAAACGCGTTATCTGCGGATCTAGCAACCGCTGCCGACTCGCCATGCAGTGTTTTCATACAACATGTGCACACTTACATACACACATATGCGTTTCGTACACGATAACGCGCATGTATTCTCACTGTTCAATATCAATCTGACAATAAATGCACATTCGAAATATGTCGTAAAGAAGACAAGACTGTCAAGCTGTCAATACAAGAAAGACATCTTTAACATCTTAAGCAACTTATTATGTTCTACTTTTTGTACAAAAATTTATCCCAATTACAGTACAGGAGATCTGTATGGATTATAGTGGAATGCGATATTTTTTTAATTTATCCAGCTGATATACTCAAAACGCTATAAAGATCGACTGACGTCATCAAAAAATATAACTAGATAAATGACGTAGGGTGTTGCTACGTTTACATGTATCCAATTTTTCTTTGACTTCGCAGATATTCCAGAGACTTTTAGTGCGTCCAATACAATAATAAATTGTAAATTAATAATAAAAATTAATAACATATATACTAATTTACCTCTGGTACAGCACTGAGGGGTAAAAGCGGTTCATTATTTGTATATTCTTATTCAAAATAAATGATTAAATGAAGAATCAGCAATTGACATTTCTTTGAAAATTTCTTCCCATTGGCATTGTTATAATATAGCTTTTATGCACAACCAGGCCGAAAAGCATATGTTTTAGTCCTAAAAAGCGGGCTTTAACAAGAAACATTTCTATGGATACATAAATAAAATGACAATTTTTGTTTATTGTGAATACTTGATTCTGCAAATGTCATTAATTATTGAAATACATCATTATTCACATTATTTCACTAAAGACTAGAAAAGTGCTTTTCAAATGGAAAGGGAGCCATAAGAAATTTCATCCCTGACTAAAAACAAATAAATAAATAAATAAATATATCATCACGCCTTCTACCCATTTCTGGGTGTGGCACTCTGCTAAAGCAGATCTCGGTAAGTGATATATTTTGCGCGTGAAGTGCGGTTACTAGTCGTCAAATCACGGCCCCCAAACATATTAGTGGTGGAGGAGCCACAGGGATAGCTTTTTCAAATTATGAAAATTTGTCGCCTGTGGGAATCGAACCAGGGACCTCAGGATCCACAGGCCGACTTCATACCACTGTGCTAGCCAAAAAACAACTTTCCACTAATTAGTACAAGTTCAATTCAAAAATCAGTTCGATACAAATAAAACTAAATTATATTTGGGAGTTTTTGACTTGATATATATAATAAATGAATATTAATGTTAACATGGAAGTCATGTAAATGAGGTTGGGATACAATGGGGATTAATAAAATTCTAGTTTAATGGTTATATTTCGACATCTACTTAGAGTCATCTTCAGCTCCTTTACATGACTTCAAAATTAACATTAATATTCATTTTCAACTAAATTATGTATTCAAACGATTCTTAAATTTATTTTGTCTTTGCCACCATCAAACTGAAACCCATATCCAATTCTTTTACTTTCCCACAACCAACATTTTCAACAAATCTTCCAAAATCCAAACCATCAAGTGATACTTTTCCCCAACCGTCTCAAGAAGAAAGGAAACGGTAAAGATTTGTGAATGATGTTAGTGAGAGTTGTAAGGGAATGTTGCTGTTGCTGACCTACCCCAATGCAGGTGACACGTCCGTGGCTTCGTGTCAGTGCCGTGGGACACTAGAACAGCCACTAAAACAAAGCGAGCCTCCGATAAATTTCCGTCACGCGGGTGTCTTGCTGCTCTCGCATTCCTCGAGAGGTGAACCCCGCAATCCGGAGAAGACGCAGGGAAGGATTAAGGGGTGAAATAACTACGAGAATATTCGGAATTTTAAAAGACATACAAAATAAACGAGAAAGAAAGAAACAAAGGAAGAATGTTCCAAGGAATTTAGCATAGGTTAGAAAGGGTTAAATGTTGATAGATATATTTGACATTCTTATTCTATGAGGGTTATTAATACTACTTATAAAACTATGGGGTAGGTGGCTCAGTGGTATCGAGCCAACAAACAATTTTCACATTTAAATTATCCTTGTGGTTCACCCTTCACTAATATCTTTGAGAGCAGTGATTTGACGGTTGGTAATTCCATTTCACGCGCATAAATATGAAATCTATGGGGTAGCTAGCTCAGAGGTATGAAGTCGGCCTGTGGATCCTGAGAACCCTGGTTCGATTCCCACAGGCGACAAACAATTTTCACAATTTTAAATCTACCCCTGTGGCTCCCCCACCACTAACATCTTTAGGGACTGTGATTGGACGACTGGTAGTCGCACTTCACGCGCAAAATATATCACTTACCGAGATCTGCTTCGGCAGAGTGTCACACCCAGTAATGGGTAGAAGGCGTGATGATATATTTTTTTTTTTTTATAAATATGAAATCTGTTACGACTGAGTGCCACACCCAGTAGTGGGTATATTTTATATTTTATTTCATTATAAAATAAAAAATCTTGTATATTATTAAAATATAGTGATTTCATTTCTTTTTTTATTTATTTGTTCTCAGCATAACAGAAACTTAATTCAAATTACAAAAAGGGGGGCCACTGCTTCTAGTAGAACCCGAAATACTCTTACCGTAATATATTTTTTTTTTTTTGGTTTCACGAACCCGAACGCCACTTCAAAATAATATGCTTGCGGCTTGTTTTTTAAACTTGGGGGCGTGCGATAAAAAGTCTTATAAAATGAATTATTTATACCACTTTTTCTATTTTCAGTCTTTTATAAATTAAAAACAAATTGTGCGAAATTTTAAACCGAGTCAATTTAGGAAAATTTGTTTATGAAATGTTGTAGTTGGTAACTGTTTTTCACTGTTCCCGATCATTTTCATATTTTAAAATTATTTTTGTTATTGTTAGATTTTGTGTATATAACATAGAAAATGAAATTAATGCCACTCCGCCAGAGCTACGTAAACTAGTTTGAAAGCACAATAAATAATCTACTTGCAAATAAATTTTGAGGTTATATTGAAATTTTAAAGTTCTCAGCTTGACAGTTACAGTATGTCATCATGTAGGTACTACCAACTGTCTAAAATAAAATGTTGCGTATCGTAATAAACGCTTTTTCGATACGCCACTAGGTTTCATAATGACTTCCTCCTGAATGTAAAATAGAAAAATAAGGTAAACACATGATTTCCGAACAATTTTGAGAAATATAAAACTGTGAATCACGGACGGAGGCGCGAAAATTAAATGGCAAAATGATTTATCATTTTGAAAATGAAGACCATATTTGCATGTCGAATACTCATAGTTATTACGAGTAATTAAACAAACACTCATAAAAACATCCTTCTGTTTTATGCATATGCCTTCCTGTGACAAGCATTGAGGAAAATCATTATGTATTCCTCTTGAATAATCTTTTAAAGCATGTATAACCGCTCGTCGGTAAGTATTAATTCGTAGAACTCACATAAATAAACAGCTATAATGGTGTCAAATTCTCTTATATCGAATCAAACTTTTAATTTCTATATTAGGAAAATAACCACGAATAAATAACCATAGATAAGCATCCATAAATGATTTATACGTTTTTGTGCTGCATTTCTATTTTATGTAAATTTCAGTTTTTACTCCTACATTAACATTTAATAAAATGATGAAGAAACTTTATGAGTACAAGAGTAAGTAGTTTATTTTTATAAAAACAAACAATAGAATAGAATTTCACTTTTAATAGCAAGTCTGAAAATTTCTAGTAATTTGTATTCTGTTGAAACAAAACGCAGCAGATTTGATTTATACAAATGAATAGCAACCTTGGGCAGACAAAGTGAAGTAGATAATATAAAAGTTTGTACACGGCGGTGTCTATAATGTGTTGTTCTGCAGGCTTGATTATTCGGAAGCCGCCTTCTACTAACAATTAGATATCTGTGAGTGCGAGGCCCGCATACTTAAAAATACAGTTGAATAAATTAATGTGCATATTCACACGCATTTACCTAGGTGTATTTTGTGTACAAAACTATTAATGCCGGTTTTAATCTATATTAACATTACGAAGAAGAAACGATAATAACTGAAGTATAAGTGACGAAATTCAAATTATAATTATTATAAATTATACAGTTTATAATGAATTTATTATCATTCGAATACAATTTTATTTTGTTTTAAAATTGAATTCAGCCAAGCGAGCTTTCGTTTATGATACGAGAGCGAAATAACTACAATTTTAATAATTAAACAATTTTTGGTTTAAGTTTTATAATTTTATTTATATTCCACGTTTTGGTGTACTAATGGCCTGAATGATCAAACTTTTAAATGTGCATTTATTGTTAAATGCAATTTAAATTTTGACAGCAATGTTAATTTTTTATGAGTAATTTACTGTTGTCTTTCTTAAACTATATTTAATAAATAAATATGGTTAATAATACCGGCCTTAAGTGTATAGCTTTGCAAGGTTATTTAAAATAATGAATAAGTAATAGTAACAGAACGAATAAATGAGCAATTATAATTTTTTACTGTACATTAATCCTTGTTGAATGAATTTAATATCGTGCAAAAACGCAACATTAAACTACGGCGTATTTTAAAGTTTCTAAGAAATAACAAAATCATAGTGCTCTTTAAATTTATCCATATTTATCACAACAAATTGCAAAATAACGAATCCACATAGGAAGTAACGTAAACAACAAACGCTAACCTATCTCTGTGTGAACGATATTAGATCAAATCATGCCCACAAAATTATGAAATGAATCAAAATGAAAATATCCAGCTCTATTTTCCAGATTATGATGCAGGTGGTGCCGTTAAAGACATTCCGCTTCGCATCGTACTCTTAAATTCGTCACACGTGTTATCAACGGTAACAAAATTTGATTAAATTCTTTGTCATTCCAATTGTGTATGTAGTCCTTAATTCTAGTAAACTTATTTCAATATTTTGCCTGATTAATCGAACATTAATTATATATATATATATATATATATATATATATATATATATATATATATATATATATATATATATATATATATATATATATATATATATAAAATAAAAATAAATATATCATCACACCTTCTAACCATTACTGGGCGTGGCACTCTGCCGAAGCAGATCTCGGTAAGTGATATATTTTTCGCGTGAAGTGCGGTTACCAGTCGTCAAATCACGGCCCCGAAACATGTTAGTGGTGGAGGAGCCACAGAGGTAGCTTTTAAAATTATGAAAATTGTTTGTCGCCTGTGGGAATCGAACCAGGGTTCTCAGGATCTACTGGCTGACTTCATACCACTGAGCTATATATATATTTAGACCTGGCAACGAATTTTGTACCTTCAAATTTAATCTTTTTTCTTCTGCAATGTCATTGAGTTATCTGAAAGATTTCCTGTAGGATTAAAATAAAACAAAGTCCTGCTCTGTTATAAAAACTATGTTACCGGAACCCGTGTCGATGTCTAGAAAAGAATGAAGAAGATATGGACAACTTAAAGAATTGCAAGTATTCGTGTTCTGACAAAACCCAGTCCAGGTCTCCGTTTAGCAAATAAATTGCCCTGGCATGGCACACTACAGCAGTGGAAAAAATAAAATAACCATAGAGACAACCACAAAACAATTTTCATACATACAAATATTTAATATTATCATTTACAAAAATTATTACAATGTTTTACTACAACTTGTATTCTCAAATTCACACGATATAAAAGCATTTTAGAAAATTAAGAATTTGTAAAACATCATTCTAATTCACTTTTACCTAATGTCACAACGTAATATCTATATCCCATTGTACAGAGTTGAATAAATTACAATACTGGCGTAATGAGTTCTATTTCGATACAAGTGCATTAATGAATTTTGACAGAAAAAGGACAGTCTAACACAAGCAAACGATAGGCGCATTCCATTTACCATTTGGATCAGATCTAACTTACATTTACTGAACCAGATCACTTATTTATTTCGTCGAATTACTTCGCTGACTTTATTTTTAGTACTAGAATTACTCATCCTAATTTACTTTCAAGTAATTCACTCCAATAAATGCATCAGTTTACTTAATAAAGTTGATTCAGTCATGTTGTCTAATTTATCTGAACTGATTTAAGTGCACCAAGTGGCAAATGGAACACAACTAATGAAACCTAAATTTTATTGAAATAATAAGTGATTTGGTTCAATAAGTATAAGCTAGTTCTGATCCAGATGGCAAATGGATTTAATTAAACTCAAAAATTAACGGTATAATTCCGTGATAAATCTACAGTTTATAGATTCATAAATATGTAAATAATGAACAAAATCACATCAATAAATTGACAAATAGAAAATTCGTTGCAATTTTGTTCATCATTCTGCTTCGGCAGAGTGCCACACCCAGTAATGGGTAGAAGGCGTGATGATATATTTATTTTAATTTATAGATTTATTTATATATAAAACTTATGGATTTACACACAATCCCACCATAATTTGCATTCATACCCTCAGACATATTTATTGCACAACAATCCCAAAAATAATTTACAATCCGCTGACAAATACCTCCAAAATATTCAGAAGCAAATTCCCATACGAATATGAATCCTAAAACCCCATGACACCCAAAACAAAACAACCAAGCCTAATAGAATCTTAAAAATTCCAGTTGTTTTATTCCAATCACCAACTTCCACAAGAACAACGATCCGATGCTAACAGTATGGTGCATCTGTGCGACAATAAAAACAATAGAATATGACGGGGACAGCTGAGTGGCAATGTCTCGGGTTAGGAGAGACCGTGGACCGAGGCTATCTGTATCTGTTACAAGGCGCACCCGGCACCCGTGGTTCGTGGGAACCCGTGACCGCATCGTGGGTTGAAGATTCTGAGCCACAACTCGCGAATATTTCATCGAGAGGATTTGTCGTATATGGACAAATAATGTGACAAACTTGGAAAGAAAATGTAGATAGATTGAATATGATGATGTGGTTAGCATTAGGGCATTCGAATTAGAAGATCTCGAGTTCGAATCCTACTCAAGCTAAACAAATATACTACACTGCGACTCGGTGAGTCCGGGCTCTGTACTGTAATTAGGATTAATTTGGTGTTAATCAGAATAGCATAAATAATTAAATAATTCATGTCACAAATCTTATGCCCGTATTTATAAAACATTTGACGAAGAGTCTAAGTAATGATGAATGAGGAAATTTAACTTTTCCAGAAGATATATCTTAAAAATTAAACAAGATATGAAGATGCCCTCAACGACATTGAATTTCTCGTGCTTTAATTGACTTGCAAACAAATTTTTAGCTTTTTTTTATTTTTCAAAAGGTTTTTACCAAAATTTGCTCATAATAGTCAAAATACATATGTATGTAAATTTTCGTTATGATATTTGTACGAGGAAGAATTTTAGAGCAAACAGTTTGAAAATAGCGTAAAATCGAAAAAATCCAAGAGAGATATAGCCTCGAGAAATTCAAAAATATTATAAGGTAATTTTTTGGGAAAATTGAACTTTCTGGATGTTATATCTTAAAAACTAAACAAGATATGAAAATGCGCTCAACGGCATTGAATTTCTCGTGTCTGAATTTACTTATAAGGAAATTTTTAGCGATTTTTATTTTTTGAAAATTTCTTAAGGGGTACCCCTTAGATTTTTTCCGATTTTAGGCTGTTTTCAGATTGTTTCCTCTAAAATTATTTCTTGTACGAATATTGTAACAAAAATACATATATACATACATATGTATTTTGACCCGCAGAATCCAACGGTAAAATCCCTAAGTATACATGTCTTCTAGTTTTTGAGATATTGTTCTAAAACTGCTCAATGAAAAAATGTTGGTAAATACTTTTTGAAAAATAAAAAATGCTGAAAATTTGTTTACAAGTCAATTGAAGCACGGGAAATTCAATGCCGTTAAGCGCATCTTCATATCTTGCTTAGTTTTTGAGATATAGCCTTGAGAAAGTCGAAAATATGACGAGGTAATTTTTATTTTTTAAATTGAACTTTTCTGGAGCTTATGTCTTAAAAACTAAACAAGTCATAAAAATGCGCTCAACGGCATTGAATTCCTCATGGCCGAGTTGACTTCTTGGTAAACTTTTAGCGCAGTGCGAACTATGCGTTCATTATTATTATTTGATTATTCTGTCTCATTAACTATTTGAATAATCGAACTATTCGGACTGTTTGGTTATTCGATTAATTCAGATATCCGAGCTCGCATATTCAAACTATCCGAATAGTCGAACTTTTCGGGTAGCCGAACTATCCACATAACCAAAACCGAATATCCGTTATGAAAATATCCAAATATTCGAATATCCAAAAAAGTCAACAATCCCAGATGATATATTTATTTATTTTATTTCATATAGGTATAACTTGAAATAAGTGAATTTTGAACTCTCACATTTTTGCTAATGCAGATTATTGAAGAATGACTCATTAGTATATCACAGAAAAGTTTCTCAAAATATATAAACTGGGATGAAACCTAGCACCTTCAAAGATACAAACTATTGCTTCTACGCATTGAGCTATTTACTCCATTCGTAAAAAATCTCTTGAAAAACAATTTCCTTAAAGGAAGCATTAACTATCAGCTTTCCAAGCCTAAAAAATTCCTGTCCAGTTTTCCTTCCACTCCATCACGTTAGAAAGACTGCATCCAGCGTCATGCATCAATCCCTAAATCTCATCTCGTCGTAGTTTCCCGGAAAGGAATTAATATAAGGGGGTGGCAGCCAACAAACCAACGAGTCGTGTCCGTATACGACAGCGAGGAACGCAACGCACACACCCACTCTATAAAATAAATTGTCAAGCGTCCTCGCTTGGCTTCGCGTAGCTCTTACACTCCACCAGTGCTGGTTTCCGAGAACAGAGCTTGGAGCATGTTTTACCAGCGCTGGCGATGTCCATGATAACGGCCCCATTAACTATACGGGGCCCAGACAATACTATTTCACGTTGTCAACGGACCAAGCGCTACCAACACAAGAACAACAAACAACCCCAGCACTTGCTATCGTGCACCAAGAACTCACAGTTGTTGTGCGCGAAAAATTCATATTCGCATTTGGGTAGAAAAGAAAAAAATGTTAGTTTGGTATTGGAGGAAATTGGTCGCCCACGCAAATGTCAAAGACAAGGCTTTACTACATAAAGTTAGGTAATTGAATTTTGAGTTATTAAGCCGAAAATATTGTTTAAATAAGGTATCAAATAAATGATCCAGGAATATTGGATAAAATGGCTTTATTAATGATGTTAAATTATTATTTTAATAAAGCCATTTTATCCAATATTCCTGGATCATTTATTTGATACCTTATTTAAATAAAGTTAGGTAGAACAGCGCTAGCAAATAAATATAAATTGGAAGCTTCTGAAAGATTACGTTTAAAATTATTTTTCTACTCCTGTTATTAAAATGTCATTTAACACATGTTGACAAACTGTGGCTTCTATCGTTTTAGTTACGGCGTGAAGTTATCAACTGACGCACTAAGTACGGAATGAAGTTAGCTTCCTGAATCTGATATTGTAACATAACCTTGCTTTTTAAATTATTAATAAAACTATATATTTTGTTGTCTTCGTTTGCGGTCGTAAAAAAATATAGTGTATGACTCGTTTTATACGCTCTTTAAATACTAGTTTTTTATACATTCGTAACTAGAGAGAAGTTTATAAAACTTGTTACATAATATACTATTTTCTGCTCCCATACTTTAATTTACTTATTAAATATGTATTATCAGTAATTTAATGACACTCATTAAAACACTGATTTTCATCATGATACAGATTATATACTAATAACCACAGTACATTTACTGTTTTCATAATTTAAAGTAGTTTTTTTTTAAATTTTTTATTCAAGGATAACAATTATTTTAATAATTTTGAATGTTGGATTTGGTTGTATAAATAATAGTTTATAATGTATAATGGCTATTAATAGACGAGTATGAAGTTTAGGATACGTAGGCGAGTGTCGTAATTTATACGACTTTCATTATAAACTTGTTGCATAATATACAATTTTCTACGATCTATAGCACAACGTGCGATAAAACGTCTTATTCCACGCAGCTAAATGACAACAAGCGATAAAATAGATTTAAAAAACCTAACTACATAATCTTACATAAGATAATGGACAGAATAAATGTTTTTGAAATGTAATTAGTATAATTAGTTAAAGTTCGATCATAGGCAAAATAATGTATGCAATCGTGTTAAAAGTGTATTGCATTCATATGTCTATGGTTCGTGCTGCATGCTTCTCACTTGTGCAATAACATAGTTGCATAAATAACTATTATAATTTTCATCTAAAACTCTATTCCAAATTGACAAAAATTCACAATTTGATACTATTTAACATTCTTCTTAATCTAAATTAATATAAATTTATTTTGTGAAGTGGAAAGGAAAAATACCCGCATATTTTTATTACAAATTTTATTTGTTGCAAAAGTTATGTGTCTCAATAAAACGAATGTGTTCAAATTGCATATTAACTGTGATAATTTTAAAATTATCAATAAACCAATTTAACGTGTCAGAATACCACATATTTTTGTGCCTCAAAAATAAAGTTGAAATTAGGACTAAGAAATTTATATATTTTATGAATCTGCAACTATTTAAATAAATTAAAATAAAAGAAGAACTTACTTAAGCAGTCAGTAGCGTGCAGGAAAAAATAGACTTACCTGCAAATAAAAAAAAAATTATTAGTACAATATATATTAAAAAAAATCTTAAATTATTTAATTAATAATTATACGTTTATCAAGGGAAAAAAATGAGACATTTCTTCCCGAAAGTGCCGTATAATTTCCCAAACTGAAGACAAGAAATATAAAGTTCCAGAAGGAAAAATGATACTTTCATTATATGTATTTTCAGTAAAGTAAAATTTTTAGAAATAAATTGGAATTTTTTTGGAGATTTATTTTTCTTTTGACAGATGTGCCCTAGATGTCACTAATGTCAAATTATATCGTTGTTTTCCAGTTGCCATAAATATGGCTTTAATATCTTTCTCTAGGAAGAAAAAAAATATTTTCTACCCTGTGAAAAGAAATACTTTCTGCTCTCAAAGAGGAACGAAATTTTACTTTCAAACAGATTCGTGAAAAAAGGTATAATATTTTTTCTTACGAATAAATAAATTTAAAAACAATGAGTTAAATTATTGATAGCATTGTTTACTAATTTTTTTTATAAGTTATTTTAATTTAATATTAATTAGGTTTAAGATAAATAAATACATTTTAATTTGTAATAACAAATTAACAAAAAAAAATTGTTTGTGATAATAAATGTAGAGGTATAAAATTTACCAAGGTTCGTCAGTTCGAATCCGCCTGTCGACAAAGTATGATTTGTCGTTAAATAAAAAATATAGTTACTTGTATTAATCATACTCTGGCGCTATAAGCTAGTCACTTATACATATGCCTTAAACAAAGTAACATCGACTACGAAAACCGGCAGTACGGCAGCGTAAAAACTGCGGCTCGGTGTGCCCGGTAGGCCCAGGCTCGATTCGGGCTGTAGCGCCATTGAAGAAGAATCAAATTTAAATTTAATTATATCTGTAAAAACTTATAAAGAAGATGATTTAAAAATTGTATTCAAACGAAAAAATGAACCTGAAACGTAATTTATAATCTTTTTTATATTTTCACAGTAGAATATAATAAAAAGTTTCTGCTTGCATAGAATTTCCATTAATTGCTGATTTATGACTTTAGAAACTGATTGATTTCATTTCATTTGTCAGTACGATAATTCGCCACAGTCAGATGGGTCAAATAACGATACATTTTAATATTAATGAACGTTTTTTTATTGCAAACAAATCCATCACCAATTTGCATAACTATTCTTCCTCTAATGGAACTATAAATATTAATTACTTGGTGCACCACATACCCGCCTAGTTAGCTCTGCCCGACTCTCGCATTTAATGGTCTAATAAATATCACAGTTGAACTGGCTGTATAATATATTTTATATTTAGTTAAGTACACGTTAACTTGTATCATAAACATGGTATACCATGGATAAAATGCACCTTCTCTGATACGGGTAGTAGTTAGTACTAATGAATAATGAATGCACGAGAAAATTGTTAACACTTTTTAGGATAATTAATTATTTGCACCTCGTTATAATAATATAATAATTAGGCATTAAGTTTGATAAATTGTTTAATGCAAATACGGGTAGATTTAATATTGAATAAGATTCTTTAGAATTTATGGAATAACAAACGAAATACGTTGTTTTCTTGATAAATAATGAACAAATAAATGACAAACAAAATGATCAACGTATGTCGTGTATCACAAGCTAATTTACTGACGTAATTTTCAAGTCATTTGTCATCAAATACAACATCTAACATTATTGACTGGCAGAGCTGGGCAGTAGCTAGCTACTTTTGTAGCTTAGCTACTAGCTTAGCTACGTTTACCTTAGCTGTAGCTGTAGCTTAGCTAAATGTGAAAAAATATAGCTGTAGCTTGTAGCGAACTATGTTTTTTTCTCTATTAGCTTAAAAATATTGTTATAACAAGTGAAGCTATTTTTTGTAGCCCAAAGCTACTTTTTGTAGCTTAAAGCTACCACTGTTCATTAAGAAATACCTATTAATTTTTGTTTTGTATTTGAATTGTACCTTCTTTATTGTTTTTTATAACTGTAGTTATTATATAGAGTAAAATCTATTAACATATTTTATTTTTTACTTGTTCTTAACCTATCCTACTTTTGTATTAAATATTAGATGAACTAAACATTGACTGTTTAGGAGTCTTCTGTTTATGTGACTGTTAATTTATTCCGATATAAATAAGAATTATAGCATAACAAATTAACAGTACATTTGTCCATTTGCGATTTTTTATATTTATTAACAGTCATTATAACAAAAGACTGATCAACTGATCATATGACAATGGCAAATTTAATAATTCATAATAATTGAAAAAAGTAGCTTTAAAATTTAACATCTACTTTAATGAAAGCTTTTAGCTGTAGCTTAGCTATATTTTACAAAATGTAGCTTATAGCTGTAGCTCAGCTACTTTTTTAAAGAATAGCTGAGCTGTAGCTTAGCTACTTTTTTTTAAGTAGCTTGCCCACCTGTGTTGACTGGGAATTTTCATTGCAAAAATATGTCATACAAGTACAAACAAATTGACAGAAAATAAATCCTCGAGCGTTTTGATCGTAAGAAGATTGCTTTTTATTCCTAAATTATAAACAAATTTAAGAAAACTTCTAAAAAATATCTATTACCTGTGAAAGAGTACAGATAGAGCCGATATTATTTATAAATGTAATTTAAGAAAGACAACAGCGAATAACTTATGAGAAATTAATATTGCTGTCAAAATTTAAACTATAGTTAACAATAAATGCGAATTTAATAGTTTGAACATTAAATTTAAACCAGTGGCACTAAAAAATGTGTAGACGTAAAGTGCTAATAATTTTGCAAGTTTTTTATAAATTATTTTTGATCCAATACAAGTATATCATTTTCTTCTAAATTATTGAAACTTCCTGTATTCAGTGCTGATTTGTGGCCCAAGATATTCGTTTTAGATTACAGCTCATGTCAAAAAAATTGCATTGGTGGATTTGACGATTAGTTATCGCATTATTATTATTTTGCTGTGCATTTACTGAATTGCCAGAACCTTTCACATAAAAATATTTGAGCAACAAAATATTCAAAAACATTTTAATGACACAGTATTAATATCGCTCTTTAGATGTTTTGTATTATTAATTAAAAACTATGTTCCTATTTGACGTCGTCACTTTATTACATCTAATACTTAATTTCATTCAATTCATCATCTATTGTTCACCTTTCGTGATTAATGCATTTTATAACATTCCCCGATTCATACGACACCCAAAGACACACGAATTTGAATAATAATTACAAACAATTTATTTCTTTTGAAGAAGAATCACAACATTTAGGTGCAGGTGATTTTTCTCCTGTCCGACTACTTGTTAGGCAAGCGAGAGGCGAGATTCGTACTCGGTCACACCGTGGTGTTCGAGTGTTCTGTGTTTCATGCGTGTGAAACATTGTGTGTGTGTGTTGTGCTGTGGGACATCTCTGGGCCAGTCGCGGAGTAATTGCGTGAAAATAGCCACGCTATTGTTTTCAGACTGTTGTTTGTTAGCGACCAACAACGGTGGTCATCGCAGTAATGGTGATATCCCTTTTCGATCCCTCCTAATTTAGACTAACACTGCAACTAACATTATCTTAAAAGTGCCCAATTATAGGTACTTGTTATCTACAAGAAGAAGAAAGAAAAGGAAAACTGGAATAATCGCAATATTTTATTTTTATTTATTTAATTTTATTTTTTCTACGACCGAGCAGAAAATACACGTTTCCAACTGTCAGTTGAAAACAATTGACATTTACCGCTTCACAAGCGGTAATGTAAGAATGTATCATTGTATCCATGTATATATGAAAACTGTCGTCCGAATTTCTAAACAGAAAAACTGTCAAAAATTGGAGATTGTTGATCGAGACGTAGCCGAGAGCAACAACTACACAACAGCGGCAAAGCCACTTTCTGCTCGAGATGCATACAATACTTTATCTACGACAATTTAAAAACGCTTGAAAAAAATAAATAACTATTTTTTTTTCACTAATTTATTTAATACACTTTGTTTTCGCCGTTATGCACAAAACTTCATATTCATGAAAAAAGTGCTACTTTCATTATTCTTTGTCAAAGAACCACTATACCACCTTTTCAATTTCGACAAAAGATGAACAATTGTAACTTAATTGTTGTGTATTTACTTCCAAAGTGATAGTTTATAAATACAAACCTCCCTACTTTCAGAATTTCAATTTATTAGGAAAAATTCAAATGTGCTGTTTTGGATTCCATTGTTTTGTAATTGGATTTAATTTCCACTCACATTTTTGGGGACCGTAATTTGACGACTGGTAACCCCACGCTCATAAATTTATTTTATTCATTTTTATTCTGCAAATCTTAGTAAATACTTGTAGATGACTTGGCTATTACAAATATTATATTTTATTAATTCAATACACGGATGACGTTTCGGAACTATTGTTCGGTCCCTTTATCAAGTCAATTAATAGAACATTCAATTTATAAACAATTATAAATAATTTTAGAAAAAGCAATTGGCCGGGATTTAAACCCAGAACCTTTCGCTCGCATGGTGACTGCTCTAACCAATTGAGCTACAAACACTCGGCGAAGTACTCATGCTTTTTCGTGCAAATAAAAAAATTAAATTATTTCTAATATCAATCAAATTTGTCAATTAACTATTTCTTATAGACAATTATGTTACAAAATTAGATCAATTTAAAAATATTATTCCAATGGTAGTAACCAAAATCAAACACTCATTTTAGCACTAAAATTCACACAATAATTTTCATTTTATGGTGGATACAAATATTTTCAATTAATTAAATACAAATAAAAATACCTTGCTTATTTTTTAAAGTTTATTTGGTTGTTTTCTGTCAAATTGAGAAGGGTCGAACAGAGAAACAGCAAAAGCTCGCAAGACAACGTCCCCCACCGAGTGACGGGCCCACACATAAAACGCCAAATTTATTTCAGGAAAAAATAGTCCCGAAAATACGAGGTCCCCGCGTCCTATAAATTACAATTTGTCGAAGTGGCTCCAAATTCTGCTACCATCGTTCGGCCGCCCTGCATGTGGTAGGGTATTATGGGACCCCCGTAGCTCAGTGATTGTCTGCCTCCCCTTGCCTGTCCCCCCTCAACGGGCTCTTTTCTTCACCGCAGCGCCTCTCATTATGGTAAACAGTTTTACGTTAATATCAATTAATATTAATATCATTTTGGCAGCGTGCATTCTTAAACGGCGCGTTGGGTACATCAATCATTACGTAGCCAATTTCTCCGGTTGGTGATGCCGGGATCATTAACTATCACCGCACTCTGTTTCCGCGCGGGGTGCCGGCGATCGAACAACTCATATATTAGTTCTAAGTATCTATCTTAGGCTGGTAATTGAACTCAAAGAGTTTATGTTGCTATAAAATTCTTCCTCTGTAGGCATTCCACTTGGTGGTGTTATGGCTTGGTCACTTATATAGTAGGAAGTGACAGTACTTACTTGCACATATTTCAAGTTAAATTGAGTGAAAGAAGAAATTTTATTATGCAAAATAAATGTAAGTAAATAAGTAGTAAAACGTTTAATTATAAATAAATCTGTCAAGTATTCATACCTACACTTCCTGGGATCTAGGGTAAATAAATAACATGTTTATTCAAAAGATCTTGGCACGTTTAGCAGGGTATAGTTTTCATTGTCAAAGATTTCTAAAGAATTTTAGCGAAAAATTCTTGAATTAAAGATATGAAAGTAAATTTAGTACCACTTTCATTTAAAGCTTTTCTTCTTAGTTACTTGGCCGTAAAATGAGAATTTGGCGTAGATGAGATAGACAACATTCTAAGAATTTCACGGACAATTTAAAGAAAAATGTCAAATTAATTATATTTTAGCTGGACAAACTAATATTTGTTGCTTATATTTAGAAGCAACTGTGACTAAATGTTTAGCAAAAATGCACTCCATACAATAATTACTCAAATTTGTATATCAAGGGAAGAATATGAGACATTTCTTTACAAAGGAGCAGATTCTTTCAAAGCACATGAGGAAAAATTATTTTGACAAAAATTGACGAACGAATTTTCAGTAAAACCGAAAATTTTGGTGAAAACATTTTGAAAATTAAAAATACTGAAATTTTTAACAAGTTAATTGAAGCATTAGAAATTCAATGCTGTTGAGCGCATCTTCATATCTTGTTTAGTTTTTGAGATATAGCCTCGGGAAAGTCGAAAATATGATGAGGTATTTTTTTTGGAAAATTGAACTTTTCCGCAGTTTATTTCATAAAAACTAAACATGATATGAAAATGCGCTCAGTGACATTGAATTCCTCGTGCTCGAATTGACTTATAAGAAATTTTTAGTGATTTTTATTTTTTGAAAATTTCTTAAGATATACCCCTTGGATTTTTTTCGATTTTAGGCTATTTTCAGACTGTTTGCTCTAAAATTGTTCCTCGTATGAATATTATAACGAAAATGTACATACATATGTATTTTGACCCGCTGAATTCAATGGTAAAAGCCCCAAGTGCATATGTCTTCTAGGTTTTGAGATATTGTTCAAAAATTGCTCAATGAGATAATTTTGGTCGAATTTTTTTGAAAAATATTAAATTTGTTTACAAGTCAATTGAAGCACGAAAAATTCAATGCCGTTTAGCTCATCTTCATATCTGGTTTGGTTTTTAAGACATAGTCTCGGGAAAGTCGAAAATATGATGAGGTAAATATTTTGGAAAATCGCGTACTTAAATGTCAACTTCTTTTGACAGTTGCATAAAATAAAATTTATATATATTTTCCATCGAAAATATGAAGATTTTTTGAAAAGATTTTTAATGAAACTATTTCAGTTTTAAGTTCAAATAATTTATTAACAAATACCGAGTCCAAATAGCAAAAAACTACAATTTTTACTACACCAAATAATCTGTACGGCCGTCAAATTACACTCCCCTTAAGTTATCTTTTCCACGGAGCTAATTAAATTAAACACTATTAATGAGTCAATTAGTTTCTAAATTTTGATATAAACTCGTTATCTGATTTTATTAAAACCCAATGGGTCGATAATATCAATTGGCTAGCGATCCATGTAAGAGTTGTAAGATTTTACAGGTTCTAAATTCATTAGCAATTACTAGTCGCAACAGTAAACTGCATTTACTTGACATATCGTTCATTACGCTTGGCGTCAGTCAGCGAGATGGACAACCAGACCAGACAGAGACTGGGAGTAAAGCGAGAGGAAAAGAGGAGTGAAGCGAGCACAAGAGTCGCACGGCCCAAACCGGGACATAAAGTTGGTCCAGAGGAATCTGTCACTGCTTGTCACACACACGGTCCCCTTACTAAAAACAAAAATAAAAAATAACCCAACGCCTACCTATACCTGCTACCTGACATTTCTTGTGTCAGGTAACCGACACTCCTGCAATAAATAACCACGACAGTGTACCCTTGTTAACCGAACAACGCGCTCCAACATTTAAAAACAGTGCTCGACCATTCTACAATCCTCTCCACTACAGTAACCTTATCATGGAATGAAACCTACCCTTAAGCACAACCAAAATTCTTTGTCCTGTGTCAAAAGAATAAACAAACTTGTCCATTCATAAAAAAAGACTAGCACGCAGTTAATTTTTAATTGACGTGCAGCTAGAAACGATGGTCCAACTGAGGAATTTATTAACAGTTGTCATCAATATTAATTAATTACGTAGTTTCGAAGATGTCTCTTGGTTCATCCCGCGTGATCGTTCTTCGTCGGCGATGACGTCTGTGGGAGGAGGACCCCTCGATCCATCAAGCTAGCCATGGGAGTTATCTCGAACAACACTGTCCCCTAAACGTGCTGCGATAGCCTGGATCGAAGCGTGATTTGTTTTATAGGTGGTCTTGGACTGTGCCCAGTAGCTTCATCGTCTCCAACACTCGGCAATAAATCAAAATGCGATAATGGTCCGTGTAAAATCTATAAAGAAATAGTAACGGAGCCGGTTCCATTGTAAGTTGCGTGAATAGGAAGGAGTGTATGATGAGATGATAGCGACGATTTGCAAAATGAAGTTTCATCAGACGAGATGAGTGAAAAATATTATCGTGGCGCATTGTGTATGTAAAAGGTATTCATAATACTAAATATAATCGTCTCATTCAATTTTCTACAGATGTAGATCATAGATCTGCTTTCAAAATGAACACCTTGTTACTCCAAGAAAGCGAATAATTCATTTCGAAGATAATTAGACATGTAATGCATAAACAAACATTGTTTCTCTTCGATACCATCATATTTTCACTAAAACGATGGCTTATTATTACAGATCCTGGGTTTGACTCTACGAGTATTTTTATGTTAAACTATTCCTTCACTATATCATATATCAGTATCATAATTTAACAGATATTATCTTATATTCTGATGACAATTTATTATAATTTTGATATTATGTGATCAGAATAATTTACCCTGACATTTTTATGTTATTTTCATGCATTTTGCTTACTAATATGCGTAGCTGTTATTGTAAAATAGTATATTGAAAAATACGTGTTATAATTGGTCATTATAACACGTGTTTTTCATACTAGTTTCCCAATATCGCATTAATTTACTTTTGTTTTATAGTTATTTATATATTAAGGATATTATTAAAAGATTATTATTTTAAAGAGGATCATTTGGTCAACACCAGGATTGAACCCAGAACTCTTTGATTATAGTAAAATGTTTTCCCAACTAGACTATGAGGGGTTATAAGATTCCAGCTGTGTTTGACATGTAACAAAAAAATTCGTAAAAAAATAAAGAGCAAAAATCAAATGACATCTAATAAGCAGATTCATAAAGCGGATTAATACCATTTTTTTATTATTATTATTATTATGGGGTGGCTATCTCAGTGGTATGAAGTCGGCCTGTGGATCCTGAGAACCTTGGTTCGATTCCCACAGGCGACAAACAATTTTCAAAATTTCTAAAACTACCCCTGTGGCTCCTCCACCACTAACATCTATGGGAGCCGTGATTTGACGACTGGTAACCGCATTTCACGCGCAAAATATATCACTTACCAAGATCTGCTTCGGCAGAGTGCCACACCCAGTAATGGGTAGAAGGCGTAATGATATATTTATTTATTTTATTTTACCAATTTTTATTCCTTTTCTAAATCTCTTTCCTATTCATGAAACAAGTGTAGTTTAACCTGGGTTAAAGAGAGTGTTAAGTAGCATCAAATTTCATTCGTTACATAAAATTGTTTTAATTTGAAACAGAGTTGTAGATAATATTAAAAATGGTATTAGCACTAACCCGCTTTATTAATCTGCCTGTAACTAACTATCCGAGGCCTACATCATTGGGAAAATAGTTTCCTATAATCAAAGAACTCGGGTTTAAATCCCAGTATCGGTTAGATCACTATATTTATAAATAATAACGCGATTTTAGACATTATCCTTACAATTCATTTCCGAAGTACAGGAACTGAGGAATATTTCATTTTAAAAATGCAAACTAATATTCAAAAATTATAATCTTAAAGTTGAGGGATATTTAATATTTAATAGACATTTTGCATGATGCGTCAAAGGATTCGACTCCTGCACAATTTGTAAACAAGCCCGCAGCAGGTTGTATTTAGTAAAGATAGCATATCAAAAATTAAACTAGGTATACTTCCAGTACATACAAAAACAGAAAAAGAGAGAAGTAATTTATTTAGTTGGTTAATTAATTAATTAATTAGCAGGTGTTATGCAGCATTATAGTCTTTAGCATCATCATATAAAATAATTGAAGTCTATAATCGAATTAAAAATTCTCCTCGCCTCATCAATTTACTCCATTTTATTATCACTCCGTTTAAAATAAATCAAACGTACACCTGTTACCATCTAAACATCAACAAACAAAAAATGCTCACAACAATACACTTCATTAACAGATTTCCCAGAATTCCATTCCGTGGTCTTGTTTCACGCGAGGTCTTCCGCAGTAAGAGTGGGACCTAGGACTGTGTGGACCATGGGCCATGGTCCATGTCCGCCTACCTACGTCTTTATCTCAAACGAGCTTTTTAACTGGTGTTCATTACGGGCATTATTAGTGTCCGCGCCCTGGACAACCTCTGACGCCGAAATGTCTCACATTTGAAATTGAGAGGTGATGATATCGGACGACGAGATTTACAGACGCTGCGAGAAATTTCCAATGATTATCATGGAGAATATCAACTGTATTTCGAATATATTCCCAAATCAAGCATGATGTTCCTTCAAGCATAACTGTCAGGCTTTTTCGTACTTATTGCAAAATAGTTACGCCGCAGATTTTAAAAAGTCAAAAATGTTTACAAATATAAAATATTTAATCTGTTCAATACAAAATTATTCTTCTTACAATTAAATAAATAAAAGAATACAATTTGAAGAAAAGAGTCAAGTTAAATCCCCAAGTAAATATTTTTTCTAGTTTTTGAGATATTGTTAAAAAAATACTCGATGAGAAAATTTTGGTAAACACATTTTGAAAAATAAAAATGCTGTAAAATTGTTTACGAGTCAATTGAAGCACGAGAAATTCATTGCCGTTGAGCTTCATATCTTGTTTAGTTTTTGAGATATAGCCTCGGGAAAGTCGAAAATATGATGTCGTAATTTTTATGGAAAATTGAACTTTTCCGGAGGTTATATCTTAAAAACTAAACATGATATGAAAATGCGCCCAATGACATTGAATTCCTCGTGTTCGAATTGACTTATAAGGAAATTTTTAGTGATTTTTATTTTTTGAAAATTTCTTAAGGGATTCTTTTCGATTTTACGCTATTTTCAGACTTTTAGATTTTTTCCGATTTTAGGCTATTTTCAGACTGTTTGCTCTCAAATTCTTCCTCGTACGAATATTATAACGAAAATTTACATACATAGGTATTTTGACTCGCTAAATCCAATGGTAAACTCCTTAAATTCATAAGTCTTCTAGTTATTGAGATATTGTTCAAAAACTGCTCGATTAGAAAATTTTGGTGAAAACTTTTTGAAAAATAAAAAATGGTAAAAAGTCGTTTACAAGTCAATTGAAACACGAGAAATTCAATGCCGTTGAGCGCATCTTCACATCTTGTTTAGTTTTTGAGATATAGCTTCAGGAAAGTCGAAAATATGATGAGGAAAGAAATTTTTTCTTTCTGATGGGATCGTGAAAAAAATATTTTTCTATGATCTTAACCGAAAGTAGACTTTTCTGCCCTTATATGCGGATCAAAGAAGGCAACAGGAAGAATTTAAAAAAAATTGTTCCGAGAGAGGAAAGTTACTATTTTTCTCCTTTATGGTTGATTTCATAACAATCATCAACTCAGTCTTAGGAAAAACGTGAATACCTTTGGAATATAATGTCCTTTTCTCTTTTGTGTAATTTAACGTCTCCCGCGTGAGGAAATAATACACTATAAAGATACCTATCTATTTTTATTTTTTTTTAATTTAATTCTTTTTGATGATATGCATCTTGCAACAAAAATAATCTACTAAAAACTAAAATTCGATTATTTTTTTTTATTATATATAGCACTACATTGGGGTATGAAGTCGGCCTGTGGATCCTGAGAACCTTGGTTCGATTCCCACAGGCGACAAACAATTTTCATAATTTCAAAAAGCTACCCCTGTGGCTTCTCCACCACTAACATATTTAGAGGCCGTGATTTAACGACTGGTAACCGCACTTCACGCACAAAACATATCACTTACCGAGATCTGCTTCGGCAGAGTGCCACACCCAGTAATGGGTAGAAGGCGTGATGATATATTTATTTATTTTATTTTATTACTACATTGGCAATTTATCTAACTTTTTATTTCTTAAGATTCTCAGAATTTCAATAATACGAAGCAAAATAAAAATAAGAACATACAATATAATTATTTTTCGAATTGTTCAGATACCATTATAAGCTGTAGGATCACTATAACTAACTTTCTTTTAAGTAGCTTATATTTACGCTGTAACTTAAATTATTAGCTAACCAAATTGCCTTAAAACAATCAAACAAAAAGAGCAAAGTAATTTAACGCAACCAGAATCCCTGATTCATCAAAGCAGCATCGAGCATCGAACTACAAGCATGACTGTTCACTGTTCTCAATTCAAATCTTGATGACCGATACCAGATACCATCCTCGACCATTTAACCACAACCGTATCATATTAATTAACCAGGTATAAATGGATGGATGGAGAAATAACCAAATGATCTAACATGACCTATGTAAACTTAAATTGTTAGTTACAGGAATGAAAAAGATCGTCGTGATTCAGTAGATTATTATTTATACTATGTTAATTTGTTTATTATTCAAATCATTGGAATGACTGTTCTTTTTTTTGTAAAACGAAGCAATATTTATTATTTATTTAATACTAATAATTACTATATTCCGTTTTATATATTTTTAAAACAATAAATACAATTTTTTTTGTCGGTCTGGTATAAACGTCGATTTCTATGGTATCATATTCGTGACAGAAATAATATATTTTTCTCGCTGTGTCACTGCTAAAAACGATGGGAGAAAAATAAACTTTTTGCCTATTGCCAATAACGCTGACAGAAAAAGTGTATTCTAGTACCGTTGCTAAGAATATTTTATACCCGTTGCTAAAGGAACAAGTACTAATACAAATTTCAATCGTTCATTTATTTATTTAAATACAACCGGTAAATAATGTTAACTTTATATTTATCAAAATCATTACTAAATGTGCTTAATTGATCTATAAATGTACTGTTTTTGGTGCTTTTTATTTTGTAGGAGTGGTATGAATGCTCTTAAATCTGACAGATGAATGACGTATAACCTCAAAATTGTAAATTGTCGGTGTTGAAATATTACTAACAAAATATGCTAGAATCAGATAAAATCCAAAACATTCATAATACAGAAAAAATATTGATTAATTGACAAAAATATGATATTTCAATTGAAGCGCTGCCAACAAGAATGATAAAAAATCTGGTGTGGTAGCCACACGACTTTCTTATACACAGCATATATAATATTTAGAATATATGTTATTAAACATGTAATTTAGTTTCTTTCCGAAAGAAGACATAGATAACTAGATAAAGCAAAAATTAAAATTTATGTTTTTTGTTTCTATTGCTACTATGATTGTTGAAATATATTATTAAATATAAAAATTAGTTTTTCTCAAAATTAGACGCATATACAGAAAAATTGCAAATAACATTTTATGTTCCAAATATTTTTGCTAACATCTTTTATTTGAAACTTTTTTTCGTAACTGATTCCATTTTTGAAATAAATGGAATTTATTGTTTTGTGTGTCCAGTAAACTTCCGCTTCCGGTTTTTCAATTTCATTCAAAATCAACTCAGCTCTTCGTATTTTCATGAAACTTATAATTACCAAGTTTCGTTAACAAATCTTATCTCGTTCATAAGATATTGCACATACGGACACATTCATCCATCCATCCATCCATCCATCCATCCATCCACACACACAGACATCATTGAGAAAATGATCAAAACGGATTCAGTGGACCTCAAAACACGTATTTCCGCGAAAATCTCGGCAACGATTTTTTTCACGATTCCAATACTTCCTTATCGGTGTAAAGTAAAAATACCAATTTATATTTTTGACAAGTTGCAGTTTTTAAAAATCTAATAGAATTATATAATGACCTCAATAGAAAAAATAGTATAAAGAACATGTTTCATAAGGCCTGTTAAAGCACGAGTCCAAATTTGAAAAACGAGACGCTCCGCGGCGAAATTTACAAGGTACGATTACCTTATGAAACTAATTCTTTAATATACTCGTACTATTTAGCAGGGCCTGGACAGCTGCATTAGTTACCCTGTTACGCGATTTTTAATGCCATCTCTTGCTGACCCAAATGAACTAAATCAATTTAAATTAATAATGGGAATCATAGTAGGTTGACATTGTTAAACAGATAACATATTTAAATGTTTGACAAACGGTGTTTTATATTTTGACAAGTAAAATTTGTAAATAATAAACATATCTGTAGTTATTATTGCAATCTATATTTAATGGTGAGTAGATATCTTTTATAATTTTATATTTAATTTTATACTATTGTACAATTTTAGGAGTGTCTGGTACCACATTGTAATAGAAAAAAAATTGTGCTTCGTTTTTCTGAATATTGTATTACGAAAAACAATACTGGAAGACAATAATAATAGAAATAATTTAATTATTTAATTGATGTGTTTTATAGTAGTACTCTTAAGCACAATGTCGTATGTAGTCTTCATTTTCAAAATTGACAGTATCGATACACATCATCAAACAAATTAAATATTGGGGCTGTTCCACATATTGACCAATGTAAGTAATTAATGCAATATTGTGAAATTTCAAACTGTTATATATATATATATATATATATATATATATATATATATATATATATATATATATATATATATATATATATATATCATGCCTTCTACCCATTACTGGGTGTGGCACTCTGCTGAAGCAGATCTCGGTAAGTGATATATTTTGCGCGTGAAGTGCGGTTACCAGTCGTAAAATCAAGGCCCCCAAACATGGTAGTAGTGGAGGAGCCACAGGAATAGCTTTTTCAAATTATGAAAATTTGTCGCCTGTGGGAATCGAACCAGGGACCTCAGGATCCACAGGCCGACTTCATACCACTGTTATAATTATAAAAATTCTTTTATAGTAAATATAAATTTATTTTTAACAATTTGGGATGAAAATGTCACATATCTGTCAATAACAACAATAACAACAACATATAAGAATACGGATACTGAAGAAAGTAGCGAAATGATAAATAAGAATGCATAAGAAGGCGAAAATATAGAGTATTCATATTTATTTGTATTGCATACTAGTATGTGTTTAATTAATGTTTTAAATATGATTAAATAAAACTAGCTTTTTGTTAATGGTTTGTTTTTGTTGTTTATAATATATTTTTATTTCAATTATTTTGAAATATTTTAGTCATTACGATCACGAGAATGATAAATAAGTATCCTATATTATCGGTATTTTTAATAATAATTACTTGGGACAACAAGAGATGTCACCAGTAACTGCGTAACAATCTTTTGTTATAGCTGTCCTTTCTTCTATACATAAAGGTCGTGTAAAAATATATATATATATACACCTCATGAGAGAATTCAAACATTTCTCTCCCTTGCTTTTTAATATATTGTTCCATTCTTATGAACCTTATTAAAATTTGTCCTTTATTTTATCTTAAAAATGTGGCCAACGTAATTATAATCCAACATGTAGTGTTTGTTTGTTCTTGTAATGTAACACCAAATAATTCTTAACAAGTATAACAAGCAGAGGGATCTACTTATTATGCAAAAGACACTTCCCATATCATCTTGCTGTAGCTGAAGCATTCTCGCGTTGTTTTAATTGGAAAGACCACGCGCGCAGTCCAGGTCCGAGCTGAGACGACGATGCACATTATTTAGTTTAGTCCTGGCCCGATCACGGCCCCGATTGCGGTAATGGTTCAATTTTTAACACCACGGGACATCTATTGTCAGAACAATGCAGCTTATTATTCGAAGCGAGCCACACAAAAGACCTAATACATATATATTAAAAAAATTAAATGTTTATTTTTTAGTTTATGCATGATGCTTCGTCTACGGTAGAGCCTGGGTTCTAAGTCACTACAAGTGTGGAGAGTTCACACGGATCTATGCCTACATTCAGGACCGGACACTGGGAAATTTTTACATCCATATTGTTAACCAAATTAAATGACTTCTTATTTAATTTACTGCATTTTTTGGGGTAGGTGGCTCAGTGGTATCGAGTCGGCTTGTGGATTCTAAGAATCCTAGTTTGATTCCCACAACCGACAAACATTTTCACCACATTAAAATTACCCATGTGGCTCCCCCACTGCTAACATCTTTGGAAATCGTGATTTGACGGCTAGTAACCGCACTTCATGCGCATAAATATATCACTTACCGGGTTCTGTTCCGGCAAAGTGCCACACCCAGTAATGAGTATAAGGCGTGATGATATATATATATAAAAAATTATTTCCTAAATTTTAAAGTGTAACCCTATCTGTTAATGATCGACTTTTCTTTATTTTTCATGTTATTATACAGATTATCACAATTTTGATATTCTTCGTAAAAAATGTGATCAATAGTATATTACATAATAAGTCAGGAAAGTGATATTTTACTTGAGGAAGCGGTTGTTTGAAATACCCTCGTATTTCACAGGTCGAGTATTTTAATCCGCTGAGTCAAGTAAAAACATTCTCCTGACGTATTATGTATACTATTTTTTCTGAAACAGTTTAATTTAATCAATAATTAACCATAAAGAATTCAAAATGATTCAATTTTTTTATATGAATTATATTGACAGCAGACTATGTATCTAAGATTACAACAACAAAAAACAATCAGGTAAAATACAAAACAATCATGTAAAATCTTTACCAGACTGTTATTTTTGTTGTAGCTTTGGATACGTACTTTACATTACTGATTTGGTAAAAATCTACTTTTCATACTAGTAGACACTTTCTTGCCGGTTTTAGAAAAAAATATTTTTTTTATATACTGACTGTTTTGTATCAGACTAAGATGCATAAAATAAAATAGAAATAACTGAGTAAATGATTTTATAATAATAATAATAATAATAAAAAATAAAGATTGTCATTACCTTATCGATCTGTAGCAGATAACTAAAATAATTTATTCTGTTATTTCTATTTTCATCATAATCAATCTTTTCTCCAACTTCTACTCATAACCACAACCAGTCTCTTCATTTCAATATAACTTTTTCCTTCTTTCAAATATAACGCGCTCGACCACCGCATTGACTTTTGCTGATCATTAGTTGCTGCCTCATTATTGAAAAACAAACTACAACTTTTTATTATTATTAATAAAATATGTCTATAAATATATCATTAAATCTCTTATAATTATTGTAATTTATGGCAAGCAGTCATAATGATAGTAAAAAAATGAAATAAAATAGAAATTAAACTCAACTAACCTCACTGTTTTTATTCGTGTTTTTGAAAGAAAAATATTTCTTATCAAATGATGGTATCAAATTCATTTAATTATTTTTCGCTCTAAACTAATCTGACTTAATGCAAAGTGAATTAAATAGATATGAACAAAAACTTATAGAGACTGGAATGATAGAATAAAATGATACATTTCTAATCTGTCTGATAAGTACAAATATTGTATCAATAAATAATTTGTGCATTTTGTACTTTGATTTCGATACGATATATTTTCACTAATTTGACAGATGATTTATCTGCATTGATCAACGGGTCCTTATTCGTATAGAATCAATCTTGTATTAATTAAAACTGAGCAATTAATAAACATTTTTACTGGAATTATTTTTATTTATTATCTATTACATATTTAAATTTGCAATGTGAATCATTTCGTAGTCATTCTGATTTATGTACGCTAGTATATTTCAAGCTTAATCCAACTCTACAATCTACACTCATTTCTCTCACAAATCTGCCTGAATCCAGGCCTGCAAAATGGGTAACATCAGCAGAAAGTGCAAGTAATGCTCCCGTGGTCGTAAGGTCGCATCACGCGTCCAGGCGATAATGAGATTGACTCGTGGTGGATCCCCGCACCCCTCATCCTCCCTCTGACACCATGGCACCCCCTGGACAGCGTGACGTCATCTACCCGACCAGAATGGGTGTCAAACTCAGGTAGAATGTGGCTACTATACCAACACTTCGACTTGTTTGCGATGTTTTCAAAAGTAGTAATTGGTTGGTGAAAGAAACAAATAAGTTCATAAAAAATGATTTTTATCATCATGTGTATTAGTTATTTTGAGCGCAGTAATATCAGATCTTTAGAACTTATAAAGTTATCACTGCTAACTTATCAGTACAATTCTAATTTTTACAAATATTCATAATATACTACCCAGGTAGGTATTGCAGAAAAATTGTATCTCACGGCGAGCGCAAAATATTTTGTCAATTAAGGGCCAGTTTTTCAATCACCGGTTTACTCTCGATTAACGTTAATCATGATCAAATAACAATGGTAACCATAGTTTCCATTATTATTTAATCATGATTAACATTAATCGATGATTGAAAAACTGGCCCTTAATCAAACATATTTTCTTACTTCCAATCTTTATGTACATAAAATACGGATTCCAATTAAATATTAAGGGCCAGTTTTCCAATCACTGATTAATGTTAATCATGATTAAATAATAATGGAAACTATGGTTACCATTATTATTTAATCATGGTTAACATTAATCGAGAGTAAACTGGCGATTGAAAAACTGGCCCTTGGTGTAGTAATAAATTAATTAATTTAGAATTTTCAGAATGTTTTACTCCTTTTTTACTAAAATATTGTATTTTTAACAGTAAGAGTCAAATTCACAGTCGTGACTTACACTCACCTCATCCTCACCTCACACTCAAGGTCGAAGTAACCAAGGCAACTAACTCAAGAATTTGTATAATTTGATTTAGTTGCCTTAGTTACTTAGAATTTAAGTGTGAGGTGAGAATGAGGTGAGGATGAGACACGACTATGAATTTGGCCCTAAGAATCCATGGCATTGAATGTAATAGTAATGTAATAGAATAAAATTTTAAAAAAAATAGATATTTATGTAGTAAGTACATAATGCATGACTTTATTGGCCGAGCGTAGTTTATAGCTGAGCAAACGCAGTAAACGAGGTTGAAAAATGAGGAGAGGTATATAAAGTCCGATTATGTACGAGTTACATACAAAGCTTTATGTTCAACTACCTTGGAAGATTTTTATAATCATAAAACTGTCAAATTTGTAAAAAGAAAACAGTAAAAATGTGTTCATAATGTTCAAAGAATCTCAAAAAAAGTCATGACCAGTTGCACGAACAAAACTTAAATTTTAAACAAAAGCATAACGAATGTTTGACAGCAATATCAATTATTTCATATGACATGTAATTTCGATTTGCTTTTATTAATTTAAACCAAGTTTAAAATTTAAGTTTTGTTAGTGCAACCGGCCTTAAAAGAAATTGCATTAATAAATAAAAAATAAAATAAATATATCATCGCGCCGTCTATCCATGACTGGGTGTGGCACTCTGCCGAAGCAGATCTCGGTAAGTGATATATTTTTGGCGCGTGAAGTGCGGTTACCAGTCGTCAAATCACGGCCCCCAAAGGCGTTAGTGGTGGAGGAGCCACAAGAGTAGTTTTTGAAATTGTGAAAATTGTTTGTCGCCTGTGGGAATCGAACCAGGGTTCTCAGGATCCACAGGCCGACTTCATACCACTGTGCTAGCCACCCCATATTGCATTAATGAACTAATTAATTAATTAGGTACGATAACTATTTTGAATTAGTTTCTGTTATTGACAGGGGTCCAATTATACTTTATAGTCCAATAAAGTGCTATATTATGGACACTAAACAGTGTCATAAGTCAAGTAGTTATGGTTATGACCATAAAATAGTTTACAAATGAAGCAAAGTAGCAATGCACGTTCAAGAAAAATTTTCAAATGTAAGAAACACGGAAAGATGGAATAAAAGAACGAAGAACATTAAATTAGTGTACTTTAAACATTAACGTAATTTAACACAACACATAAACGTTTTAAAAGTAATTAATACTGGCCATTAGCCCACCTTCACGTATCACGATTAAAAAAAAAAACACTCTCAAGTAAAAAAAGTACAAGTGAAACAAAAGAGAGTAGCTAGATACAGAGAGTCAGCTCTCTGGTAGGAGATAACATTCCACGAATTCTAGACACATTTAAATTAGTTGACTGGCCGGTAGATACCGTAAACGATGATGCTTCGGTTTTATCTTAACAACGTCAAGGGGATAAAAACAAAAGCCCAACGGATGGCTGTATTCTTTTGTCAATGAAACAAAAGCACATCAACAAGCAACACATACAACTCCCGTTTCGTTTTCATTTAAATCACACACGAGGTTGCCGGCAGGCAACTGTCACTTTGCGGACCAATGAGAATTCAGTGGAGAGTACCGCCTTCCCCGCTGGCAACTGTCTCCGCCAATAGGAGCACGAGTTGAGTGCAGGTAACACACATGCACGACACGCATTCGTACGTACATGTGTAAACACACGTACATGGACTGCATACATGCAACAAACGCACCTGTGAGAAGACTACTATTCAAGTGGGATCGAAGTTGCTTGTGGATTGACAATTGCTACTTCTGCTATTGTGTTTATGATTTGTTGTTTTGAATTGCAGTAAGAGGTACTTGGATTTATTAAGTACACTTGACTGGAGTAACTTGAAATACACTTAAGTCTGTTGCACCAACAAAGACGAAAATAGATGTGTCGCATCTCATTCTCATATATCAGACGAGAACAATTTAATATTGTGTCTCGAATTATCGGACGAGATTAATTTAAGGTTCTAGCGTGAAACAAATTTTTACAGATCTGAATGAAACTCGGCGCATATAAACATGGGATAGTCATACGCATCCTGTTAAAATATGAAACACATTCACTGTCTGTGAACAAATATATTCGCTTATAAAGTTGAGTTCTTATACACGGGGCTTATGGCGATTGTCATTCAGAATCGCACATATTTGATTTGTGTACCTCTAAAAATTTGCAGTTTCATGTGAAAAACTAATATGATGTTCTAGAACTATCCATGTATATTGTATCAAAAGGAAAAAGTTTTTTATCGTTGAGTAATGGATATATAGCCATGCAAAATCTGGTTTGTAACTAAAAATTAAGGATCCCAATTTATAGTGGCAACCCTTACGGTGGTGCGGTATTTGAAAATTCACTATAACTAACAACCTGTTAACAATTCATGATATTCAAATCATAATAGGTATATAACACCTATTTTATTCTATCTTTTTCTTTCCCCGAGCGTCTGTTTCGGCACCCGACGATAGATGTCGCCACTGTCATACTAGAACTACCTTAAATGGATATTCTATATTAGAGATGTTTACAAAAGATTGTTTATAAATTTGGAATTATCATTAATATGTCCATCAAATGTACAATACGGTGATGTGGTTAGCGTGAGAGTATACGAATCCGAAGATTCCTGGTTCGAATCTCAATCAAGTTAAATGTTTAAAGCTCGACGCGTAGTGGTGAGCTTTAAATTTTCCAAGTGATATAATCTTGATTATGCCCGTGATACATATAAAATTTTATTTTATTTTAGTCCTTGAAATTAAAGGATTTAGTCAATAGATACATGTGTTCGGATGATAATGTTTGACGAGGGCTGATTATTTGATGAATGTAATGAGTGAATATTTATGAGTGATTTTAGGGTTCGTGCTACCCCATTTGTTGGGATATAGCGTGAAGATATGTATGTATGTATGTATATATGTTATCATTTTGCTGGCATTCTTAATTTTAGATATGCTGTGGTTTCTATGCATGTACGTAGATTGTTAGTGTTGCTATATTGTTTGTTTGCGAACATTTTTATTTAATTTCTGTCAAATATAAATGGAAGATGACTATTCCAAAGAAATATTGGATGAATTTGAGTATGCACTGGGAAAATTAATATCACAGAAATCAAAAGAGCTTTATGAAAAACAATACGAAATTGTGTTGTCTGACATTGTTCAATAAATTACGATTTTAATTTGTTTGAATAGCTATTGCTTGGCAACTTTATACGCCCTAGGGCTATAATAGCCAAATTACGCCCGCCTTTGAGGGCTAATATACAAGTTTATGATGCCAAAAAAAAAAAAATATATTAGATTATATTGTTGTCGTTATAACACTTAGTACGATTATGAACTATAATTGTGAATTAGAAATACAGTTTAAATTGAAAATGGTATTAGCAGTTAATCTGTTTTATGAATCTATAACTCTATTTGAGATATACAGTATTATTAAAATGATTAGCAAGCATAGAATTCCATGTTAGTCAATAATTAAAGAAATATTAAAAAATAAATATAAAATCTCTAGTACATAAAATATAAAGTAAAAGCAGATCAAGATAATAAAAGCACAATATCACACTTTACTTAACACAAATAAACCGAAACACAAGCTTCATACACCCATAAAACCAAAAAATCAAGATGCCACAGTAATGTAACAGGTTTAATACATCATTATAATATTATATTATAATACACATACGTAAATATGCATATTAAACATATAGACGCGGAGTAATAACATATAACAGGGCTGCGTACCAGATGCCGGGCTTGCAAACACTGTAGGCAAGGGGCAGTTCCGAGCAGAGGGGCGGGAGATTCAGACCACAGCACTCTTGATGCTGGGTCGATAAAAACCCGTGCTATATAATTATGTATGTATATACACATATTTAGCCATAAGCATTCAGATAGCCATTTATCTTTAATACATAATTGATAGCTACGTTTGGCCGATAGAATTTTAAAAATTTATATTCTAATGTCCCTATAAAAGACATACGGTGTACCAAATTACAATACTTATCCGCGTAAGTACTTGGGCCGTCATGATATATTAGGATGTTCAGCTACTGACTTTGCGATTGATTTTCCTGTAATTCTATAACGCGATATTATCAATTTCATATATTCTTTTTCTTAACTCAAACAGATATTTTTTGCCATCTACAGCTAACAAGGCAGCATGGAATATATTATTTTCATGACCATGCCAGAAAATAAAACATTCTTCCCTCAATTGAGACAAAAAGTATTACTTTTCTTCCCGAGGGAAGGACAGCAAAGACAACTGGAAAACAATGGTATGATTTGACATTAGTGACATCTGTTAAGAAAATAATAAATCTTATCGAAATTTCTAATTTATTTCTGAAAATTAAATCAGATAAAGTAGTAAAAAAAAGTCTTCTTCGAGAAGAAATGTATCATTTTCTTGCTTTGACATAAAAATAACTACATAACACTACAATAGGAAATGAGTGATCAGAAGTAACTAATTACTTGAAATTGGTAAGACTGATAAATATATTTTCTGTTGTTGAACACATTTACAATCCATAACTAAAATTATTGATTCCCTTACCCACATCCATAGACAAAATATACTATTAGACCTAAAACTGCAATTGGACCACGCCGAACCTTACCCCTGGTGCTTGGAATTAGAACTAAATGTAAATTAGGCAATCCGCTACACATACACAAATAAATTCTAGTATCGCTGTTGAATAAAATGTATTTTGATATATTTAATGTTAAAATATATAAACTATAAACAACATACAAATTTATGTGTGTATTATCACAGTTCATATATATAACATAAATTATAATATCAAAATACATTAAATCAACTTATTTAAAAAAAACAAGTAAGAAGGTTACAAATTAAATAAGTATTATTTCATATTATTTAATTTTTTTGATTTTAACACTTATTATATTTATTAACCAATAGCAGTATTGCAGTAAATTATATCTCTTTTTAATTACTAAAAACAATATCAAACAAACGTTAAGTATTCGTTTATCTTGGACATCTTGGAATTGACAGTTGTATATTGATAAAACAGAGAATTTCGTTATCTTAAAACATTTCAAAAAGCTAAAAAGGCTGTCAACGCCATCTAGTGATTGGAATAAGAAACACAGGACAAAGTCCCAGCAGCAGTAATATAAGATTCCAAAGCATGCCCACATCCTTTTACTCCTTAACATTACTCACGGAGCAATAATCTAAAATATTTCTATCACTGAAAATCCTATTAGCTGTCAAACCCCTGACATAACCTATTTGAAAATGACATACCAAATAGTATTTCCGCTTTTATTTGGCGTTGTGTAAACTGTGGAATAAAAAGAACCTTAGAATTGTATTGCCAACTGAAATAGTTACTTCTGATCGCTCTGTATTTTTTATTATAAGTTGAAGTTGAAAAAAACATTTTAAATACAAAAGATCGACGACAATATTTGATTTAAATTGCATGTAACTATTAATTTTTTATAATTATCTTCAGCTATAAAATTTGTTATCGAATTCATCAAAACTGTATATAATGTTGGCACTGTAAGAAGCTGTAAAAACTTTTGTCGACTGCTGACATACAATTATCAAATTTAGTCTAAACCTAGTAACTACCGTAACATACAGTACTTTGTTCTGGCATTGTTCAGTGTTGTCATCACAAAATTTAAATGCTACAAACATGTAACTAAACATTAATTGATGTTATCTTTAAAATATCTAAACAAAAATTACATGCTAAAATAAATTTCATGTTTGTCGTTTTTGTCCTACAAAAAAATTATGTAGTAAAACTTTTAGTTAAAACTTTAACATGTACACGATTATTAATTGACTTGAATAATAAATAACTTAATCGATTAGCAAAGTAGTACAACTTTTTCAACATTTAATGCAAAGATTAAGAACTTAAACAATTTTATTAGCAATCATATTTTTTGCATTTTTCATCGTTATTTTACAGATTTTCACAATTTCGGTATTCTGGCATTTTTATGTTATATTCATGCTTTTTGTTTACTACGTAGCTGTTATTATAAAAATAATATGACAGCTCACTGACAGTTCCGTAAAAAGTGTTGTTAAAAATAATATTTTTTTTATGCTGGCAGTTTTGTACGAAAGCGGAATGCATAGAAGTAACAGATCTCGGTAAATGATATATTTTGTGCGTGAAGTGCGGTTACAAGCCGTCAAATCACGGCCTCTAAGAATACTACAGGGTGATCAAAAGGAATTGTTATAATTGGCAATACAATTCCAAAGATTTTTTTATTCCACAGTTGGCACAACGTCAGATAAAGGCGGAAATGCTATTTGACATTTCTAATTAATACAAATAGGTTATGTCAGGAGTCTGACAGCTAATAGAATTTTGACTTTTTAAGTAATAGAAATACTTTAGAAATAAATATAATAATAAATGTACTCAAATTTAAATTACAAATGTCACTGTCAACAACAGGAAATGAATTTATGTATCAGGCTTACCAATTTCAAGTAGTTTTTTTTATTGCCAACTGTAACAATTCCATTTGATCATTCTGTATAGTCTGTTTTTTAACCAGGAGGAGTAAATGCACAAGTCACACTATATAAAGTTACCAACGAAAGTTACTAGATTTTTGCTCGCGGGAAATACAAAAATTTCTTACACATCTGCACTGATTAAGTCTCATGGAATTTATTTTAAAATACAAATGACATTATAAACTCTAATTTGTCACTCCGTATAGTATTAGTTCTTAAAAGAACTGATTTATGTTAATGTCACAGAAATGCAAAAAACCAACAAGAAAACAGATAACCTCAAAACTTATGACAGCTCTAATAAATCAAATGTAAAATCTATGTACAGTGTAAACTGGACGAAGCACTAGCCAATCAGAAGCATCAGTTTTAGCGGTTAAAATTTAAATTACTCCTCCTGTTTAAAAAACAGAGTATAGTAAAGAAGAAGCCACAGGGGTAATTCTAAAGTAGCGAAAATTGTTTGTCGTCTGTGAAAATCGAACCCACAAGCCAACTCAATTCAACTGAGCCACCTACTCCATTAATAAATAATAATTAATAATTTGAGAATGTTTGACTGTTAGAATATTTGCTTATGTTGGCAGTATCTACAAAACCTTTTGAAAATAATGTAGAAACTAATAATATAATAAATTTAAAATATAATTTCCTTCCCATTTACAACAACCTTACTTTGCTATGATCATTAACATTTAGTAAAAAAATGTAATATCCTCGTAAAGATTTCTTTCTGTACAAGGGGTGATTTGATTTGAATACCGAGGGTGAATGCCGGCGGTGTCATAGCATCAGATACTCACCGGCCATCGAAGTGGGAGTCACCGGTGTTCTGCGAGTTTTTTACAGGCTCTAATCACAATAATCAGGGACCAAACACCGCCGGGGGGTGTCAGCGTATTAGGTGTAAATACATATTATTATTTATTTACGTCGCGGGATCGAGATGCCGTACCGTTTGCGTTTGCGTTCGGCCACAGCTGCAGTGCATTGTCTGCGGACGATGTCGATGGAAGATGGAATTATGCAAGGAAGCGAGTAACTCGATCGAAACACAGCGGCGGAGACACCAAGAATCCTTCACTATTTTTTTTAATGAAACTTTATCTTTATTTAAAATAATCTATACAGGGTGTTAAAAAAAGGGTAATTCTTTTTCATGGTATATAATCAGAGCTGGGCAAGCTACTTAAAAAAAGTAGCTAAGCTACAGCTACAACTATTCTTTAAAAAATGTAGCTGAGCTACAGCTATAAGCTACATTTTGTAAAATATAGCTACAGATAAAAGCTTTCGTTAAAGTAGCTGTTAAATTTTAAGCTACTTTTTTCAATTATTGTGAATTAATTAAATATGCCATTGTCATATGATCAGTTGATCAGTCTTTTGTTATAATGACTGTTAATTTATTATTATGTACATAAATATAAAAAATCGCTAATGGACAAATGTACTGTTTATATCGGAATAACTTAACAGTCACATTAACAGAAGACTCCTAAACAGTCAATGTTTAGTCCATCTAATATTTAATACAAAAGTAGGATAGGTTAAGAACAAGTAAAATATAAAAAATGTTAATAGATTTTAAACTATATAATAACTTGTTATCCTACAGTTCTAGAAAACAATAAAGAAGGTACAATTCAAATACAAAACAAAAATAAATAGGTATTTCTTAATGAACAGTGGTAGCTTTAAGCTACAAAAAAGTAGCTTTAAGCTACAAAAGTAGCTTTAAAAGTAGAATCAGTTGTTCTAACAATATTTTTAAGCTAATAAAAAAAAAATTGTTCGCTACAAGCTACAGCTATATTTTTTCACATTTAGCTAAGCTACAGCTACAGTTAAGGTAAATGTAGCTAAGCTACTGCCCAGCTCCGTATATAATTTTGATGTTCCAATCAAAAATATTTTTTCCAAAATTCGCTAAATTAAGAACAAGAATCTTGAAGTGAACATGTTTTGTGCCACTGGTCAACAAGAAAGTTTTAATAGCGTTCTACAGGATTAGAGTTTGTTTAAAACGCCAACGAAGCGAGCCCTGCCAAAAACACATTGAATATTTAAATAAATATATGAAATTCAGAATAAGTTGAGTTAAAATCAATTGCATCTCTGGAGCGGGTGTTCTACTGGCTTACAATTTGTTTGATAGAAATGCGAGTGAAGCGAGCCTTGCCAAGAATACTTTCTAATATATGAAATAACTACTAAATAATACAACTTTTGAATTTATAACTTTGTATATTCTATATTCTACCGGTAACATATATAGGTATCTACTAATTCTGTATACAACTAAATTTTGCAAATAATAATAATAATATTCCAACTACCAATTTTTTTAAAATTATTTTTGGCAATTTTCTTGTCGTGTTCCCAAACAACGTGCGCCGCTGAGCTCCCAAATCTGCATATTGCTGTTGCGTTTTTTATGTCCCGCCTTCGTTGGATCTTCTGTTTCTTTCGCTTCGTTTTGTTTTTAATAAACGCCGTGCCCGATGTTATCAACGCATTGTGAAGTATTCGGAATGTTTAAAAAATGTAAACTATTACATAATTGACATTTTTATTTAATCGTTTACTGATACTATAAATATTCGCTGAACTTGCGGAATGCTAATTTATCACCATTCAGAATATACATACACTCCAACTTAGTTTGATCTTTGAAAATCTATCTATTTATTTGCTGAAGAAATAACTCTAATTATCAATTATAAGATTATTTATAAATAACTTACATTTCTTTATAGTTCCTCAAGCACATTTTTAGGTAACTACCCTCCGCCTTCGACCTCAGAATGGTTACCAAACAACGTGCTTTCAAAATTGTCAAAAACAACCCGATAGAAAGACTAATTAAATTGCTTTATCCACAACTCATATATAATGAAGACATTATTACACTGATTTCAGTTGAATTATATGGCTCATAAAAACACTAGTGTTTTATATTCCATAAAACATTGTAAACAACTTGTTACTTAGCAACCACTTCATGATCTGCCGTATTTCGAGAAACTATATATAACTGAATCAATGTTAAACGTTACGACCAATCTTCTTCGATACCTATAATTATGAGTTGTGGATAAAATTTTGTATTACACTTGTGTTTTATTGGTATATAAAACACTTAAGAATATTAAACACTCGACCTTCGGTCTCGTGTTTAAACTTTTCTTACATGTTTTACGATTTGGCTCCGTGCGACTTTTTTTTGTTTCCAAATTTGAAAAAGTCACTCGCCGGGCAGAAATTTGAGTCGAATGAGGCAGTTATTGCCGCCACGGAGGCCTACTTTGCAGACCTCCAGAAAAAGTATTTTTCAGACGGGTTAAAGAAGTAGGAGCATCGCTGGATCAAGTGTATCGAACTCAAAGGAGATTATGTTGAAAAATAAATCGCTACTTTTCCAAAATTTTTGTTATTCTTTTGTAGGCTAAGTACTTATCGGACCAGCCTTGTATATACCTAATAAAACACTTGTATAATAAATAACTATTATTTTAATGTCGTTAAATTATCGCGCTGAATTACACACGAGCATTTTATTTTCTTCGGATAAATTTTTGTTTGACAATTCAATCTTGTTAGCTGACAACAATTTGACTTAAAAAAACTATTTTAAAATAAAATCATTCCACCTACGGTGGCTTTCGCGTAATTATAGTTGATAACAAATAAGATTTTTATTTTAAAAACACATATTTAATTTTTATTTTCACTTCCATATATTAGAATGATTTCAGAAAAAAAAATGTTCAAAACAGATTAAATAATCTGGCTACAATATTGTATAAAGTGTATATCATCAAAAGTTCTGTATGGTAGTAGATAAATTCTCCCTTCTCAATCTCGGAGTCTGTTTCATCAAAAATGTCGTCCGCGTCCGTCGTACGCGCGTGAAAAACAACGACAATCGACACAACACGAAATTCAAATGAACAAATGAATCCGAATAACAAATGAGTTATGGAGCTGTCAAGCGTCTGTCGTACCGAGAATTTCACGAAAAAAGAGGAAAACAAAACAAAAGAGACCAACGGCTCTCGGTGGAAGAATGGAGGCGAGAGAGATAGACTGAGGCTGGAATCGTCATCGACAACAATGTGACGTCGCGAGCGAAACAGTAAATCATAGTTGAGGCTCAGGCCCCCGGTGAAGTCGGAAGCCTGACCAGCGTGCAGAATGAGCTGCGTGTTGTGTCGTTGCTATGCAGCCGACGAAGGCGCCTTCCCCGAACCCCAGCCCTGGAGATGCTGCCGCCGATAGGTGCCACCGCCAGCAACGCCGGGATCTGATCTCACGGTTTGGTATTCCGGATGCGAGGCTTTCACGTTTCCCGTGCGAGGACCAGCCAAATGGGGATGTGATGGTATTCTAACCTAACAACTCTCATTTTATTGGACTCTTTCAGACTTAACTGAGAGCTTATCGAATGCATTAAATATTAATTATAAGAAAAACCATCGGAAGATAAGAAAATAATGTTAGATCAGCGAACGTATAAGATAGTATTGATTTTTCTTTAATGTTTGTTACAACAATAATATAAAGCACAAGATCATTCCTACACGAATAAACATAAAAATAATAAATAGTATTCAACCAATTTCAAAATATCTAATTTATATGCATGGGCTCTCACAGATTTTTATTTTTTTCTAGATGGATCGAACTAGGTGAATTATATAGTACGAGGGCAGGGCGGAAAGTCCCTGAAAAACAAAACAAATATCGCCACAATCTCATATCTCATGTGACATTTGTGATGTACCATCTTTAACTAGAACGCATTAAAATTTTCAGACTGATATGTCATTCAGTTCTGTTTTGACACCCATCGAAAGCAAGCAACCTTGAAGATTTTTGAAAACATGGAGAAAAATGAATTTCGCGTCTTGATTAAACATTATTTCTTGCGTGGAAAAAACATTACGCAAACAAAAGCATCGCTTGTTAAACATTATGAGGACTCCTCACCATCGATTGGAACGATTCACAAGTGGTTTACTGATTTTAGTTGTGGTAGTACGACCACAAAGGACGCCGAACGTTCAGGTCGTCCAATTGAGGTTACAACGCCAGAAATCGTCGATAAAATCCATGGTATGATATTGGACGATCAGCGAGTTGAAGTGCACGAGTTTACTGAGGCTTTAAGCATCTCAACCGAACGGATACGGAACATTTTGCATAAATTTTTGGATATGAGAAAGCTATCTGCCAGATGGGTGCCGCATTTGCTCTCTGTTGACAACAAGCGAGACCGTGTGACAAGTTCAAAGGAGTGTTTGGCGTTGTTCAAGCGCAATAAGAAGGACTTTTTGAAAAACTGTTTAAAAATCAAAATTTTATCAAATCGAAACGTTTAAATATGTTTACTGTTCTCAGACAAAGATATTCTAGTATCATTTCCTGTGTTTCACATTTTAAGAGTGGTTCCTTTAGAATATTTAACCTTTGTAATAAATCTGAGGTTTTGTGATGGTGCTGGAGCTGTCGGATTAGCATTGGGCAGCAGATTGACAGTTACGTAAGAGTGCGCAGTCAATGCCAAGGCTGTCGGAGCGCGCTGCTCGGCTGTGGATGACTGGACTATGACACCCGCTGCCCGGGCTAATACCGCGGCATGACTGGCAAACCGGCGCGCATTGTGCTGCTAAAGAGCTCGCAGCGAGGCGCCCCGACGCCAGAATGTGACCGTATACTACAAGTGGATGAACCAGCCAGCTACAACGACGAGAAGCAGATCGAAACCTTGTTATGTGATTGGTAATGGAGAGAAATTATGTTCAGATATATTCATGCTAGTTTTATTATTTCAGAGTGTTGCAGCTCTACAGTTGTAGATCTATGTAAAATACTAATCACTATATAACTGTTAAATCTCGATCGACAATTTATAAATAAATCGATAGAAAATTAAATATCAGCTATTTTATTTATTTCTTTGTTACTACTATACAACATGAACTTAATACCAACATCAGTAACTTATAGTGGAATCTGAATCATTCAGACCCAATCATATTTTTTGGATATAGTTAAAGTCAGCGAGATTTGAACGCACGATTTCTTGTTTATTAATTAATAAACACAAGTTTTATATCGCTTTTATTTATTTATTTATTATATTTTTTTCGTACATTATATACAAAATGGTTTCCGAGTACGAGAAACAAACGTGTTTGTATGAAAATAATTATGAATATGGATGAAGCTAAAGTGGTGTGTCAAGATAGGAACGTTTGGCGAAGATTAATTACGGAATGAATATGATGATTTAAGAAGTGCAGGAATTCTGATTTTGGTTTTGTTGTTTAGTAATTTCATTAGAGTGTTTACCTGCAATTGTGTGAAATATAAGAAAACATCTATGAAAACGTGATCCTTTTTGCATATTTATATATTTAAAACTAAGTTTCAGTAAAATATAGTACAACAGGTTAAGTTTGTGAAACCTAAAATCAGCATATTTAAAGTTTTTTTATTATTATTAAAAGTGCTAGCAATGTAAATCCGCCTAAAAATATAATCCATTCAAAATATGAATTTTGAAAAATACAGCGAACCCCGTTTTCTTGGTTGCGCTAGAAAAATTAATTTTTGGAACCACTGATATTGCTAGTAACTTGTTATTTATTTAATTTTGCTAATCTCCAAATAACTTGATTGAGCATTTTAAAATTATCTCCGAAAATGTATTTTTTTATAATTATGAGTTCGAAAAAATGTATACAATGTTAAAAATAATAGTATTGCTTACTTGTAGCAGGAAACAGCTAGCAGCCACGTCCCATGTCGTCCACTATCAATTCAGCAGACCTTAGAATCATATGGAATCCATCCAGTCTCTTCCACAGCACTACCACTCATATATTAACGTTTCTTTTATACATCACACATTTATACGCACAATAACAAACAATTTAAGGCAATTTACGTATTAAAATATTAGTAAATATTCACTAAAACACTGACAAAACATGAAGATATTTCGATCACTACAGATGTCCGCGCTCTGCTACTCAACACGAATAAACGAACAACGTTGTAAACTAATTGGTAAAATACGCTCTAACTTGTTCAGTAGCATAAAGATATTTTTATTTATCATTAAACGTCATTCCCACGAAATAAAATGTACAGGTCCCACAGCACTCGAATATTTCCGATAGTAAACGAATAAATCCGATTTGTCATTTTTAAAATAAATCTGAAAGTTTTAGAAAAAAAGTCTTACTTTTTTCCCTTTGTATACAAATAATTATTACTCCCATTACCAAGGAAAGAAAAATAAAACAAATTTCAATCGTTCATTTATTTATTAAAATTTTAACATTCAGAAGAATAAATTTTGTTTCAAATACTGGGATCCCGGAAATAATAGTATATACGAGTACCTTCTCACAGAAGTGGTTTATTTTTCCTGTGTGTATAGTAACTCTTAGTATTACGTTAAGCTTCAATTTTATACCTCGCGGTAATAGACACGTACTTCTCTCCCTTGGTATATAATATATTATTTTAATCATTTATAATAATAAGCATATTCTATTTGCCAATTGGATCAGATTTAACTTACACTTACTGAACCAGATCATTATTTATTTCACTGAATTACTTTGCTCACTTTATTCCCAATACTTGATTTACTAATACAAATTTAGCTTAAAGCAATACACATCAATAAGTACATCAGTTAGCTCAGTTCAGTTCATTTAATTAATCTAAAGTTATTCAAGTGAACTAAGTGGCAAATGTGCTACAGCTATGATTTGTTCTATTTTTCCTGAGAATTATATCGTGAATTTCTTACTAGCACAGTGGTATGAAGTCGGCCTGTGGATCCTGAGAACCGTGGTTCGATTCCCACAGGCGACAAACAATTTTCTTAATTTAAAAAGCTACCCCTGTGGCTCCTCCACTACTAACATGTTTGGGGGCCGTGATTTGACGACTGGTAACCGCACTTCACGCGCAAAAATATATCACTTACCGAGATCTGCTTCGGCAGAGTGCCACACCCAGTAATGGGTAGAAGGCGTGATGATATATTTTATATTTATTTATTTTACATTTTACAATTAAATGTAAATGTATTGTAAAGTTTAATTTATCTGAGCTGATTTAAGTGACCCAAGTGGCAAATAATTTGTTTTATTTTTTCTGAACGCTATTACGTGAATTACTTAGTTTATATTACATTTTCATCACTTTAATACTACTCCTGTGGTTCCCCCTCCACTAACATCTTTGGGGGCCGTAATTTGACGGTTCATGCGCATAAATATATCACTTACCGAGATCTGCTAGGCAGAATGCTGCACCCAGTAATGGGTAAAAAGCATGATGATATATTTATTTTACTTATTTTAATTTCATTGAGTCAACAAAATTTGAAGCAACTACCAACATATGCGATATGATCAATTTCATTAGTCATTTGATTGTACCGTTGCAATGCAAACTAGCAGGTAAAACCAAGACCAGAAAGAGCAAAGAAAAAAATAAAGAATAGTGGTGTATTGAAGCGTGTTAAATCCGAACAGCATCCGAAACGAAATCGCCTGATCGCTTATCTGTGATCGGATCACGAGTGCTTATCCAGCCGCCAGATTAGATGCGCCGATGTTCAGATGCTCAGTTGTTCAGAACCCAACACGATATCATGCCAGTAACAATGGTAATTATAACCATGACATACACAATCACGTACGAATGTTTAAATTCGGTATTTTTTCCGCCACGTGTATTCCGATTGATCCACAATCGTCCACATAAATACTCCTCATTCTATCCTTCAATCCTGCTTCTCTTCTTTCAGACTTTCAGTGGTCCACTGTTGGGAATTACGAGCTTTTTATATGACGGTTGTTTAGACTGTGAGTCTACTGGCGAGAAGATGTTTGTAGTGGCTGAAGGGACGGAGGAAGCGTTAACGTCTGATGGGGCGAGAGATATCGATATCAGAATGTGATGTTGCAGCGCAATGTTGATTTGTCGACGGACCGAGCGGGTTTACGAAGCTATGAAATCAAATTGTCGTAGAAATCGCCAGGACTACGACTATGACACTTGTCTATGTGTGTGTTGGTCTATCGGAGAGAAGTTAAAGTCTAGATTTCTGATTGAAGGTTTTATGGATCTTTTATAAGTTATACCTTAGTTTGAGAAATAGGGAAATTATACTTGATAGTTTACTGGTTTGATGGCTGGAATGTCAAATGCACTAAAACCAGGTTTAAATTGGAATTATCTACTTGCAATTACATTTCTAATTGTGATTTGATCGTTAATAAGGACTAAGCCGTCATCGTAGCTCAGTGGATTAAGGCGAGGTAAAACTTACGTTTCTTAATTAACAAGAGGTCGTGCATTATAATCTCACTGACTTCAATTTATATCCAAAAATACAATTGTGTTTGTATGATTCGAATTGCACTATAAGCTGTAGGCTCGCCTCCTGTACTGTAATTGTGATTAAATTCCTGTTTTGCAAATAAATAAATAAATAAATTAAACATAGAAAAAAAATAGGTAAATGTTGAATAATAATAATAATATATCATCACGCCTTCTACCCATTACTGGATGTGGCACTCTGCTGAAGCAGATCTCGGTAAGTGATAAATTTTGCGCGTGAAGTGCGGTTACCAGTCGTCAAATCACGGCCCCCAAACATATTAGTGGTGGAGGAGCCACAGGGATAGCTTTTTCAAATTATGAAAATTTGTCGCCTGTGGGAATCGAACCAGGGACCTCAGGATCCACAGGCCGACTTCATACCACTGAGCTAGCCATCATGGGATGGGATGGTAAATGTTGGAGACCAATTATTTTATAATATATTACACATTAAGGAAGAGAAGTGCAATATTTCTCTCGCGAGGTGCATATACAATTTTTTATTTAAAACGAATACAAAATAAATGAACGATTAAAATTTGTGTTATCTTACAGTAGTGGTTTTTTATGTATATTAGTTATTAATTTTTACTCTGTACAACACGAATTTAATAACAATTACAGTATAGGATCCAGGCTTACCGATTCGCAGTGGGGTAGTTCATATATAATTTTAGCTTGAGTAGAATTTGAACTTGTGATTTTCGAATTCGAATACTGTAACGCTAACCACACCACCATATTGCTACTCAATCGTTTTTAGTTACTAAAATCAACAATTATTTACATGTGACTAAAATGTTTAAATCCATGGGAACCGTAAATAACTAACAATACACATCAATGCAACAGTTTGACAGCAATGATATTTCACTTATTTGGCAGCATCACCATTCAATTTATTTTTATTTAGACGTTTTCTTAGATTTGTTCATTTTACAAATAAAGTACGAAGAAAAAACAAACTCCATTGTGTTAATGCGCTCGAAGATTTACTTTTTATTGGTTTATCTATATGTTCATTATTATTGTCCCAATTAAATAAATAAATATAAATATATCATCACGCCTTTTACCCTGGGTGTGGCACTCTACCAAAGCAGATCTCGGTAAGCGATATATTTATGCACGTGAAGTGCGGTTACCAGTCGTCAAATCACTGCCCGCCAAGATGTTAATGGTGGGGAGCCACAGGGGTAATTTTAAATTGGTGAAATGTTTGTCGACTATGGGGATCGAAGCAGAGTTCTTAGGATTCACAGGCCGACTTTATACAACTGAGCCACTACCCCAAAAAATTTAAAAAAATTAAAATAGAGGAAGCAAGCACTAAATAAAAGTGCTAATTAGTTTGATTATATAAAATTTACATTTTAAAACAGTTTTACAAATCTTGACTCATCAAACTGGAATTTTTAAGAATACAGTTTTTTGCAGTTTTTTATGACACATTCCAACATAAGATTAATATGACTAAACAAAATTTGAATAAGCAACATTATTTCTTTGTATCATAGTAAGCTTTTTTTACTTAAATCGGGTTTAAAATTAAATGGAAGAGCAGTGGTCATTAATGTGTGAAAACATAAAATGACATGCTTCCTAAATTCCTAATGTGCTTATACTTGGGTGGTATTTAAAATGGATGTTAAATTAGTATGAGATTGTCTTTTCTTTTCGAATTATGCCATCTAAAAACGTCATTTCTTCACTATCTCCCATTGTAAGTTAACCATCATAGACATTAAAACCAGAAAACAAATGTCTCTTAGATTATCTTTCCTCGTCTGGTGCACTCTCTATCTCTTGTCTTGGGTTAGAATAAGAATGCACCACGACACATATGAGAGTTATAAATGAACCAATTCTTCTTATTTAATTCTCTAACGACCTGTTCATTAGCGGTCTAATTAATTTAATTTCTGAAGACATCGCTCGGACTGCGTGGTTTGGTGTCCGTGTGCGTATCAATCAATCCATTATAACTCAGCGATCCTCGAATGCTCGACATTCGAGATGGTCATTAATTATGCAGCTCGGACAAAAATTAAGTATCTGTGCAGTGCCAGTGAAGACTGATGTGGTAGCTGAGAGATGTCACTGCAACTAAGTACACTCAGGTTCACCGTTAGCGGATTCTAAATGTTGGAGTTGTTCATCTTCTTGCAAGGAGAATCACTCAGTGTTACTTCATACAATACATTTAATTTCAAAATGTAAAATAAATAAATAAATAAATATATCATATATCGTTAGTGAAGGGGGTAATTTTAATGTGGTGAAAATTGTTTATCAGCTGTGGGAATCGAACCAGGGTTTTCAGGATCCACAGGCCGACTTGATACCACTGAGTCACCTACTCCATAATAAGTAGCAAGCTCATTTTTGCCCTATATTCTGTAACTGAATCATTATCTGTTAAATATGGATAAGTTAATGACAACTTCTATTGTTCATGATTATTTTACAGATTATTACAATTTTGTTATTCTGTGACCAGAATAATATTAGGCGCATTCCATTTGCTATTTGAATCAGATCTAACTTACATTTACTGAACCAGATCACTTATTTATTACGCTGGATTGCTTCGGTGACTTTATTTCCAGTACTAGAATTATTGATTCTAATTTACTTTAAAATAATTCACCCCAATAAGTGCATCAGTTTGTTAAATTCAGTTCATTTAGTCATGTGTCGAATTTACCTGAACTTATTTAAGTGAATCAAATGGCAAATGGAATACAGCTATTATTTCAACTTTTCCAATAGTAAAAGAACACAGTTTTCATAGTGATACAAATAATTTTGTCTGTTTTATTTTAAGTTGAAGAAATCTGCGATATTTTGTGTCCATTAAAGCGGAATACTAGTACTATTATTTCTAATGGCAATCTGAAATTATAATAGACTTATTGAATGAAGTTTTTAATTCCGAATATTTTCTTGTATTCTAAGATTAGGGTAGAAATTACAGTCATATAAGAAATATACTCGAATTTATTTATACCTATCAAAATTTTGCAAGAATTCAATTATATAATTTTTATGATTTTTTATGTATGTAATAAAAAAAATTACTCGCCGCCAAAAAATCCTTTTTCGGTATTTTGCTGAAATTATCTAAACTATTCCTGGTTGATCTAAGCAAATAACAAGCTCTCGGCAAACGACAAAGTTACAAAATAAAACAGATGTTCCTTTAGAGAAAAATGACAAGTACGTGCTTCACAGATATGTAAGAGAAATCTACATACGGAAATACGTAAAGTCGGAGTAGAGATTTGAATGTAGCGACTGAGATAGACGAGATGTTTGTAATCAGATTCAGCGGTGCGGTCTTTTTGTACCGACTCATGTGAAACAGAATCAAACTATTCTGAAATACGTCATAAAAAAGACAAATTCAAGTACCAAATATGGGTCAGCGGGCATAAAAATCCACCAAACGACATCCGCCACAAAGGAAGATGGAACATTGGAACGATTCTCAAACTTTTCGCAAGTTCTCTTTCGTAGATTCATTGACTACCTCGAATTTTTCATTCATCCATATTTATAAATAAATCTAGTCATACAAATGACTATCTGAATCGATGTATACTTTTTACAGGCAAAGATTCGTAGTCTAATTTAATAGCTTTATCAAGCAAGTTCCGTATTTCCAAATAATTTAGTAATAATATAAAATTAAAATAATCTTTGGTGTAAGCTTCGTAATTTAATTTAAATTCGATGATTACAGAAACTTAACAAGGAAAAAATTAAAATAATAAATAATCAAAATATAACTATCGACAAGTAACTTAGTAACCAATAGCAAGTAAACATGTAACGAACATTGTCTTGATCAACGACATTATGTTTTTCTACGGTAGAGTTATAATGTCATCGTACCAACATTCAGTATGATTGTGGAAAGTATATCTTCGCAACACTAAGTGCGGAAATAAATTGTTTTCAATATAAACATTGTGATAAATCGTTTTATTTGAATTAATGTGAAACATAACAGTAAATGATAGACATTAAATATCGATTTTATGAAATAATTCACGATCGTAGAAAGAATAGTATGCAACATACGTGTGGCAACGGCAATTGCAAAACTCGTATGATTAAAAACACTCGTTGTCGCGCGTGTTCCAGCTTTCATACTCGTTTTGCAATGAAAGCCTTGCCACACTTGTGTTATACTATTATCCTACCGACTGCGCCAATGTCACTTTGCAAATATATACTTTGAATCTAAAGTTATCAATCAAGATTCTTTGAATATCTACACAGATCTGCAATTACAGGACAACTTGGCACATTCGCCCAAAATTATAAACACGTGTAATTATAAATTATAAAATATATAAATATATCATACATTTTACCCATCACAAAAAGGGATCTTCTCCCGTGGCAAATCTCGGTAAGTGACATATTTTCCACAAGAAATGCTGTAACCAGTTGTACAATATGTCCCCCAAAGGAGTAATTTTAATGTGGTGAGACTCAGTTTGTTAGCTGTAAGAATCGAATTCACGTTCTCAAATTCATTCGTTCCCACCGAGCCATCAATCCCATTTAATTTCCAATCTATAATTCTCAATAGTAGTAGTAATCATTGCTTCATGATTTTGTTTGGTGTTCACTGATCTAAGCTCTCCTTTGTCTCGGATGGCCATTCCGACGCGCGACGCAGCCTCACTACGAAATATAAATATAATAAATCCATCACATGGGCCGCGGTCTCAGAAACAGAACAGAGTTGGACTTCGGACTTGATGCGACGCACGTCCGCCGCACAGCGCTAGTTGCGAAGCGCGCCGCCAGCAGCGCCACCGAAGATAACATCAGCAAAGCGCCCGCGCAACACACATAACCTCAAATATCACGAGAAATGTAAGTGTGCACGTGGATGACAGCGTGAGATCATCGCCAGTGATGAAACCATGACGATGACACTGACAGATGGAAGTGAATCATAAGTTGCAAATTCGCGGTGGAGTTATTGCAATTAGCTAAAAATTTAAACCTATTTTGAAGATCTAAAACTGAAACTTTTGATATATATATATATATATCGATATATTTCATATATGTTATAAATTCGCCTGCAAACTGTTTTACTAAAACGAAAGTTAATAAAAAGTACCTCACATCTTTCATGAGACAAGAACGATGAGCATACGAAAAACGGTTGAGAGGGATTCAGCCAAAAGAATTAATTTTGATGACGTAAATCATCAATTTGCAATAACGAACATCTCAAAAAAATCAACCAATGGTATATTATTTTATAAGGAACTAAAATTATACTTTTTGTGGCGAATTGACTCCTACAGATGAGGCACAAAAAGTCACTTTAGCTCCATATAAAATATGCTACTTTTTCTTCAAACACCGGAATATTTACCCAATGAATCATTTTTGCCATAATTTTTCTGCCGCTGGTGAACTAATGAAACTTCTTGATTTTAATGAGCTGCAGAAAATGAATTTGTCAGAAAAGTCAAACTTTAACTGTTTCTATGGAATTTTGAAATGTAATCTTTTTCAGACGTTTGAAGAAAATGGTCTATTATGTTTGTACTAATAATTATTTATATTTTTAATTAAACTGACACAAATACAATATTTTTGTGATTTTTAATAATATTTTTGTACTTTTCCTGTTGTACAATATAAATAAATAAATATATTATTGCGCCTTTCACCCATTATTAGGTGTGGTACTCTACGATAGTAGATCTGGATAGATGATATATTTTACGTGTAAATAATAATAATAATTTTATTTAACAAAAGTTCAGCCGAAGCTGTTCTTACACTTAAGTTTTCCAATTAAAATAATAAAGTACAGTGCAATAATATAAATAACATCCAATAGTAGCATAAATACATATTGTACAGAAATATAACAAGAAATAATAAATCGAACTCGGGTTCTCAAATTCACAAACCGACACGATACAACTGAATTATTTATACTATTTTTTAATATTATTATTTCTAAAATTAATGAAAGGCTTATCCAAAGGGCGCCAAATTTTCAACCTGCAAACTTGTGAAACAAGTGCACAAACAATCCATTTACAATTTCAACAGTTAAATCAAGATTCAAGATTGAAATAAAAATGACCTGGTTCGATTCCCACAACCGACAAACAATTTTCACCGCATTAAAATTGCCTTTGGTGGGCATGATTTGACAACTAGTAGGTCTGCTATGGCAGAGTGCCACATCTTATAGGAAAAAAGACGTGATGATATATTATTTTTGTAAAGATAATTGCAATGAATTCTCCTGAAAGAAAACGTAGAAGACAGTTTAAAATCTCCGAAATAATTCACACTGTCCAAATGCAACAAAGTAGTTAAATCGTTATTCTGATTCTTGGACTGTTTCACATTCGTACATCCTATTGTAATTTGATCGGCTCGCCGAGAATGCGCTCACAACTCGCAAGAAATTCTCGTCTTCAGCGGCAGAATCCACAACCGCATCCACCAATAAAAACAGCGCGACTTTGCCAGATCGCTCATAACGCCGCTATCTGTCCACGTAGACGACATTAATATTGATTCGCTTCTCTAGCGCCAAAACACAAATCGTTTTGTGTCGCTACACATATACATATAAATATCTCAACGTGGTTGTCTTCTTTTTATCACGCTGAATTATGACAGCGACGAATCGGATAAACATAACCTACGAATCTTCCGCCATCTCACTCTAACGACAGGAAAAATAAAGATGGGAATGAAAAAGGGAGAGATGGATCACATTCCGGGCTATTGTTTTATGAGAGGCATTTCGGCGCAGGCAAATAGAAGAAACATGAGAAAAAGTAAAAAACTAACTGGTTTTGTTATTAATGCCAACTTGAAAGCACATCTGGTATAAGCAGCTCCTAATATGGCAACCTCTTGCGCATGCGTAAATAATGTATCGGTATGAGCTACTATGTATGATATTCACTTTTATGCATATAGATGTCAATATTATAAATAAAATACATCGAAGGGCCATATAACACAAATACGAAACGAAACACTGGGCACTGAATCACAATATATATATATATGAAACTGTGCTTCTAAAATATTTATTCGACAAGAAAATCGAATATAAATTTGGTTATGTTATGTTTTATGTTACATGACTTTGGCAACAGGAATTCTATTTGAAAATATGGACATTGCAACATTAGAATTTCAATACATCAATTTCCAATTTTGTAGAGTGCAAATATCAAAATCAGAAACAGTATATGAAAGAACAAGTTTCAGAGGTCCCTGGTTCGATTCCCACAGGCGACAAATTTTCATAATTTGAAAAAGCTATCCCTGTGGCTCCTCCACCACTAACATGTTTGGGGGCCGTGATTTGACGACTGGTAATCGCACTTCACGCGCAAAATATACCACTTACCGAGATCTGCTTCAGCAGAGTGCCACACCCAGTAATGGGTAGAAGGCGTTATGATATATTTATTTTTATTTTTATTTTGTGAAAAAGAATTTCTCCTGGGAGTGGGAGTTGGGGTTTGTGTTTGGTGTGCTTAGATAGGTTTTTGCAAAATATGAAACACGTGTTTTTTGGTTTCTTGAGATATTTCACCGTCCCGAAACTTTTTTAACACCCTGTGTATATATATATATATATATATATATATATATATATATATATATATATATATATATATATATATATATATATATATATATATATATATACATATATATATATATATATATATATATATATATATATATATATATATATATATATATATATTTATTATTGAACTATCAAAGTTGAAATGATAACATAAATATCGTCGTAACTGACACACTATTCTCTTGTTAAATCTGGAACATACAGATTTTCTCGTGAAACACTGATACAGTTTATATCATCTAGATCTAGATATTATTTACTTCCTAGTTGTCAACACAACTGTAACAAATTCCCCACATTTTGACATTCTACATCCACACTACCCACATGAACATGAAGTTAGAATCAAGTAGAAAATAGTTTCACGCGCTCCGCTACGGTTTTTCCTCGCGTTCTGCAACGTTCAAGCATTCTACAACACTAACAGCAGTCGCTCGCGAATCCTTACGAAATAAAATTCAGGGAGATGCGATCACCATCGCACACGAATGCGCACATAAACGTTGCTCGTACCCCTGCCCCCGAGCTGTTTCTACGCCACTGGGAATAGAACGTCTTGTCGGTAATAAAACTAGGAACTTTTATGATGGTATGTCGTGCTCTTTTTCTAGATAAAACGGCAAAAATTTGTGCTGAATATTCAAAATTAAGTACTGGTTGTACCGAATGATATAGTCTGAAAAAAGAGTTTGCTGGTAGGATAAAAGAAGCCGAAGCCGAAGCCGACAGATGATAAGTGATGCTATCAACACAAACATAAAAATGAGTATTTCATAAATTACAATTTTTCTATGGTTTTACAAAAAATATGACGCTTACTAAAAATATACTCGTATTATGTAATATTTAAACTAGATTTTTAAAATTTCGTCAAATATTTCAATATAAATAAAAACTTCTTACTTATTACTAGGTGTGGCACTCTGTCGTAGCAGATTCCGGTAAATGATATATTTATACGCCTGAAATGAGGTTACCAGTCGTCAAATCACTGCCGCAAAGATGTTAATGGTAATGTGGTAACATGGTGAAAATTGTTTGTTGGCTATGAGAATCTAATCCAAGTTCCCAAATCCACAGTCCGATTCGATACCACTGAGCTACCTAGCTTACGTTTTTATTTGTAACTGCCGAAAAAAGTGAATTTTTATATATGTGATTTTGTCTAAAAGGTTAATCTTTTTTCGTTAAAAATTTAAATAATATTAAAAATACTATCTTTCTTTTACTAAATTCTACAATAAATTTTTAATATTTTTAACTAAATTTAACTCAATAAACAAATCAGTACGTATAGTTAATTTAGTTCGTTTAATTTATCTGAACTGATTTAAGTGAACCAATTGACAAATGGAATCTATCTTTCTCTTCAAAGTAGGGTTGTTGATTTTTCGAATATTCGAGACTTCGATAGTTCGGATTTATTGAACCTTCGAATTTAGATTCGAAGTTTTGAATTTTTGAATATTCCGAATTTTCGAATTTTCGAATTATTCGAATTGTGAATCTGGATCCTAACGTGAACACGGCATGTTGATATGAATAATTTTCAGAATAAACCCATTTGCAGAGTTTTGTATTAATTCGTAAGTAATTATTATTAATTATTATTATTTGCCAAATTAATTCAATTTAGACTTAAAATTTCGCTACACTGTCAAAAACGTTTAAATTAAGACGTTTTTGTATCCTTTTTATTGTCATTTTAAAACATTTTACTAAAAGTCCATAGCATTTAGATGGGCGGTAAGAGAATAGATGTCTTAATTAAGACGCATAAACTTGCAGTTTTTGCAGGATATTTCGCCGAGTTTATGATTTGATTCGTGGTCGACTTTTCTCGAATTATGCGTGAACGTATTTGAAGATGACAGATGGCGTTAATTCAGTGGCAAAAAATTCGAGATTCGAAGCTTCGAAAAATTGAAAAATTCGTAAATTCGAAGCTTCAAAAAATTCGAAAATTCGTAAATTCAAAGCTTCAAAAAATTCGAAAATTCGAAGCTTCGAAGTTTTTCTGACGAAGTTCAAAATATTCGAATGTTCGAACGTTCAGAAATTAATAACTTCTGTGGAAATCAACGACCCTACTTCAAAGCCTCATTAACTTTCTGATTAAAATATACAACACTTTTGAAACGTTTAAAAACATTTAATAAAAATACATAACTATACCTAAACCCAAATAATTAATAAATAATTTCAATCTTGTTTGAATTGACTAAGAATACAGTCTTCCATTATCTTATTTCTCCATATTAATTCCCAGATACAATCAAATGCACCTAACCACTCATTTCAATCATGCACCTGTCTTCATACTCAATTCCTCACTCTTAACAAGAACTTCACTATCACATAAACATAAACACAAATCATTTCTACACACTAAATATGATGGATCGTTCTTGTGACATCCCTGCGCTGTGCCCTCTTCAAGGGGCGAGGGACGAGCAAACAGTCCGATTAGATAGCGATCACTCCAGAGGACGATCCCGTCCGCGCAAGGGACAACAATGGGTTCATTTATTTTTAAGCGGGTTACGTCCACCGGCCATCGATTTCCAACCCGGCTTGTCACATTCAAACTAATTGTGTGCCATTCATGATGCACCAGGCAGTGATTCGATGGAGTATAGAGGCTGAGTGACTGAAGAGGAGGAGGAGGCACTGGATGATTGTTTGTGGTAAAGAGGTTATGGTAGTGAGTACGAATGACGGTAGTCAAGGAAGGATTGGAGGATTGATAGACTATTTTTGTTTAGGGTAAGGGTAATTTGTTAATGGCAATGGATGACAATTTCTAAATACTGGAATGCTCTTATGACTTAAGTTAGTTATTTTCAAAGTGTTGGTCGCGCCCTCTAAGGGGATTGCGAAGCCATTGAAGGGGGGTCGTCCAATGTTATATACAAATTTGAAATACATGTTTCCAAAGATTCAACCCGTTGCAAGCTTTTATTTAATTTTTAAGGATGAATGAAATGAAAAATATAATATATACTATTTATTTAGATGCTTATGTTTATATTCACATTTGTTTCTGTTTATATGGGGTGGCTAGCTCAGTGGTATGAAGTCGGCCTGTGGATCCTGAGAACCCTGGTTCGATTCCCACAAGCGACAAACAATTTTCATAATTTCAAAAAAACTACCCCTGTGGCTCCACTACTAATATCTTTGGGAGCCGTGATTTCACGACTGGTAACCGCACTTGACGCGCAAAATATATCACTTACCGAGACCTGCGTGATGATATATTTATATTTATTTATTTTGTTTCTGTTTACGGTTAATTTAAAAAAATATTAAACTATATATGAAATTGGGGATTTCACCATTTAATTCTTTATATATTTCTACATAATTATGCATATTTTGATCCTCAATATATATTTTTTTTAATCGCCAGAGTCGTGATCACAAAAATTTCTGTTAAAGAAAATACCAATTTTTTTTGTTGAATCAGTTTAAAAACCGATTTTTTAAAAATATAGTTCTATATAAATCAGACTACGAGAAATCGAATGCCGTTGAGCGCATCTTCATATCTTTGTTAGTTTTCGAGTTACGGCGATTTTTAACTTTTTTTAAATCTCGACTTTGAAGGCCCATATCTCGAAAACTAAAAGAGATATTGGAATGCGGTTTGAACGAGTGTATTTCTCGTGGTCTAATTAATTTATACCGAAATTTTAAAAAAATTGAAAATTTAATTTTTTTTTTCAGATTTTTTTTTTTATATATTTCAAAACCTTGAAGATATAATAAAAATCTGTGACCATCAGTGAATTTCTCTCATAAAAGTACATAGGTATGCAAATTTTCAGCTTTTATTACAAAAAAACAAAAAATCACTGTTTTTTAATTATTTTTGAAGGGGTACCCCTTAAGAATTTTACGAATTTAGGCCATTTTTAGTTTTTTTGCTCTAAAAATTTTATCCGTAAAGAAAAACTTCTGAAATTTTACATACATATGTATTTTTATGCGAGGAATCCACTGGTGTTTACAGATTTTTATTATCTCATAAAGTTTTTGAAATATAGGCAAAAGAAAATTTCGAAAAAATATGAAAATTTTCAAAATTTTTAAAATTTCAGTATAAGTTAATTAGAGCACGAGAAATACACTCGTTCAAACCGCATTTCAATATCTCATTTAGTTTTTGAGATATGAGTCTTCAAAGTTGAGATTTTCAAAAAGACTAAAATCGCTGTAACTCGAAAACTAAAAAAGATAAGAAGATGCGCTCAACGGCATTCGATTTGTCGTAGTCTGAACTATATAGAAATATATTTAATTTTTTTTAGATTTTTAGACCAAAAAATACGCATTTTCTTCATTAACCGAAATTTTTACGATCATGACTCCGACGATTTAAAAAACACTATTTAGAGGATAGAAATATGCATATCTACGCAAAAATATATGTGGAATCGAATGATGCAATTCTCAATTTCATATCTAGTGTCATATTATTTTAAATTAATCCTTAAAGTGGTACTATCATGGAAGTATTTCCGACAGATTTTAATGAAATTTAAATATAAACATAAGTAAGCTATTTAAGACTTTTAAAAGATTTGCAAGCCATCACCTTATTGCACCTCGCTATATTCACTCAACTAAAAAATAATAATTAATTCGTAGTTGCAAAACCATACAAATTTTGTAGACAGTGCCGATAAAAGCAGGAGACAGCTCAGAAAGAAACAAACCAAATTTGTTTTAAATTTTCTTTCAAATCTTCGCGATAAAATAATATTGTCATTAACAATGACAAATAAGTTAGATAATGTATGAAATGTATTAAATATTAGAAAGTCATTAGACAAAAAGTTAGAGCAGTCCATTTAGAGCATCAGTTGAACAACCTCATTGAAACTGCTCCTTGGTGAGGTCATCGAATCCGCCCGATACACTACCTTACATATCCCAACAAAACCAAAACCAACTAGATCATCGTCATCGTCAGCAGAGTCGCATTAGTATAATGACAACTAATTAATAATATAAGCGTCCATTAAATCTGGTGTTTTGCCAACAACTCTCCATTGTCTATAGTCGAGTAATTAAAAAGATGTGGCAAAAAATACGCCAATTGTAATCGGGCACTGTTTTTTGCCCATCAAGAAATTCGTGGCATAATTTATGCAAACGTATACGCCACCCGGACATTTGCATTTCCCTCTCGGCTCCGCGCACCCGCGAGATCGGAGTTGGCTGTGAGCGACTGCCGTGTGTTGCTTATTTTGTTTTTATGAAGCGAATGTCTGATTAATTAATATATTCCAAAAGAAACGCAATTGTTTTTTACTCGTCTGTTGGATCCTTCCTTCTTCTTGTTGCAGCTGTTGTATGCGTAACTACTGTGGAAATTCGCAAATTAATATAACTGTTTTATCAGTGTTGCCCTTTTTATACTGACTACAAATAATCCCTAAACAGTTCAATGTAGAGAAAATACAGTGATCAAACGTAAATGTTCCAGTTGGCAATACAAAACAAACTACTTGAAATTGGTAAGACTGATATTTCCTGTCATTTACAGTGATATTTTAAAATTAAAATTAATAAAAATTGTTGTTTCCCTTTTGTTTCTTGACATTACTCACAGGGCAATAATCTAAAGTATTTCTATCACTCAACCTATTTGTATTTATTTGAAATGTCAAATAATATTTCCGCCTTTATCTGGCGTTGTGCCAACTGTGGAATAAAAAGATCTCCAGAATTGTGTTACCAACTGAAACACTTACTTCTGATCACTCTGTAGTTTCAAATTGTTTTAGTTCCATATAATAGCCATATTTATTCAGCATTTTTAAAGTAACCCGTCAGGTTACTTTTGTTTAAGTAACCCAGAACAGTTCCTGAACTGATCCTACTGCTTCAGCTATTTTGGTGGGTTGAAAAGATGAATTCATTTTCCACTTCTAATTTGTGTTTCTTGTCGTTTTGAATTGGTGGTATCGCAATTTGAATTTAAACAGATGTCACTTATAATGTGCAATCAGATTTGAAATTTATCGATGATTTTTACAACTGACACTAGATGTATCATTTATTTGGAAGTAATACGAGTTAGTTCTAGATCAATTCAGAGTTGAACCGACACAAATACGGTCATTTTATGCACGTACAAATATTTTATTTTTTAAAGTATTGGTATACATGTTTATGCCGTACAGTTGATAGCCCTACGCAGTGCCGTCTTTACCATAAGGGCACATGGGGCACGGGCTAGGGCCCCCGACTTGATAGGGGCCTCAAAATTCAGAGGTCATCGTTTACCCGGAAAATAGAGATCAATTGTTAATGCAATTTTGCTAAAAATTGTCGTTAAAATTTTTAAATTTAAATATGAGTCGAAAACCAGATGAGATTTCTAAATAATTTTTAAACAATGAACAAAATTGTACTAAATCTAAAATTCTTAATTAATCCTATAAAATTTATACAAATATTAAAATAACTTTAAAATATTTCAAAGAACTTTTAGGACATAATAAAAGATTTTGAACAACAGAAATCCCGGAACAAACTATCATCATTAACGTAAGTCCAATTCTCAAAATACGAGTAGTAATTACTTCACTTATATTTTATTTATATAAAGCTAACCATAATAACCCCTGCATGATCTAAAACGGCCCTGGCCCTGCATATTGCGAGATATAATAATTTTGGATTAAAAAATATATTATTATAATTTGGTTCTCTTTTTGATATTCAAAATCAACTTGGTTTTACGTTATAACAAATTTAAACCATTAACCTCGTTTTGATAGTATTTATAATATTTAAAGTTTAAGTAAATGCCGTGATTCAACAAAATGAAAGTCTTTCGACTATCCACATATAAAAATACCAACAATTCTTTACAAACAAAAAACACAGCTAGATAACAAAACACAATTTTTCAGTTTTTCTATTAAAACTTGTTGACCATCCGCCATTAACCAACTCATTAACACAAAATAAACTAAATATAAAAATAAATCTCGCGCAGTATTTAATCCGACAGCTTCAAAAAAGATAACACCGTACATAAAAACGCTAACTGATGCCACAAACAACCAAACTCAACAAACAGAAGCGCGTAATAATAATGATAAATAATTAAAAAGCCATGTGTAGTAGTTCAGAAAAACGTAGGGGTCCCTAGTCGGTAAGGTAGCGAGCTTCTTCACCATCCGAGGCGAAGATTATTTTATCTGAAGTTTGTTGTAGCGGTTGCTGAGAAATCTACAGAGATGTTATCACGGAATATTAGATTTAAGTATTGTCGTAAAATGGTACATTTGATAACCACGACTGAAGAAGAATCCAGCAGACCAACAGAATATTAAATTATAAATTGCGGAGCAGTTTTGAGGTTATGTGTGAGTTACTGCTGGGAGCTGATGATTTTTAAAGCGCAATATAACACGGCTACCGGATTTGGAGTGATATGTTTGTATTTCGGTATTTGTGTGCGTATGTGTGTGTGTTTGGACAGTGTTTAAGTTTGTTTCTCTGTGTGTTTGTTTTCATGGGTTTGTTTTTCGAATTCACTCACCGAATACATTAACGCGACGATTGTAAATTCCAGTTTTTTATGGAAATTATTGCCTTTCGGAAGAATTTATATTGACAGATTATTTTTTTAGGCCCGAGAAATTTTTATATTTTATCTTGTAGTTGTGGAAAGGATGTATTTAATGGTGGTTTATAAAAATAATTAACTTTAAATTATGTTAAAACTTCTGGAAAATTTTAAATATTTGAAATAATTATTTTTATATTTATCTAACGGTCTATATTATATTAACACTTTCAGAAATTAAAATTGTTCATAAATATTTTCGTTAATTTTACGCGCATAATTTTAAATGTGATTTAAACTAATTTTAATAATCTACACTTTTTGTTAATTTGTACTTTTACGAGTATTAGCGTCACACCTTTTAGTCGAATTTAAGATCTTAGTAAATAACGGCATGTTTCTTGTTATGATATGAGATTACCAGTCGTCATATTAAGACACTTACCGACCATATATATTAGTAAAGAAGGGTGAGCTACAATAGTTATTTTTCGACGATTGTACAAAAAGCAAAAAGTAACTGTTTATCGCACAGCATGCGATAAAACGTTTTATCCCACGCTGCTAATGAAAATCGTACGATAAAATAGTTGCTACGAAATAAACTTAACAAAACTAATAAATAAGAAAAATAGGAAAAAACTTTCCATCACTTGTCACAAATCCCACAAAATTTACAGCACGTTTGAATCAACTTATCAGGTCATCATCAAACGGCTGGTCAGTTCAGCTTTAACCATAGACGCGTTTCGTCCTTGTGACAAGTGATAGAAAGTTTTTTCTTATTTATTAAGACACAGTTCCACATCGCAATTGACTTTTTGTCTTTGTATTAACTAAACTATTTAAAATATTGTATACAATAAATATTTTAACATTTGAAATGTAATTAGTAAAATTAGTACAATTAGTTAAAGTTCAATTTTGGAAAAAATAATACATGCAACTTGTGTTAAAAGTATCACTTTGCACACACAATTTCTTCTACGATCGAGTTTTAAGTAATTATTGGTGCTAATTTTACTTATTACATTTCAAGCGTCAAATATATTTATTTTCTAGGTTATATAGTTTGTTTCGTAGCAATTATTTTCTTGCATGCTTCATCAATTTTTGCACTGAAAATGATTATATAATGATTCACTTTTCGTCGAAGGAAAAAAAATTGCCAAAGGCATGTCAATATGTCATTAATTTTCATTATTAATTTAAAATTTGTTAGTGAGTAACGAACGCGCTACAAGTTAGTAAAAATCTGCGAAGTCAAAGAAAAATGAAATCTTGTCACCTCCAAAGAAACAAGGCGCAGTCCAATTAAAACCCCGTTACATATATATCATGTAAACGTAGCAGCACCCTATGTCATTTATCATCATCCTTTCATCATAACGTTCATATCCTTATAATGTTTTCAGTACAGTTCATATTATCTTAGCTTGAGTGAGATTCGAACTGGGATCTCCGGATTCAAATAGTGTTACGTTATCCACACCACCGTACTGTCATTATTATGTTATCAAATCAAGTTGTTTATTAGAAAATTTTATTTTGACCTATCTTTATTCAGTTTTGAACTTAATAATAGTATTAGTAGGTTAGGTATAGTTTTTTTAATGTAATATCGACCACAGTATCCGTATTTAATTTAGAATTATTATCACTTCATTAAACAAACCCGAGCTCACAAATTATATAACAGAACCCAGGTATCAAATACCAATTCCCAGATTTATTTCACCCGTTTAAACCGTCAATTTATCAGCGTTCTTTCACATCCAATTGTTTCCTGGCACCTCATATATCCCACAACACGTAACGTAGCAACGTAACGCAAGTTAGCGTTAGCCGTGGGTACGGGTAGGTATTTCTCACGTGCGTTGGAGCAAATAAAATGTATTCGAATTGTTTTTATGAAGTACAATCGCAGGTAGTTAAAACACACACCGACATCAATATCGAAGCAGGCTGTGATCGAGATGCAATCAGCCAATAGGAGAATGAGGGACATTCTAGGGAGAAAACAAAGGAATGGTTGTTTGGGTGACTGGACAGTGTATCCATGCCCGGCTAACAAGGTTCGGACGAGCAGAAAAAAAAGACAACTGGGAAATATAAAACAACTAAAAAAAGACTAGTTTGAGAAGCAAGTGATACTATTTATGTTTCAGCAGTTAACATCGGTAGTGCTGGTGCTCTATCTCTCTTGAACGGACCTCAGATACAGGCTGTTCCGAAACTAACGAATTACATGACTAATAAACAGAATAATGGGGTAGCTAGCACAGTGGTATCAAATCGGCCTGTGGATCCTGAGAACCCTTGTTCGATGCCCACAGGCGACAAACAATTTTCACCATATTAAAAAAACTGCTCTTGTGGCTTCCCACCACTAACATCTTCGGAGGCCGTGGTTTGACGGCTGGTAACCGCACTTCACGCGCAAAATATATCACTTACCGATATCTGCTTCGGCAGAGTACCACACCCAGTAATGGGTAGAAGGCGTGATGATATATTTATTTATTTATTATTTATATTTTATAAATAGAATAGTGACTCAGTTGTATCGAGTCGGCCTGTGAATCCAAAGAATCCTTGTTCGATCCCCACAGCCGACAAACATTTTCACCAAATTAAAATTACCCCTGTGGCTTCCCCACCACTAACATCTTTGAGGGCCGTGATTTCACGGCTAGTAACCGCACTTCACGCGCATAAATATATCACTTATCAAAATCTGCTTCGGCAGAGTGCCACATCCAGCAATGGATAAAAGGCGTGTTGACATATTTATTTATTTATTTTATGAATAGAATATCTCAACATGCTATTTATTATTCTAATCCTGAATGTGGCAACACTGCAAATTTGCAGATTTTGGTAGATAGAGCGGTAGAAGTATGTCGCCCTATAGATTTAAAAACCCGATTTCGTCGAAGTCGACAAACTTTACTTCACATTAAAATTGTCTCTGTAGTTCTTTCTCTACTAATTACGTTGGAGGCTGAAATTTGACAGTTGGTAATCGCAGTCCACGCGCATAAATATATCACTTACCGAGATATGCTACGGCAGAGTATCACACTCAGTAATGGGTAAAAGATGTGATGATATATTTCTTTTTTCTATTTTGAATATTTATTCGATTTACGGGATAGCTAGCTCAGTGGTATCGGCCTATAGATCTTGAGAACCTCGGTTCGATTCCCACAACCGACAAACAATTTTCACCACCTTAAAATTACCCATGTGACTCTCCCTCCACTAACATCTTTGGGGATCGTGATTTGACGGCTACTAACCGCACTTCACGTGCATAAATATATCACTTACCGAAATTTGTCTCGGTAGAGTGACCACGCCCAGTAATGGGTAAAAGGCGTGATGATATATTTATATATAGTACTTTTCTTCCAGAATCCAATTCAAGAAAGTAAGTTCAGACCAAAGTTAATTTAACAAAAAAGTCACATCGCTGTATTCAAATTGATATTATTAAAATTTCTTCTTTGCACAGTTGCACAGTTGCATACAAACAACAGAAAACCACAAAGGTAAATAACAATATCGATGCACAAAACCGATTCAGCTTGTTACCACGCACAATGGAAACGGACAATACTGCAAACTAATCATGTCAATTTATTTCGTACAAACGAGGACATAAAATAGAGCATTCCCTACACAATGGCATCGCATAGAGAGCCAATTAAACCATCAACACACACATACACACGTTCACCCAAATTTGGTCGGAATCTCCGTGACAGACAAAGACAAAACGAGCCACAGTTTCATGCAGCAGACGAAGATAGCTACAGGTACACTGATTGCATCTGGTGTACACTCACACACATACGATTTCATTAAATAGGTATGCTGACGACAAGGATGGGACATCGCGGTAGAGTATGGTGTATGTAAGAGGGAGGGAGATGGAAGATGCAGGCTACCATATTGTTGTGAAGGAACAAGGATAATGGATTTGAAACACTTTTGGATTTGTTATTTGGTGATTGTTAATTTTATGGCGAAATTATTTTATGATTTTTAAAAACAACATACAATTAGTAATTTAATTATAATTTTCAGTAATAATATAACAAGAGAGTGAGAATAAATTGAAAATAATTTGACAGGTCTTTCGAAAACTTGTTGCCAGGCAATCACGAATTTTCTAATTTATCCAACTCTCGAGTTATATTTAATTAGATTATTTTTTGACTTAGATATTGAGGTCGATTCATCCAACTTAAAAAAATTTGAACTGGGTTCATATCGATTGATTACTTATTAATGTATTCTTGGAAGTTGTTTCCAAAATTTGTTGGTGTATCTGAAATGGAACTAAATCGATTTTTTTCACACATTTTACTTGACTCGTTGACAGTTTCAAATAATTATTTGACAACTACATATCATTTGTCACAAACAAAAAAGCATCTACAGAGATAATTCCCGGGAATAATCACAAGAGTTTTATTCTCAGTATAATAATGACAGGATTGGTTAAAACAGGGACACGTAACATGCAATGAAGCATTTCATTGGTTTTGAGAAAATCTATTTTTATTCCAATTTTTCTCTCTATTTTTGTTATGTGTAAATTAATAAAAATATTACATTTAAAAAAATATATTATAAGGCACAATATTTTTAAAAGTTTTATTCTTCCTGTGGCACAACAATCCATTGAAGATACGGGCCTACTGGGCTCACCGATCCGCAGTTTTTATACTGCCGTACTGCCGGTTGTCATAGTCAGATGTTACATTATTTAAAGCGTATAAGTAACTAGCTTATAGCACCCGAGTGTTATTAATACATGTTACTGTATTTTATATTTTACGACAACTCACACTTTGTCGACTGGCGGATTCGAACTGACTAACCTTAGTTCGGGTGACGTTACAGTATGTTAAGAGATGTACCTTAACACGCTCGGCCACCACGCCTTAAAAATGTTTTATTAAAATGTAATATTTTTATTTATTTACTTTTGCTTAATAATGGCCATAACCGATGGCCGACACGATGCAACTCAATGAACTTATCAAATGTTTAATTGAATTTTACAATTAATTTACAAAAAAATTTATATTCGCAGTTTGATTTCTTAATTTATATATATATATATATATATATATAACAATTTCTTATAGAAAGTGTGTAATATTGAAGCACCCTGTATATAAAACACAAGAGTCAAACAAGCGACGAACGAAGCGAAACAATCACCAACCAACAAGTAGTTTCAATTCCAGGAATTTTAAATTCCCAAACAGTTTAAAATGTTTTGAACACGAAACAGAATCTATTGCTCGCCTCCGTCTATATGTTAGCGACACAAAACGACCAACAAAAAATAATGTCACCGTTGCAGCAGCCAGCCAGGTATGAACATACACACAGCTAAAGCTTCGTATACACCTCTACACACACACTGACGCTCTGTAGGTGTGCTGGACAGTGGAGACTGTTCTCACACACACACATGTATGCGCAACAGGCTTGGGTTCGTATCTCCCTTTGAGGTTATCTTTAAATGCCTTTTGTTCCAATAATTGATTATGTCAAACATGAAATCAAATTAGCTGAATCTGGTTCGCTTTCTTAATTTATTCGTTTTAGACTAAAAACAGAAATGAAAAGAGTTTTACGAAAAACAATTCGAATTTATTGTGTTGTCTTACATTTATCTATAAATCATGATTTTTATTTGTTTAAATAGCTGTTGCTTGGCTATAATAACCAAATTACGCCCGCTTTTGAGGGCCAATAAACTAGTTTATGATGACAAAATAAAATAAACGTATTAAATCAAATGTTTTCATATTTTTAAATTAATTTATTAATTTAGTAAGCGAGGTGGTATAAGACTTAGACAGTTAAATCCGGGTGATGAAAATTTTATAGATGGACTGGACTTGAACCCGAGATTTACAGGACAAAAAACCATTTTAAAGTGCTCAGCTATTCATAATTAATTTTGAAATGTTAAAACTATTCTTCATTTTGTAGTTACAGATATTTTTTGCAACTAACAACCGAGATACAAGTTATTAGTTATTCAGTATTCAAATCTACAATTTAATTAACAATTTTAAATTGATATGCCGATCTGGAATCATATCTTCCAATCTATAATTAAAACTTATATTCAATCTATTCCTGTCACTTTCAGCCTAATTTCTAACGTTCTCACACTATTTTCGATCCGTATGATGCGTCTTGTACAAAACAATGTTTTCACACGTCGGACTACGCCTTGCAAGTCCAGATATTCATCTGAAAATTATATCAATCATTTAACGGCGTTATTTAATTTATTTGGTGTGCCGCGAAAACTAGTTTTTATACACGACTACATATTGAAATTAATTAGCGGTCATTAAAACGCTAATTATGTGTAATATGTTTAAGTTGTCCACCGTTATCTTTATAATTCAGGACTGGACATGTCAAAACTACGTGACGTTCATAACACGAGTGATCAATAATAAAAAAATATGTTTGTTTATCATTCATGTTGAATATATTTACTGTTATGAATGTAGGTTTTTTGTAATGAGATACATCTAAGTATTTGCACTAGACCTCATTTTCATATTTGCATTCATGGTGGAATAAGTTACTTTTCCCACAGAGATAAAAATGTACGGAACAAGACTGGCTGTTGAAGGTGAATCATACACCTAATTAAATCTGAAGTTGACATCTGATCGCTGATCTTTTTGAAAGAAGAAAATAATTTTTATTGTAATTAAACAATATCTGGAAGATCGAGCCCCGCTCGGAATATAACGGAAGATAGGAAGTTTAAAATGAAAAATACAAAATATAGAAATAGATCAAATAAATTACTTTTCTCCTCAATTTTATTTCTAAAACAGTTTTTGAAATAATAATCGTACGAGAGAGAGTTTTAAAGGAAATTGTTTGAAAATTGTAAAAAACTTAAAATTAAAAAAAAATTTATGAAACACTTCAAATGAGCTAAACTTTTGCTAATAAGTCAATTCGGTCACGGGGAATACAATGCCGTTGAGCGCAACTTGGTATCACGTTTAGTTTTTGAAATACAGCCTCCGGAAGTGTTGAACTTTCAAAACATTTCAACAACTCAGTTTTTCCACTTTCCCGAGGCTATATCTCAAAAACTAAACGAGATATGAAGATACGCTTAACGGCATTGAATTTCTCGCGAAAAACACGCGTGTTTCAATTAACTTGTACAAAAATTTTCAGCGATTTTTTATATTTTCAAAAAATTTTGCTATTTCTATTTTTCTTAACGGTTTTTGGGCAATATATTAAAAAGCAGAAGGCGTATGCACTTGGGGATTTAACCATTGGATTCAGCGGGTCAAAATACATATGTATATAATTTTTCGTTACAATAATCGTACGAGAATGAGTTTTAGAGCAAATTGTTTGAAAATCGTAAAAAACCTGAGGAGTACCCCTTGGAAAAATAATTAAAAATTTACATAAACTTAAATCGGTTCAAATGAGCTAAAATTTTTCTAATAAGTCAATTCGGACACGGGGAATTCAATGCCGTTGAGCGCAACTTCACATCTTGTTTAGTTTTTAATATAGAGCCTCCGGAAGTGTTGAACTTTCAAAAAATTTCAATTACTCAGTTTTTCGACTTTCCCGAGGCCATATCTCCAAAACTAAACAAGATATGAAGATGCGCTTAACGGCATTGAATTTCTCTCTCCAACGGAATTAAATTTGAATTATAATCCCTCCGGGACACTTCAGTTCTTCAAAAGGAAGAATAAAGTATTTACTCCCATAATGCGAAAAATATTTTAGATGATATTCTATAATTATTTGCTTAAAAATTTTGTTTTCAAATGTATTAAATACTTTCAAATTCCTTGCGTCTAATCCTTTACTGCTATTTAGGGGTATCATAATTCGACGGATTGCACAATAAACCCACCGAAATTTGCAAGTTTGGTTTGATAATAATTATGTTACTTTGATACAATGTTTCATGGTAATAACGTATTAAGTGTTATTATTTTATGTCCAAAAATACAAGTAATATTACAAAATGAGTGTGTATAAATTTGGTTGAAAAGTTGCTGGTCATCTGCGCTTGGGACACACCCTACTTAGACCTAATGAATTTCACGTCAAAATCCTAAATTTCCCAATTAACATCCACCACAAAAACCATTAACGCGTATTTATAACGATAATTCAATCGATTTACACCTTTAAAGACACCAATTACGTTACCAGGTTCCAAACAACGTGACTACATAACCTCAACTGGTAACAAGATAATACCGCAGTTGTGGTTAGTGGTTAACCACTGTCCGTTTTCGTTTTCTCTCTCATTCCACTGGTGCTCATAATAAGCTACGAGTTCTTGTTTCGCCCATTTCCGTTTCAACCAAGAATCAAACTAGTTTTATATTTAAATTTAAAACACTGATATATATTTAAAATTTAATATTAGGTAAGGTGCATGAAACGCACGCTTCAGGCCTCCAAATTTTAGGGGCCCCAAAGAACATCAAACAATCGAATGAAAATCATGGTGCATTTATAGATTGATACAAAAAAACTTATCTATTTGTTGTTCGTTGGGATTAGCGAAAAAAAAAAATTATAAAAAAAAATATATATATCATCACGCCTTCTACCTATTACTGAGTGTGGCACTCTAGCGAAGCAGATCTCGGTAAGTGATATATTTTGCGCGTGAAGTGCAGTTACCAGTCGTCAAATCACGTTCCCAAAGATGTTAGTGGTGGAGGAGCCACAGGGGTAGCTTTAGAAATTATGAAAATTGTTTGTCGCCTGTGGGAATCGAACCAGGGTTCTCAGGATCCACAGGCTGACTTCATACCACCGAGCTATCCACCCCATATAAAATAAAATTATAAAATAAAAAATAAATAAATATATCATCACGCCTTCTACCCATTACTGGGTGTGGCACTCTGGCGAAGCAGATCTCGGTAAGTGATATATTTTGCGCGTGAAGTGCAGTTACCAGTCGTCAAATCACGTTCCCAAAGATGTTAGTGGTGGAGGAGCCACAGGGGTAGCTTTAGAAATTATGAAAATTGTTTGTCGCCTGTGGGAATCGAACCAGGGTTCTCAGGATCCACAGGCTGACTTCATACCACCGAGCTATCCACCCCATATAAAATAAAATTATAAAATAAAAGATAAATAAATATATCATCACGCCTTCTACCCATTACTGGGTGTGGCACTCTGGCGAAGCAGATCTCGGTAAGTGATATATTTTGCGCGCGAAGTGCAGTTACCAGTCGTCAAATCACGGTCCCCAAAGATGTTAGTGGTGGAGGAGCCACAAGGGTAGCTTTTGAAATTATGAAAAATGTTTGTCGCCTGTGGGAATCGAACCAGAGATCTCAGGATCCACAGGCCGACTTCATACCACCGAGCTATCCACCCCATATAAAATAAAATTATAAAATAAAAAATAAATAAATATATCATCACGCCTTCTACCCATTACTGGGTGTGGCACTCTGGCGAAGCAGATCTCGGTAAGTGATATATTTTGCGCGTGAAGTGCAGTTACCAGTCGTCAAATCACGGTCCCCAAAGATGTTAGCGGTGGAGGAGCCACAAGGGTAGCTTTTGAAATTATGAAAATTGTTTGTCGCCTGTGGGAATCGAATCAGAGATCTCAGGATCCACAGGCCGACTTCATACCACCGAGCTATCCACCCCATATAAAATAAAATTATAAAATAAAAAATAAATAAATATATCATCACGCCTTCTACCCATTACTGGGTGTGGCACTCTGGCGAAGCAGATCTCGGTAAGTGATATATTTTGCGCGTGAAGTGCAGTTACCAGTCGTCAAATCACGTTCCCAAAGATGTTAGTGGTGGAGGAGCCACAGGGGTAGCTTTAGAAATTATGAAAATTGTTTGTCGCCTGTGGGAATCGAACCAGGGTTCTCAGGATCCACAGGCTGACTTCATACCACCGAGCTATCCACCCCATATAAAATAAAATTATAAAATAAAAAATAAATAAATATATCATCACGCCTTCTACCCATTACTGGGTGTGGCACTCTGGCGAAGCAGATCTCGGTAAGTGATATATTTTGCGCGCGAAGTGCAGTTACCAGTCGTCAAATCACGGTCCCCAAAGATGTTAGTGGTGGAGGAGCCACAAGGGTAGCTTTTGAAATTATGAAAAATGTTTGTCGCCTGTGGGAATCGAACCAAAGATCTCAGGATCCACAGGCCGACTTCATACCACCGAGCTATCCACCCCATATAAAATAAAATTATAAAATAAAAAATAAATAAATATATCATCACGCCTTCTACCCATTACTGGGTGTGGCACTCTGGCGAAGCAGATCTCGGTAAGTGATATATTTTGCGCGTGAAGTGCAGTTACCAGTCGTCAAATCACGTTCCCAAAGATGTTAGTGGTGGAGGAGCCACAGGGGTAGCTTTAGAAATTATGAAAATTGTTTGTCGCCTGTGGGAATCGAACCAGGGTTCTCAGGATCCACAGGCTGACTTCATACCACCGAGCTATCCACCCCATATAAAATAAAATTATAAAATAAAAAATAAATAAATATATCATCACGCCTTCTACCCATTACTGGGTGTGGCACTCTGGCGAAGCAGATCTCGGTAAGTGATATATTTTGCGCGTGAAGTGCAGTTACCAGTCGTCAAATCACGTTCCCAAAGATGTTAGTGGTGGAGGAGCCACAGGGGTAGCTTTAGAAATTATGAAAATTGTTTGTCGCCTGTGGGAATCGAACCAGGGTTCTCAGGATCCACAGGCTGACTTCATACCACCGAGCTATCCACCCCATATAAAATAAAATTATAAAATAAAAGATAAATAAATATATCATCACGCCTTCTACCCATTACTGGGTGTGGCACTCTGGCGAAGCAGATCTCGGTAAGTGATATATTTTGCGCGCGAAGTGCAGTTACCAGTCGTCAAATCACGGTCCCCAAAGATGTTAGTGGTGGAGGAGCCACAAGGGTAGCTTTTGAAATTATGAAAAATGTTTGTCGCCTGTGGGAATCGAACCAGAGATCTCAGGATCCATAGGCCGACTTCATACCACCGAGCTATCCACCCCATATAAAATAAAATTATAAAATAAAAAATAAATAAATATATCATCACGCCTTCTACCCATTACTGGGTGTGGCACTCTGGCGAAGCAGATCTCGGTAAGTGATATATTTTGCGCGTGAAGTGCAGTTACCAGTCGTCAAATCACGGTCCCCAAAGATGTTAGCGGTGGAGGAGCCACAAGGGTAGCTTTTGAAATTATGAAAATTGTTTGTCGCCTGTGGGAATCGAATCAGAGATCTCAGGATCCACAGGCCGACTTCATACCACCGAGCTATCCACCCCATATAAAATAAAATTATAAAATAAAAAATAAATAAATATATCATCACGCCTTCTACCCATTACTGGGTGTGGCACTCTGGCGAAGCAGATCTCGGTAAGTGATATATTTTGCGCGTGAAGTGCAGTTACCAGTCGTCAAATCACGTTCCCAAAGATGTTAGTGGTGGAGGAGCCACAGGGGTAGCTTTAGAAATTATGAAAATTGTTTGTCGCCTGTGGGAATCGAACCAGGGTTCTCAGGATCCACAGGCTGACTTCATACCACCGAGCTATCCACCCCATATAAAATAAAATTATAAAATAAAAAATAAATAAATATATCATCACGCCTTCTACCCATTACTGGGTGTGGCACTCTGGCGAAGCAGATCTCGGTAAGTGATATATTTTGCGCGCGAAGTGCAGTTACCAGTCGTCAAATCACGGTCCCCAAAGATGTTAGTGGTGGAGGAGCCACAAGGGTAGCTTTTGAAATTATGAAAAATGTTTGTCGCCTGTGGGAATCGAACCAAAGATCTCAGGATCCACAGGCCGACTTCATACCACTGAGCTAGCCATCCCATATAAAATGAAATTATAAGTACATGAAATGTATTGTTGGAGAGGCTCACTTCTCTTGTATATTTTGTACTGTTAGAATGCAAACATCAAAATTCATTTACGACAAATCAAGTTTTAGCAAAGAAAAAAGCAAATGAATGAATATACAGGATGGTGACCGCAACTCTCGAACATAGGATTTTAACATGTAAAATCATAATTTCTTAATTTCCTGCTTCCCTAATTATTTTAAGCTTCAAATAAAAGTTTTAGGCCATAAAATTCTTCATCTAAACCATTAAACAAAATTCATTTTACATGCTGTGTAACTGCTCAAATTTGATTTGAAAATGACAAAAATTTCCTCAAAACTATCGTTAGCCATGGAGTTGAAACAAAATTAATCAAATGTTTGACGCTACATACGTCAAAACTATCAAAATAATTTCTTTATCCAAAACTCATATATAATAAAGACATTATTACACTAATTTCAGTTGAATTATATGGCTCATAAAACACTCGTGTTGTATATTCCATAAAACACTGTAAACAACTTGTTACTTAGCAACCAGTTCATGATCTAGCGTATTTTGAGAAACTATATATAACTGAATCAACGTTAAACATTACGACCAATCTTCTTCAATACTTATAATTATGAGTTGTGGATAAAATTTTGTATTACACTTGTGTTTTATTAGGTATATAAAACATTTAAGAATATTAAACTTTTCTTGCGTGTTTTATATATCTAATAAAACACTTGTATAATAAATAACTATTATTCATGATTGATTTTGACATTAATTTTGTTTCAATTCCATGGCTATCAATAGTTTTAAGGTAATTTTCGTCATTTTCAAATCTAATTTGTACCGCTATAGAGCATGCAAAATTAATTTTGTTTATTGGTTTAGATGCAGAATTTTCTGCTCAAAAACTTTTATTTGAAGCTTTTTTGTGTAAAACGAGCAGGGAAGCAGGAAATTACAAAATTATGATTTTACATGTTAAAATCCTACGTTCGAGAGTCGCGGTCACCATCCTGTACGTAGATATTAGTATGTCAGTACAGGCTGTATTTATTTGGCATTTTTAAAGTAACCCGGTAGATTACTTTTGTTTAATTGGCACGTTTTAAGTAACCCAGAACAGTTCCTGATCTAATCCTACTGCCTCAGCTATTTTGGAGAATTGGCAGCCGTTTTCTATCTCTTTCTAATCAACTTGTATTCCTTGTTATTTGTTTTGAATTGGTATTTAAGCAGATATCGCTTAGAACGTGCATTCAGATGTTAAATTTATCGCTAATTTATACAACCGATACTAGATGCATCATTTATTTGGAAGTACCACGAGTTAGTTCTAGATCAGTTCAGGTTTGAACCCAAAGTTCCCAAATAAATTCAGGTCTAAATTACAAAACAGGATTGAATAAAATTTTCTATTTATGGTCGAGATGAGAATGAACGAAATGAAAACTGAATGTTGGCTATAATAAGCTACCAACGGTTGTCATTAACTTTTTAAAAACAAGTTTGTGTATTTTTTGCGGCGAATTTAAAACAGCAACTGTGCATATAATTAATTTGATTAGTTTTATATCCCTGGTAATGTTTACTACTTCCACTTTTAGGTTAGGTGGGTTATTCATAACCTGGCTGATGGTCTTACTGTATATGGTTTTCTGTAATTTGATATTTCTTCGGATCACCACACCTGTTTCAATGATGTAAATATCGTTAGCGTAATAAAAAGTACATGTAAATTAGTTTTACTGCTTTGGAGATGTACGCTAACTTCTGTATAAGAAGAGAAAATTTATGCTATAATGAAAGATATTTATTTACTTATCTTTCATTAGATTCTAAAATTAGAAGTGTTGAGTTTTGTTAAGATTTACATAAAAATATAATTACAACTAATTCTTAAATAAAGATTTTACTTAGATACCGTTAATATTACTAGCAAATTTTGTGAAGCATAAATAAATAAACATGCAATAAAATAAATAAATAAATATATCATCACACCTTCTACCCGTTACTGGATGTGGCACTCTGCCGAAGCAGATCTCGGTAAGTGATATATTTTGCGAGTGAAGTGCGGTTACCAGTCGTCAAATCACGACCCCCTAAGATGTTAGTGGTGGAGGAACCACAGGGGTAGCTTTTGAAATTATGAAAATTGTTTGTCGCCTGTGGGATTCGAACCAGGGTTCTCAGAATCCACAGGCCGAATTCATACCACTGAGCTAGCTACCCCATAAACATTCAATAAAATTATATTAAATCGGAAGAATTATCCTTTATTACCAATTTCATTGATTTATGTGAAATATAATAAAAATATTAATTATTTAATGTTAACAGAAAAATAAAATAATCATCACGCTTTTTACCCATTTCTGGTGTGGCACTATCGTAGCAGATCTCGGTAAGTGATATATTATATGTGCCTGAAGTGCAGTTACCTACCGTCAAATCACGACCTCTAAAGATGTTAGTGGATTCGGAGCCACAGGGATAATTTTAAATAAACATATCATCACGCCTTTTTCCCATTACTGGATGTAGCACTCTGCAGTAGCAGATCTCCGTAAGTGATATATTTATGCGCGTAAAGTGCGGTTACTAGCCGTCAAATCACGGCCCCAAAAAATATTAGTGGAGAGGGAGCCACAGGAGTAGTATTAATGTGGTGAAAATGTTTGTCGGCAGTGGAAATAGAACCAGGGTTCTCTGGATCCACAGGCCGACACAATACCACTGCGCCAGCACCTACTCCATGTAATGAAATTGTATATTTCTTAATTGCCTATTTTAATTTCCATTATCGAATCGGCCTGTGAATTTGAAAATCCGGGTTCGATTTCCACAACCGGCAAACAATTTTCATCACATTAAACTTAAATAATTAACGTCGTGAAAAATGATCGAACCCGATATCTTTTAGAGGTTTCCAAATGAAGTAATAAATGATGCTAATCAAATACCATTTATAAATTAATATCTACACTCCACATAAACTAATAATTTATTTCTCTAACTATTCAGTACCCAGTAGTCGAACTGTTAGTAGTTACAACAACAGATTCCCGAAGAATTCGACCACGTACAACATCTGATCAGCAGAGGGCACATCGCAAGCAAAGAGGCGCAGCATCCAAGCAACACAGCTTCTTGTAACCAAGATTGATGGATGGATACGCGAGATCTGTGACTATTAATCAACTTGAAATCAATTTTGAAACAGCAGCAGCCGCACACAAATATTAAATGTATTTCCATTCCACGCGAGGCCATATCCATGTGTGATTTCGATTGCAAACTGATTCTTGCTTATTTCAATATTGTGTTATGAATTTTGATTGCCTTATTGGCGTTTGAAGTGATGTCATATCATTGATTAGGTTTTCATCTACGACAATTTTTTTTTCCAAAAAAGTAATTTCAACAAGTATAATAGAAATCCGATATTTGTAGCTCGCCGAACGGAATCCATTAAAACTGACCACTTTTCAAACGTATTTTTAAACTGAAAAACTGACAAAAATAATTTTATAGTTAGGGCAGGGTGAAAGGTCCCTGAAAAATAAAATATATGGCGCCACAATCGCAAATCTCATGTGACGTTTGTGATATACCATCTTTAATTAGAACGCATTGAAATTTTCAGACTAATATGTCATTCAGTTCTGTTTTGACACCCATCGAAAGCAAGCAACCTTGACGATTTTTGAAAACATGGAAAAAAGTGAATTTCGCGTCTTGATTAAACATCATTTCTTGCGTGGAAAAAACATTACGTAAAACCAAAGCATCGCTTGTTAAACATTATGGGGACTCCTCACCATCGTTTGTAACGATTCACAAGTGGTTTACTGATTTTCGTTGTGGTAGTATGACCACAAAGGACGCCGAACGTTCTAGTCGTCCAATTGAGATTACAACGCCAGAAATCGTCGATAAAATCCATGGTATGATATTGGACGATCGGCGAGTTAAAGTGCACGAGCTTGCTGAGGCTATGAGCATCTCAACCGAACGGATACGGAACATTTTGCATACATTTTTGGATATGAGAAAGCTATCTGCCAGACGGGTTCCGCTTGTGGACAACGCACCGGCGCACAGGTCCGCAGTCGCAATGGCAAAATTGCATGAATTGCGCTACGAATTGGTTCGTCATCCACCATATTCTCCAGATTTGGCCTCCTGCGATTTTTATCTATTTCCAAACTTGAAGAAATGGCTCGGCGGAAAGAGATTTGGCTCCAACGATGAGGTCATCGCTGAGACAAAGCCTATTTTGAAGGTTGCCAAAATCGTATTATTTGGAAGGGATCGAAAAATTAGAAAAACGTTGGACGATCGAGCTACAAGGGGATTATGCTGAGAAATAAAATATGTTTTGACCAAATAAATCATTTCTTGTTTCATTTTTCAGGGACTTTTCACCCTGCCTTCGTTTATCATCATATTCTGTATAGTGTATACGATGCTGTTTTTTAAATCCACACAATCTGCAAATGTTTCTCTCGATATACATTAATATAATTTCAGTAATTGAAGTATTGTTGTCTGTCTGATTATAGCATCACTGTTAAGATAATTAAATAAGTAATATTATTTGATTAATCAATTAATGACAGCGATTAATAAACTGCAATGACTGCATCGTTCAATGTTTACAATTGGACAGGAGTATTTATTTAATAAATTGATATATTATTTAGTTGCAAATGATTAATTAATATTTATTTTATCCGTAATTACCTATTAACAATTTTTCCATCTTTCAGATAATTAATTTTATTAAATGATGTACCTACTCGTAAATCGATAATAAAATCCAGACTTAAAAACAAATAAAATTTTGATAGATATATTAATACTCGTTTGTACTAATGAAACTTAAATAATAACAGATAAGATTATTATTATAATATACGACAAAACAATTTTCATTAAATTATAATTAATAAATTTTTCCGGGGGAGGGAAGGGGCAATCAGCTCAACGCTCTCTATGAACTATTATTTATTTATAGGATATTTTCTCCGTGCTTTTAAGTGAGATTGAAACCCGCTAACACATTTGTTTCTACGATGTACTTAAGGTAGTACAAGTGTGACGGTGGCGCCATCGGTTGTCGAGTGACGAAACTGACGCTCAAAAAAATATAAAAATTGAATAAAATAAGTGTTTTATACCTATTATGATTTGAATATCATGAATTGTTAACAGGTTGTTGGTCTAGTGAATTTTCAAATACCATACCACCGTGTGGAGTTGTTATTATAAATTGGGATTCTAATTTTTCCTTAAAAACAAGGCTTTATCCATAACTAAACGATAAAAAACTTTCTCCTTCTGATACAATATACATGGATAGTTCTAGAACATCACACTAGTTTTTCAAATGAAATTGCAAAATTTTAGAGGTACACAAACCAAATATGTGCGATTCTGAATAATGATCGCCATAAGCCCCGTGTATAAGAACTCAACTTTATAAGCGAATATATTTGTTCACAGACGGTGAATGTGTTTCATATTTTAACAGAATGCGTATGACTATCCAATGTTTACGTGCGCCAAATTTCATTCAGATCTGCAAATTTTTTTTTCACGCCAGTACTACCTTAACCGTTATTCGAACTGAGAAGGACTTTACCAATCTACTCTCGACTTTCGAAAAGATAATTTAATATTTATTTCAATTTGTGGCAAGGTGTGGCACTGCAAGGGTTTGAACCTCAAGCAGCAAGGGTCTGTGACTGTGTATGGAGACAGAACAATGAGAGGCTAATGAGAACACGGCTAATTATCGTACGGTCAGCGGGCAGCTAACTCGCTGCATCGCCGCCGTCCCGCCGCCGCGGAAAAAACAATTTAGTCGCGCACAGTAGGAAACATAACCTGCAACAAACAACAGACAGTCCACGCCGAGATGTGCTCTCTAATTGTTTATTGCATTTCGACCGACAATGCATCTTCTTAAGCCACTTTGCTCGACGGTTCATTATAAGAATCCCTTTTGTCTCATGCATAAGTCGTATTCCATTTGCCAGTGAGCCCACTTAAATCAGTTCAGATCAATCAAACTACGTGACTAACTGAACTGAACAAACAAATGCACATAGAAAAATTAATTACTTAAAGTTGAGACTGAATCTAGTAGTGAAAAAAACTAAGTAAAATAAGTCAGTCAAATAAAAAAATGGGGTAGCTGGCTCAGTGGTATCGGCATGTGGATCCTGAGAAACCTGGTTCGATTTCCACAGTCGACAAACATTTTTATTACATTTAAAATTACCCCTGTAGCTACTCCAACATCTTTGGGGACGTAATTTGACGGCTGGTAACCGCACTTCACGCGCATAAATATATCACTTATCGAGATCTGCTTCGGCAGAATGCCACACCCAGTAATGGATAAAAGGCGTGATGATATATTTATTTATGTTTTGTTTTAAATTAAAAAATAAATAAGAAAGTGTAAAATAGATCTGATCCAAATGGCAAATGGAAACTGTTTGTTCCACCAACAAAAACTAAATGAAAATTTACCACGTGATGTGAGAACCAATAGAATCGCGAATTTGTATGAAAATGAAACAATGAAATTAAAGCTATTTTGATAATTTTCCATTTTGAAATTAATAAGTGATAATTTTTCACTCTAATTAAATCTTTTTGGTTACCAATAAAATAAATGCAATATTCCTAAATGTCAACTGAAAATAACTATCGAAATATCAAATTTTCGATGAAGAACTGCTTCTACAGGAATTTTTTGATTGAAATTGAAGAAAATGTTCTTAAAAATAAAAAAAATTAAAAGATTATGTTTGTTAAATTCTCCCGCAAAATATAACTCGTAATATAATTGTCAGATAATATTTGGACATGAATTTGAATTCATTGTTATGGAAATAGGAAATACAACTCTTGCTGTGCACTCATAATTCATGTCAACATATTAGCTATATTCCATTTGCCATTTGGTTCACTTAAATCAGTTCAGATAAATTAGACATGACAAAATAACTGCACAAACTGATGCACTTATTGGGATGAATTCCTATGGAATAAATTAGATTCAGTAATTCTACTACTGAAAATAAAGTCAGCGAAGTAATCTAGCGAAATAAACAAGTGATCTGGTTCAGTAAATGTAAGTTAGATCTGATCCAAATGCCAAATGGAAAATGTCTATTATCGGCAATAAGCATATCACTTGATATATTAGGCGTATTCCATTTGCCATTTGGATCAGATTTAACTTATATTTACTGAACCAGATCACTTATTTATTTCGCTAGATTACTTCGCTGACTTTATTTTCAGGACTAGAATTACTAAATCTAATTTACTCCATAGGAATTCATCCCAATAAGTGCATCAGTTTACTCAGTGCAGTTATTTTGTCATGTTGTCTAATTTATCTGAACTGATTTAAGTGAACCAAATGGCAAATGGAATACAGCTAATATATTGACATGAATTATAAGTAACTCAAATTAGGCGTATTCCATTTGCCATTTGGATCTGATCTAACTTACATTTACTGAACCAAATCACTTATTTATTTTTCTGGATTACTTTGGTCACTTTATTTCCAGTATCAGAATTACTGATTCTAATTTTCTTTGAAGATATTCATCCCAATAAGTGCATCAGTTTGCTTAATTCATTTCATTTAGTCATGTTGTCTAATTTATCTGAACTGATTTAAGTGGTTCAAGTGAGGGTGGTGTGTTTGGATGATTATGTTTGACGGGGGTTGATTGTTTGATGAATGTTAAGAGTGAATGTTTTATGAGTGTTTTTAGGGTTCGTGCTACCCCATTTGATGGGATATAGCGTGAAGATATGTATGTATATATGTATGTATGTATGTATGTATATATGATTTAAGTGAACCAAGTGGCAAATGGAATACAGCTATTAAGTAGTTATGAAAGATATCGAATCGAATATTTTACACCTATGTAAACAATTTACATTACTTTGATTCATGTAAATAAAATTCAAATTCCTCGATTTGCTGACAATATTTATAAGAAACTAGGCATTTTCAAAGTAAGTATCATATTTTAAATCGTCATCAATCTTGAAAAATATCAAGTGGTGAATTATTGTTAAGTCTCGTAAAATGAGTTCAACTCAAACTAAATAAGATGAGATCTTATTCCCACAAAATCTTACGTTTCCATTAAAATTCTGAGGGAGTATTTTTAATATAACAACCTGTTAATTTTCCCAGGACCAAAAAATCATGAAACGTCGGTGAATGAGGGTCGACACATCCGCTCATCTACCAAGTCACCGAACAGATTCCAATATACCTATATCGCATAAAATAAACAAAAAAGTCCACAAGACGGCCACGGGGCGCACATTAAATTAAAACAAAAAAAAATCGTTTTAACGTAAAAGTGCCCGGAGAGTCGTCGCGAACACTAAGTAAGAGGTTCACAAAAATGAAAACGAGTGGAAGAAGTGCGGCACGGTCTCAAGAGAGGCGGGGAAAGGCAGAGTCGGGTTATAAGGGTTAGGCAACATTATAATTACGCTAGCTGGAAGATAATGTCACGATTGCGCTAAGTATAGTCTTTGGCGCACCAATAAACCCAATCCAACTATCCAGTGCATTGCTCTCCACCTTCCCTTCGCAACATAACCTCACAAACTTGACAGTTCACCTGGACGGCTGCGGTCAGCCCATGCGTGCGCTATCGACGAGTCATCCAGCGGAATTTTAGCCACAAACGCGACGGCGCTTGCTTGAACCTTCCACTGGTGGATTGTACGTGTCGATTGGTATTTTATTAACGATAGCAACCAACATTGGAACGGAATATGGATGGTTCAGAAGAGATGGCAGCGGATAACGACGCATGCCAAACAAGATTTCGCTTATTTTTGTTGGAAACACACCTCGCCACGTATAATGACCACGCAATCACCGCTGCGGTTTCGTATTTCGTTCTGTCGAGTGATATGACCACGGCCCGCGAGAGAACATCCGGATTCCGGAAAGAACAACCAGTAAACTTGTTACTGAACGTGGAGGCAACATGTTGACAATATAACGAGCTGATAATAATACCTTCAAACAAATTGATCTGCAACTCTGTCTAGAAGAATTTTTATTTCAGTTCACATCGACACAAATTCAAACGGCTCCGGAATTTAACCCAGGACCTCTTAGAACGTTTCGGTCACTGTTGCATTTTAAAGTCAGCTTATGAAGCAAACCACTAAATAAGAAATGTTCCAAATTGATGAATATTCTAAAAATATGAACAACTAAAAAAATTAATGGGGTGGCTAATTCAGTGTATGAAGTCGGCCTGTGGATCCTGAGAAGCCTGGTTCGATTCCCACAAACAATTTTCATAATTTAAAAACTATCCCTGTGGCTCCTCCACCACTAAAATCTATGGGGGCCGTGATTTGATGACTGGTAACCGCACTTCACGTGCAAAACATATCACTTACCGAGATCTGCTTCGGCAGAGTGCCACACCCAGTAATGGGTAGAAGGTGTGATGATATAATTATTTATTTTATTTTTAAAAAAATATATTTTTTCGCTATTACTTGTCAAAATAACATTTCCCTCATTTAATTTAGTTGTGATAGTAACCATTTTCCTCATAAGTGAAGAAAGTAATTTTTTCTACGACCGAGCAGAAAGTAGACATTTCAACTGTCAATTGAAGCGAGCGGCAAGAGAATTTTATCGCTCGCCGAGCGGTAAAGTAAGGTGTATCGTTGTATCCATAGATACATGACAACTGTCAATATTTTCAAGCGAATTTTCAACACAAAAAACTATCAAAAAGTATTTTAAATTCTTTTTCAAGCATTTCTAAATGCAATAGACTACTTTTTGATCTAGGAACACAAATAATTATACTTTCATCAAGAGTGAGAGAAATGGATACTATCACAAATTAAATTGAGTGAGGAAAATGTCATTTTGAAAAACTTTGACACGTATCTTATTATTTTTGTTTGTGGTGATGGGTCAGATTCATAGTCGTCACTCACTCTCATCTCATCCTCACCTCACTCTCAAAGTCAAAATAACTAAGGCAACTAACTCAAGAATTTGCACAATTTAAGTTAGTTGCCTTAGTTACTTAGATTTTAAGTGTGAGAAGAGAATGAAGTGAGGATGAGTCATGACTATGAATTTGACCCTAAGGAAACGTCATGTGCATTTGCAAATACAACCCCATCGATTTATATAAAATATAAAATTATTACTAAATTTCTTGAATTGATAAACGTAAGCGTAAAAATGTAATTTTCACATTTAATGCTGAAAAAAATATATTAACACACGTGGGAAAAGGCCACTGTAAAATTCGTAATTTCGTACTCGTTTTGCAATGACGCCTTTTTCTCACTAGTATTACTATATTTCTTCACATACTACAGCTACATAATTTTAAAAGAAATAATAATTATTGTAGTTCTGTTTAGTTTATTATTATTTTTTAATCATGGGTATATTTTTGTGTAACAATAAAATTATATCAAAGTCTAATTACATATTACCGTTGTCAGTATGTAGGTACTCGGATATATGACTAATGAAAAAAAAGTGCAATTTGGATGATAATCATATTTATAATTATTTTAATATTAGCATAAAACAAAGTAAACGTATCCAAACATGTGTCATAATTTCCTAACGGAACATCAAATAAAAGTAAACATAAAATACCAACCACACATTCTCTTAGTTAGATTACTAACAAAATAATTATACCCTTGCGCGTAGAACAAGTGCGAAAAGATTCATACATGTTCAGAACAAATGAAATCACATCCCACGTAGAGACCGCGGGGGAACGAGGCGGTAAAACAACAAGAACGTGTTGCTTCCTCATCGATAGCGCCCATCAACAATAACAACAATACATGAGTACGAGTTCCACTTACAACAATACGCGCGCATGTACTCATCACGAGCCTACACCACATAATTCACAAAGAAAATTACGAGCCAGATTAAAAAAGTAATGAATAATAAAAGTAAGTATACTCATGTATGTGTACAACACACACATTAAACCGCACAGCGATATTTCGTGAGCTACACTTCCCACCAAGTAATGAATAAGCTCCAGCAGACCAAACCTAACCTTATTATTTAATGTGAGCTTTACGAAGGAGTCGCGAGTGTGTAATTTTGTTGGGAGACTTAACTAGCCATATACTATATGTGTTATTATGTTATGCTATACGGCAGGTAGTTTACAAGGTGCTATTGCTATTGGAATTCAGTTGGAAAAAAGTCGAGTAATTTGTTGTACTACCAATAATTGTATTTCATTTGATATGTGGCTATTTTCGCTGTCTTTACTCTATAATTTTCTATAATGCTAGATGACATTTTGTATCATTCGTTTAATTGGTTCTCTCAGTACTAATTTATATTATTTATGACCGTTTTTATTTTTCTTTTCACGGCGCAATGCAATTAAGAAACAATATATGTTATTAATTATAGAATTGTACGTGGTTCTTTTTATATCGAACAACGAACACGTTCTTGATAACATAAAACAGGTTTATAATAAAATAAGTACTCACTTTGCGCTGTGACTGCATTGTGGATCTGCTACAATCTGGGCTCGAAGAAAAATGTAGAACACATCACTGTTCTGCATTACACTGCACACACAACATTAAAATAAATTACAATTCAACAAAATACTTTATACAATCATTTCACAACTAAAACTGATGCACTACTAACTTATAAAAACAGTTTCAAGCAAAATTTCATTATTTCTTTCGTGCATAAAACGGTTTAAGACTTGTCGCTTGTATACTTGTCTATAGGAGTTCAAGTCACCTGCACACAAAATAATAATTTATAGACAGTTATTTCAACTAACTACGCATCAAGTACCTAAATGTTAATTATAATTGAAGACCATAAATTCAAAAGGATCTTAATGCTACTAATTAAACAAAATAGGTTTTCATTCCGAAAGTATTTTAAATCAAAATTAATTTTTTTAGCACATAATTACTTTTATTTATAGTATTTTGGATATAAATATATAATCGCTATATATTTATTATAATATCAATATTCAACAAATATTCTTTCTCATAAAATGTAAATTTTGGCACTTAGATCTTTTTGAACTTACGATCTTCAAATACTTATCAAAATAATTATGCAAGCATCTTTGATTATTAACTAAAAAGATAGTATTCAATATTAAGAAGTTAAAATGAAGTAGTTTTTGTTTTTTTTTACTATAGATATAAAAATCTTTTAAATATTATTCTATTTACATTTTAATAAGTTTTTATTTAGAATTCAATTACGATCAATGTTGTAATAATTATTTTCTCTTTATAAATTACAGAATGTTTCAATACTTCTGGAACAAATTTAAATGGCAGATACTACATGATACATCTCCGATGAAAGATTTTCTTTTAAATTCGCAAATTTATTTGCCTTTATCATGAAGTACACATTTTTAGTAATATTAGATTAATAGTAATTTCAAATATTAATCATTAACAGGCAGATTCATAAAACGGATTAGCGCTAACACCATTTTTAATATTATCTATAACTCTGTTTCAAATTAAAACATATTAACGAAATGAACTAAATTTGATACTTATTAACTCTCTTTTTAACTCAAGTTAAAATAAACTTGTTTCGTACATTGAAAAGAGAGTTAAAAATGAAATAAAAAATAGTGTTAGCGCTAATCCTCTTTATGAATCTGCCTGTAAATTATAATTTTAAATATTACAACAGGAAATTTATTCATTATATAACATCAGATAAATAAATATTTGTAAGGTTTATAATTACAGTGATACTAAAAATATGTACTTCGTATAAAGTGGAAATAATTTAGCGAATTAAAAAAAAAAATAGTTTAATTTTTATTCCTGAGGTATTACAACACGCTGTATAATTTAAAAAAATTAATTATGCCTCTATGAAAGACTGTATTATGGTCGAATTGCCGGTATATCGTTAAATTTTAATCAAAGACAGATTATCACCGATGACATGTTAAAAATTAGAATAATGTTTTAAAAAATACAACTATTTTATTATTCTCAATCAATATAGACAATAGGACGCATCATTTTATACAAATTTGTTTATACAGATAAAATAAATACATGGTTCGATCTAATAAATGATATAGTGTACTGACAAGACTATACTGGAAGAAATATTTAAAATGGACCAAAATGTCATTTGGCAATACAATAATGATTAGGTCTACAGACGGTGTGTGTAAGACATGGACGGTCCATTTTCATTATCTAAAATTATTGTTATTATTGCAAAAAGGTACTTATTCAAGTAACTGGTGTATCAAATAATTCCGAGTTCCAACGGGAACAATCCGAAATATGTATGTACACAGTATAGAACTCAGCGAGTTCAGTTGACATTCTCACCGATTAATTAAATGATATGTTAATTACTAAATACCCAGTCTTCATCAACACAGCGGCCATTTTAACATAAAAACGTCTGAACAAAGTTATTATCAATAAGGAACTTCTACGAGCTGCTATATGTTTCATCGATAAAAATTATCATTGTCAACATGGTTTGCGTACTAATATTAACATCCAACCACTGAAAAACAAAACTGTTCAATTTGTAAAAATTAATAATACTTTAATCAATGGCCATACTTATTCTTTATATATTTATTTAGTTAACCAATGCATTATTATTCCTTAGTGGACGACTAATATAATAACTAATTAAGGCAATTTCTCTTTCTCATTTCAACAGATTAACTTTCAAAAATATACACTCTAATTATTCTATAATTTTGTAAAAATGGAAGATTTGAAAATGAAAATCAAACTGCGCACATAAAAGACAAAGGCAACTCACAAAAATAAAAAATATATATAGCTGAAAATGAGGAGTTAGGCCAAACAAATCAGGCCAGAATGGATGAAAATTTGAATTTCTATCCACTGCAGACGTGTTATTTAGCAATTTGACTAGAAGAGCAAACTAACAACATCCTCTTTCTTAGTTTCATATCTTTATTGACTGAATCGTTGATATGTAACAAGAAGAAGGATGTAACAATACGAACGAACGATGGATGTTCCTGGAAGACTCTGGAACATTATGTCGTTTCTGGTCTGTTAATCGTAAACTCAGTGATTAATAAATTATTTACACAACATTGAAACAACAGGTATCGTTGCTTAATCAAATAAAGCTCTTTTAAGGAAATTTTACACTCAAAATTCAATAGTTCATTCTAACAACAATTATTGATACGTTACGAGTATTACGGATAAATTTTTAAGTGAAATAATTAATTGGCAAATTTTTAAAAATATTTTAAAATGCCACTATACTAATTCTTTCTTTTAAACTATTATTCATGATAACGTAACAACAATTTGATTAATCAATGAACTATAGTTTTAGTACGTAATTTTTATCGTAAAATCTACTTTGAATACAATTTTAGTACGTAATATTTCCAAAAGTACAAAATTTTCATGATTGTCTACTATTACTCAAAAATGTATTTTGATTATGTAGAAATTCGGTATTGTCAAGTCTTATTGAGTGTAAAACCTCCTTAATTCAACACACCTAAATAAAATAAACTATTTAAACACAAGTAGAAAATATATGCACAAAGTTCAAACTATATCACCGTTACGAAATATACAACATATAGCTGCGAACTAACTCACAACATGCAGAAAATAATCAATAAACAGCATCAATATTAAATATTTTTGGTATAATAACAACAAGATGTCGGCGCTGCGACTATTTCTTGTCAAACAGCGGCAATTTAGACCTGACAGCACCTTCACAAATCATCAGTCTTTGGGTGCACTTCTTGTTAGAAGGTCCGTGGTGTGGGGCCCCGCTCGAGCTGCTCACCTGGAGACAAGGCCCCACGTGTCCTTGGTTTAAATGACGCTCTAAACTTTTTCGTAATACTGCGATTTTAGAATTTCTTTGATGGAAATCCAACATACTTTGTCCGTCAGCCATTTTTGATAGTTCCGCCATTTTTAAACCAGTCTTTCCGAATTGGTACTCACTTTCTGAATACCTTCTCCTAATATCCTCACTTCGATCAAACGTATCGAAACATTTTTTTCGATCGAAATATGCTTCAGGAGGACCAGGTCTCCATCTGCCGTCTTTGAAACCAGAATGTCTAAACCCCGCACCTTTTCGTTCAAAATACTCAACTATTTTTGATATTTGTTGAGGTTGAGCACCAATTCCAGAGAACTTTTCATCCCAATTGATAATATCGGATCCTCCTAAACTAGAAATATCTTCACTACTATCAGTATAAATCGAACTAGCGCGTTTGCTAGAATACAACAACTGATTTGTTAAAGGGTTTCTTTGAGTTATTTGATTCGACAACTCAAGATCGATAGCTAATCGATTTGCTAGTTCCATATCAACACTTCTAGCATCGACGTCGATATTTCTAAAAGTACTTGCAGGGGTGTATAATTCTCTAAATGTAGCATTTGGTAAATCCAAATCATCTAGAGATCGTAACGAACTGACAGTTGTTGCGCTGTCGTCCAAAAGAAATAAACTAGACGCTGCACTTGAACTGGACAACGTCGCTGAAGAAATGTTATGCCTAGCAGGATTTAATTCCGGGCTAAAATCAGGACAAGTGTGATAGTCCTCCCCTACACTAGAAAAGAATCCAGATTCGCAAGAACCTCGCCTCTTTAGAGCTGCACTCGACATCTCGTAACTCAAATCTGAAATATTCGTACTTGAGCTACATTTCACTAATGGTTTATCCGATTTTTCAGTCCGGGAATCTCGTTCTTTCACATGTTTAAATAAAGGGTGCGTAAAAAGAGAACTAGCTTTAACGTTTTTAGTTGTCTTGGTTTCTGATGTTTTACTCGACGTTGAATTCTTTCTCGTTGAAGTAGGTGATCCAGGTACACTTTTTGGGGATTGTTTATCCGCATCATCGCTTTGTGACCCAAAAAAAGGGGAAGGCAACTCAAAGCAAGAAGAAAAGAGGTCTCCAACTCCGGACGTGTAAGAGTTCGGTGATCCACCGAGGATTTTCTTGACCCCGCGGAACTGGGTAAGCGCTGCGAACGGATTGGTGGTGCGTGGTTTGTAATGTGGGTCTTCTTGACACATGATCTCGCCGATTTTCTTCGCCGTGAGCATGTCGCTGATTTGCGAGGATTGTTGACGCTGAAGCAAGTGGCATCGCGCCTTGTCGCTTGGTGCAGTGTGAGGAGAAAACATAATCGAGCCCACGTCTTCAGACAGAGATCGTCGGTGGATTACTGAACATAAATATCGAATTATTATTGATGTTTTTATCATTCCCTACTATTTCGCTGCACAAAGAAACTTAAATCCAATTACAGTGCAGGAGACTTACAGCTTAAAGTGGATTCCAAAACTTTTGGAGTCATATTTTTGGTTTAATTTAAACTCGCTGCTGAAATAAGCCACTATTCACCATTTACCTAATACATGATGACGGAAATAGCTTAATTTATAATATTATTTTATATTTATCCACTGTGAATGATTTGATTGAATTAGGGCCAGTTTTTCAATATCCGGTTTACTCTCGATTAATGTTAATCATGATTAAATAATAATGGTAACCATAGTTCCATTATTATTTAATAACTGGTCCTTAGTCATTTAAAAATATAATTTATCTATAGGAAACAAATATATTTTCAAAATTTTAAATTTAAATCATTTTTTTAAAATAATTTATGAGAAAATAAATATTAATAAAGTAAATAAAAAAAATGCAGGAATCTAAAATCATGACTAAAATATTTTTGGTAATTAAATTTCCGGTTTAAACAGCATAATAATTAAATTACCTAACAGTGATTTGAAAACGAAATAAGGAAACGAAATTGAATATAATGCGATTACGTGACAATAATTTAACATAATTCAAGGTAAAACAGTAATATTTTTCATGGTTTTTAAAATTGCAGTTGTATAACTGTTTAATTAACATATATGTTATTCTTATTTAATTGCCAATAAAACGGTTATTTTAAAATAAAATAATGAATCCGATGCATATGCAAAAGTATAATAAATTAAGAACATAAAACTAAGAAACAGGTGGTTCCATCAACATTCTTTTAAATCTCACGCCCTTCTGAGTAAAACTCAGTCTCAATCTTACGTTTTCGATGTAGCGGAATTTCCTTATTGAGATCCACGGTTGCCATGGGCAACAGTTCTTCACTCCGTGCCACACAATTATTCAACAAAGACAATTCCTTCTCCTTCGATAATTTGTTCAACAACAATGTGTCGACGGACTTTCGTTTAGACACATCTTGCTTCAACAGTTTCACCTCTTTAGGCTTCGAATCTTCTATAATTATGTGCAGTTTCTTCACGAGTTCTGGAAATGTCGGTCGCCTTTGGGGTTCAAACTAAAACAAATATTAATCATTATTTACCAGAATATTTACTTGCGTAGAGGAAATGATGATTTAATAACTGATAAAATATTTGCTGACAAATTTGTGTATGACGTTATTAGAATTAATCTTTATGACAAAACAATAGAGTATCAAATTTCTTTATCTTTATTTTAAAATGCGATAAAATAGAAATTATTTTTTATCATTCATAAATTAATAATGAATTATAAAATTTAGTTGGAGTCAGCAACAAATACAACTTGAAAATCATTTGTATGTAGTATGTAATATGTAAAACAAGAAGAAAATATGATAAAAAGTGCAATTTTAAGATTTGAAACTTACTGTGCAACAACAAAAAGCTAGTTTCAAAAAATCAGGTATACAGTTAGCGCCACACATTTCAGTAAACGCCAAATAGTCCAATCCAAAATTATCAGTTCTGGGTAGCATATCAGGATCAGCGTCCACTCTAGCAATCATCTCGCATAAAATGATTCCGTATGAGAAAACATCGCTTCTTTCATCGTAAAACTGCCCTTTCAGACATTCGGGAGACATCCAATATGGGGATCCCACCGTCCCTAACTTGTAGCCCTTTCTGCAAACAAAAGCATCGGTTCAGTTTTGTTTACTTTGAAACAGTTGATGATTGCACATACTTAGGATCGGGGATTTTTGCTGCCAGTCCAAAGTCACCGACAACAGCTGTCATATCACCGGTTAATTCGTTCTTCTTTATCAAAACATTCTGAAAACATGGATAAAGATAGTTTAATACATCGGCTTAATGGAAATCTAATTTTGGATACAGTGACTCATGATAACAATTTTAATTTGGCACGAAATTTTATGTATATAAATATATATTGTTTGGAATTTTATTTACTTCATTATTTTTCATAAAAATAAGTATGATTTACTAATTTTTAATCAGTATTAAATAACAATATTTTAAAATAAATTTATAATTACAAAGCTCGCTTCGCTTGCAAATTTAATAATCAAATTTTAAGCCCACTAATATCATGCCCAACAAATTGAATCGATTATAAATATATTATTAATATTGAATATTTATTATGTAATTGTAATAAAATAACGTTTGTATTTATAAAATAAACCATTTATTTTGAGACTATTACTAGGCAGATTCATAAAACGGATTAGCGCTAACACCGTTTTTGATATTATTTATAACTCTGTTTCAATTTAAAGCAGTTTCATGAAATGAATTAAATTTGATGCTAATTAATACTCTTTTTAACCTAAGTTAAAAGAAACTTGTTTTCATGCATTGAAAAGAAAGTTAAAAACGAAATAAAAAATGGTATTAGCACTAACCCGCTTTATGAATCTGCCTGTAAATGATTATTGTAAGATTTGTAATATGAAAAACTAAAAATTTCGGTAATAATAGTTATGAAAACATGAAAAACAAGTGTCCTAAATAATAAACTATCATTGTAAACAATGCGAGTTTTGGCTTATTTTCAATTTTATGCTGAAATCCTGCTAAGCAAAATATAAATATTTTTAGACTTGGCAAAGATAGCTGGTAGTTACAATTTATACCACGGGTGCAGATATGAATATAAACAGTTTTAATAAGTGAAGAACACTTTCATAACTCTTAAATATTTCAAGAAACTTAAAAAAGCACTAGTCATCAGTTTAAACTCAATGAATTTATTTGCAACTCGGAATGACGCACAGCGAAATTTTTTAAAAACAAAAATAATTTGGAATCTTACACCATTCATTCAACATAAATTTACAGATACTATCATGATTATTATTAGCACTGTACCGAACTAAAATTTGTTTTTAATCAGCTAATTATAACATTTTCTTGCCAAAACATACACATTGACTAATTGTGCTGGAAAAATATAGAAACTTAGGAACTCTTTCGTTATAAATCTTACAAAAAATATTCTACATAAGAAAGATTCGAGTTTTTTTCTTTCCATATAAATTACTAGATATCTAAAAAAAAGTGTAACATATTATACAGGATACTTTGAAATAAAAGGATTGCAAAACAATATAAAATATGAAATTTTTACAAAAAAAAACTAAATTAAATTCTGGGCATGAAACCGGTTTTGAAAAACCAGTAACTAACTTTTTAATGATAAGATACGAACATTAACCGATATTTTAACCGATATTCTACATAAGAAAGAATCGATTTTTTTTCTTTCAAATTAAATTACTAAATATCTAAAAAAAAAAGTTTCACATATTAGGATACTTTGAAATAAAAGGATAGCAAAACAATATAAAATATGAATTTTTTTCAAAAAAAACTAAATTAAATTCTGGGCATGAAACCGGTTTTTAAAAACCAGTGGTCTTAATTTTTAATGAAAAGATACGAACATTAACCGATATTTTTAGAGTGGAAATTAACAGTAACGTTTAACCGAAAAAAATCAACCGGTTTTACTGTAAAAACAACAGCATGATTTAGTTCAAAAATACATATAATTTTTTTATTCATTTGTTTCGGTTTTAAGCCCTTTGTGGACCTTGACCGTTTTGTACACTCCAAGAACAATTCTCGTTTTTTATTGGTCCATACTAGACCATGTGAGTGTTTTAAATTTAAACGAGTACTCAATCAAATTTAATAAATTAAATTGCACTCTTTTATCTAAATTTTTCCAAATAAATTTTACTTCAAGAAGACATCTGAAATTTTACCGATTTAAATCGGTTTCCAGTTTTCATTATTTTTTTATTATTATTTTGTTCGGTTACATGTTCTGGTTTTATTTCAAATAAATTTCACAAGAATATTTATTGTCACCATTTTCTCAAAAACAAAAATAAATTTAGATCTCACGCCTTTACTTCAAAATAAATTTAACGATGTTATCATGACCCTACACAGGATCGTACCCATTAAATTTAAAATACAATTTTCAAAAACAAATACAATTTTTTTCTCGTTATGTCACCTTGCTAGTGAGGTCTCGATGGAAGACACCCTTCGAATGTAGATACTCCATGCCACAAGCGATGTCTCGGGCGAGTCCAACCCTGATGATATGCGGCAAATCGATGGATTTGTTCTGGATTAACTGTTCGAGTGATCCCCCGTTGATGTACTCCGTTAGAGCGTGCAACTGCCCTTCGTGCACGCACACTCCCATAAACCTACATCAAACAGAGGAATTAGAAATTGATCACATTCTGGAAAATTCAAACTGTGCCAAAGATTTTAATAAGTGGTATTTTTATTTTTGGATCGCGCCCAGTCGGAATTAATCTCAATTTCTGGGAGTTATAATATCACACATTTATAAACATTTGCAATCGTTTTATCTTTATTTTTAACAAATTATTATGACAAATAAAATCTTGCAAATTTCAACAATAATACAAAAATAATAGAACTGTTTTTAAATTGATATAAATTCATTATAAAATGTATTTTGACATTAGATAAAATCTCTCTACCTCGCTAGTTGTTACCAAGCAAAATACAAATTTACCCGAAAATGTTTTGACGAAATAATTATTCAATCAATTTATTTATTTATTTATGTTACTCTGTACAACAGGAATTGAATCCCAATTACAGTACAGGGACTCACCGAGCCGCAGAGTGGATGTTCTTATAATTTTTAGCTTGAGTTGGAATCGAACTCGGGATCTCCGGGTTCGAATTCCATAACGCTACCCACCCCACCGTACTGCCGGACAATTAAAACAAAAATTCACTAAAATTTTTTAGATGAAATAATTATCAAATCAAATGCATTCATTCGAATCACGTGTGCGAAATCAACCAATCAAAATAAATTTACACAAAATCACTAATATTCTAGCTTGCTAAGTAACATTTAATTATTATTGTTTTAACTGTCACTCGCAATTAGTAAATAATGGTAGGATTGAACTTATCATTTTTGTCCAATGCCTTCGAAACTGTCAAAAATTATTTGGTAAGTTACCTTGGAATATTACTGCTTATAATTTCATTTCATGTTATGAGTTTGCTAGGTAACAAACAGTGTTTAACGTTTAATTATAGTTACTTTTACTATTTTCTTGTGAAAATAATAATTCAATTGACAAAATTACTACTTCTGTCCCAATATTTTTGAAGCGTTGATAAGTAACTTATAAATTTATCACAATTTCTTCAAGCACGATCCTTTTAAGTAACAGCCCATCACTTAAGGCGTCTGATGTTGCCAAGCAACGTGCTTTCGGAGTATGATAAAATAATTTCGTGTTATCAATACCCTAGGGATATTATAACTGAAAATAACTAAACATCTTGAAATATTTTCTTCAAACATAATCAGAACAGTCTACATAATGTTTTGAAAAGTGTTTATAAGAAAGCACTTTTATTTTCGTCGGATTAGTAACGTTTTGGTAACCAAAATTTCATATTGAAATAATAATAATAATAGTAATAAAGAAATTCTTTATGCATGAAAAAATTCATTCTTAATGAACATAATACGTATACAGTAGTGTAATTGATGTGACACTTTCTCTATTTTAATTAATGCGTTTATTCTTTTCACGGGGAACTAATTAATTAATCCCACGAATTTCACTTATTATAATAGGTTTTAATAACTATGTCCAGTATGGAAATTTAGCAACTAATATTTGCTACAGAAGATTTTGCTTCTTGTTATACAAAATCATCCATTTGTTGAAGACACTTCATTACTTTCGAATTTTTTTATGTTTAATATTTGTCAAGGAAACGATTTGGGAAGAAAGACAGAAACTAGTGTGCTCTATCCATAATTTAGATTCAAAACTCTTGCTTCATTACTTCGGATTAAAAACCGGAAGAAATGGTTATTTGTATATCAAAGAAAGAAAGTGAGAAATTTCTTCCCGAAAGTTTCGTTTCATTTTTCGAGTCGAAAGCGAGGCATAAAAACACCAAAGGGAAGAATGACACCTTCTTCATGATAATTAGAAATTTTGATAAATTTTTTTGTTCTCTTGACAGATGTTACCTGAATGTCACTTATGCCAAATCATACAGTTGTTTTCCAGAGAAGAAAAATGTGCTTTTTATACGATCATGATAGAAAGTAGGCTTTTCAGCATTTATTTAATGTATGGTAAGTAAACATTTGCGGCATACTCGTGTAGAAAGTACTATTTTTACGTACGTTTTCAAGAAAATTTCAAAATAGAAAAATTGTTAAAAATCATTTTTTAATTTTTTTCCAAATGTTTCTAAATGCTCGTATAAAAATTTAATAAAAGGTTTGTTTTACGTACAAGTATCGTAAATAACTATTTTCTACGATCGTGCGAAAAGTATGTTATTATGTAATCATTTTCTGTGCTAAAATGGTTCTTTTTGCATGATCTACAATAAAATTTAACACAATAGTTGTTACGAAACAACCTTCACTAAGTAACCTACAAAATAAATATTTTTGACGTTTAAAATGTACATACATACATACATACATATCATCACGCTATATTCCATCTAATGGGGTAGCACGAACCCTAAAATCATTCATAAAATATTCATTCATACATTCATCAAATAATCAGTCCTCGTCAAACATTCTCATCCAAACACACCACCCTCACTTTAACCACATTCATAGATCACTCCATATAAACTCATTTATTTATTATACTCGAAATCATTTATCACACAACAAACCTTCAATTATATCTATCCAATCACTCCTATTCACTTATCATTGATCTTCTTTGTTGTAATATGTAAAATTAATATAATTAGTAAAAACTCGATAGTAGAAACAAAATATAAAATAAATAAATATATCATCACGCCTTCTACCCATTACTGTGTGTGGCACTCTGCCGAAGCAAATCTCGGTAAGTGATATATTTTTGCGCGTGAAGTGCTGTTACCAGCCGTCAAATCACGGCCCCCAAAGATGATAATGGTGGAGGAGCCAACAAAATAGTGTATGTAATTCATATTAAAAGTATCTTTATTGCATTCATGGGTTTACAGTTTCACACTCCTACAATAAAATTACACTTTTAACACTAGTTGCATAAAAAACTAATTTCAATTACAATCTGCCTCTGTCAGAAAACACTTGCTAGTCAAATTTATTTTAAAAGAAAAATTCGTAAATCATTGTAATTTGAATCTAGAGCTTTAACGACCAGTTGTACCAACAAAAATTAAATCTTACTTTTGATTCACATAAAAGTAAATCAAAACTTGGAATTAAATACATGTCAAGTCAATATTGCTCTTTAAAGGCACACTTAAAATATAAGTTTCATAACAATAAACAATTTCAATATTTGTATTTCTCTGCCCAAACGATTGTTTCCAATATTTTACTGGGTTTCTGTATTGTGTCGAAATGCGTCGACTGCACTTCGTATGCATTTGCTGAGTGTACATTGCGGTTACAGTGCCAAATAATAAACTTAGGGTTTTTACAACTTCGGAATGAATTGTGCAACGAAGTCGATGATTCATCAACTCGGTCCCCCTGTTCAGCAAGTCCATTCGCACCCACTGAGCGGGGGTGAAACGACGGGGGAACCACTCGGACAATTGCCAATTCCGAACATGATATATTCTCCACGTTAGGGCGACCCAGAAAATGAACTGACAGTCGGCAAAACAGTCTACTACGATTTCAAGAGGAAATCTATCCAGGAAGTTGACTTTCCTCCGCTACATCATAGATAAAAATAAAAGAAACTGATGTACGGAGTAATCTCAATGGAAAAACGTGCCAAACTTTTACAAGAAGCGTGAAACTTAAATCTTGTTATTTTTATAGGTTCGTTTATCGCGATTGCGAATTGTTATAACCGAAAGAGTTGTGAAATGTGTTTTGACTAAATTGGATGTAAACTTGTGATCTAGTTTCTGATGATTTCATCTCAACGCTGTCATACATTTGACTTATCTTCGACATCTGCTGGGAATTTTCTGCATTCTTGGAAGAACGAATTAATTAAATATGCATTAAACAAATCCTATTTACTCTACATTCATAAAATTATTCTATTTGTTTAATTCTCATTATTATAAACTTCTTTAAAATATCTTGACGTATTTGATATGAAACGTTTCTAAATTATTTTGAAGAAGAATTCTCAGTAATAATATAACAAGAGAGTGAGAATAAATTGAAAATAATTTGACAGATCTTTCGAAAAATTGTTGCCCGGCAATAGTCACTCAAGCCCGTAGGGCTTGAGTGACTATTACCAAATGGCAACAAGTTTGAGAAAGATACTGGAGAATTATTTTTCTAATTTATCCAACTCTCGAGTTATATTTAATTAGATTATTTTTTTATTTCGCTGTTGAGGTCCATTTATCCAACTTAAAAAAATTTGAACTGGGTTCATATCGATTGATTACTTATAAATGTATTCTTGGAAGTTGTTTCCAAAATTTGTTGGTGTATTTCTGTATCTAAAATACAACTAAATCGAATTTTTTCACACATTTTACTTGACGCGTTGACAGTTTTAAATAATTATTTGACAACTACCTATCATTTTTCACAAATAAAAAAGCATCTACAGAGATAATTCCCGGGAATAATCACAAGAGCTTTATTTTCAGTATAATAATGACAGGATTGGTTAAAATATATAAAATGTGGTAGCAGCCATCTTGACCATTGTTAACTTTTAACTTACTGTTAGCTAACAACATATTTAACACCGCTTTATACAACCAGATGTTAGTCTTTTATTTCTTCTGTATCAAAAAATACCAAATTTTGATTTGTAACATTCTTGTCGTAAATGACCGTTTTGTTACCAATACAGTATGACCTATATAATCACGCCTTTTACCCATGACTGGGTGTGGCACTCTGCCGAAGCAGATCTCGGTAAGTGATATATTTTCGCGTGTGAAGTGCGGTTACCAGCCGTCAAATCACGGCCTCCAAAGATGTTAGTGGTGGAGGAGCCACAGGGGTAATTTTAAATTGGTGAAAATGTTTTGTCGGCTGTGGGGATCGAATCAGGGTTCTTTGGATCCATTCTCTGTTATTAATTCACGAAGTTTGAAAATACTGTGACATTTTCATATCACATGTCACGCAGTGTTGATATTCGTCCTTGGGGAGGATATTTTATGTTTGTATCCTCACGATCGATATTAAGTTGTGGTGTGGGATTCCCGGAACTGTTAAGTAATCCGAAGAAATGATACGATTTCATTAAAAATGTGAATTGATTGAAATTATATTGGATTCATTCGTGCTGATTGAAAAGTATTATTAGATTAAGATTAAAACAAAGAGTTGATAATTGTTGATATTGACTCAGTTTGTTTCTTGACCTTTCCTTGTTGATTGTTTACATCGGGAGGTTTGTTGCGAAATTATTTGACCTGCATTATTGTTTTGTTAATTGTTATTGTTTACTTTCTACAAACCTAGATAATTCGTTCAAAATCACTTTCCTAACAGAATATTAAACTTTTATTGAAAATAATAAAAAAAGAAAAATATTTATGTTCTGATAATGAAGAAAACATTACAATCTTTTCTTATAGTTCGACTATCCGAATAGCTCGTATATCTGAATTGATTGAATAATTGAATAACCGAACAGTTCGAGACCGAAAAGACCAATAATAATAATGAACGAATAGTTCGGATTGCGCTAAAAGTTTGCTAATACGAGCAAGTCAATTCGGACACAGGGAATTTAATGTCGTAGAATGCATCTTCATATCTTGTTTAGTTTTTAAGATATAGCCTCCGGAAAAGTTCAATTTTCCAAAAAAATTACCTTATCATATTTTCGACTTTCCCGAGGCTATATCTCAAAAACTAAACAAGATATGAGGATGCGCTCAACGGCATTGAATTTCTCGTGCTTCAATTGACTTGTAAGCAAATTTTCAGCATTTTTAATTTTTCAAAAAGTTTTGATCAGAATTTTGTCATCGAGCGGTTTCTGCACAATATCTCAAAAACTAGAAGACATATGCACTTGGGGATTTTACTATTTAATTCAGCGGGTCAAAATACATATGTAGGTAAATTTTCGTTTCAATATTCGCACGAGGAAGAATTTTAGAGCAAATAGTCTGAATATAGCCTAAAATCGAAAAAAACTCAAGGGGTACCCCTTAAGAAATTTGCAAAAAATAAAAATCGCTAAAAATTTGTACAAGTCAATTCGGACACGAGGAATTCAATACCGTTGAGCGCATTTTCATATTTTGTTTAGTTTTTAAAATATAACCTCCGGAAAAATTCAATTTTCCAAAAAAAATACCTATCATATTTGCGACATTCCCGACGCTATATCTCAAAATCTAAACAAGATATGAAGATGCGCTCAACGGTATTGAATGTATCGTGCTTCAATTGACTTGTAAACAAATTTTCAACATTTTTAATTTTTCAAAAAGTTTTGACTAAAATTTTCTTATCGAGTGGTTTTTGAACAATATCTCAAAAACTAGAAGACATATGCACTTGGGGATTGTATTATTGGATTCAGCGGTTCAAATTACATATGTATGTAAATTTTCGTTGCAATATTCGTACGAGGAAGAATTTAGAGCAAACAGCCTGAAATTAGCCTAAAACCGAAAAAAATCCAAGGGGTACCCCTTAAGAAATAATAAAAAAATAAAAATCGCTAAAAATTTGTTTATAAGTCAATTCGGATATGAGGAATTCAATGTCGTTGAGCGCATTTTCATATCTTGTTTAGTTTTTAAGATATAGCCTACGAAAAAGTTCAATTTTCCAAAAAAATTACCTAATCATATTTTCGACTTTCCCGAGGCTATATTTCAAAAACTAAACGAGATATGAAGATGCGCTCAACGGCATTGAATTTCTCGTGCTTCAATTGACTTCTAAACAAATTTTCAACAATTTTGATTTTTCAAAAAGTTTTAACTAAAATTTTCTTATCCAGCCTTTTTTTTAACAATATCTCAAAAACTAGAAGACATATGCACTTGGGGATTATACTATTTGATTCAGCGGGTCAAAATACATATGTATGTAAATTTTCGTTACAATATTCGTACGAGGATGAATTTTAGAGCAAACTATCTGAAAATAGCCTAAAATCGAAAAAAAATCAAGGGGTACCCCTTAAGAAATTTACAAAAAATAAAAATCGCTCAAAATTTCCTTTAAGTCAATTCGGACACGAGGAATTCAATGCCAATGAACGAATTTTCATATCTTGTTTAGTTTTTAAAATATAGCTTCCGGAAAAGTTAAATTTCAAATCCGAATAATTTTTTAATATCCGAATAACGAATATTCAAACTATTCAGACACGAATATGAAGACTAACGAATATTCGAATAATTCGGATCTACTAACGAATATCCGAACAATTCGGATACGAATATGGAAACTAACGCATATCCAAATTATTCGGATACGAATATTCAGTTGGCCGAATATTCGTTGTACAATTTTTGCAAAATCGTCATCCCTAGTACAAACATTGCACAAACGAGTGCTGTACAGGTCGAACTAAAATTCGAATCTTTTTACACATTAAAAATACATTGTTTACCAACATCAGCAATAAAAGAAATAGGTAAAGGAGTGTTGATACATTCATTTAAATAATTCAAGTCACCAAATATTTCTTTCTTCTTCTTATTTGTCTTTTCTTTCTTAAAATTCCAGCACATAAATCACAGTAACTTAAAAATAACCCTCGTACATATTTCTTCGAACCGGCGCGATTTTTTCATTCCCAGGGTCAGACCTCGAAAGATCGGTCAACAGCAGCAGCGAGCAGCCGCGGATCAAGAATGCGCTGACGCCGTTGAGACGCCCGCTAGTCAAAGGACAACACGCCGACCATATTAAGACAATATTAGTCAGTCACCTCGTGGATCTAGGTCACTATAGCCGTGATACTGCCTTATTCGGACAGCGAGGTGGACCTGGTGGCCGTGTTAAGATTACTTGGAGGACCGCTGTGTGGACAAGACAATTTAAACATCTTTAAGAGAATATTGTTGTTTTATCGAAATTTATTGAACAATATAAATTAATCTAATTTGTAAATTAATTAATTAAAATAATGGAAATATTGTGATTTTGACAGGTATCAAATGTCAATAGCCAAAGGAGAAATTTTGTTTGACTTCTTAAGATTAACATTTCAGGTTGTAGCATTTCTTTGTTTTATCGTATAATTTACAATATTCTCTAATAAATAAAAAAAATAATTAAATATATCATCACGCCTTCTACCCATTACTGGGTGTGGCACTCTGCTGAAGCAGATCTCGGAAAGTGTTATATTTTGCGCGTGAAGTGTGGTTACCAGTCGTCAAATCACGGCCCTCAAAGATGTTAGTGGTGGAGGAGCCACAGAGGTAGCTTTTGAAATTATGAAAATTGTTTGTCGCCTGTGGGAATCGAACCAGGGTCCTCAGGATCCACAGGCCGACTTCATACCACTGAGCTATTATTAATAATTTAGATACATTATAGTTCTTATAAATGGGGTAATGGCTCAGTGGTATCCGAGTCGGCCTGTGTATCCCAAGAACTCTGGTGCGATCCCCACAGCCGACAAAACATTTTCACCAATTTAAAATTACCCCTGTGGATCCCCTACCACTAACATCTTTGGGGGCCGTGATTTGACGGCTGGTAACCGCACTTCACGCGCATAAATATATCATTTAAAATAGAAGGACCATTGCAATACAATTATAATCTCTGAACACAGGAATGTATTTAAAATTTTCATACCGTTAAGTACTTAGTCATAATCAATAATTTCTTGCAACATCTATGAAATATAGTATAAAAAGTAAACTACTAAAATATAATTATCATATTCTAAAATAAATAAATATATCATTACGCCTTTTACCCATTTCATTTTATACGTGAAGAGCCGTTACCAGCCGTCAAATCACGACCCTCTAATATGTTAATGGTAAGAGGTCACAGGGGTAAATTTAATGTAGAATTAAGTTTGTCGACTGCTGGATTCAACCTCGAGTTCATCTTTTAATTCCTTTACTAATCGATGCTACCATGAAAATGTTTCATTTACTATAAATTTAACGCAAATATATTATCTACACAGTTTAAAAAATATATCTAAGAGAGCTGAAAATTGTTTGAAAATACTAAAATAGACAAATGGTTTATGGAGGGCTCCCAATACCCAGACAAATATTTGTTCCCTACACAAATTCTTGACATAGAAATGTTTATACATAAAAAGTATTAGTACGAATTCTTTTATTTAAACTTTTTTCTCTTAACTATAACATTTATTTATCGAATTTAATCTATACAATTATCACAATTATCACCGCAATTAGTTGATAAAGCCTTCAAGTTCATTTGATATTAATGTCAGCTATTAGAATTTTTGTGAAAATCAAGTTAATTCGTTCTTGTTCTCGACATTTTCCTTGTTACAATAATAAGATATGAATATAGGTTAGTAATATCATTATCTGAGTAATAAAGTCAATGTTTTATAAAATTATGAAGTTATTTGCACTAACGATTAAATTTTATTACCTAATCATATTTTATGTCTATGGTAATATTTAAACAGTTTATCTTCATTGTAACACTTACGAACCTGGATAACAGTTATAGTATTATTATTATTCTTTCAAAGTTCTAATAGAGTACAATTAAAAATATCTTTCTAGTAGTACGAATGCTTGAAATATTCACTTAACTTTTCATTTATTAGATTCCTTCTGCAATTAATCTACGCCAAATATTTTCGCTTCATCCAGATTTATAATTCCTTCCATACAAACTCTGGATCATATTCATCCATTTATTCCAGGCAAACGTAGCCAGTAGGGTAGTTGATTTCCACCGAAGTTTGAATTTCTGAACGTTCGAACATTCGAATGACTTCAACTTCGTCAGAAAACCGAAGGATTGAACTTTCGAATTTTTTAACATCTCGAATTTTCGAATTTTTCTACTTTAACACAAAATATGGTTTTTATAATAATAATAATAATAATAATAACAATGTATTTATTTAATAGCTTGGCTAATACATAAAAGAAATTAAATAAATATGAAATATAAAATTTATTAATTCCCTAAATTTTGTTGTAAAAATAGAATAAATATATCATCACGCCTTCCACCCATTACTGGGTATGGCACTCTGCCGAAGCAGATCTCGGTAACTGATATATTTTGCGCGTGAAGTGCGGTTACCAGGCGTCAAATCACGGCCACCAAAGAAAGAGATGGGAGAGCCACAGGGGTAGTTTTTAAAATGGTGATAATTGTTTGTCGCCTGTGGGAATCGAACCAGGGTTTTCAGGATCTACAGGTCGACTTGATACCACTGAGCTAACTACCAATTAATTTTTTTGTAAAAGTCTAAAATCACTCCTAAAATTAGAATTTTCTAAAATGTACCACATTACACAAAAATAGAAACAGTAGTACCACCGTACCAATTTATGAAACAAATTCCACCGCAGCCGCTACGTCACGTAGCCCAGTGAATAAGACCGAAGTAAAACTTGTATTTATGGGGTAGCTAGCTCAGTGGTATGAAGTCGGCCTGTGGATCCTGAGAACCCTGGTTCGATTCCCACAGGCGACAAACAATTTTCATAATTTCAAAAGGCTACCCCTGTGGCGTCTGCACCACTAACATCTTTGGGGGCCGTGATTTGACGACTGGTAACCGCACTTTACGCGCAAAATATATCACTTACTGAGATCTGCTTCAGCAGAGTGCCACACCCAGTAATGGGTAGAAGGCATGATGATATATTTATATTTATTTATTTAAAACTTGCATTTATTAATTAATAAACCAGAAGTTTGCATTCAAATCTCGCTGACTTCAACATATATTCAAAAACTACAATTGTGTCTGAATCGTTCGGATTTCGCTATATGCTACTGTAATTGAATTAAAGGTGGAATTCTGTTTAGTACATTCCATAAATCTGTAAATCGCAACGGTACATATAACTTTATTAAATATTTTCTACTTATGAACAAATATTGATGTAATTCATGTTATACAGCATAACAAAATAAATAAACGCCTTGGACGTCCACACAATCTTTCATCCTCAATTTCACCAATCTTTCATTCAACATACGTTCCACACATTCAAACCATCTCAACTGACATAAACCCAGTTTCTCGACACTACTAAACCTGTAACTTTAACCCACAAACTAAAAAAACATCATCAAAAAATTCATCACATTTCTGCAAGTTCCCAGAATTCCACAATTCCACAATTTCCATTCAAGTCACAGTTCACATTCGCAACATTGGCAACATTCTTGTATAAAAACCACCGTTAAGGTGTTAAACGACCGCTAAACGCATCACAGACCACCTAGTGACGGCTTACTAACCGAACGGTTATGTGAAGATGGTAACACTTACCCCAAGATATTCGGATGCGATAACTTGTTCATGAGTTGAACCTCTTTCAGCATGTTGCGTTGGTTGGAGCGCAGCAGATTCATCTTCAGCACCATGACCTGCCCGGTCGTACGGTGGGTTACCTGAAGAAGAAGAATGGTATTAGTACTTTTGCAAATAGCAGGAAATTACTTTTTTGTGAAACCGGCAAGAAAGTCCCTACGTTCCTGTTCAATTTTAGTATGGAAAGTAGATTTTTACTAAAATAAATAAATATATCATCACGCCTTCTATCCATTACTGGGTGTGGCACTCTGCCGAAGCAGATCTCGGTAAGTGATATATTTTACGCGTGAAGTGCGGTTACCAACCGTCAAATCACGGCCCACATAGATGTTAGTGGTGGGGGAGCCACAGGGGTAATTTTAAATTGCTGAAACTTATTTGTCGCCTGTGGGAATCGAACCAGGGTTCTCAGGATCCACAGGCCGATTTCATACCACTGAGCTAGTCACCCCATTTTTATAAATTAATAAACATAAATAAATAATTGTAATTGACACAAATATAGGTGGGAAACTTTTTTACCATTGGATGCCATATTTAAATTAGGCAGTAATAAAGGAATTTTTCGAGATAATATTTTCAACTTTACATTGACTTGATGATGAAGAAAAATATTCGAAATCATATAGTAATTCATAATTCGTAGAAATCGAATAGCAAACTTATGAAATGAACAAGTTCTTTTTTAACAACTAAAATTAAATATAAAAAATGCCGCCCCAAAATATGTGCCGCTCGGTGAGGACTGAACACCCCCCTTCCTAGATACGCCACTGGATGTAACTCTAACCAGACCACCGTACTGCCAGATTGTTACGCACATTTGTTCACCATCTTTTATTTTATGGGGTGGCTAGCTCAGTGGTATGAAGTCGGCCTGTGGATCCTGAGAACCCTGGTTCGATTCCCACAGGCGACAAACAATTTTCATAATTTCAAAAAGCTACCCCTGTGGCTTCTGCACCACTAACATCTTTGGAGGCCGTCATTTGACGACTGGTAACCGCACTTCACGCGCAAAATATATCACTTACCGAGATCTGCTTCGGCAGAGTGCCACACCCAGTAATGGGTAGAAGGCGTGATGATATATATATATATATATATTATCTTTTATTATGACTTACAATTATTATTGTTAATTAACGTACTTTAATATTAATAACGGAATTAATCAAGTTCTGAAACTTCTACCACTAATGTCTAAATACTAATTAAATCATTATCCAGACTATACTCCAATATTTTACTCATTAATTCTTCTAGGGTTTGCATTTAACTCCAATCTAATAAATTCGAATGATATTCGTGGCAGTGAGCACCGTATGTTTGTGGCGTGTATTTGTGATTGAGTAACGGGTCCGTTCTCGGTCGAGGAAACGCGATCTGCAGCTGTTGCTGCTGCTGCTGCATATTGCAACTGTGATGCGAATAGCGAATGCGAACAGCGGGAAAACTGTGTTAATGTTAATGTTGAGTTATTCCTCGTTATTGGGCGTTTGTAGGTCGTCACGCTAATGCAAGGTTATACGAGTATCTGTATGCTGAATGGCGCCTACTAATAACTGTTAAATGAAGAGATTTATAGAACCACTATGTTATCTTGGCCATCTATTAACTTCATTAACACATTAAATAGTACGAGAAAAATTACATCATTACTATTAACTAGCATTTACTTCTAGTTTGTACCAGAAAATATCTCATTTATTACTATTTTGAACATTATTTATACTATGATAATGATGGAGTAAAACGCGGGTTTGGTTCCAAACAACCGACAAACAATTTTCAACATAGTTCGACTATCCGAATAGTTCAAATATCCGAATAGCTCGGATATCTGAACTGATCAAATATTCGAATAACCGAATAGTTAGAATATTCAAATAGTTAATGAGACTGAATAGTTAAATAATAATAATGAACGAAAAGTTCGGACTGCGCTAAAAGTTTGCTAATAAGTTAATTCGGACACGGGGAATTCAATGTCGTTGAGCGCATCTTTATATCTCGTTTAGTTTTTGAGATATAACCTTCGGAAAAGTTCTTACCTCATCATATTTTCGACATTCCCGAGGCTAAAACTCAAAAACTAAGCAAAATATGAAGAAGCGCTCAACGGCATTGAATTTCTCGTGGTTCAATTGACTTGTAAACAAATTTTCAGCATTTTTTATTTTTATAACAGTTTTCACCAAAATTTTCTCATCGAGCAGTTTTTGAACAATATCTTAAAAACTGGATGACATACGCAGTTCGGGATTTTACCGTTGGATTTGGCGGGTAAAAATACGTATGTATGTAAATTTTCGTTACAATATTTGTACGAGGAAGAATTTTAGAGCACACAGTTTGAAAATAGCCTAAATCGAAAAAAAATCAAGGGGTACCCCTTAAGAAATTTACAAAAAATAAAAATCGCTCAAAATTTACTTATAAGTCAATTCGGACTTGAGGAATTCAATGCCGTTGAGCGCATTTTCATATTTTGTTTAGTTTTTAAGATATATCCTCTGGAAAAGTTAAATTTCCAATCTGAATAATTTTTTAATATCTTGATAACAAATATGGAAACAAACGAATATCCGAACTATTCGGATAGACTAACAAATATCCGAACCATTCAAATACGAATATGAAGACTAACGAATATCCGAACTATTCGGATAGACATTTTTTTTTAAATCGACGTCCCTAATAATACCTGCATTAAAAATACGATTTTCGTCCTAGGACCAAAAACCATATCCATTGTAATGTAAATATTTCTGAAATAGTGTTTTTTTATTATTGAAAAAATTAAATAATAATGTCATATTCAAGTGGGTGAAAGACAGAGTTTTATTACAAAACAAAGTTTTACTTAAATATATCAAGTAGATGCACATCTTCAAAATTATTTATTTATGTACTCTTGAATAGAATAAAAACAGTTTTCGAGAAGAAATCGATTTAATATTAATTGATATGTAATGGTCGAAGTTTTGTCCTCACTTTTTTTCCAATTCTGCCTAAATAATATGTAAACATGAGAAATATTAATTGTCTCCTGTACTACATAAAATATGTAGTGTAAATTATAACGGATGTTGAAATTTGTGATATCACTTCCGGTTTCCGAGCATTTAATAGCAACTTAAAATTTTCACCGGATATAGTGAATACGATTGTCCCATGAATTTTGATTCTTGCAAACGTCAATTCTATAAAAACAAAAAATGAGAAGAATATTCTATAATTCATCTCCAAAGTAAATAAAATTTATTAATTCAAATGACAGTCGAACTTTTGACAGTAATGTTATATAGGCATAAATATAATAAACAATTTTCATAATTTCAAAAACTACCCCTGTGGCTCCTACACCACTAACATCTTTGAGGGCTGTAATTTGACGACTGGTAACCGCACTTCACGCGCAAAATATATCACTTACCGAGATCTGCTTCGGCAGAGTGCCACACCCAGTAATGGGTAGAAGGCGTGATGATATATTCATATATTCATTTATATATTTTTTATTTTTTATATATTTATGCGCGCAAATATTTAGTGGAAGGCAAGCAACAGGGGTAATAAATAAGAAAAAATAGGAAAAAAAATTCCATCACTTGTCTCGTAATTCCACAGAGGTTTTTACAGCACGTTTGCATCAACTTCTCAGGTCATCAACAAACGGCTGGTCAGTTCAGCTTTAACCATAGAAAAAACCTCTGTAGAATTACGAGACAAGTGATGGAAATTTTTTTCCTATTTTTTTTATTTATTATCAATTACACATCGCAATAGACATTTTGTCTTTTGTTTTATTTCAATAGCTGTCAAGCAGTTTGCGATTTTGTCGGTAGATGGCACCACGAGTGGCTCCATAGCTCTCATGTCATGATATCGTTGTAGATAGGTTAACATCAGTCAGTTCAGCTAAGTCGGTATCACAATCCACTAGTTGATCTAGTTGGATAAATGATCGCACCATACTGATGAGTCCGGAAGGACGAAACGCGTCTATGGTTAAAGCTGAACTGACCAGCCGTTTGTTGATGACCTGAGAAGTTGATGCAAACGTGCTGTAAAAACCTCTGTGGAATTACGAGACAAGTGATGGAAATTTTTTTCCTATTTTTTCTCATTTATTAAGACTCAATTCCACATCGCAATAGACATTTTGTCTTTTGTTTTATTTCAACAGGGGTAATTTTAATGTGGTGAAAATTGTTTGTCGGCTGTGGGAATCGAACCCGGGTTCTCTAATATGTTGTGTGGCTGTTCTGTGAATGTTTCAAGGGTTCGTGTTACCCCATTTGATGGGAAATAGCGTGATGTGATGTTATTATGTTTACCTATTTAAAATTTGATTTACATTGATCGATCCTCATATCCTCTCTCTCTCTTTCTATACGTCACAGCGATTATGATAAATAACTGATATGTTACAGTATGAACAAATAAAATGACGGTAAATATTGTGTGCGAAAATAAACCATTTATCAAAAACTTTCATAACAGACCTGTCACTTCCAAATTGGATAAAACCATTCGATATTAATTAAAATGAAAAAATCTAATTGATTGAAGAAATACAAAAAAAGAAAAGTAACCTGATATTTCATGAATTACAGTCAAATCCAAGAAAGTACATAATGAAAGTTGTATTGTGAAATAATTTCTACAAAAACAACTTTTCTCCATTGGCAAACAAAATTATAATTTTATATAGACACCTACAAGTAAACAACAGATGTACGTCCATTTCAAGTGCAGTTTCGAAATTCGTAACCCAGTTTAAACCGACAAGACAAATGATTGTGAACTTTCGCTAAATAGGCTTTATTTCATGACGTCATTGACCCACCAACGCTCCAAATGTTCCAAAATTTAAATCAAATCATGGGAACCACGACACGAAAGCTGAAAACACGACACATTAATTCCGATTACGTTTAGAATTACAAAATAGTCGTAAACTTAAATCAATATTGGATGAGGTATTTGCAGAATTTTACGGCGTATCGACGCATTCCTGAGAAATCTCACGCCATTGAGTAACTTGCTCATCGCTGACTTTCACACTTTCAGTTTTAACAAAAATAAAAATAAATGAATGTGCATGACACTGACATCTACCTTCTACCATCATCACGCCTTTTTAATATTCATTCTTTAACTAATTGTACTATAGTTACAATTATACCGAGTATCTACCTTATTTGATTTACGAAATATAAAAAAAATAAATAAATATATCATCACGCCTTCTACCCATTACTGGGTGTGACACTCTGCCAAAGCAGATCTCGGTAAGTGATATATTTTTGCGCGTGAAGTGCGGATACCACTCGTCAAATCACGGTCCCCAAAGACAGGGGTAGTTTTTGAAATTATGAAAATTGTTTGTCTCCTATGGGAATTGAACCAGGGTTCTCAGGATCCACAGGCCGACTTCATACCACTGAGCTAGCCACCCCATATTTACGAAATATAACAGCAAAATTTTAATATGGCGTTAATTTGTACCTAATTAATGGTAGGATTCTGTGCAAATCTATCAATTTTATAGATTTATAAAAATAAATGATGAACAAAATCGCAACGAACGTTATGACTTTATTAAATATTTTGTACTTATCAACAAATATTGATGCGATTTTGTTCATTATTTACAGATTTACAAATCTATAAACTTATAGATTTATCACAAAATTTCGCCATAAATTTAGAATATAATTATACATAAAACAACTGTTTAATATTAAAAACTGTATCTTATAATCCTAAAGGCCGTTTCACACCTGTTTTTTAACCAACCAAAAAAAAAAAAAAAACGTACTATAAGTTTAAATACATTGCATGCAATGGCAGGTTTCACATGGCGATCGTACGGTAAAATTATCGTACGACAAAATGTAGCTTACTTGAAACGGCCCCAAATATTTTGATGAATATGTTTCATTTATGAAATAAATGTAAAAAAAATTGACAATTTGTAGTAATTTACAAATTTCCATAAGAAATAAAATAAATAATTTTTTTTCCACAATCCTGTTAGAAAGTAAAGTTTTCTTCACTCTATTGAGAGAAGAAAGTGAGACTTTTTATCCCTAGGGTGGAATAGTATAATATACAACAACGCTTTAATAGCCAATATAGCTAGTTGTATACTATATGACAGTGTTTTTCAAACTTTTCGGCGCCATAACAACCTTGCAAGCAAAAATATATTATTTCGCGATCCCCTTACTTTTTATGTGATCAAAATTGCAGTTTGTAAATTTTTTTTTAATCGCTGGAGTCATGATCGCAAGGAATTTATTTTATGAAAATGCGAATTTTTTTCTGGAACCAGTTGAAAATCGAAAAATTTGTAAATAAAATATATTTAGTTTTATTGTTTTATAAAAATAAAATGTTTAAAATGAAGTATAATGTTTATGGCATGTGGCTAAAGATCAAAAACATAATTACAGTATTATTTTATCTTTAGCATCATATTATCTAGATACAGATAAGATAAAGTACGTTTAATAATTGTATCATTAATATTTTAATTTAACAAACAGGTGTAGCGATAAACAAATATCATTTTGTTATTTCCGTTTATCATTTATTTCATCATAATCATAGACGTAGATACCCATATCCATGTTTCATATCACTAATGGATTAATTAATTAAATTTGTTATGTTCAATCTATTTCACAAGATTTAATATTACAAAATAATTAAAAGGAATAGATTAATCATTCTGCGAACTACGTAGGAAAATCTGTAAAAAAATCTTAATTACTTTCTCTTTTAATTATTAAAAACGGAAACGGTTTTTATTGTCTCTTTCAAAACTCATGAAATAAGAACAATTTAAATACATATTCATATTTTGAAAGAAACAATACATTCAGTTCCACTAAATTTCTTTCTGTTTTAGTTTGAGAGAATCTAACTGCAAGGTTCAAAAGTTAAGTAGATGTGGTCTTCAAGAATATCATTAGTACCTAATAATTATCTTCAAACATATGTCTTACAAAACAGCACTAAAATATTATTTATTTGACATATGACATTATAAAAAGTAATAACACTAAACTATTTGCATTAAAAACATGAAAACATCATTAAATACAAGAACACAACAATTAAATCATCAACAGTAAGAGCTGACCACGTGCGCACATATTTTGGGGCGGCATTTTTACTTTCTTATACGCAGTATAAGGAAGTATTGGAATCGTGAAAAAATCGTTGACGAGATTTTCGCGGGAATACGTGTTTTGAGGTCCACTGAATCCGTTTTGATCATTTTCTCAATGATGTCTGTGTGTGTGTGTGTATGTGTGGATGGATGGATGGATGGATGTGTGTCCGAGTGTGCAATATCTCATGAACGAGATAAGATTTGTTTACGAAACTTGGTAATTATAAGTTTCATGAAAATACGAAGAGCTGAGTTGATAAAAACTTTAGTAAATTGAACTAAAATCTCGGTATCGGTGTTCTCTTGGTTTCATGCGTGATCTCTATCAGCAGTCAATATCAGCTGCATTCCGTTCAACTTCAATCACATTCGCATTCGCACGTTTCGCATTCTTTCAAACAACAATACCTATACAGTCCGCAGTCAGCCAAGAATGTACACTAAACACGTACACTCACCAGCGGAGAACAATCAGGACTTTGCCATTGACGGGAACTGTCGAAATCAAACGTTGGAGGTTTACAGAATTTTAAGCCATGCTCGGATGCATTGAATTGGAGAATTATACAAATTATACAGTTACTGCACAAAAAACGAACGTATTTGTATTCTGAGATTAGTAGTGCTATGGTCACTAGTGGCCACTAGGAGCGGGGGATATCAAAATATCGATATTATATATTTGACGACATCAATGAATCGAAATATTGTTATATCGATATATTTGATATATCGGTATTTTTCAAATAAAATATAAATAAATATATCATCACAAGTGGCGTACCTAGAACTTTTTCCGCCCCAGGGCGGTCTCCAATTTGCCGTCCTTTCTAAGTCAATCAAATGGTGGTTTTTATAAATTAAAAAAAATAAATATAAAATAAACATATCATCACGACTTTTACCCATTACTGGATGTGGCACTCTGCAGAAGCAGATCTTGGTAAGTGATATATTTATGCGCGTGAAGTGCGGTTACTACACATCAAATCACGGCCCCCAAAGATATTAATGGTGGGGGAGCCAAATTAAAGAAAAATATAAAAATGAAGAAAATCGTAGCCATTTTGATTTAATATGGCTGCCAGATGAAGCTGTCAAAGTTAAATAACGGTCGCCATTTTGATTCAAGATGGCCACTGAAAGAATGTGTTAAATATAAGTTAGATTTAGTTAGGTTATAGGATGCGGGCACTCACGTGACACTGTGACGTTTTGTGACGTAAAAACAGCGGTTCGGGCAGAGATCACTGCGCCACCTACAAAATGAACTATTTTTTTGGGAAGTGACTTGAAAAGAACGGTTCTTTTCAAATCTTGTTGGGCTGCGATCACTGCGCCATCTACAAAATGAACTATTTTTTGTGGCGAGATTTGAAAAAAAACGGTTCTTTTTAAATCTCGTCCCAAAAAAAAATAGTTCATTTTGTAGGTGGCGTAGTGATCTTTGCTCGAACAGCTGTTTTTACATCACAAAACGTCACAGTGTCACGTGAGTGCCCGCATCCTATTATTAACGTAACATCTCCTTATTAAAGAAGGCGGAGCATAAATCACGGTAAGTCTACAGCATGCCATAAATATTCAACTTTTTTCTTTCTCTCTCTTTCAATTAACTTATATTTATCTGAACGACAATTATCTCCTATCATAATAAATATGGCGTGGCTAGCTCAGTGGTATGAAGTCGGCCTGTGGATCCTGAGAACCCTGATTCGATTCCCACAGACGACAAACAATTTTCATAATTTCAAAAACTACCCCTGTGGCTTCTCCACCACTAACATCTTTGGAGGCCGTGATTTAACGACTAGTAACCGCACTTCATGCACAAAATATATCACTTATCGAGATCTGCTTCAGCAGATAATATAAAATGAATTTCAGGTGCGTATATCCTTATATTTGAATGTAGAAGAAATAAAATTTCTTATAGTGTAAAAAGACGTTAGTTAATGACTAATTACAAATAAAATGTCAAGCGTGTAAGAATTAAAATTATTCATCAAAATATTATAAAAATTTAAATTATTCAATACCATCACTATGTTAGTGATTAAATCACAATTTTGAAATAGCACTAAAATGAAAACAATTAAAAAACATTTTATACGCAATCAGCAAATTAAATTTAGATCGTTAATGGTTCAAAAATAAACTTTATTTACTTGTTTTATTTTTGGGAGATATTTTATTTATGGATTTCGGCTTTACGTCGTTAAAATTCAAACGAAATAAACTGAATTTTAAATGTCGCGATTACGCAAACGTGATTCATCGCTAGTAAAGCAATGACATGTTCGGTCGGTTCCTGTGTATTTTAAACAAACCACACACGATACAATCACAAAGTATGAATAGAAATGTCTCTTCGAATGGATTTGGAATACAGATATTTTTATTATATCTGAGTGCTTACTGCTTAGTAATCACTTAAGATGAATCATATATGTTGATTTTGTCACTATGTTTGTTTACAGCTTTGTATATTGATATCTTTTACCGCATTGAACTGAAATGAGCTGTAATTGAAGATCTGCAGAAAAGAAATGCTTGGTTTGTTTATTTATTTATTTTGTTACTCTCCACAACAGGAACTTAATCCCAATTACAGTACAGGGGGACGATAGCTTATATTGGAATCCGAATCACTCCGACACAATCGTATTTTTTGAATGTAAGAAACGCAAGTTTTACCTCGCATTTATCCACTGGGCCATGATTGCCTGCAATAGTTATCATTTACATTTGTTAAGAACTAAATTAACATCTAAGCTTTATTAGATAGTATTTACGCGGGAAAATAATCGTAACTAAAAATATTTGAAGATTTTGAAAATTCAATTCATCATTTGTTGAAAGGAAAAGGATTGATGCCATGGAAATGTGATTATGGAGGACAATACTTGGTATTAAGTGCTCTTATAGAGTTAGCAACGAACAAGTAGTAGAAAAAAGGACACTAAAATATTTTGAAAAGGAAGAGAATGTGGTTGGGCTAGGCGTTAAAAGGGATATTCTAATGAAGGACGTAATAGAAGGGACAGTAATAGGAGAAAGTCAAAGAGGCAGGAGGAGGAGAAAGATGGTAGACGGCCTGAAAGAAGTTGGAGAAGACATTTAGGGTATGCTTCAAGCAGATGACTATTGATGACTTGTTCAAAATATAAATAAATAAATAAATATATCATCACGCCTTCAACCCATTACTGGCTGTGGCACTCTGGCAAAGCAGATCTCGGTAAGTGATATATTTTTGCGCGTGAAGAGTGGTTACCAGCCTTCAAATCACGGCCCCCAAAGATATTAGTGGTGGGGGAGCCACAGGGATAGTTTTGAAATTATAAAAATTGTTTGTCGCCTGTGAGAATCGAACCAGGGTTCTCAGGATCCAGATGCCGACTTGATACCACCGAGCTAGCTACCCCATTGTTCAAAATATAATAATATTTTATTAATATAACAGTTTAAATTTTTGACAGCAATGTTAATTTCCCATAAGTGATTCGCTGTAGTATTTCTTAAACTACATTTAATATATGTGGTTGATATTATCAGTTCTAAGTGACATGAATAGTGGCGTTGTTATAGCAACCTTGATGTGTTTGTGAATAACAAAATATTACTCACGGCCATCATTGTGTTGTTATAATAACCTCGATATGATTGCCCACAATTCATGAGTAATAAATTATTACTCACTTCTGTGATAAAAAACTGTATTATCTATCAAAAAACTAAACTTTTATTCTATTTGTTACTCTACTATGATTACATTACTTAATAATACGACCATTATACGTTATAATAAAGAAATTATCATTTAGCATTGAATGTATTCAATTTTAAGAAAGCAGGTTTCTTCCCTCAAATGGACCAGAAAGTAATTATTCATATGACTCACCCTGGACTAGAATTCTGCAATTTATCATACATAAAACGAAAACATATATCACCCTAATGATGACAAAAGAAAATGTGGCAAGGTACACTCTAAAAATAACTCTCAAAATTTTTGTTGCCCAAATATTTATTCTTAAATATTGTACAGACGAATTCGCAAAAAGATTTAAATAATCAAATTTTTTAAGCAAAATGGATTTTTTGATGGTTTAAACATTTTTAAGAATTTAGTTTAGTTTGACCAAACTCAGAGGCAGAACTGCGGGGAGACGGACCCCGCAGTGTGGACGGGGAGCGAAATTCATACCATTTTTTAAAGTATAATAATTCAAATGTTGAATGCATTAATTATTTCAGTTATTTTATTTTCCAAATAGTCAATTTATTTTGCAAATAATCGCTATCGCTTTTAAGATAGTAGTGTTAGTGTTCTATTATTAGTATTACTTACAATTTTTGCTTTCTACAGATATGTAAATATCAATATTTTTTTTTTTTATTAATAGCTATTAACATTTTTTATTTCTGGCAGTAAGGGAACAAAATATATTTTTGCAGAGAAAAACTACTGACTAAATTCGATTCGACTGTTAATTATTATAGTTTACCTCTTACAACATGAGTATATTCTGTTATAATAAGTTTTGCAAATTGAGTTCAATGGTCTACCTATATTCTATTTGTAAATGTAGCATGCAATTTGTGCAATACAAAATGAGCTTAAACAGTTATTACCAAGAAAATTATGTAGATATATGTAAGAAACAATCAACGTACAAGTCGAGTTATTGTTTTGCAATGTTAATAACGACAAACTAACGAGATTTGTTCAGGAAGAATAAACATAAACATCACCAAGAATTATGTTATTTATGTTACATGTACTCCCGCAACATAACAAACCAAACATAAGATACTTTCAGACAACCACGAAATATTTTTCGTTGTAATTCTTAAATAAGGTTAGAGAAAAATGTTTAAATACAGATGAAAATTTAGTGCTTATTATCTTTTACGAAATTTTCATCTGACAAAATATGATAATATCTGTCAGTAAATTGAAATTACAGAGTAATTAAAAGTAAGTGTGTCAGTTGGCAATACAATTCTGGGGATCTTTTTATTCTACAGTTGGCACAACACCAGGTAATGGCGGAAATACTATTTGACATGTCATAATAAATACAAATTGAGTGATAGAAGTAATTTAGATTATTGCTCTGTGAGCAATGTTAAGAAATAAAATAATGTGGGTAAAGGAAACAACGATTTTTATTAATTTAAATTTTCAAATGTCACTGTCAACAACATGAAATAACTTTGTGAATCAGTCTTACCAATTTCAAGCAATTTTTACTTTCTTATACGTAGTATAAGGTAGTATTGGAATCGTGAAAAAAATCGTTGACGAGATTTTCGCGGAAATACATGTTTTGAAGTCCACTGTATCTGTTTTGATCATTTTCTCAATGATGTCTGTGTGTGTGGATGGATGGATGAATGGATGAATGGATGTGTGTCCGGTCGTGCACTATCTCATGAACGAGATAAGATTTGTTAACGAAACTTGGTAATTATAAGTTTCATGAAAATACGAAGAGCTGAGTTGATTTTGAATGAAATTGAAAAACCGGAGAGGAAGTTTACTGGACACACAAAACAATAAATTCCATTTATTTAAAAAATGGAATCAGTTACGAAAAAAAGTTTCAAATAAAAGATGTTAGCAAAAATATTTGGAACATAAAATGTTATTTGCAATTTTCCTATATATGCATCAAATTTTGAGAAAAACTAATTTATATATTTAATAATATATTTCAATAATCATAGTAGCAATAGAAACAAAAAACAAAAACATGTTTAATATTTATATGTCAAATAATAATTGTCAAACGCAAGGAGCAGGTCATAAGTGTTCAATTCAGCGTTTTTAATATGAAATATGCTGTGTATAAGAAAGTCGTGTGGTCACCACACCAGATTTTTTTTGTATAGCCAACTGAAATACTTACTTCTGATCACTCTGTATTATTACTGTTTATAAAATGTTGAAGAAACAAAACTATCATTGATAATTCTATTAAAACACTCTAGGTATGTTAAATATCTATCATAATTCTGTCTTTACGAGTACTTATTATTACTTAATATTTAACGTTTCATATAGTTAAATTTCGTAATTAATAATAAAACCTGTTACTACATTTACGAAATGATAATAAAACTATATTTTGTTTGTAGATAAATCAAGTGCAGCACGCATGTAAAAGTTCAATATTTCTATAAACAAACGACTTTCCCTTTCAAATCAATTCATTTATCATAGAATTACAAATTGCTTCATTCACAATCAATACAATTAAGCAATAAGGAATTAGAAATAACTAGTAGGTACTTAACATGATAAAGTTTCTTAGAAAAAGGTAAAGCGTGTTATTTAAGATAGGTAATATGTCTACGCATAAATTATAGTTATTTGTATACTTTGGTCGATAAGTTCATTCTTCGACAAGCCAAACACGTTTTACATACGAAGTATACACCACATTTTTATGTACATTAAAAAAAATATATTTTAAAAATTGTTTAATACTTCTAAATATCATTCTAACATCAAAAAAACGATAAGCTTGTTAAAAATTTATTTACCAATAATTATTTGGTATTTTGGCAGTTTAGCGAACGTTGTTAATTGCAGCGGCCGATAAAACGTTTTAAAGGGACGCAAAATGAAGTATTTCAAAAAAATAAAATAGGTGGCTCAGTGGTATCGAATCGGCTTGTGGATTTGAGAATCTCGGTTCGATTCCAAAAAAAGGCAAACAATTTTCACCACATTAAAATTAGTCCTGTAGTTCCCCCTCCACTAACATCTTTGGGGGCTTTGATTTGACGGTTGGTAACCGTACTTCACGCGCAAAATATATCATTTACCGAAATCTGCTACGACAGAGTACCAAACCCTGTAATGGGTACGAAGCGTTATGATATATTTTTTTATTTATGTATTGTTATTAATTATCTAATCAAGGCAATTATGAATTATACTCGTAATATCTGTGTATTGCATATTTAATTTAATAATTACTTTTTGGGATACTGACTCAGTGGTCTCATGTCGGCCTCTGGAACCTAAGAACCTCGGTTCGATTCCCACAGTCGACAAACAATTTTCACCAAATTAAAATTACCCCTGTGGCTCCTCGACCACTAACATCTTTTGGGGCCGTGGTTTGATGGCTGGTAACCGCACTTCACGCACATAAAAATATCACTTATCGAGATCTGCTTCGGCAGAGTGCCAAACCCAGTAATGGGTAAAAAGGCGTGATGATATATATGATATATTAATTTTGAGCGTGAAAAATTTGCAATTACTGCAAATAAGGTTATTAACCGTCAATAAAGGCACCCAAAAATATGTGTAAATAGATTGTAACCTAATTTTTCTTTACACATTTCGTTTTTTATTACTCATTAACATAACCCTTAATATTTTAATCTTTCCAGTATTTTAAAATTGTATACTGAAAACAATAATTAAATATTTATTAGGTACTATAAACGAGCATGAATTGCACAAAATATAATGTGTGTTAACAAACATATTATTAAAATATTTTGAATGCAGTTAAGTGTATAATAACAGACTCCAATTTCATATTTCGGCGAAGAAAGTCCAAAGATGCTCTCAAAACCATAAAAAAGAAAGTGCATTCTATCCATCTTTTTCTCACACATACAAACACACATCTCTTGTCTCTGTTGTATGTAGCGTTACCAAGCAACTGAACCAATTATTCAACTGTCACACAATTACAATAACCCAGCAAAAGTTGTGGCTCGAAGTATGAAAGTTTTAAAAACGCCGGAAAATCGTTATTGTAGATTTATCATCAGCTGTGAGATCTCGCTCTCAGTGGGAAGACTTTTCTTCTTTTCTTCTTGTTTTCCTGTTTTCCACAGATGTAACGATAATGAGAATAAAGCCTTATTTGTGACGACATAACAAGACTCAATGGAATAATACTGGAATATAAAGAGAAGTATATATAGATGGCTGTGTTTGGTAAAAAGTGAAAATAAAGCCACAGGGGTAGCTTTTGAAATTATGAAAATTGTTTGTCGCCTGTGGGAATCGAACCAGGGTTCTCAGGATCCACAAGCCGACTTCATACCACTGAGCTAGCCACCCCATTACGTATTACACGATTAAATATAATCGAAAGTATTTATAAAATATACTGATAAGTCCTAAACTATTTTTAAAAATAAATGCTTGAACTAAAAAACTTAAAAAGAACAGGAAATTAAATATTTTAGTTTTTAGACCGCTTTTCTTCAAGAAGTTGCCGCACTAGTAAACGAATTTAATCGTGTTTTTTTTTTATTTTCGAAAAATGCATAGATCGTTAATTATAAACAAAAATGGAAAGTTTGCAATTTTTAATTATTACTTGCAACTTTTTTATTTGCAATAATAAATTAATTTGATTTGCACTTTGTTGAGGTGCTTTTTTTAAGGCAAAGATTCGGAGGTCCTCAAAATTTTTCTATTTGTACCGTTTTCAAGTTTTTAGTCTTATTTTTTCTTATATATATTTGAAAATAGCATTAGTTAAAGCGTTTTTATTTCCTTTTCAAAAGGGTTAGAAATAAAATTCTGTATTTTGTAACATGAATTATTTACTCGGTATTAGTTTTGTTGTATAAGGAAAAATGCTTATTTGTGATTGATTTGAAATGTTGTGATTTTATTTTCATGTCGAACTTGATTAATACCATTTTCATAGGTCCTTTATAAAATATTAATTTCATTATAAGGACATTAAAGACTAAATAAAAAAGTTTAAAAACATAAAATTAAAGGGCATTTAAGGATTTAAAGGTAAAAAAATCCAAGCAGTTTTAAAACAAAGTCGGTCTTTGCATTTTACAATTAGACAAAACTATTTTAGTAAAAAATGGGGTGGCTAGCTCAGTGGTATGAAGTCGACCTGTGGATCCTGAGAACCCTGGTTCGATGCCCACAGGCGACAAACAATTTTCATAATTTCAAAAGCTACCCCTATTCTTATATAAATCAAATATTTTAATAAAAAAAAATCATGTGAGTTAATCGCGATTTAAATCACTGATTAAATCATGCGATTTAAATCAGACAACACCATGCCAGAAAAAGCAATTTTTTACAGTTAATTAACAACTAATTTTCCTGATTTATAACAGAATTAATTTATGTATGGGGTAATGGCTCAGTGGTATCCAAGTCGGTCTGTGGATCCAAAGAACCCTGGTTCGATCCTCACAGCCGACAAAACATTTTCACCAATTTAAAATAACCCCTGTGGCTCTTCCGCCACTAACATCTTTGGGGGTCGTGATTTGACGGCTGGTAACCAGACTTCACGCGCATAAATATATCACTTACCGAGATCTGCTACGGCAGAGTGCCACACCCAGTAATGGGCAAAAGGCGTGATGATATATTTATTTATTTACTTATTATCATTTGGGGTAAGTAATATATATCTTGAGAACCCTGGTTCGTTTCCCACAGCCGACAAACATTTTCACCACCTTAAAAATTACCCCTGTGGCTCCTCCATCACTAACATCTTTGGGGGCAGTGATTTGACGACTGATAACTGCATTTCACGCGCATAAATATATCACTTACCGAGATCTGCTTCGGCAGAGTGCCACACCCAGTAATGGGTAAAAGGTGTGATGATATATTTATTTATTACAGTATTCCATCATATATCTATCTAGTATATTAAACCACACATTTTTCCAACAACAAAATGTATATATAAAAATAATAACATGGTCAAATTGGTCTATTAGTGCGGTAACTTTTATCTAGTTTAACTAAGTTTTAGTTCTATAGGTACTGCTGCGCACGCTATCTCGAACACCCGTATGATCTAAAATTTAGATACAGATTTTAAGTACTGGTTACATTAGCTTCTAGGTTAGACCGCTAACGTCATAAACGAAGTTAGTTGTTTTAATCTCACTAACTTTAATTTATAAAAATAACAATAAAGCCACGTCCCAGAAATTCGGTTTTCCCTGGAAGCTGCATATTTCCTATCCAATACGTGGAATTAATTTCTGGTTGTGCAAAATAACAAATAAATAAATTACTTCTAGAGTAATTTAAAATAGTTTTTGTTTAATTTATTCGCAATAAGTATTAATTTTTTTATCGAAACCTAAAATTTATTATTATGTAAAGTAAACAAACAAATTATTCTCACATATTTTATTATTATTTATTTCTTGCTACAAAATAAGCAGAATTAATAACTATAGTTTTAAAGCGCTATAAAATTTTATTTTAATTGACAAATAATAAATTGTATTTGTGTATCAAGGGAAGAAAGTAGGACTTTCTTCCTGAAGATGCCGGTTCATTTCTCGAGCCGCAGACGAGGGATTTAAAGCACTTGTTTCTTCGCGAGGTATACATTTAATTTTATTCACTTCTCTATCAGAAAGTAAAATTCTCAGAGATAAATTAGAATTTAGATAAAATTTATTATTCTCTTGACAGATGTCACATGGATGCCACTAATGTCAAATCATATTGTTGTTTTCCAATTGCCATGGATATTACTTTTTTTTGCTTTCCTAGGCAAGAAAAATTTACTTTCTTCTCTAGGGATGAAAAGTATTACTTTCTTGTCTGAATAAGGAAGTTACAATTTTCTTTAAATAATTTTTCAGACGACCACTTATGAATGTAACCATAACAACATCATAAACTACTACGGAAAGTAGAAAATAACATACACTGATATGTTAGTATGAATAACGCACACTTCTAACATATCAGGTGAAGTACCACTGATTGACAACAGATGGCGTTACGATGAAAGAAAATAATAAAATAAATGAAAAGAATTTGTTTTATTATTTAAATCGAAGTTTTGGCAGATTTTTCAACACATTTACACAAATAAATCTTATTTTTTAAAATTAATAATTACTTATTTACTAATATTTTAGCATTATTTAATATTTTGACATTACGGTTAGTACAGTTGGTATCACAATATCTAACCTCAAACGTCAAACGTCAACGCTTATCTACAAAAACGCATTAGCTGTCAAAATGTAATAACATTGCTCTTGTAAACTTTTTTTAGAAATACTTTGTGGTCGTCTGAAAAATAGTGTACATAACTCGCTCGAAAGTGTGATAACTGTGCTCGTGTACTTAAATCACTCGGCGCTGCGCGCCTAGTTTTTCAATTTGTACACTTGCACATTATCTTACACTTTCGATGCTTGTTACGTAATATACTATAACATATATGAGGTGGCTAGCTCAGTGGTATGAAGTCGGCCTGTGGATCCTGAGAACCCTGGTTCGATTCCCACAGGCGACAAACAATGTTCATAATTTCAAAAATTACCTTTGTGGCTCCTCCACCACTAACATCTTTGGGGGCCGTGATTTGACGACTGGTAACCGCACTTCACGTGCAAAATATATCACTTACCGAGATCTGCTTCGGCAGAGTATTACACCCAGTAATGGGTACAAGGCGTGATGATATATATATATATATATTCTGGTGAAAAATAAAATCTTGTATGCACCACGAACGTTACTAGGTGATAATGCCCATGGGTTGGATACCGTTACCCTCTGTTTATTATCATCTACCTAACGCCCTTGGTGCATAAATAATTATTATCCGTACTTAGATTTTTATATAGTGGGTACTTTCTTCTTGTTGATTTCCTCCTTAGTACGGGCCATAACAGTGCGTGTACTTCATACGGAGTCTTTTATTTTTTATTTTGGCAGCATTGCCGTGACGACAGTCATGTATAGAATAAATCAGTAGACATGAAGGTCATTGGTAACCTTCGAGTGTCCCTTGTAAATAAAAATACCTCCTCGTAGTTGTTCGTTCATGTCGCCATCAAATCAATAAATTTTAATTTTTATAGCTTGTTTATTTCCGTCTTTTCGTTTATTTCTCAGCTCGACGCGATCGTATTTTGTTTTTATTAAATTCGATGTTGAACTCACAAGTTGGCTACGGTTCATGGAAGCAGATTGGGTGTGCGTATCTCAAGGCTTCGCGTTTTATTAAATGTGTAGGTGGCTGAAATTGGATTAGAATCAAATAGTTTTATAGTTTTGCAACTGTTTGTACCTCTGACAAAATGTAACGGGAGACTAGTTTGCTTGGTTCTTTTGTGGACAGATGTCACTGTCCATTCGCAATAGCTAACCTATGCCAATGGCACACTGGTCGAGGAGCATGAATGAGCGTCGAGGAACTCATCGACAACAGAACGCACCCTGACTGATAAAATAAACAAACACGAAAAAATAGCACAAAGCAAAACCAAAATGACAGCCCACGCTAACATGAAATGAGACACAATAATACGTGTGAAATGAGACACAATCGTTTCCTCGATGGAAATAGAGGCACCTCTATTTTTCATCGCTGACGGGTTCGTTTTGTTGTTTCTCGACGCTCATTCAGGCATTATACTCACAGACAAAATAAAATAAGGGTTGCCACGTTTTTCTTTTATTATTTTTTAATATGTTAATTTATCTTCTTATTATGCTGAAAAAGGCCTAGTCTGATTTTAAAAAGCAAATACAAATTACTTTCTGAAAAGCAAACGGTAACAAAATTATATTAGAGTTTATTGAAACTTTTTTGAGAATATGATTTAGCTTAATTTGCCTAATCCAACATTCAGGATTAACTAAAAATCTTTTGAGAATTTTCACGCATCATTTGGGATAGGTGGCACAGTGGTGTCGTGCCGGCCTGTGGATCCTGAGAACCCTGGTTCGTTTCCCACAGCCGACAAACATTTTCACCACATTAAAAATTACCCCTGTGTCTCCCCCCACCACTAACATCTTTGGGGGCAGTGATTTGACGACTGATAAGTGCACTTCACGCGCATAAATGTATCACTTACCGAGATCTGCTTCGGCAGAGTGGAACACTCAGTAATGGGCAAAAGGCGTGATAATATATTTATTTATTTATTATCATATGAGGTAAGTGGCTCAGTGTTATCGAGGCGGCCTTAGGATCCTAAGAACCCTGGTTCGTTTCCCACAGCCGACAAACATTTTCACCACAATGAAACTATCCCTGTGACTCCCCCCATCAGTAATATCTTTGGGGGCAGTAATTTGACGACTGGTAACCGCACTTCACGCTTATAAATATATCACTTACCAAGATCTGCTTTGACAGAGTGCCACATCCAGTAATGAGTAAAAGACGTAATGATAATATTTATTTATTTATTATCATCTTTGAGAACAGTGATTTGACGGCTGGTAATCGCATTCATGTGCATAAATATATCACTTACCGAGGCCTACGGAGCCTAAGATCCCTGGTTCGATCCCCACAGCCGACAAACATTTTCACATATTTAAAAATTATCCCTGTGGCTCCCCCGCCACTTATATCTCTGGGGGGCGTGAATTGATAGCTGGTAACCGCACTTCATGCGCATAAATTTATCACTTAACCGAGATCTGAAACTGCAATAATGAATAAAAGGCGTGATGATATATTTATTTATTTATTTTATTTTATCATTTGAAATTTACTTTTTATTTTTCAGGGAAACAGTAATGTTGTAGAATTCAATAATACTTCTGTAAGTATTGACGTATTTAAAATCACTTGCTATTCATCTCATCTGCAAGTGGATGCCCGCCCCATAATTGAGTTACAAGTTGCGTGCAGACCACAATTTCGTCTACCGAACCAAAATCCAATGTTGACTGTTCTCTTCACTGACTTCCACTTCCGCTTGTGAGAGCCTAAAGCGATGACGTCATCCGACACTGAATTTATCTCAATGATACCAATTGATTTACAGTGACGCGAAATGTGAATTTATATACCTGCGAATGACTGTGGTAAAAATAACCGCAATGCTTTTTGTTTTTATATATTTCACGTGAATTTGATAACGTTAAAATATTAGCAGGACTGAATGTTTTTTTGAGGTTATAAATTATTTTGTTTTTGTTGCACTGTTGCTTTTTTTTGTAGTTCATTTTCTTTTTTATATTTTTTGTTGCTTTGTTGAAGAAGATAAGGTTATTGTGATGTCATTTCATAATTAATTACATATATAATAATTATCATAATAATATAAGCAATTTAATATTTTTATAGGTTTGGCAAACATTTGATTATTAACATAAAGTTTTTATTATTATTATAATTTTAGCAGGGTAATGGCTAAGTGGTATCCGAGTCGGCCTGTGGATCCTAAGAACCCTGGTTCGATCTCCAGACAAAACATTTTCACCAATTTAAAATTACCCCTATCCCTGTGGCTCCTCCACCACTAACATGTTTGGGGGCCGTGATTTGACGACTGGTAACCGCACTTCACGCGCAAAATATATCACTTACCGAGATCTGCTTTAGCAGAGTGCCACACCCAGTAATGGGTAGAAGGCGTGATGATATATTATATATTATATTTTATAATTTTAACAAGGGGTAGCTAGCTCAGTGGTATCAAGTCGACCTGTGGAACCTGAGAACCATGGTTCGATTCCCGTAGACGACAAACAATTTTCACCATTTTAAAACTACCCCTGTGGCTCGCTCTCCACTAACATCTTTGAGGGCCGTGATTTGACGGCTGGTAACCGCATTTCACGCGTAAAATATGTCACTTACCGAGATCTGCTTCGGCAGAGTGCCACACCCAGTAATGGGTAAAAAACCGGATGATATATTTATTTATTTTATTTTATAATTTTAACAAGGGGTAGCTAGCTCAGTGGTACCAAGTCGACCTGTGGATCCTGAGAACCCTGGTTCGATTCCCATAGACGACAAACAATTTTCACCATTTTAAAACTACCCCTGTGGCTCCCTCTCCACTAACATCTTTGAGGGCCGTGATTTGACGGCTGGTAACCGCACTTCACGCGCAAAAATATATCACTTACCGAGATCTGCTTCGGCAGAGTGCCACACCCAGTAATGGGTAGAAGGCGTAATGATATATATTTTTTTATAATTTTAACTACCAGGATCAGGTCATATATCACTTTGGGTGCTCGTTGTCGGTGGTGTGACAATGGTACGTGGTGTTCGAAGGTATTTTTTACAACTTAAAGAATCACAAGCATCAATACCTCAATCCAAACTCTACCGGGATTTGAACCCGCGATATATGGAATGCAAGAGCCGCTGTGCTGACCGCTTTTCTCAATATGTCTCATGAATGCTGTTCTATAGATCTTTATCTGGGGAAAACAGTATTTCATAAATTAAGAGTATCCAATAAATAATACTCGTAATATAAAATATAATTTATTTTAGAGAGAAACTAAGGATGACGTCGGAATTTGATTCCAGGACCATTCTATAATCTAGTCAAAAGATCTACCGCCGTACTACGGCGCCTAGAAAAAATATTATATAATATGACATTTGAAGAACTACTTCACTGAGCAATAACTTCAAATATAGATAATTATAAACATATTGTTTTGTGAATAGTACTTATACCTTTTCAATGTCATTAAGTAATAGATATTTACGGTCTCAGTACATATGGTAAAAATTATACCAAATAACATTTTTATTACAGTTTTTTTTTCATTATTCTGACAGTACATTTTTATTCTCTGTATGTATCTGTCTGTTTGATATTACACGTCAAAATTATTCTCTTTGATCACGTTTAATAAGTTCATTGCCTTGGTTTCCTCAAAGCCAGGATTTTTTGATGAAATTTGGAAAATAAACAAACTTTTGAAATGCAAATTACATAGAATATTTCCGAGAAATTCTTCCAAAATAAAACTGAAAATAATACATATTCATATCATCCGAAAATAATAAATTGTCATGTAAATTTATTGTAATGCATACTCCATACTTTTACAGAAGAACTTAACTTCATCATAAGCATAGAAATCATATGTAAATTTCTCCAAGAGCGACACGAATTCAGCTTCTTACAATTAACTATAATTTGACTAAACTTCGTTCTCTGTATGAAAACGGTTACATTTTATGTGCTTAGGTTATCATAGATACGATAAAACATAGCAATCTTTTTTATTAATATTATTCGTACTTACGAGAATGGCATTAACGTATGTCTTAATAAGAAAAACACAGGTTTCATGTGTTTTTTATGTGCTATTACATTTATTATATAACAGGCAGATTCATAAAACGGATTAGCGCTAACACCTTTTTTAATATTATCTATAACTCTGTTTCAAATTAAAACAGATTAAATAAATTAACTAAATTTGATGCTAATTAACTCTCTTTTTAACTCAAGTTAAAATAAACTTGTTTCGTATATTGAAAAGAGAGTTAAAACGAAATAAAAAATGGTGTGAGCGCTAATCCGCTTTATGAATCTACCTGTTAATGAAAACATATGACAGTTCTTACTAATAAGAAAATTTATATTTACTTTGTTTACATTTGTTTATAAAATAAAAATAGAAACTTATGGTTATGTTGTTATTTTCTCTCCTGTCATTTCTAAGTTTGTGACATTTTTGATACACAAATAAAGACTGAGAAATAAGAAATGACTACAAAAATTTTGGGTAATCAAATGCAGAAATACGTTTGTCATCTGTATAATTATTTTGCGCCGGCGTTAGAGAATGGAGGATCTTTAATTAATTTAACTGTAGTACAAGAGATAATATGCACCGTATTTTGTATTTTCATAAATTATTTATTTATTTATTATATATAATATGGGGTAACGGCTCAGTGGTATGAAGTCGGCCTGTGAAACCAAAGAACCCTGGTTCGATCCTCAGCCGACAAAACATTATCACCAATTTAAAATTATCCCTGTGGCTCCACCACCACTAACATCTTTGGAGGCCGTGATTTGACGGCTGGTAACCGCATTTCACGCGCTTAATTACATCACTTACCGAGATCTGCTTCGGCAGAGTGCCACACCCAGTAATGGGTAAAAGGCGTGATGATATATTTATTTATATATTAGGCGTATTCCATTTGCCATTTGTATCAGATCTAACTTACATTTACTGAACCAGATCACTGATTTATTTCGTTGGATTACTTCGCTGACTTTATTTCCAGTACTAGAATTACAGATTCTAATTTACTTTAAAGTAATTCACCATAATAAATGCATCAGTTTGCTTAATTCAGATTATTTAGTCATATATCGAATTTATCTGAACTGATTTAAATGAACCAAGTGGCAAATGGAATACAGCTATTATATATAATAATAATACACATAAAAATGTATATTCCTTTGAATTTTATTTTATAAAATGAAATATTTTAATGCGGCATAATATTTTTCGTGCGTTAAGATAAATTCATATTTGTTTTTTTTATTTAATATATCGCAGAACTTGGTTTCATTTATAAACTAATTAAATTTTATAAAGTAATCAATATTTTAATCTGATATCTAAATTTTGGGTAAATATGTCAATCCAATACCATTATAAACGTTTTAAGTACAGCATCTTGAATCATATTGTCCGGCAGTACGGTAGGGTGGGGATAGCATTACGGAATTCGAATCCGGAGATCCCGAGTTCCATTCCCACTCAAGCTAGAAATTATAATTACAACCACTCCACGGCTCGGTGAGTCCGGACCCTGTACTGTTATTGGGATTCAATTCCTGTTGTACAGCGTAACATAAATAAAAAAAAAAAAATATATATATAGATACCGAACGTGACGTAATATTTTTCATACAGGGAATGAAGTAGGTATATGATAATTTCCAAATGAAATAAGTATAATTTGTCGAATAAACAATGCATTGGAGAGTGTTATCAGTGTGAGTAATTTACATACTCATCATAGCAATTATCGTTATCTCTTTACGTACGTAACAAAGTGCCATGCAGTCATACTCACATGGCGAGATACCTGACCATTATTTAATAGGTGTAAGTCGGTACCTTGTACTTTAAATAACTATACACATTAAATAATAAGTGTCTAATCATGTAGTTTTTATTGACAACGCAGGACTGTAGCTAAACTTTTAAATCAATGACAAATTAAGTTTTATTAGATGAGGTTTAGTTCTAGGAAAATAAAATAGGGACTAAAATGTATAATATAACCCTGAGGGTGAGTCGCAGGCGAAGGAAATAATCACCTAAAGTATTAAATGCACGTTAATCCTATTAATTTTGATATTGATTTGGCATAATTCACAAGAAAAATCTTATACAAATTTTTCGGTGACAGGCAACATAAACAAAGTGAAATATTTTAAATTAAATAAATATATCATCACGCTTCTACCCATTAATGGGTGTGGCACTTTCATTTATTTATGTGAAATATAATGAAAATATTAATTAAAGTTAGCAGTCAAATAAAATAAATATATCATCACGCTTTTTACCCATTACTGGGTGTAGCAGTGCCGTGGCAGATCTCGGTTAGTGATATATTTTATGTACGTGAAGTGCGGTTAACAACTGTCAAATCACGGCCTCCAAAAATGTTACAAGGATAATTGTAAATAAATAAATAAATATATCATCACGCCTTCTACCCATTACTGGGCGTGGCACTCTGCCGAAGCAGATCTCGGTAAGTGATATATTTTTGCGCGTAAAGTGCGGTTACCGGCAGTCAAACCACGGCCCCCAAAGATGTTAGTAGAGGGGGAGCCACAGGAGTAGTATTAATGTGGTGAAAATGTTTGTTCGCCAGTGGGAATCAAACCAGGGTTCTCAGGATCCACAGGCCGACACAATAACCACTGTATCCACCTACTCCACAAATATTTTAAGGTTTATAATATATTTGTTGCTACGGTAATGCTTGTTTACCTGACAATTTAATCCCGACGGGATTAAATTTGAAATTTAATCCCTTTTGGATGAAAAGTAGCACTTTAGTCCTCGAAAAAGAAGAATAAAATAGGTCATTTCCTGCGAAAAATAATTTCTCCTAAGTTAGATTTCATGGCTTTAATAATAATTACAAAAGAATCGGCTTGTGGATTTGAGAACCTCAGTTCGATTCCCACAGCCGCATTTTAAAACTACCCCTTTTGCTTCCTCTCCAATAACATCTTTGGGGGGGGGAGCGTGATTTGACGGCTGGTAACAATACTTCACGCGCATAAATATATCACTTACCGAAATCTGCTACGGAAGAGTGCCAAACCCAGTAATGGGTAAACGGCGTGATGATATATTTATTTTGTAATTTTATTATCCTAAAGAGAAAAATTTGATTGATGCTGGTATTTGAACCCAGGACTTATTTCTTTCTATCTAAATATCAGATAAAGTATTTTCCCAATTAGATTACGCAGGCCTCGAATTGTCAAGCTGACGTCATTTGAATTTTATTGTCTTTTTTGTTATATATCACAAAGACAGCCTCGATCCTATGACTCCGATTTTTTCTCTCTAAATATCTAAAATAATAATTAGTTCATCCTTGTTTGAAATTGAGAAAATATAGACAAAATTATTTTTCTAACATACAATTTTGTAACTTCTTAATTCGCAACGCCAATTTAAAGTCGTTTCGGTATATACCAGGAAATATTTGTAATTCAAACAAATTTCGAAATTTTCTGCACGGTTTTGTAAAAAGCAGACGAAATTTATTACCATGCTACATTTATTTTTCGTTCACCTTTCAACAAATTCAAATTAGAAAAATTAACTTATTTTATTACTTTATGCAAGTAGTTAAATTTATTTTATGCTCCCGTCATTAATAAAGTTTTAATCTCTGTTTTAATATTCCACAGTTCTTATTATTTAATTTTAACTTCAAGTAAAAATTTTACAGTAAAATTTCATATCTTGTTCCATATTCATGTACAACTATATTTAATTATTTAAATTCATAACAGCGTTTAGTAGAAACAATTGCAGCGACTTCCTCATTGCTGTTTTGTTCCGGGCTATCGCGTCAGTTTTCTCACAGCCCTCTCTGCTGTGATGAAACACCTTTGCATTATCGCATTATTACATTTTCAATCGCCTGTCTTGTCTTTTAACTTTCCTCTTTGTCTTACTAATTACACGGTGAGCACAATTTTGCAAAACAGGCCAAATTGTACAGAATTAAAAACAATTTTGATTACGTTCTTTTGTTTAGCAAATGATTATAATTTAAAGTGAGTAATTTGGTGTTAACGACAAAATTGGATGGTAAAGCAGTTCTAATTTTGAGAGACAAATTCTTACGTAACGCTGTTTTCTATTTCATTTAGGTATCAATTTATTTTTTTGATGTCCTTGTAAAATTATAGCTATTTGTAAGACATTTACTGACATTATGCAAATTTGAAATAATATGCAAATATCTATAACATGCGAATAAAGAAATCTATAAAAAACAAATTTATAAAAACACAAATAAATAAACCTATCATCACGTCATTATTATATCATTTATATATATTTCAAACATATTTTGATTGATGAAATATTCTCTGCGCAAATATAATATTTATGTCCACCACTAACATCTTTGGAGGCCGTGATTTGACGACTGGTAACCGCACTTCACGCGCAAAATATATCATTTACCGCTGCTTCGGCAGAGTGCCACATCCAGTAATGGGTAAAAGGCGTGATGATATATTTAATTATTTTTATAAAGCGAAAATGATATGCTAGGATAGGAATATTTAGCGAAGATTACTAATTAAAAAATATTCAGTGAATGTGAATAACACTGGTTCGATTCCCACAGGTGACAAACAATTTTCATAATTTCAAAAAAACTCCCCCTGTGGCTCCTCCACCACTAACATCTTTGGGGGCCGTGATTTGACGACTAGTAACCGCACTTCACGCGTAAAATATATCACTTACCGAGATCTGCTTCGGCAGAGTGCCACACCCAGTAATGGGTAGAAGACGTGATGATATATTTATTTTATTTATTTTATGTCCAGACAGAATAAATTTATTTCCACAGCAAATTTAATTTAATGAACAAATTCGAATCAATTTTATTTATTTGATGGCATATACAAACAAGAAATATTAACAAAATGCATTATTCATCTTTTACTCAAAACCCAATCAATATATTGTGTTCATTTGATAGCAGAAGATTTAGTACAAAATTTTATCACCAGATGTCAGATTGAAATGTGTCAGTTGCGAATACAGTAATTAAATTTAATTTCCAAAATAAATTCGCGACAAACTGAAACCATTAGCGTTACTCTTAATTATTATCTTTTGTTTCTCATGCTCTTCAAATAAGATAAATGGATAATATAAAAAATTCTACAAAGTATTCTCACAGCAAAACAATAAAATTCCAAATTTATCAATTTTCTGAAACAACGATAAGGTAATTGAGATCTAAGACGTCCTTGACTAAAACAATAGCTTCTTCAAAACGACTGAACCACTGAACGCGAACATACAAACATCGGTCAGAAAAACAATGTACGAACGACGTTAACGTGTACGGTTTTTACACTTCGTGTGAAAAAGTGCTGACGTACAGAACATAAGACAAGTGAGAGCGAATGACTTAAGTACGTACTTAGTAGATCGCTGATGTCGAGTAAAAACATCATCAGCTTGAGTATAGACGATATTCTAATCGCGCATCTTTCATTTTGAGAAATATTGCGACGTTCTTATATTCTACGACGAAACGGCGTCTGGCACAGGCAGAGACAGTTATCAATGCGAAGATAAACAGATAAATCATGTATTAAATTAATGAAAAAATATCGCATCGAAATCTCAATATAAGCTGCGCAAATATAAATAAATATATCATCACGCCTGTTACCCATTATTGGGTGTGGCACTCTGCCGTAACAATTCTCGGTAAATGACATATGTATGTGCATGAATTGTGGTTACCCGCCGTCAAATCACGACCCTCAAAGATGTTAGTGGAGGAGAAGCCATCAGGGTAATTTTAATGTTGTGAAAATTGTTTGTCGGCTGTGGGAATCGAACCCGGGCTCTCAAATCCACAATCTGACTCGATACCACTGAGCCATTACTCCATGCAAATATAAATAAATATAGATATATCATCACGCCTTGTACCCATTACTGGGTGTGGCATTCTGCCGTAGCAGATCTCAGTAAATGACATATTTATGTACATGAATTGTGGTTATCCGCCGTCAAATCACGGCCCCCAAAGATGATAGTGGAGGAGGAGCCATAGAGGTAAATTTAATGTGGGGAAAATTGTTAGTTGAGTGTGGGAATCGAACCTGGATTCTCAAATCCAGAATCTGACTCGATACCACTGAGCCACCTACTTCATGCAAATATAAATATAAATAAATATAGACATATAATCACGCCTTGTACCCATTACTGGGTGTGGCAATCTGTCGTAGCAGATCTCTGTAAGTGATATATTTATGCGCGTGAAGTGCGGTTACTAGCCGTCAAACCATGACCTCCAAAGTTGTTAGTTAATATAGTGGAAATTGTTTGTCGGCTGTGGGAATCGAACCTGGATTCTTAAACCTACAGTTCGATACCACAGAGTTACCTACCCCATAATATGAACTGTACTTTTCATTGCTATGTCCCATCAAATGTGGTAGCATGAACCCTTAAAAGATTCAAATTCACTGAACAATTTTAAAGTAGAAATCTTCGCCAAACGTTCCTTTTCTAGCATATCATTTTTGCTTCATCGACATTCATAATTTCTATCCTACAAGCTCGTTTATTCCTTTCACTCGGAATCTTTCGTTTTATTTTATTTTTTATTTTTATGCTACTCTGTACAACAGAAACTTAATCCCAATTATAGTACATAGTCCGGACTTACAGAACCGCAGTGTGATAGTTAATATATTTTTAGTTTGAGTAGGATTTGAACTCGGGTTTTCAGATTAAAATGCCGTAATACTAACTACACCACCGTACTGCCGAATAAAACAAGTCCTGAAAAATATCCATCAATTATAATTCTAGATATTAATCTGCAGTTCCTATTTCTATTTGTTACAGGTTCTAATTAAATGTCACAAACATCAAAGTTCTGGAGCTCTATTCTGTAAATAGAAAGCGCGAGTGAATAGAATTCAGCTTGAATAAGACAATAGCTTGCCAGTTCGCTTCGTCTAAATTATATACTTCAAATAAGTGTCGTAGAAAAAAGACAAGAAATTATAAAATTGTGTCAACAAATTAGAATTACAGACATTGGTAAGCATATCTTTAAACAAAAGAAGTAAAGAAGATTTTAATCTGCAAATCAAGAGTCCGATATGATTTTGAGATATTTTTTTTTTTTTTTTTACTTTTTACTTTTTATAGGTAGTTAATTATCAAGCACTTTATCTGAAAGATTGATTCTTAATTAATAACAAAGTATCAATATTGTATTAGGTTTCAGTAAATCTTTTCACATGTAAAAAACAAAATTGTAATAATAATTACAGTTTATTGTGCTTCCTACCTATATTAATTAAATTCTGTCAGTTATATTTAAATTTGTAGTAAAGAAGGAAGGTTATGTACGTCAATAGTTTTTGTTTAAAATATCGATCAAATTAATTTTGTAATAATATTGTACTAAATATTTAGCATTAATACATCATTTACACAAATTAAAACAATATATTTTAATTACAAAGATTATTTTTTATCTAGTAATTTTATGTAACTCTAGTTGGCAATTATCTTCTAGTTCCTTTCCCCGCACGCATCTCAACCAGTCATCTCTAGCCCTTTAAGACGTTTCTCTCTCCGTATTTACTTAAAAAATCAGTGGAAAAATATCGCGGTCGCGGTTGTGGTTATCATAAATCGATTCGTTATAACCTGACGGTCATTTTGATGTATAAAACATTGCGAGTGCAAAAAGTTTTCGTCCGAAAAACTTTGTCAGAAATTTGTACAAGTGTAACGGATATCTGCCAAACAAAACTTCAATACAACAACACGAGAGAGAGTTGGCAGCCATGATGAGACGGAAGATGTCAGATCGGAAGTAGGTGTAAATTTTGACGTTTGAGGTTATGTATTATTTTTGGTGATTGAATATTTGTAAATATTGAACTGCAACTCAAAATTATATTTTATGTAAATTATTGATCAGTCTGAATTTGCTGAGATATTATGGTGATTGTAATTTGTTCATAACTGTTTTCACATTTTTGTTTACTTTTCATACTGTTTCCGTGTATAAGAACTCAACTTTACAAGCGAATATATTTGTTCACAGACGATGAATATGTTTCATATTTTAACAGGATGCGTATGACTACCCAATGTTTACGGGTGCCAAATTTCATTCTGATCTGCAAAAAAAAATTTCACGCTAGTACTACCTTAAGAAATCAACGTGGACAATAATACCCTTGTAATATATTTTGAAAACTAACCTCGATGTGATTACGGTTTTACCACGGTTATAGTTTTATCGTTACCATAGTAAACAAACGGAAAATGGCAGAAACATTGTATGAATTGCGTACTGGAATTTTACCGGTAAACTGATAATTTTACAAACGATAACCGGGGACTATTTTAGGAATAATTCCATATTTTGCATTGCTTTATTAGGGGTGGGTAGTTTCAAATTTTACTGACTTTAGTTTATAAAAAAAAAACTTACTATAAAGTGGTTTATATTCTGCTTAAAGTTATGGATAAGACAAGAATTTATTTTAGCGTGAGAATCAAGCTTTTACGATTCTTCCAGTTTCTGGAACAGTTGTAAACCAGCGATTTTCTTTCTTTTATTACAAAATACAAATAACCACATAAATATATTTTTATATTACCAAGATATAAATAAAGTTTTATCACTTGTTTAGACCGCACATGAAGTCATTTGAGGTTGCGTTATATAATGACATTAATTTAAAAACCAGTTTTTATTTTGATTAGATGTTTTGCTTCTTTTTTGTAAAGGTATTTTTTCCTTTAATTAACAAATTTTACTACGCTATAATTCTGTGCTAAAATGTTCATTTCGATGTTATTTTATGGGATTGACACAAAAATTTAATATGGGTAACAAATTATAGAACTGGATTAAAAAAATTAACAAAAACGTTAATTTATTTGTAAACAAAACTATTAAAACGACGGACCGGGATATCGTAAATCAGTTTATAAGAAAAATTAATTATTGAAATAAAATAATAATTTATTACTAATTTAAAGTCTTCAAAAAGTGACTTGCATTTTTATCAAAATAATTTATCACGAAATGAAGACAATTTTCTACCTTTAACTTTCCAAGAAAGACAAATTATTATAATTACAGTTAACTACTAACTGTTATTATTACATAACACATTTTTTATTTATTTTTCTGTACATTTACAGTACGTACACACATAAATAGTTCAAGAAGCATAACACCATTTTATATAATTATTTTTAGGATGATATTTTTTTTATTAAAATAAATAAATATAAATATATCATCACGCCTTCTACCCATTACTGGGTGTGGCACTCTGCCAAAGCAGATCTCTGTAAGTGATATATTTTGCGCGTGAAGTGCGGTTACCAGTCGTCAAATCACGGCCCCCAAAGATGTTAGTGGTGGAGGAACCACAGAGGGAGCTTTTGAAATTATGAAAATTGTTTGTCGCCTGTGGGAATCGAACCAGGGTTCTCTGGATCCACAGGCCGACTTCATACCACAGAGCTATCCACCCCATATTATTATTAGATTTATAAAAAATCAGGTCAAAAAACACTACATTTCTGCATCGCTATGGATACGCTAAATTTTGTTTTTTTTTTACATGTGAAAAAGTAATTTTTTTATGTCAAGTTTCCAATCCGTTGAAACTTTAAAAAAAAATTATTTATCCACAACTCATATATTATAAAGACAAAACACTGATTTCAGATGTATTATATGGCTCATAAAACACTAGTGTTTTATATTCCATAAAACACTGTAAACAACTAGTTACTTAGCAACCACTTCATGATTAACCGTATTATGAGAAACTATATATAACTGAATCAACGTTAAACGTTACGACCAATCTTCTTCGATACCTATAATTATGAGTTGTGGATAAAATTTCGTATTACACTTGTGTTTTATTGGTATATAAAACACTTGTATAATAAATAACTATTATCAAACATTTTCACGTTCCCTTAATTACGACACATCAAATTTATATTATTTTGGATTTTTTTTCTTTCAATTTACTTAAATAAATCAATACTATATTGTTATACTAGCGAAGAAAGGAAATGTAATTTTCACAAGTAATGTAGAAACAAATTTATTGTATTATTCTTTTTTGACAGTTGTAGAAAAAAATGTTTGTATTACGTGGGCGAAATTCTCGTTTTTTGGCGCACTTAATAAATTGTTTTTTTTGTTTAATATTGAAATTTTATAAAATGATATCTAGGATGACATTTTTGTTAGCTTAAATTTTATGTCTAACTTAAATAAATAAAAGCAAATCGAATTAAAATATATAAAGATATTTATGTTGTTGTCAAATATTTAATGCGATATTGTCAATTTATATCAAACTTAAAGTTTTGTAGGTGTAAATGAACATTAATGTTGTAAACAATAATTTAATTTTATTATTATTATTTTTTAAATAGATGATTGCAATTTTTATTGGGTTATATGAGTTACATCTAATGTTAAAATAAGGCATATTTTATCTCGATTTATTGATTCATAATTACACTAATCAATTTAAAATTCATTAACATGTAATGTATATTACAAACATTATTAAATTACAAATTAATATAATTATAATTACCGTTAATTCAATTATAAATTTATATTTTGATTCTCTAACAAGCGTTTAATGAATTTAATATAATAAATTATAAAAATCGATTCTTTTTATACAGTCCTGAAGGTAGAAGCAAATTTGTAATAAAAAAAAAGTCTTAAATAACACAACATTTCTGTGCTCATTTATTTAGTACTGAATATCGTATTCACGTGATCTTGACCAATTGAACACCATATTTATTTATTTACTTATTTATGCTACTCTGTACAACAGGAACTTAATCCCAATTACAGTACAATGCACGGACTCACCGAGCGGGCTTAAACACTTCTTTTTGGCCCTAGAGTCATAAAAAAATAATTCCTATGGATACATAAATAAAATGACAATTTTTGTTTTTACAAAATGTCATTTTGACATATAACCTATGTACATATTTGAATCTTTTGAACATATAATTAAATGTTTTTTTGTTGTGCATAAAATATTGTATGTACCACGGGGTGAAATTAGTGTTTCTGACCCTGAGCATGTTATTAACCCTTGGCGCTTTGCTGCGCCTCGTGCTAATAATAATGCCGCGTGTCTAATCTTGTAGATTCGTTGTTAGTTTCGTTATTAGATTCGTTGTTAGGAGTAAACGTGAGTAATTTGAGATTTTTTATGCATATGTTATGTACGTTGAAGAAAGAAAATGAATGATAAGTGAATAGGAATGATGTGATTGAAGGTTTGTTGTGTGATAATAATTTCAAGTGTAATAAATGAATGAGTTTATATGGAGTGATCTATGAATGTGGTTGAAATGAGGGTGGTTTGTTTGGATGAAAATGTTTGACTAGGGCTGATTGTTTGATGAGTGTGATGAGTGAATGTTTTATGAGTGATTTTAGGGTTCGTGCTACCCCATTTGTTGGGATATAGCGTGAAGATATGTATGTATGTGTCATAGACACCTGTTTTCACCCTTAATACATAAATAACTATTTAGCTTGAGTGAGATTCGAACTCTGGATCTCCAGATTAGAATTCCGTTAAAATAAACTAAAAACAAATTGTAGCAATTAAACATGAATTCTAATCTCTCTCATTTTCTAGATACAAAATTCAAGTCATGAACATTGTTTTCCAATAGACTGGAATTGAAGTTAGCTCTAAACCTAGGGTAGGGAATAAAAATAACCAAAAATAATACAGAAAATACAAAATACACAAAGCCAAGCAGTAGATTCTATTTTTATAGAATGAAACGCAATTTTCAACCATTGAGAAAATAACAAGTCATATATTTTCTTTTGTTTATATAAACAAACTAATTATTGCTATAAACAAACAATACCTAACCTAAAATTGACCTAAAATCCCAGTTAGTCACGTTTAATTCAAAACGAACTATTAATTAATTAATACATTTATTTGTTGATCCAATTATGGATAAACAATAATTTATATCATTATACTGTTAACCTCAATATTAAATAAAAATAATAATACTTTTAATAATCTTAGTATTACGTGAAACAATTTTTAATTCATGTCAGTGATCAATATTAAATAAATTACGTGCAAAAGTATTACAGAGCGTGTCTACATTTTTATTGCAAATTTAACATTATTACATCATGCAAGAGCAGAAAATATTACCCACAATTAACTATTTTTTTCTGAAGTAAATCATATATATTCGTATTCCAACAAGTAATAAATTTAAGTGTTTGTTTCGGACGAACATAAATATTTGACTCTTTATCCTACAGAAATTTTATTTTTACATGTTTAAAATTAAATTTATTTTTATCCGCATTTTTAGAAATCGGACAAATATTATTTTCATTTTCAAATAAACAAATCTTTCCAGAAGTTTACCTTTCTATAAAATAAATAAAATTGTTTGTAAATGAACAAAAACAGAAAGTATTTTGATAAATTATGACGTAGGTAACAAAATAATCTTATAATTATTTAATTCACCAGAATTTTCGTTAGAAATTCCAATAATGTTCGTTATCAAATTTCATTAGAATTAATTAACATTTTCACCTTTAATCAACAAGATATTCAATATCAAACATCCAGCAATAAAAAAAATCTAACACTTCTAAATCCATGTAATCATGAAATTTAAATTCTTCAAATTACCATAATAAAATCTACCATCCTACAAGAATGAAAACATTCAAACCACGTAACCGCTCGTAGCAGTGAAAATTCCGGGTCACAAGAGAGTTACCAGTGGTAAAGAATCTGGTTAGACGTTACCAAGTTGCCAAGTGTCGGTCAACGAACAATCGACAATCGCTTGCAATCAATGAAAGTAACACAGAGATAAGATCTTCAACTAATCGTTCCAACAGTCGAATGTTCGTTAAAAATGAATTGCACAAACTGAACAAGTGAAAGATGGTTAAAAAGTTGAGGATCCAGTTACCGGATATAGTGATTTGTAGTAAAACAGTTGCATGTGATGATAATATGTGTTTGTTTTGTTTTTACAAGGCTATACTGATTTAGTATTTATAGTGATTTTACTGAGTTATGTAATTACTATTATTTGTTTTAATATGGAATTTTTCACATTCAAATTTTACCTAACATTGAATTTTAAAAAAGAAAACTGATAAATATTATTATTTGCAATACATATTTATCAGTATTTATCACTATTTCTACGCAGACAATAACAGGAAATGTATATATATATATATATATATATATATATATATATATATATATATATATATATATATATATATATATATAGAAAAATTAAAAGAAATTTTTAAAAAATATTAATATTTTATAAAATTACAGTAATACATGCTAAATTTATAACCTTGAATTTGAAGAACAATAGCTTTCGGTAACATATCATTAAAACAAATTGATTCTTGATTCTAAAAATAAAATTAACCTTCCCTGGACGCGTGCAAAAATTGTTTAAACTTTAAACAATTATACCTGAGGCTAATTCAGAAGTGCCGAAAAATGCTCGTTACGTGCAAGCCTCGTGCGTTAAATTCTGCACGAGCACGTAACCTTTTTCGGCACGTGTTATAAACAACATTTTTCCTAAACTGTGCGATTTAGAATATCTAAAATATTGTCAATATTTATAAAATCTTAATGATATTCACGAGAACGATGTTTTACGGCGTTGCTATGGTTTGTTTATTGATTGCTTGCACATTTTTCTACATTATTTAAAAATATTTCACTAATTTCAAGACAATTTCTTCAAAATCGTCTAGATTGGAATACTACAATGAGTGATTCTTCTTTATCATGAACACCTCCAAAGATAATTGAAGCCCCAGATCATGCTACGTTGGATCTATTTTCGACAATGACAATCAACCTGCTGCTGGTATTTCTAAAACCTCCGAAATTGTTGTCAATAATGTTACTGTTAATAATATGAACACGTACGGAAGAAATCAATGTTTCTTTAGACAGTACAAAAGGTTCCACTTCACATTATGTCAATATAAGCAACTGTAACAACTGTGTTAATAATATACACAAACAATAAATATTATGTATTTCACGTACTCTTAAAATACAACCATTTATCGAAATATTTAACTTTGTTCGGTTCTTTTTATTAATTGTGTACAGATTAGATATACTGCAATTTAAGGTTATGTTTATAAACGTCAAAAATATACTACTGCATATTAACTAGCCCTTTCTCACTGCATCTTCTTCTTCCATAAGCGTCTGTGGCCAAAATATGAATTCCGCGCTCAGCGCCAAATTTGAATCGCTCTCAATACAACTTTTTTTTTACAGTTGCGTAATGAATACTTTCTGCACTAGTGTTTCTTTGCTTACAGAAACGCACTTGGTCTGCATTTGTCTCCTTTCCACCCGTAACCAAGGCAATAATAGTTACGTAATAACAAAGAAATCGCACAGTTGTAGGAAAATATATTATCACTCCTTCTACCTATTACTGGGTGTGTCATTCTTTCGTAGCAGATCTCGGTAAGTCATGTCCCCAAAGATGTGAGTGGAGGGGGAGCCACAGGGTTAGTTTCAATGTGGTGAAAATTGTTTGTTGCCTGTGAGAATCGAACCCGGGTTCTCAAATCCACAGCCCGACTCAATACCACTGAGCCCACCTACCCCATATTAGCGCTGTAATACAAAATCGTCCGGAACTATAAATTTCATTGATAAAAAGAGTTAGCATTTGAACACATTTAGTCAGATGTATATACTTTGTCTTGTGCTAAAGTTTACAAATAATTCGTCACGATAAATCTCTACATTCATGTAGCGTGTGCCCGCCCTCACAATCCACTATAACAATAATGCGATTGAAGTAGATGATAGCGCCTAAAAAACTTTACTTTCGAACCTGTCGAATTAATAACGATCCAAGCATTGCTGTGTTATGTTCAACCATCGTCCACGCTCCACATATCATATAGGAAAAATTAGAAACGAAATTATTATTCTTTTCTTTGTGAATAAAAATATGGGATGGCTAGCTCAGTGGTATGAAGTCGGCCTGTGGATCCTGAGGTCCCTGGTTCGATTCCCACAGGCGACAAATTTTCATAATTTGAAAAAGCTATCCCTGTGGCTCCTCCACCACTAACATGTTTGGGGCCGTGATTTGACGACTGGTAACCGCACTTCACGCGCAAAATATATCACTTACCGAGATCTGCTTCAGCAGAGTGCCACACCCAGTAATGGGTAGAAGATTATTCACAAATTCACATAATAAATAAATGAGAAAACAGAAACATGCATACATACATATCTTCACGCTATATCCCAACAAATGGGGTAGCTCGAACCCTAAAATCACTCATAAAACATTCACTCATCACACTCATCAAACAATCAGCCCTAGTCAAACATTTTCATCCAAACAAACCACCCTCACTTCAACCACATTCATAGATCACTCCATATAAAATCATTCATTTATTACACTTGAAATCATTATCACACAACAAACCTTCAATCACATCGTTCCTATTCACTTATCATTCATTTTCTTTCTTCAACCTACATAACATATGCATAAAACATCTCAAATTACTCACGTTTACTCCTAACAACGAATCTAATAACGAAACTAACAACGAATCTACAAGATTAGAAAAGATGAAAGCGATAGCCTGCACTTGTATATGAAAGAAAAGTCCACACAATGCAGTAATTGACAATGAAACAAAAAGATAAGAAAGGGAGGGAGCGTCGCCCTGCGCTTGTTTTTGAAAGTGAATTTCGCACAATTGCAGTTAAACACTCTACGTAAGAACTGAAAACGAATTAAAAGATAAGAAAGGAAGGGAGTGTCGCTCTACGCTTGTTTTTGAAAGTGAAAGGATGTAAATAATAACAATTTTTGTTTTACTGAGTGGGTACTTCAATTGCTCAGTAAAATATCATATGTCGAATTATTAAGCAGTAATTAAAAAAAAATAGGAGATAGGAAATTTAAAATGAAGAGTGAGACATCAAGAAATATGCGTATATTTTTAATAACTAATTTTTCTCTCAAATTTTCTTTCAAAAAGTCTTACTAAATAAATTTTCCGGAACTAAATTGTTTTCTGAGACCAAAAAAATCTTAGAATAACATCAAGTTTCATCAAAATCGTTATAGGCGATTCCGACAGACAGACAGACAGACAGACAAGAATTGCTCATATAAGAGTATAGGATAAAAGCGAAGATCGTCAATTTTAATTAGCTATTAAAACTTGAACATGGATACAAGTACCGGTACAAAACTATTTTGCTCAAGATTTCAATAAAAGTCACTAGCGAAGATACATCTTCATAACTATAAACAATCTTTTTACTGCACAGGATATGAATGTTTGCGATGCATTTTTATTTGTTAACTTGACAGCTAAATTACCTTAACTTTTCAGACAAATGGACGACTTGGCATCGTTGGAATTTTAGTACCATTTTTATTCCAAAATTGAAGACTGAAAAGTAAACGTCAAAATTCCAATGCCATAGTTTCAACTATATCAAAACAAGCATAAATCTCGTCCTCATTTAAACTACATAACTTATTCACCTCAACATCCTTGACATCATCATCATCATCTCCATAACTCAACTTCATGACCAAACCAAATCAAGACAAAATCAAATCGAAACAACTGAAAACAAGCACACGTAAGTAAATCAAAATAGCACCCGTTGCTTTCTCCGGCCTTCAAACAGCCAACGACCGACTAAAAAACAATCGGAAACAAAACACGGTCGACGTGCGCGGAATGAAACAAGTGAGAAACGAAAGGTTGGAAGTCTACAGAGGAAGGAACAGATGGTCTGATGATGTCCATTTGGCTTCGCAGTGTTTTGGAGACGAGGAAAATTTCTCCACCAGACTTGATTATAAACAGTTTGTTTCTGTATGGTACCAACTAGATACGGCAGTTGGCGCTTTAAGTAGAATATGGTGATTATTAGATTCTATGGTCTTTGTAGATGGTGCCGAGGTCTGTTTTAAAGACTTGGTCGCAGTTGTAGAGATTGGCGAGATTTTATAAATTATTGATTTAGAAATTTGATTCAATTCGTTTCAGAATATTTCTTAATATTTATAGAATAGAAACTTATGATTCTTTTCTCTATACGAGAAATTTTAAAACATGATTTATTTTGAAATATATACATACATACATATCTTCACGCTATATCCCAACAAATGGGGTAGCACGAACCCTAAAAAAATATATGAGAAAAATATTCGTACTTAGGACCGGCTTCTGACACAGTAGTTAACTCATTTCATATCAAAGAGTAACTGACAGATTCTCAAGAAACTTTCTGGACTTCTTTTTTCTAAAAAAGTTCTCATAAAACTTTCCCCGTGTGTACGAATAAGAGAGCTCGAAGAGCATTTTACGGTAAAAAAAAAGTATCCACCGAGATCCACAATTGCAAAACTTGAGTAAAATATTTGGTAAAATATGTAAAGTAATACTTACATCTCTAATGCTGGGTTGCTAGAAAAGAATAAAGAGCTCTTTAGTTAAAAAAATTGTTTATCTAGCAACAGTATCAATAGCGATTTTCAGAAACTTATTGAACCGTTAGTTGCTAATGAACCGATAAAACCTTCATGCAATCCAGCATTACAATATAAAATCGATCATTAATTAACTTTTTTACAATACTTGTACTGTAAGTCACATATTAATGACAAAATTTAAACACAGTAAGTGCAACTTTTATTGCACAGTGGTTTCCATGGTTATATCAGGACTTACTATTATATTTTACTTACTGTCCACCGTGAACAGTAAGTAAATATTACATATCAAGGTCCTATTTATTTTGACAACAATTTTACAGTTGTCAATTTTGAAACCTATTTTTCTTTTCCTTCTATTTGTGCAAGTATTGTAAGAAATAGCTTAGTAACCTCGAACTGTAAGCGATTTTATTTAGGTCGCGAATGTTTAGAAAATTATTTTTACTTACTGTCCACCGTGAATAGTAAGTAAATATTACATATCAAAGTCCTGTTTATTTTGACAACAATTTTATAGCTGTCAATTATGAAACCGATTTTTCTTTCCCTTCTATTTGTGCAAGTATTGTAAAAAATATTACTAACCTCGAACTGTAAGCGATTTTTTTTAGGTCGCGAATGTTTAGAAAATTATTTTTACTTACTGTCCACCGTGAATAGTAAGTAAATATTACATATTAAGGTCCTGTTTATTTTGACAACAATTTGACAGCTGTCAATTTTGAAACCTATTTTTCTTTTCCTTCTATTTGTGCAAGTATTGTAAAAAATAGCTTACTAACTTCGAACTGTAAACGATTTTATTTAGGTCGCGAATATTTAGAAAATTATTTTTACTTACTGTCCACCGTGAATAGTAAGTAAAGATTACATATCCAGGTCCTGTTTATTTTGACAACAATTTTACAGCTGTCAATTTTGAAACCTATTTTTCTTTTTCTCCTATTTGTGGAAGTATTGTAAAAAATAGCTTACTAACCTCGAACTGTAAGCGATTTTTTTAGGTCGCGAATGTTTAGGAAATTTTGAACCTTCGGGCCTCAATTTACCAAACTACATTCTTGACCTAAAAACTGTCACTTACAGTTTATGGTATGTAATATAGTATTTAAAAACGTCCACATTACTTTTAAAAAAAATCGGTAAAATAAAATGTATCTGTTATAATTGTTTACAGGAAAGTAAGATAATTATCTTGTATTACTTTCTTATCGTGTTTATAAAAAACTTGGTAAATAACATTATCAACAGTTACACCCAAGTAGTAAATTTTATTTGGCAAAAACATTAATCACATTTTCTAGAATCTCCGCAATATTTACAAAGCTCTAACTTATATGTATATTAATAAAAGTATGTTAAAATGTACTAATATACTAATGATGGCAATTAATTTATGTACTTAGAAGCTGGGAACTAGGAGAAATGAAATGTAATGGAAAAAGGGTAGTTAGAAGTCGATAGTGTTACTGATAAAAAGTAGCATTCACATATGCATTAAATTTCACTACCAAATGATATTCATGACACTCCAGTTCACTTTTCCTCTTAAAATGCAAATAACAAAGTTTATTCTAACATTTAAATTGCAATTTACGAAGCAAAACCCCATTTGCATTATATGAGGAATTAATGACACATTTTTGTCCAAAGTTTAACCATTCTTGAAATTAAATATGGCAGATTACACTTTAATATGATATTAGTAATACTTTAAAACAATGGTTTTCAAAGTGTGGGTCGCGACTTCTCGAGGGGTCGCGGAGACATTGAAGGGGGTCGTCGGATGCTATTTACAAATTTTAAAATACATGTTTCCAAAGATTCATCCCGTTGCAAACTTTTATTTAAACCATAAGGATTAATAAAATGAAAAATGTATACTATTTATTTAGATGCTTATGTTTATATTCACGTTTGTTTCTGTTTACAATTAATTTTAAATAATATGATACTAGATATGAATTTGGAGATTTCACCATTTATTGCCTCCTAAAAATCTAAATCACTTCTATATTTCTTTAGTTTATTGGTTAATGGTTCCAGGCCCAGTGGCATAAAGTGATGTTTACTATGTTAAAAGATAACAATATAATTAATTAATATTAGCATTAAAATGCATATTGTTAGTTAAATAACAATGGTAAAAAAATATTTGTAGCAAATAATTATTAGTTTAATGTTAATAGAAATTATGTTTTAAAATATTGAACTGTCAAGACTTTTGATATATTTTAGATGCGTTTTTTTGTTCCAATTAAACTTTTTCGCATAGTTAACAACGTGATTAGTTGGCAATGATTTATGCAACCGGGCCCCAATCTTTCAAAGTTGTGATTTAATTAATTATTAAAAATCAATACAACTTAAATTCCTGTTTTCATAAACCTTTTTAATTGTTTAAAGTTTAAGTAATTAATTATTCGCCAAATTTAGATAGATAGATTCGTAATCAAATTGGTACTGTTGTGAATATAGACATATAATTACTAAAGATGCGATGATTATATAATTAATAAATATTCTCAATTCAAAAACTAATGTTAAATAGTATCTTGACTTCGTTTCAGATTTTAAAATAATGTGATTTTGTGCCACTGTATATAATCAAATATCAATATAGCTTCTTGCATAACATATAATGTTATGTAAAATAATTCTAAACTTGCCAGCACCGTTGTTATCAAAATTTTGGAAAGTGTGATACGTTCTACATTCTTCCTTCCTGTATTTGTTTCCGGAACAAATTTCAAAAACTTTTCCACAGCCAACTCTCTTTCATTCTTTTTCTACCGATTTTTTTTTAATAAAATAAATATATTATCACTACTGTTTGTGGAGCTAGAAGTTTTACATTTTTTATAGATGAATCGCCTCTTTTTATCTGATGATAAAATTGGGATATTGGGTTTTTATAGATTTTCGATAACTTAAAAAACTTAAAATAACATTAATGTTCGATATGGTAGATGGCTCAGTGATATCGAGTCGAACTGTGGATTAGAGAACCTGGGTTCGATTTCCACATTAATATTACCCCTATTAGGGTTCGTGTTACCCTATTTGATGGACTATAGCATGATGATATGTATGTATGTAATTTTACCCCTATGGCTCCCCCTCCACTAACATCTTTGGGGACAGCGATTTGACGACTGGTAACTAGATTTCACGCGCATTAATATATTATTTACCGAGATCTGCTTCGGCCGAGTGCTACACTCAATAATGGGTAAAAGGTGTGACGATATATTTATTTTTTATTTTAAATATTATTGACGTTATAATTTTATTAAATGTTCTGTTCAAAATTGTATTTTTTTTTTAATATGAAGTAGACATTTAAAAAAAATTATGGAGAATTTTATTAGTCACGTGACGTTTATGGAAACCAGAGATACCAACCCCCATATCCAATCAGCACTATATTAATAGGCGTATTTCATTTGCCATTTAGATCAGATCTAACTTACATTTACTGAACCAGATCACTTATTTATTTCGTTGGATTACTTCGCTGACTATATTTCCAGTACTAGAATTACTTATTCTAATATATTTTGATGTAATTCACCCCAATAAGTGCATCAGTTTGCTTAATTCAGTTATTTTGTCATGTAGTCTAATTTATCTGAACTGATTTAAGTGAACCAAATGAAATATAGCTAATATGAACCTGCAGGAGTAATTTTGCTATGGGAATCGATCTTTGGTTGTCATAACCGAGCTATTTACATCATGAAAAGTTTTTTTGAGATATTTATCTTGAAATCATGAAAATAGTTTTGCTGTTTATTCTGCAGTGACCTTGAAACTAAATGCAACATCGCCAGTAGACTCCGCCGGTTGTCGCATTGCGGACAATGTAGATCATTACGGATTTATTTTCATACCACAACCACGGATGGTAGGTATATGAGTCTATGTGGTCCAACTACGACATTTAAATGTCATTTTACCTATTGCGGAGAATTTTTCCCTCGTGGAAGATCGATAGATACGCAGGATTCTACGTTGCGATGATTGACAGAATTTGCGCGGAATTTTTGCCCGCAATTTTTTACTTGATGTTATATTGTGTGATGTTTGTAAGTAGTGATTTTATTTCGTAATAGTACTCGAATTTTGACTATATATTTTTAATTTTTATCTAATACTAATAAGAAAACTTTTAGTTCAAATAATTAACAGTAGTAATATCCATTTTCATCAATGATAACTAACGAAATATTTTTTGTATTTCAAAAGCACGTTGCTTGGTAACTATCCCGAGGCCATATGTGATGGGTGGTTACCTAAAGAAAATGCTTAAAGAACTGTCAAAAATTATATGTTATTTACCAATGATCGAGAAGAAATTTTGTCTAACTAAACCTTAAAAGTGACTGCTAAAACAATAATAATTAAATGACAAACACTGATAAAACATTTACCTTCCTTTTAACAGGACAATAAAAACTAATATAATTTTAAGTATTTTATTTTAATGTTGTAAAATTATCTCGCCGAATTATACTGTGGCTCCTCCGCCATATATATTTGGGGACCGTGATTTGACGGCTGGTAACCACACTTCAAGCCTGTAAATATATCACTTACCGAGATCTGCTTCGGTAGAGTACCACTTCCAGTAATGAATAAAAGATGTGATATATTTATTTATTTTTTAGAGACTTACAATTTTGACGTCACATGCAGCAGATCCCCCCTCCACACAATTTTGTGTGAAACAAGAAATTTGTAGAAAGAGCGAGGTGACACCACGCCGAGTCGAACAACTGCCTTCTTCTTTCAACACTACTCCCCGCAGATTCCCTCATTTTTTTGACGTTTGGATCACGTGATAAACGTCAAACTGTAAAGCTATACCATGTTCGCTACATAACAAAGTATTAAATTCTATTTTACTCACTAGATGGCAACCGAAAATTTTGAATTGTATAAGTCCCTATTATACTGATCATTTTATTTTCTTCGGATACATTTCAGTTTGACAATTCAACCTTGTTACCTAGCAAACTCGGCAAAATATTTAAAAATATTAAAACAGTTTTTCTTTCTTATTACCATGTAACAAGGTTTTAAGAGAAACAAATTATTCGGAAGAAATAAAAAGCTCTTTTGTAACTAGAGCAGATAATTTTCCGTGTTGCTGGGTAACAAACAGTTTTTCACATCTAATTATAATTGTTTTTACATGCCACTTTCAAAGTTTGATTCTGGAAATAACGATTCATTTGGCAGAATTAGTACAAAAAATTCTGTCCAATATCCCTCTAGCATTTATAATAATAACTTTATCATAATTTCCTCAAGAACATAATGTTTAGGTAACAACCTCTCTCGTGCGGTTACCAAGCAACATGCTTTCGGAATGTGATAAAATTATTTCGTATTGTCAATGCTCTTGGAAATTTATAACTAATAATTTAGGATATTTATGTTTTTAAATATATATTTTTCATCTGATCAATTCATAAAAACTAGTTTATCGTTATCAGGATATCGAAAAAAATCTATGTAATAAAATTTCCTACTTGTAATAAACATTTTGAAAAATTCGAAACTACATAAACATTAGAAATATTTTACGTAATTAAAATAAATACAAAATATTAAAAAACTTTTGCGTACACATAATCTTCATTGCAACTAAGTTTTTTCTAATACAAGACAGATATATTTTTATAAAATGAAATCTATTTAACAAAGAGAAAAAATTCTAGGTACATACTTAGTCTAGACCTTGGTCTATACTTATCTGCACCGAACCTATTATTTAGTACTTAACTAGAGGAACTACACTTTAAGAAGTCCTCTTAAAGATTCTTCTTTTTGAAACTCTTTAACTAGCAAAGATTATATAGTGAGAATATCCTACCTGACCGGCAAGTCCATACAGTCACGTACTTTTTCTTTGAACTTTCAAAACTAGAGTAAAACGGAATTCAAGTGCCATTAAACTCATGTTTACGTGACTTGAATAATATGTGCGTTTTACAGAATATAATTTGAAATGTTACGCTTTGATGTTACGTCGTTCCAAACCAGATTATTTTCACGATTTTATATTATTAGTTTATTTATTTTCCTGGAAATGAATATGCAGTTGTCTGGTATCATGACAATAAGAACTTATTTGCCGCCAAAAAGATAATATAGTGCAACCTAGCATAGTTGATCCTCATACGAACACATATAATAAACAGTTTTCAAAGAAACGAATAATCATTCAATCTTTATCATCTTTGATCTACGACGGCACCCATTGGGAAAAAAGTTGAAAACCATTAAGGTAGTACTAGCGTGAAAAAAATTTTTGCAGATCTGAATGAAATTTGGCTCACGTAAACATTGGATAGTCATACGCATCCTGTTAAAATATGAAACACATTCATCGTCTGTGAACAAATATATTCGCTTGTAAACTTGAGTTCTTATACATGGGGCTTATGGCGATCATCATTCAGAATCGCACATATTTGGTTTGTGTACCTCTAAAATTTTGCAGTTTCATTTGAAAAACTAGTATGATGTTCTAGAACTATCCATGTATATTGTATCAGAAGGAGAAAGTTTTTTATCGTTTGGTAATGGATATATAGCCATGCAAAGCCTTGTTTTTAACGAAAAATTAAGAATCCCAATTTATAATGGCAACACCATACGGTGGTATTGTATTTGAAAATTCACTAGACCAACAACCTGTTAACAATTCATGATATTCAAATCATAACAAGTATAAAACACATATTTTATTCAATTTTTAAATTTTTTTGAGCGTCAGTTTCGCCACTCGACAACCGATGGCGCCACCGTCACACTAGTACTACATTCATTATACAGGGTATTCAATTTAGTTGTGCCGCCATTGCTATCTCGAGAACTATAAGAGCTACAAGGTTAATTAAATTAACAAAGAAACACCATTTTGTAAGTCTACTACAAAACTATAAACAAACTTTTTTGAACCAGTTGTTTTCAAAATACGGTGTCTAACTTTCTTATTTTAAATGGGAACCTATTTTTTTTATTTGTTTGTTCATTTCATTATTTTCTCTGAATTCAATTACTATAAAGTTCAGTTTCTTCACATTACAAAATTATTGCCAAAAATTTACATTAATTTATTTTAAATCGCAATCGAATAAGCAAATAAAAAATAAGTTTCCATTAAAAATAAGAAGGTTGTACCCTGTATTTTGAGAACCACTTGTCGAAAAAAAATTGTTGTTAATAGATCTGTAATACACTTAGAAAATGGTATTTCTTTGCTAATTTAACCAACCTTGTAGCTCTTATAGTTCTCGAGATAGCAATGGTGGCAAAACTAAATTAAATAGCCTGTATATAGAAAAAAAATTGATTGGTCATTTGACTTAGGTTGTGCTGTATTGTTTAAAGTTTAAAGTTTAAATTACTCGTTTTTTAAGAATGTCAAAAATTTCATGACATCATGCAAAAATGGTAGATTGTAAAACCAACCTAATACAAAATTAATAAAAGAAAAGAATTTTAATACACAATTGATTCTTATCTAAATATTGATAATACGAATATAACAATAAAATTTAATTAATCTATTTAAACAAAAACATATTTTAAGCAGATAAGCTGATATGCGTGATTATATTTATAAACATTGCATCTCTCTAATAACATAACTATAGTAATAAACCTTATTACGTACATAAATTAACTTAAATGTGTCATTTAATTAAATTACGTTAATTGTTAATCCGTTAAAGCATAAAACGCGATAAGTGCAGCAACTAAGTGACGAGGAAATTACCTCAAGCTAATGAAATTACCTTCTGCTGCTATTTTTAAATCGGGAAATCTGTGGAAAACGGGTAAAAACTATGTATAACTACGTTTTACCGTAATGATTACTTTTTCCTAGTTCGTCGTATCAGATTTCTGACTTTCATTTATTTAAATTTTCTCTAGAGAAATGCATCAAATTTGCTACAATAATTTCAATTCGCTGTATAAAATTTACAAGCGTAAAATTTAGTTGCTAAAATGTTTTAAAAAACTGTGACTAATCTGGATTAATTTTAAGATTAAGTTTCTGCCAGTTATCAACAAAAGGAGCAAATTCTAAAATAATATACAAAGTATTTCTTTTAAGGTGGTACTATCATGGAAGCATTTAACCCGGATTTGAATGAAATGTAAATATGTTATTTTTCGTGTGTTTCTACACTAGTATGCAATTTTTTTTTTTAATTTTACCGTTGTTGAGCTGAGTAATGTAAAGTTAAAGTCGACCAAAAATGCATTGGCGTTATAGAAACTGTACGTCGCGAGGCAGCTTACTGCGTAATAAATTCATATATTGTAGTTATTTTTTAACAAAAAACTAACACACAGTACATCATGTAAAGATAGAGGTATGAGAATTAAAAAATCCATGCCTTACTGGATTAGTTTCAAAGAATTTTTTTTTTTTTATTTATTTGTTACTCTGCACAACAGGAAGTAAATCCCAATTACAGTACAGGGGACCTACAGCTTATAGTGGAATCCGAACCACTCAGACACAATCGCATTTTTTTGATATAAGTAGAAGTCAGTGAGATTTGAACGCACGACCTCTAGCTTACTAATTAAGAAACGCAAGTTTTACTTCGCTTTTATCCACTGAGCTACGATTGCCTGTAAATTGGCGATAAAAGTTGGATATTCTATGATTTTCAATGAAACTGTCAGAAATGCTTGGCAACGTTGCACGGGTAGACAGAGATGGTCGCACGCATAGACAGAGATGATCGCACGAATGACAAAGCAAGAACTATGAAAGTTATTATTTCGATCAGTAAAATATATTAATTTTAATACAGAACCACCTTAAAAGACAGGATTTCGAAATGATTTGAAAATATAAAAATTATATGTCAAATATGGGAATCAAAATTAACAATTTAAGACACTCCTAAAGTATAAGTTCCGTGGGTGGAACTGGTGATAAAATAAAATAAAAAATCGCTGTTTTATAGTGGCTAGTGATATGGTTATAGTCAGCCATGAAACTGAAACAACTGACTAACAAATGTGACATTTAAAATGTCAAAATATTTATTTGACAGCTACATCGTTTTACAATTGTTTATCGTCGTATTTTGTTTTATTTCATGGCTAGCCACTATGAAAATATCATTATAAAAACATTTAATGTCTGAAATATATATCTCTGAATTTATTATAGAATGAATTAAGAAAGGAAAAAAAATCGTGATGTACGGGGCAGGGTGAAAAGTCCCTGAAAAATAAAACAGATAGCGCCACAATCGCAAATCTCATGTGACATTTGTGATGTACCATCTTTCACTGGAACGCATTAAAATTTTCAGACTGATATGTCATTCAGTTCTGTTTTGACACCCATCGAAAGCAAGCAACCTTGAAGATTTTTGAAAATATGGAAAAAAGTGAATTTCGCTTCTTGATTAAACATTATTTCTTGCGTGGAAAAAACATTACGCAAACCAAAGCATCGCTTGTTAAATATTATGGGGACTCCTCACCATCGATTGGAACGATTCACAAGTGGTTTACTGATTTTCGTTGTGGTAGTATGACCACAAAGGATGCCGAACGTTCTGGTCGACCAATTAAGGTTACAACGCCAGAAATCGTCGATAAAATCCATGGTATGATATTGGACGATCGGCGAGTTAAAGTGCACGAGCTCAACCGAACAGGTACGGAACATTTTGCATAAATTTTTGGATATGAGAAAGCTATCTGCCAGATGGATGCCACATTTGCTCTCTGTTGACAACAAGCGCGACCGTGTGATAAGTTCAAAGGAGTGTTTGGCGATGTTCAAGCGCAATAAGAAGGACTTTTTCTCCAGATTTGGCCCCCTGCGATTTTTATCTATTTCCAAACTTGAAGAAATGGCTCGGCGGAAAGAGATTTGGCTCCAACGATGAGGTCATCGCTGAGACAAACGCCTATTTTGACGGATTGCCAATATTGTGTTATTTGGAAGGGATCGAAAAATTATAAAAACGTTGGACGAAGTGTATCGAGCTACAAGGAGATTATGTTGAAAAATAAAATATGTTTTGACCAAATAAATCATTTCTTGTTTCATTTTTCAGGGACTTTTCACCCTACCCTCGTACTTTGTATATAACAAATAATTTCAACTAAAAGTTATAACTTATTCATTATTAATATGTTAATTGTAACTATGTTATATATAATGCAATGCTAATGAATACGTATGAAATTGAAAATTCAGATACATTTAAATGCAACTGAATACAGATTAATATGTATAATACATATCCACCTTCATTCATAAATAATAGCATTCCTTACAAGGTTGCAAGAGGTCGAATGTGATAATTTTAAATTAGCATATTAACAACGTTCCACTAAAACTTAACATCTTCAAGCAGAGTATAAAACAGTTACGTACAAAGTACATCATACACTGTTATTTACAACGCATTCATGTACATAACGTGATTTACAAGAAGAGGATTCAAAAAAGTTGAACAAGAATGACCGTATTTCCGACAATTACCGGCGAAGTTGTTTGCAAAAACAGCTGCCATTATTTACAAAGCTAATCTTACGTAAATTAGTACAATATAACATGACATTATGATATATTTTGATTCCCCAATAACTCAAAAATTACGTCATAAGTGGAGGACAGTATTTTTTTTTTATATTTGGCACTAAAATTTAATATTATTTTATATTAAAAAAAAATAAAATGTAAAAATGTACTATAAACATAATGTGTGATATAATTCTTAATACCTAATCACGAAAGCAATATTAAAATATATCTATAATTAAACTTTCTTTTTATTTATTAAAAGCCATTAAAATTAGTAACGGAACTATTGTTTATATATCTTCAAAATTTAAATTTAAATTGGATTTATACTTATACCCAATGGGAATAATATACAACAAGATAATCTTTTGATAGTATGTTTTAATAAGCCAAAGTAATGTAGGATAGTAATTAAAGGACGTAGGCTTAAGTTGTAGTCAATTTTATTTAAATATAGTTGACAACGTTTCGGTTACGGATGTAACCATCTTCAGGTCTAAGTAAAATTAAACAATATCAGACAATTGTTAGTCAAAATATGAACAAGTAACTCACCAAAAAACAGTTGGTAAAAATAGCAACACAAGAAATAATAAATATAATTAAATATAAAAACTTTAAGTCGATGTTCGGAATCAGCAAAGTGCAAAATAAAAAAAAAAATATGTTAAGAAGTTAAACGAAGCATCTTGTTTTTTGCTTCGTTTAACTTCTTAACATATTTTTTTTTATTTTGCACTTTGCTGATTCCGAACATCGACTTAAAGTTTTTATATTTAATTATATTTATTATTTCTTGTGTTGCTATTTTTACCAACTGTTTTTTGGTGAGTTACTTGTTCATATTTTGACTAACAATTGTCTGATATTGTTTAATTTTACTTAGACCTGAAGATGGTTACATCCGTAACCGAAACGTTGTCAACTATATTTAAATAAAATTGACTACAACTTAAGCCTACGTCCTTTAATTACTATCCAAGATAATCTTTTATTTATTATAGCTCAAAAAAAAAAAAACTAGAAAATAAAACTAAAACTAGAAAATAAAAAAAAAACTTATTTATGTGAATAAGTCAAGTCTGTAATTCATTTTCCTGGTAAAGTAGTATAAATTAAATTCAAAATTAATCTAATTAACAAACAAAATATCAAAATTATAAACAAATTCTAAAATTGAATTAACTGTCCTTTTTCGATGAGCAATTATTCATTTACTTGACATTTTATCAGATGGATGTACCGATCTAATTTCTGAAATTTTATATTTTCTGTTTTCTATCACTTTTCTTTTTAGGGACAAGGGTGTCACAATTCAAAATTTGGTATTTTCCTATTTATACAAAAATAAAATAAATATATATGGGGTGGCTAGCTAAGTGGTATGAAGTCGGCCTGTGGATCCTGAGAACCCTGGATCGATTCCCATAGGCGACAAACCATTTTCATAATTTCAAAAAACTACTCCTGTGGCTCCTCCACCATTAACATCTTTGGAGGCCGTTATTTGACGACTGTTAACCGCACTTTACGCGCAAAATATATCACTTACCGAGATCTGCTTCGGCAGACTGCCACAGCCAGTAATGGGTAGAAGGCGTGATGATATATTTATTTATTTAAAATAAATATATCATCACACCTTCTACCCATTACTGCGTGTGGTACTGGGGCACTGTGTCATAGCAGATCTCAGTAAATGATACATTTTACACGGGAAGTGCGATTATCAGCCGTCAAATCACAGCCCTAAAATATATTAGTGGAGGGGGAGCCACAGGGGTAATTTGAATGGGGTGAAAATTATTTGTCGGCTGTGGAAATCGAACCCAGGTTCTCAAATCCACAGGCTGACTCGCTACCACTGAGCTACCTACCCCATATCTACATACACAATTTTGTAATTATGTCCGTTGATGTGAGTGGTAGAATCTTATTTTTGAAAATCATCTTTAGTCTAGCTCAGTGGTATGAAGTCGGCCTGTGGATCCTGAGAACCCTGGTTCGATTCCCACAGGCGACAAACAATTTTCATAATTTCAAAAACTACCCCTGTGGCTCCTCCACCACTAACATCTTTGGGGGCCGTGATTTGACGACTGGTAACCGCGCTTCACGCGCAAAATGTATCACTTACCGAGATCTGCTTCGGCAGAGTGCCACACCCAGTAATGGGGCGTGATGATATATTTATTTATTTTTTATTATCTTTAGCCTTTTATATACTAGACCAATAACACAAAAATACCAAATTTTGAGCCGTAAGATTCTTGTCGCAAATGAGCGATTTATATAATTATATATTTATAACTCTTCATTATCTGTATCTGTGACTACAAAAAATTAAATTTTCCAATTAGAATTTAGAATGATCTAATAATACTCGAATAAAAAGATTTATTTACTTGTAGATTTCATTAGTCCAAACTTTTCCAATTAGATTTATGACTTCTGTTTACAGTTTAACACAAATAGAATCGAAATTGGCACTTTATCAAAAATATAATCAAAATACCGGTCACAATATTATTAATATTTACATGAATATCAAAATCAGAAACTCGTCCAATTTTTGTTATTAATAAAACAAATCATAACATATTTTTTATTTATTTTTGTTTGTGTCTTTCTATCAAAAATATTAATTATTTTTTTAATACTGTATGCAGGTATCTAGAAACAACTAAATATTTAGTCCCAAAATAAATAATTCGGTAAACTTATAAACAGGTATATATAATGCAAATTAATATCATTATAAGGTGGTAAAAATCTCTGTAAGGAGCCGGCGTACCGGCATCAAGTGACTTGCGCTACAAAACTGAAAATCAGTCCCACGCAAAGCATCTAAAATAGAATGCAAATACATATCTTCTATATATACATGCCTAGTTTACTTTTCTCTAACTTAGAGCTCGCACAAAGATGTCGTACGCACTGAGCACGAGAAAATCAAAATCAAGCAGTCTTGCTTCGATAAAAACAAAAGAAATTTCTAAGCACGCTATTTGTTTATGCATACACCGGCATAGTTTCAAGATATTTCAAACATGTCTTATTTAATGAATATTTAATTATTATTTCCACACGTGATATTAATGTGCAATCGCTAACGAAAAAGCTACAACGGTATTGTTACGATAAATAATTAATTTAATTGTTCATTTATTATTTACTCTACTCTAAGACACGCATTTATTTTTTGAGCAGAAAATCACAGGACAGGGCTAACAGAATTCGGATTAGATTCTGATTAGCAAAAATACAAAAATTTCCCTTTAAAAATCGGTGATTTTTTTAAGAGAAATGATACACAAATTTTATCTTCTTCTATCTTGGTTTTGTGGTGTTAGATCTGTTCTTATTCAAAGAGAAATATTTTTGCTGAACCCAGTTGCAGAGCTGGGCAGTAGCTAGCTACTTTTGTAGCTTAGCTACGTTTACCTTAGCTGTAACTTAGCTACATATGAAAAAATATAGCTGTAGCTTGTAGCGAACTATGTTTTTTTCTCTATTAGCTTAAAAATATTGTTATAACAACTGAAGCTACTTTTAAATCAAAAAGTAGCTTTAAGAAATACCTATTTGTGTTTGTTTTGTATTTAAATTGTACCTTCTTTATTGTTTTCTATAACTATAGGAAAACAAGTTATTATATAGTGTAAAATCTATGAACATATTTTATTTTTCACTTGTTCTTAACCTATCCTACTTTTGTATTAAATATTAGATGAACTAAACATTGCCTGTTTAGGAGTCTTCTGTTAATATGACTGTTAATTTATTCCGATATAAATAAGAATTATAGCATAACAAATTAACAGTACATTTGTCCATTTGCTTTTTTTTGTATTTATTAACAGTCATTATAACAAAAGACTGATCATATGACAATGGAAAATTTAATAATTCACAATAATTGAAAAAGTAGCTTTAAAATTTAACAGCTACTTTAATGAAAACTTTTAGCTGTAGCTTAGCTATATTTTACAAAATGTAGCTTATAGCTGTAGCTCAGCTAATTTTTAAAGAATAGCTGTAGCTTAGCTACTTTTTTTAAGTAGCTTGCCCAGCTCTGGTCAGGGCTAACAGAATTCGGATTAGATTCTGATTAGTAAAAATTCATAAATTTCCCTGAAAAAATCGGTGATTTTTTTTTAAAAAGAAATGATACACAAATTTAATCTTCTTCTATCTTCGATTTATGGTGTTAGATCTTTCAAAGAGAAATATTTTTGCTGAAGCCAGTAGGGATTAAAGATTTACGTTAATCATGTTTAGCTTAACTTAGTTAAATATTCAGTATAGTACACGGTTTTCGAGAAAGCAGAAAGAGTAAATTGAATTCATTAGGAAGACGACAGGCACGCGACCACGCGAAAGTGAAGATTATCGTGATGTTCGTAATTACAAATAAAAAAAGATCATCTAGCATCAACAATATAAATTTCATTGTTGTAATCAGGTAAAATCAGTAAAAAAGTAAATAAGTTTATTCACTATACGTATTTCGGTCGATTGGACCATCATCAGGTAATGATTACAGAAGAATTCTTCTGTAATCATTACCTGATGATGGTCTAGTCGACCGAAATACGTATAGTGAATAAACTTATTTACTTTTTTGAAACCTACCTAGTGTTGATTTTTTAATTTTATTATAAAAACCAGTAAAGTAATCACTCACTTTGAACACTTCGGAGAAGAATCCAGAGCCAATCTTCTCTTGGTAGAAGTCATCCAGCCGATTTAAAGAAGCAACTGCGTGCCTTAAAGCCTGACATGATGATCCTGTCTTCAGTTTATCCGAATGAATTTTCGGCGTCTCCTCATTATCACCACCAACACTCGCACTGTTGTTGTTACACAAAATTTTTAGAGGTTCTTTTGACAATTCCCAAGTCACACTAGAATCGTGTAAACATTGCACATATGAGTTTTCAGTTTCGGTGTTGCTTCCATTAATTTTTACGACGGATTCATTACTTTTATTCGGGTACATGATAAACAAAAGGGATAGAAATAAGAAAAACGTTACGTTACGTTAACCAATTTCGTACATATTCGCATTGTACTCTTCCTATTGAATGTCTCAACAGAAGCGATATTATAAAGCAACATTTGGGTTATTAATTAGAATTAGATGACACGATAGGTACACAACTAGCACGGTATTATTTATGTAGCACTTGTTTTTTAAATCGGTAGTAAAAAACATCATATTATGAGAATTATACAATTAATTAGCGCGAATGCTTCCAACACAACAATATCTTGTATCCTTTTTATTTGTACTACATTCACAATAAATTGCACTATTTAACAACAAACTGCATGTATGCTACAGTAAATGTGTATGGTCAAATTATTTTGTGTTCCAGTGACATTTCAAAATATATGTCAAAATACAATGTTTGCGGCACAAATACACTCCACACATGGTTGATTTCACAATTAATTTTGACTTTTGCACTTAATTTTACACTTATCTATAACAATTGACTTAAGGTGTACAGCGAAACCACTCAATTTCTGAACACATCTTGATTATCTGAGATTCAACACGTAAATACAGGCTAATGTGACATTACAAGCTTTCACTCAAATATCTCTGGCTGCCATGATGTTTCACCGACTGACTCAAGTTTCACCGTACGTTTTGAAGTGAGACAGAATGTACCGCGTACTTTCAAAATATATTGTTGAAGTGGGGTTATTATTTTGTTATTTACATATATTTTGCACTCAGAAAGTAATACAATTATAAAATAAATTGTTAATAATACGTTTCTTAGTGTCATTTAAATATTGAACTGGAATTTGTATAACTTGAGAATAAGAGTTGATTGTAATAATTTACAAAACAAGCAATACTGTCAAATTGGATGTTAATATTTTGACATCTAATTTATTATCTTGATAATCAATCATATAATTAACTTTTGCACTGTATATTATTAGGGAAAAGAATATTATTTTATTAAATTTTAACGTACTGCCGAGATTACTTCAGAAAATATAAAAGATGCGCACATGCGCAAATAAAAGACAAATTCGAATCGTAACTCAAAAATAACAAACAAATGAATACAATTAAAAGTGGGAAAAGAGATATGTGAATTTAGTAAACGTTTTTAACTAACAATACTTACTTGAATGCAACATAACACTGAAAATATAATATGCATCTATTTAATTTAACAATGTAATTACTTTCCCTGATTTCAAATTCACAATTTTAACAGTATATTTAATTGCTAGTGAAAGAAGTAAAAAGTATTCTCACCATGCAACCCGATTCTCACGATTTTTTATTTACATAGTATCATATGTGAAAATAACAACAAAAGAAAATTAAGAGAAAGAAAAAATACGGATCGCTTATAATACGAATCGGATGAAGGTAAGCATTTCTAAAGTTTTGTCCAAATGTTTGAAAGTGAAATGAAAGGGAGAAATTATATTCACATACTTTCTTTGATTAATTGTGTAATTGTATCAACAATTACATTGAATTTGGTAAAAGCGAAGTTTAACTAATTACGTAAGAAGTAAACACAAAATATTATAAGATGTTGCAATAATGAAATGTTAATAAAAACATTCAATTTAAAATATGGTAATCAATAAAGGAATTGAACCGATTTATTTTATTGCAAATATTTCCATTTAATAGAAATTTTATTATATGTAACAGAATTACTTACGTTATAAGTTATGTAATAACTAATATATCATATTTGGGTATTTCATAATAGATTACACCAAATGTAAGTAAAAGTATCATCAAATAACCTACGAATTAAACAATAAACTAAAACATTAATTAATAATACGAATTACTATTAAATCACAATCATCAAAACACATTATTATTGCCCCTGAAATTTATAACAACAATGCAGAATAATACAAATGTTCCCCAAAATTTTTAAAACAAAATAACACAAAATAAGATCATTTAGGAATAGGAAACAAAACACTGATGTATAATACGCACTTGACTTTATAGAAACAATAATATTAATGCATTACACATAAATCGTAAATCCGTTTATGCAGTTCGTGAAATGCTGTAAATATACGAAGCTTAAAATCATACAAACTGAATTACTATTTACAAAAAATTGCTGATTCCTGATTACAAATACATCCTTACTTAAACTTACTTAAAATACGACAGAAACAGAAAATCCGAAGTTAAAATTACGCGGAGACGGTATCCGAAGGCGCGGTTTCAGCGACCACCGACACGGGGATCGGCAACGAGTAAGGCTGCACCTTCTGCTTACGTTGTTTCCGTCTCTCTCGGCGTTCGCCCATCACTAGGCGCAGCTGCTCGAGCTTTCCGCGCGTGCGGCTGTTCTGGTCGTCGGAGTTGTCGTCCCACTGCACGCCTCCCGTGCTATCGTTTCCTGGTGCACTTGAAGACGAGGCCTGAGACCACTCTGTTTCTGTTTTATTTGCAGATGTGGAGGTTTCTGATTCGAGAGGTTTTAATGCTGTTTGTCCCGTTGATGTAAAGGTGGTACTTTTATCGGAGGGTGTACTACTACTACTTTCCCTGTACACAAAAACACACATATTAAAATTGTTTCTATTTTAGAAATATTACTATTAGATTCATAAACAGCCCGGTTTTAAAAAATGACCGTCAATCATATTCTCTCAAAAGTTAAAAAAACTATTAGAACTAAGGTGACCATACGGCTCGCTTTCATTATTTGACCACATTGTCATGGAAATGAGTGAATTTATACGTGATAATTTGCATTAGTGCAATTACAGCGATAATTTAAACTAGTGCAATTATCGCGATAATTTTCTGTATAAAAAAAATGGACAATTTTAATCTATTTTTTTTTTAATTATATAGCAACTAGAGCTGTATTCCATTTGCCAGTTGGTTCACTTAAGTCAGTTCAGATAAATTAGACAAAATGATTAAATGAATTGAATTAAACAAATAATGCATTTATTCCTGGTGAATTACTTCAAAGTAAATTAGAATCAGTAATTTCAGTACTGGAAATAAAGTCGGCGATATAATCCACCAAAATAAATAAATGATCTGGTTCAGTAAATGTAACTTAGATCTGATTCAAATGGCAAATGGAATACGCCTAGGTTGTCTGACATATAATGAACAAATGAATATAAGCATGTCCAAATATTAATAGCTGTATTCCATTTGCCACTTCGTTCATCTAAATCAGTTCAGATAAATTAGACAAATATGACTAAATGAATTGAATTAAGCAAATTGATGTACTTATTGGGGTGAATTACTTCAAAGTAAATTACAATCAGTAATTCTAGTATAGAAATAAAGTCAGCGAAGTAATCCAGCGAAATAAATAACTGATCTAGTTCAGTAAATTAAGTAAAATTTGATCCAAATGGTAAATGGAATACGCATAATTTTGTAAAGAATTGGATTGTTGCTCGTCAATGAACTAGTTAAATTATATAAAAATTTGTAAAAAATAAAATTATAGATTTATTTATGGTAGTCTGTATAACAGGAACTTAATCCCAATTACGGTACAAGGTTCCGACTCGCCGGGCCGATCTAGACTGAAAATTGTCTAAAATAGCTATTTTTTAAATTAATTGAAAAGCAATTTCCGCGTAAAAATTTATTTCACTAAATACTCTAGATATATAAAAAAGGAAGTAATACTAATTTTTTTATTCAACTGTTGTTTATGTTATAATTATCTGCCGGTTACATATAGAATACATATAATTTATATTATTATTTGACTACAAAATATTTTTTTTCCTGTTATTATAAACAAATTCAAGGATTTCAAGTCTGGTATTTGAATTCTAGGCTTTTTCCAGGATTTCCAAAAACTACAAATCGGTATGCTATTACTTATTTAGAATAACTACAAATTATTTTATTTCTTATAATAATTTAGTTTTTAAGCTTTTTGTTTAATCTCTATATAAGTTATTTGGCTCGAGTTTTTCTCAATGAGAATTTTTTGGGTATTACCCACCTGGTTTTACTGAGTCTTGGATTTTTGTGTCAAGCCTGGTTCACTTATAGAATTGCTGTATTTTATTTAATAAACCAATGATCATTTTAAGCAAATAAGAAGACATGAACCCTAACATTTTATTTTTATTTTCAGTGGTAGCTTCATTACGAAATATTTACATGTAGGCGACGGAGGAGTGGGTGTACCGAGTAGGAGAGAATATACAACTGAAATATAATTTACCAGTGGGTGGACTGATGATTACAGCAGAATATCAGCGAAGCGAATCTCGGTAAGTCATTCAAACGCACAATTAATTCTCAGAAATACATCTCACAAAAGAGATACTAATTTAATTTTCTATCAATAATCTTGATCATTCGATTTACATTCAAAATAAGAATATGAACAAGAAGTGACAGGTTCTCTACGTGCCATTGTTACACCATCGATATCGAGCAACTGAGGCAATTGAGTAGTTTGTTAAAAAAATTATAAAGAAGTACTTACCCATTTGTGGCAGGAGCAGGAACAGTAGCAGTGGTCGAATGACTCCTCCGACTAACACGCCTCAACTCAGCCGCGGGCGCTGAACACAACAAGTCATTCAATATGTGCACAATAGTCGCAACATCTCTCCTAGGTCTTCCTCTGGTGTCCTGCAGGGCGGGATTGAGGGCCCCACTGAAGGTCCCCGAGTATATACTCCCTCGACGAGAGTCTGTCTGCGAGGATGCCCAGTCGTCGCGGCCCGAGAGCACGTCGGCCGACAGACGCCGTAAGGTGTGTTGAAGATTTCGCGACGCTTGCGTCAGACTTGGCGGCCGACACGGGCAGTGTGATGATCGTGTCGGACTAGGGCTGCGCGGGCTCTGGGAATGTCTTGAACTCTGCACGGTGCTAAGCTGGAGTTGAATCAGCATCATATGGTCCCCAAGTCGCATGGTCAGGTTCAGCGGTGCTTTACCGCAGAGGAAATCGTTCACCTAATCAAACATTTTGTACATTCAGATGATAACAATTACGGGGCGTTATTAAATTGCTTCTAACACCACTTTACTCTTTAATCATGCACTAGCAAACTGCCGCCCCCTAGTTATAAGCAAAAGGCTTGATAATATATACAAATAGACAGAAAGTTAGTTAGATAAATAATACGTACCTGAGTATCGTTTAGTGATTCTAAAGCTTGCATTATTCCTATTTCGGGTTTTTGAGCCTGAAACAAAAATTAAATAAATTCCAACAGCCCCGAATTCAATCTCAGAAAACTAACAACTCTTATGGTGTCATGACCTGTAAAATAACTGCACTGAAACCTAGTTCAAAGAAGAGCTTCCATCCTCAAAATTGAGGAATAGGAATAACAACAAATAAAACTGTTCTTGTAAATGAATTGATTATGCTTGAGAGTAGCTTCCTCCAGAAATAAGGAATATATTAGTATTTAAAAGTTACATGATATAAACAAACAAATAATTAGAGATAAATGCAGTTAAATAATCGATGATGCCTCTAATTAAGCTAGTTGTTGATTCTGAACATGAGAATTAATTAAATGGGTTACATAAATGATTCAAATGTAACGACAATAGCTAAGGATACTTACAATCAGTCCTGTCTCCACATTGGGTAGCAGTGTAATCTTTGAACCGTCTGTGACTCCATTACAATGTAAATTTCCTTCTTGTAGTTGCCTGTAAGGGTACAATTATATTGTTTATTACAGATTAGCAATGGTAGCAACATGTTCTAAAGCTTGACGTGGTAGCAACATCGTATCCGTTGAATATGCTTCAGTAATCAAATTAGTATTTTTGAACGAACTTTATAGCTTCTCCATGCATTTTGTTGCAATTTAACACGTAATATGACACCAGTGGAGTGTGGAATGACTTAGCACATACAAGACTAGCAATCTGTTGAGCAAAAACTTCCAAGTGCAGTAACATAATTCACAGACAGGAAGAAAGCTCAAAATGATAGTTTTCACAGCAATTATTGAATTATTTAGAAAGATATACATACTTTTCGCGAAAGAGCAGGCAGATTCTGTCTCGAGGTACTTTGAGTTTCTTCGACACCATCTTCTTCAAACTTTCAATACTTATGCTAGGGTCAACAGTAAGGGCAAAATCTCCACCTGTTGTAGGGCTTATTTGTACAGAAATATGATTATTTGAGCCACACCCCTGAGAAATGGGGTTAGTGCTTGATTCAGCATCATTTTCCATTGTTCTGTTTACAAAACACGACCCCAATATCAATCTTGTCCTCAACACTACAATTTATGTGTTAACTTGCAAACAACTTTTAAACTCATTTTGAGCAACAAATATAACAACAAAAAAGTTAAAAATTTCTTAAAACGGTACTAACAAGTTTATTGAATATGGAGTATTTTGTAACAATGGGCAGATGACAGGAGGGGGCCACACGCAGCGACGCCCGCGAGGAATTGGTGAACAACTCTCGAACGGAGGTGGTATCTCATCTGATTGGCCCATTGCGTCTCAATCCCCCAAGTAGAAACAAATGCAAAAATTCAGTCAGGTAAAAAAAAACTCATCAAAATTATGTTTTAAATGTATATATTTGTATTACGGTATAAATATATTAAGGCAAATAATTGGAATTATTATTTAAATTCAATAAACTTAAATATTTTATTATTTTCGGTGGTGTTTTATCAATATAATAGGATACATTTATTTTTATGAAAAACTTAAACTTAAATTCACTGGTTTAAATAAAAATGCTTCTCGAAACAAATAAGAATAAAAAAATGAATAGAATAATATATAGATATTATATGTATAGAATTATAAATAACAGATTTCAGATCTATAATACTTTTTAACTACAAATTATCAATATACAACGCATTCTCACTCATACCATATCTTTTACACACTCGGTACCAAGTTCTTGAATTAAGCAGCGCATAAATGCCATTTCTTTACGCGCATTTTCGAATATGATTCTAGGATCAGTTGCGGTACACCGCAAGCAGTTAGGGGCGAAGACCATTGCAAGATTAGCTGCGTCCATTTTGGTAATTTGTACAACATCAGGTTTGCTGAACGTCTGCAGGAATCTAATAAGGTAACAGAGCACTAAGCGATTAAGTTGGGGCAAGCGGGCCACTATAGCGGACGCCTTCGAGCCGCTCATCGGCTCGGTGACGCACTCAGGATAAAGCGAATCGGGAATGAGCGGCTCGTACAATTCCCGATACCACAATTTAAGCAGGTTTGCTGGGACGTGAGCGTCACTGGGCTCTGGCAATTCCCATTTATCTATTTGCGCTTTACAAGCTGCTACTTCATCCACATCCGCCGAAACTCTAAATATCCCCTCCGTGACAAGTCCCTGTAATCTCAAAACTTGCTTCGATAATTCTACCTGCGGCCAAGGCAGTCGTCTATTCGGCCATCTGGAAGCCTGTAGTTGCATCACTTCTCGTAGAGTATTTCCAAATAAGCTGCCATGGAAAATTTGTGTTCTTGCTGCTTCGATATCATCATTCGTCGGTTTTCGAGCTTGGCGCTTGCCATTACAACCAATTCTTTCTAATCTACCGCAAGCGACAGTTGCGTAATGGCTGACTTGTACATGGATCGGCCATCGTGATACGTCTGGAAATGTTCGCGCGAAACTAGGATCGCGATGCCTATTTAGATAACCTAGCAAGGCAGGCTGGAAAGTTATGCTTGGAGGAACAAATGATAAGGCTATCGTCAAGAGCTCCCAACCCCTCAAAAGCGATTCGCGGGATGGATTCTCTGTCGTTTGACGGCAAAGTTGCACATAAAGCTCATCACGAAGTCTGAAAACAAACAAATATCATTGCACTAAATCATAGTTATTTGTCAAACTAGAGAGGAAATCAATATTTTTCCTACTCGAGTTGGAAGTCTGCCTCACGAGCATAGCGAGTGAGGTATTCAAACGAGAGTGAAAAAACGCGTTCCTATCGTTTTAGACAAATTTTTTCACGACATGCTTCAAATAAGATTTGTTCGAACTTTAAATAAAATTTACTGAACATTTTATATATTTCAGTCAAAATATAATTTAAGATTTGAAGAATTTTCAAAAACAAAAATTATATTTTTATTGTAAAATAACATCTATATAACATTGCAATTCTTTTTTGTATCTAGACATGGAAAACTAATTTTCCTCGCTAATTCGCGAGAAGAAATTTATAGTGAAAAAATATTATTTTCTTTGAATTACACTTACGCAGGCTGGCTAAAGGCGGCTCCAAGAATTTCAATTAACACAGAATTCAAACTAGTTCCGGGTCTGGCTTTCCTATCTCCCATATATACTTGCACTAGTCTAAACATATCTATTGCAGTTTTGGCATGTTGCTTTCCTCGGGCCGTTGCCAACATCGGCCTAGTAATAGCTCGGCTGGACCAACTTAACATATCTCGAACACTTGTTTTTCTCCTGAACAATCCGCGTCCTCGCAGATTTAAATTATCAGCTGCGAATTTCTCCATGTCACCTTCCGTATCAGGCGGCAAAGGAAGTTCCGCGGGTGTTCGAATCACTCCGATGCTGGAACGGATCATTGGACCCGTCCCGATTCCGATGCCGATTCCACCTGGAGCTAAGTGAGGACTGGGTACGGAACCATCTCTTTCATCCGGAGGCCATTTTAACTGCATATCACGTGGACAGCTATTGTAGATATGATGATGAGTACTCGGAGCAGTAGTTGTCGTACTCGTACTTTTAGCATTCGACGACGTGGTAGCTGAAGTACTACTACTATGACTAGTTGTAAATTTTGAACTGTTGGCGTATGGAAGGTTCAAATATTCACATTCAACTCTGAAATATAGAAAATACCGAATTATTATTGAATAAATATATTTTTCTGAGAAAATGTACCTATGAGATGGTGTTGGTAAACGATGAGGTATGTAACTACCATCTGATTGATCAGAATCTTCATTGTCCGGTTCATGTCCAGTGAGAGATTCACTCCCGCTGTCCGAATGTTCGCTAGGGCTATCCGAGTCTTGCGTCACTCCAGTCCGGTATCCAGAGTTGTGGTTCATGATGAAGTGTTGCAATGGAAGAAGATGGGCCTCGTGCCAGTTGGAGTAAAGCGGAGACTCGCGACGCGACGAGTCCCGCGGCGCCTGCGGATGCGAGCTGACGAAGCTGCTGCTTCGACACAGGTCGCTCGATTTCCGACGCAACTGAGGTGTGCTGGCCGAAAGTGACAACGCTTGACTTCGAGAACTTTTAAAGGAAAATGTTTAACATAAGAATCGCATGCAGTGTGTAAAAAAATAATTATGTAAGTTTACCCATTTCTATTATGTGTCGGTTGCAGATCACAGGTTTGAGTGGCTTGGTTACTAGTACTTGTCGCAGTAGCTGCATCTGTATTTTGTTTTAAGGTCTGTAACTTGGCCAAAGGTATTATATCACAATCGCTTGGTTTATGCCATACAGTTTTTTGAGAACTGGCATTATAATAGTAAAATCTAGCGGTGTTCGTGTCAAACAATTCCCACCATTGATTAGAATCGGTTCGTTTTACAGGCACGCCCTGCAAATGTATATACAGTCACATTAATGAGATGTAAACCAAAGTAGTTACAGCAAGTTTATGTGATTTGTTTATAGTTATTGCGTGTTAATATGTTGTAATGTTAAACATAAAAAATGATAACATACCTCCGGTGGATCCCACACACATTCTCCTGTGGTGAGATTTGCATACATATGCTCCCCAGTCTTGGGTTCTATTATTTCAACCCATTCTACCCTATAATTCATAACAGCAAAAAATAGTGAAAGCTGATTAAAAATGTCAAATCACAATTTTTTCATTTGAGGTTAGACACTGATATATTATAATGTTGAACTAATTAAACGAATATAAAGTTTATTAAACACGTCAAAGACCACATAATATGAAAGTTAAGGCGTAAAAAATACGAAAAAAGGTAAATAGAGAAAGTTAAGATGACGGGTGTGACAAGTTTTATTGATTTTATGGAAAAAAATCCACCAGATGGATAACTCACCTCGGTGTACTCATGTCGTTATCAGATAATGAAATGGTGATCCAATTAATAAGAAAACATTGTCACCTTGCAAAATTAATGATCATTTTAATTAAATAAACAAATAGTTTCTAGTACACAACACATCAAGAAACCATTTTGGATTACAGTGACATTTCATTTTCAAAACAAAAATCTCTAGCTCTTTAACTCACTAAAGAAAAGCGGGAAGAATATAGATAACCCAAATCTTTGTTGCTGGTGTTTATGTTTATATAAAAGTGAAATAAGTGTACTATTATTTATATTCTTGTTGAAATAATGTCAATAAACAGACGGGATTTACGTTATGCTCATTCAGAAGGTCATACAGATATTTGTTACACAGAAGATGGAAGGTAATTATATAACTACCTGTTGGTCTAATTAGATTACAAAACAATTTCTTTCCTAGACAAATGATAACATGTGGGAACGATGGTGATATTCGTATATGGGCCGGTATTGATGATATAGATCCAGAATCATATTGTGTTGGGGAAGGAGCCTTTAGCGTTGCACAAAAAGGGGACGATATTTATGTATGCAGAGATGATGGAAGAGTTATGGTACTCAAATATCCGGAAGGAGAGCGTAATGGAACTCTTACGAGATTTACAGCACCGGCTACTCACATTACAGTTGCTAAAAATGAACCTGTAAGTCAAAACTCTAAACTTTTAGTCACGATAATAATATTTCTATTAAATTTAGATCATTGCTTGTGTATCAGAAGACTGTTCCGTGAAAATATACAACAGTCCTCAAGATGTAGACTGCACAATCTTCACTGATCTCAAAGGTCCTGCTCTCGGAGTTGCAATATCACCCAACGAAGAATTATTAGCAGTTAGCTCAGGAGATTGCAATATTTACGTTTGGAAATTTAAAGAGAAACAATTAGTCAAAACCATTGAATGTGTTCCACGTTGTAATATATTTACTTCAGCTAAAATATTGGGTCGAATGAGCTTTGATCCAAAATCAAAATTTATGGCATATCCATCCGGGAAAGAAATAATCATAGTAGACACCGAAGACTTTAAAATACAATTTACTTTGAAGACTGACAAAGTACAGACTTCATATTCAATCGCGCAGTTTTCTCCTTGCGGTAATTTTATTGCTGCTAGCACCACAGAGGGTGATATTTGTATTTGGCGTTGCAAATCAGGAAGTGAACCAGCAATTTCAAACCATGAACAAAAGTATAACGTTTGTGCTATGGCTTGGAATCCAGAAGGCAAGAAAAACATTACATTTTTTCGTTAGTTTTGTTTTAATCGTTTGTTTTTAAACAGAAAAAGGTGAATTATCGTTCTGTGATATTAATGGACAAGTAGGTACTCTGGAATATACTTCTGGATCTGGAGACGAGAATTTATTTCCAGAAATTCAAGTTAGTAATGATACAGATATTAACGAATTAAATTATGGAGATAACGATGATGATGAAAATATTGTTTCACTAGAAAAATTTAAAAATGAAACACTTGGTTTCAATCCTCTATCTCCCACTGCAGGTAAAATTTAAAATTATTTCACCTACAACAAAAACATTAAAATGGAATATGATTTAGGGTCAAGTCGATCTGGATCAAGAGCACAATCTCCAGAAAGATCAAGATCTCCTCCTGTTAATTTACAACCGCCATTTCAACCTGGTTCTTCACCACTTCATTTATCACAAAGATTTATGGCCTTCAATGATATTGGAATTGTTCGACATCATACTGAGGAAGATGATGATTCTAGTATTGATGTTCAGTTCCATGATGCTACCTTTTTCAAAAGTTTGTACATGAAGAATCATTTAAATCATACGATGGCCAGTTTATCTACAGCTGTTTTCGCTTTGGCTTGCGAAACACCCAGGTATTTATTTTTTATCTTATGTCCCATCAGTCGAAATAAAACCAAAACCTTGAAATTATTATATCTACCAGTCTGGAATTTCTGGAAATTTTCGGACGAAATCTGAAATTGAAAAATAATAATTTGATATTCTTAAAAATCATTGCATTTGTAGTACCTGCAAACAGTCAAAAAATAATTATTTAATTTAGTTTCCCATTTTAATATTCCAATTATATTTTTGCAGTTTTTAATCCAGTTTTTTCAGTAATTAGATAACCAATTAAATTTAAAAATATTTAGAAACAAGTTTATTCCCTACAATTTTTATTTGACTCCTTTTTCTCTAAAAAAATTGTTTACAAGATCGTTTATTGCTCTCAATTTCATCAGCGTCTGTTTCAATTTTTTATTCGGCTTTCCTTTAAACCATCTCAACTGACATTCGTACTCTCTTAATTTCACATTTATTATACACCAACGTTTGCTGAACATGAGTTTTTGTTTGTTTTTAGTAAACTGGTCTGTATTCCACTAAAAGCTGGTGTGAAAGAATGGTCAACTGAAATGACAGATCTAGAAGAAATTTTATGTATATCTGCATCATCCTGTATAGTAGCAGTAGCTACAAATGTTAGAATGTTGAGAATCTTTTCAGCTTTTGGTTCACAACGAGCTGTTTTATCTATTCCCGGTCCAGTAGTTTCAATTGGTTCTTTCAAAACTTATGTTCTAGTTGTTTATCACGCCTGTACTGCACATTCTAAAGATCAGAATTTATCTGGCATGTTGGTTCATTTAGACGGTAAGAATTTCATTGACTCTTTATTTATTAGTTAGTAATTTATTATATATTTAGGTTCAGAGATCACGAACAAAATCATTCCAATTCCAATTACTCCGCAATCAGTTTTAGCATGGGTAGGATTCACCGACGTTGGTTCTTTGGCAACTTATGATTCTGCTGGTTTATTACGAATTTGTCGGTTAAATTCTGGGGCTTGGATTCCAGTTGCTGATACTACAATTCATGTAATTGTATTCGTTTAACAGTCTATTTGTTTTTATTAATTAAAACTTATTTTAGGCAAAAGGTGCATCCGACTCTTACTTTTTAATTGGCGTTAGTGAAACTAGTCAAGATTTTCGAGTTATTCATTGTAAAGGTGCAATTTATCCTGCAACAACACCGTTGCCACTTATTATTGAACTTCCCATGCAGGTACCACTTTGTGAACCTGACACCGACAAAACGCAAATGGAAGATAAACTCTTTAGGTGGTCGCTTTTTGAAACTGAGCAGCCTGAAAAGGCATTCAAAGAAACTGCTATAAAATTATTTGCTGTATGTTATTTGAGCAATTTATCGAATTTATTAATGAAAATGTTTTATTTTTGTAGCTCGCATGTAGGAATAACTTAGATGATAGAGCGTATGAGTTATTGGAAATGTTAAATAATCCAACTTTAGTTACTATTGCACTTAAGTACGCTAATAAATTAGGCCGAAGTCGATTAGTTGAAAAACTCACAACTCTTTTGAAAAAAATGCAGGGAGAGGATACTAATAATGAGGTAAATTATTAATATTATTATTCATTACACTAATTTTGATGGAAATATTTGGTTATTTTTTATTAGAATAATCCAAATATATCAATTAGACCAGTTTTAAATCGTCGTCTTAAAACAAAAACACAAGCTAGTCAAGTTATCGAATCTCAACCATCTCAGCCAGTTTGTTCACCTGTAAGTTTTTGAACATTTTTCACTTGAAAATTTGTTATTTATTTGCTAATAAATTTTCAGGAACTTTTTACGAACACATCAATTATTTTAGACGACTCACAATCACAGTCAAAGGTAAAATTCGCAAAAATATATAATTTCTTACATTCTCTACTTATTTTATCTTGTGATAGGATGATTATATTCCAAAAACAAACGCCAGAAATCCTTTCATCAAAAAAGTTGCTGAACCTAAACGAAACCCTTTAAGTTTAACAAATTCCAATGATGATCTTGACAACACATTTCCAGTTATAAATAATTTAACTAGCACAAAACCAGAAAATAATAAATCAGAAAGTAGTAAACCAGCCACTCAAAGCAACAAAATTGAAAAAGAAACTTTCACTACGTGGTTTAACAAAGAAAAACCAATAATAGAAAAAGATCATCCGGAGTTATCTCCAGCAGATTTAGTCAAATTTGCTCTGAAGTTATTCAAGAAACAAGCGGAGAAACGAAAAGCCAGTGATGATGGTGAAAGCAATACTCAGAAATCCAAACAGCCAAAGTTGAGCGCCTTCGCTTTTTCTAAAAGTTAGATTTTAATAGGTAAGACTGTTAGATTATTATTTATGTTTTATACTCTTAAAAATATCGATTATTTTATTTATCAACTGTTTTACTACATGTATTTTATATTACAAATGTTTTAAAACAAACATTTATTTATTTGGATGCGAAAAAAGACCTTTTGCAAACATTAATTTCCATTCGGATCCATTTGGATATTCATATTTTCCGAGTGCATCCTTCTTGAATTTTGTACTGTATCCTGGTGCCTAAAACAATTTATTAAAAATATTGCAATTCTCTTACTGTTGGTGCCTGGTATTTAGCATTTTTAACCAGTGAAGGATTTTCAAAATGTTCGTGTTGTTGATCAACATATTCAATCATTCTTCCATCCATAGTTCTGGATAAAGAAACGTAGTCCCACATTTGTAAATGTTGAACCATTTCACACAACCCAACTCCACCCGCGTGGGGACAAACTTTAACTGTAAACAATTTAACAATTAGTTTCTTATTAAAATAATTAAAGTTTAGTTTGTACCTCCCAATTTTTTGGCCATGAAATAAACTGAAAGAATCTCGTTGACTCCTCCAATTCTGCATGAATCAATCTGACAGAACTGCATAGCATTGGCTTGTAAAAATTGTTTAAACATGATTCTATTGCAACACATCTCCCCAGTTGCAACGCCGATATCTAGAGGCGCTAGAGCTTTAACTATTTTCGCGTGACCTAAAATATCGTCTGGAGATGTAGGTTCTTCAATCCAATGGATTTTAAATTGTGCCAGTTTTTTCATCCATTCGATTGCTTGATCTACTTCCCAGATTTGGTTTGCATCAACCATCTTTAAATAAATATATTAATATATATTTTATTAATATTCTTGCAAAATATTACCAATTTCTTATCCCAACCGATTAGCTTACGGACAATTGAACAACGTTTTATGTCATCTTCTAAATTTTGTCCAACTTTAATTTTAAATGCAGTAAAACCTAAATCAATATATTTATGGCATAATTCTGTTAGAACATCTTCAGTATAACCGAGCCATCCTTCAAATTAAATCATCATTTTAATATCTGCATATTTTTGTGAGAACTATTTTGTATTACCAACTTGTGTAGTATATGCAGGATATCCATTTTGTATAATTTCAGCGATTCGTTCTTCTTTATTAGCTTGTCCTTCTTTCAGTAAATCGATTGCTTCTTCTTTTGTTATAACATCTGATAAATATCGGAAATCAATTGTTGAAACCAATTGTTCTGGTTCCATATCAGCTAACAATCTCCATAATGGTTTGTTTAGTATAATGGCCCATAAGTCCCATAACGCATTTATTATTGCAGCAGTAGCTAAGTGAACTGCTCCTTTTTCGGGTCCGACCTAAAATATATTAAATTAATTATGTTTTAAATTAATAATTGATAACTTTACCCATCTTAGTTGTGATTCACTTGTAAGTGACCTCCAAAATTTAGCAAAATCTTTATAAATATCAATTGCACTTTCGCCAACAACAAGATGCGATAAAGATTTTACTGCTTGAACAACAATTTCAGTTCCACGACCTAATGTAAAGGATAGTCCATTACCTTCTGTTCCTTGGGCGGTGCGAATTGTTACATAAGCACAAGAATAATCAGGATCTGTGTGCTACAAAAATTAATTAAAATATTTTAATATTAATTAATTATATAAAATGTACGTACCATAGCATCAGATCCATGAGCGCCTAAAGATGTTGGGAATCTAACATCTTTTACGTCCAAAGAAACAATTTTTAAATTTTCTTTTGTTAATTTTGCCATTTTGAATACGTGCTTTCGAGTAAATTAAGTGGTTTTATCTACTTTTGTAACGTAAAAACTTAAATAAATATGCTGGTTTTTGTTTACAATAAATGTTTTTCTGCTATAATTAGCGCTTGAGTTGATAAGAAGAGTAAGTATTTAGACAAAGTATTATCTGTGAAATTGTTATCAAGAAAAATTTTTACTTTCCGTAGGAAATGAGGGGTAATATTTTATAATATCTTCTATTTCTTTTTCTATTAAGTTTATTTTGTGTTGAATTTTTTCTAAAATATAATATTGCTTATTTAATAAACATTTAACATTTTTTACTGGATCATTAGATTTTTCTTCATTAAATTGTTCGTCGTTCCAAATAGAATCTAAAGTATCTTTCATACGGCAAATACTTAAAAATAGAGATTCAAGCGTGGAATAACTGTAAATTAAAAGTTATTTTTAAACATTTATTAATTTATATTCATAATAATATAGTCTTACATTGGTACGCGTATATTTTTAATAGAACCATTACTACAACTATATATTTGATGCTCCAGATTATCCACAATGTTTGTGATCTGATTAATATAAAAATCACTTACAGAAATAGAATTACGTAATTTTTGTTCTTGGAACCGAACTATGTTATATTTTTTCCATAATTCTATAAGCTGAAATAAAGGTTGTTTATTCCAGAGCGTATGATAACTAAATTTATATAGATACTTTTTCTTCGTTGGCAGCAACTGTCATGTCTTGAAATAAAAGTTCTCGCGCTAGATTCTGAAACGTGGTAACTTCTCGGTCAGTATAGAAAAGCCAGGAATTAATTATTTCATTAAAATCTTCGAATGTTATGTTATCATCTTGTGTCTCCATTACTTCAAATTTTGTTTACTTACTGATTTAATTGCTATAGTTATTGTCCTTTTTTATTTTTTCTTCTGTTTGATTTAACATTCGTTGATGAGGGTGATTCATTACAGGCGCAACATTTACATTTATCTTTAAAAAATATATGTTATTAATTAAAAATAATTTGTTACTTTCTTACAATTACTTTCTATTTTGTGGGACTTTTTCTCTGTTTGTACTGCAGTTTCAATTTTCTCAACACTTTCCACCGGCTTTTCTTCTTCAGTTATTTTCGTACAAGGACAACCCTGTTTTAATTCTTTAATGTCGGACGTGGATACTTTTTTATTTAAATGAAATTTATTTTCATAAGGTTTCTTTTCTAATTGTTCTTTTAATAAAATGCTTTCCAATTGTTGTAATTCTAATTGCTTCATTGCAATTTGTTGTTCAATGGTTAAATTTACAGTTGTAGAAGATTCCCGGGATTGTAGTGATTGGAAAGGCGAACTAAAGATTATTTTTTAATTTGGTAAAAAGCATTCTATTGTAAAATTTTGTATCACCTTTGATATGGTGGACTAGACACGGAGGAGACAAATGTGTACGATACTCCTCCCGGTATTATTTCCATTTTAGTTTGAGGAGTAATTTGGGGCACATTATTTTGTGTTAAATTATATCCTATAATTATATAGTTACAATTAGAACAATAGTTTTGTTGTTAGAAATCATAAATTTATTAAAATTAGATATTATTTATGTTTTTTATTCCACAAAATATTCAGATATTGTTAGTGGCGGGCGGGGATTGACATATTTTGTAACTTACCTAATTGTGGATTAACAGGAGCTGGTTCTGAAAAAAATCCGTAATTCATTATTAAATGACACAAATAATTTATCAAAATAATTTATTGAAAAAGTAACAAATGACAATATTATTTTGAGCATTCTTTATCAACCAATTTTGATATATTTTCATATTCAATCTTAATCTTAGCTAATTGATTTTTGGCAGTAAAGAGATCTGGTTTCAAACCACAGTAGCATTCTGTTTCTTTTTTTAAATTTTTCAATTCTTCTTGTAATTTATAAACTTTCTTGATTTCTTCTTGAATACTTAATAAATTATATTCGGGTTCATTAAGCCATGGATATTTATTTATATAAAGTAATAATTTATTTTCGTATGATTCTATTTGAAGTTTCAGTTTTTGTAGTTCAGCTTCTGAAATTGGTGCAATTCGTTCAAAGAGTGTTTTTGCAGCTTCAATTTCCCTGAAAATATTCAAGGATTTATTTGCATTAGTGTTTTTTTTTAATTATTTATTGACAGCCAGATTCATAAACCGAATTAGCACAAACACAATTTTTTATTTCGTTTTTAGCTCTCTTCAATGCATGAAACAAGTTTATTTTAACTTGAGTTAAAAAGAATGTTAATTAGCATCAAATTTAATTCATTTCTTGAATCTTTCTTAATTTGAAACAGACTTATAGATAATATTAAAAACGGTGTTAGCGCTAATCCGTTTTATGAATCTGCCTGTTAATAGTTAGTTGAACTGCCAAATTTTTTTTATTTTGTCTAAATAAACAAAACAAACCAAAATTTTGACAGAAGTGTCAATTATTCGTACGACAGGTAACATCACTTTGCTGTTGTTTATTTAAATCAAGTTTGAAATTTAAATTTTCGCGGTGCAATTGACCATTAAAGACTTACCGTTCGATCATCTCAGTTTCTTGAGATATATCTGCAACCAGCTGCTGTAAATCTTCATAATGCCCTTTTAAAATATTTGACTTGGTTTGATAGTTATATCTTGCAGTTGCATATTCTAAATAAGACATTTGGACGTCAATAAGCTCGAGTTTATTAACCCCAGATGCTTCTTGGAGTCTCGTAAATTTATCTAAAGTTTCTCGGGACGTAGAACTGAGACTGTCTGGTCTTATTTTAAGTGCTGATAAAACAGCATTATACTGAGTATCTGAGAAATATAGTAAAAATTTGATCAAAAAAGATAGGTTATAAACAAAATAAATTACTCTTATCTTTGTAGTACTGCAACTGATCTTTTAGTACATTTATCATATAATCTGCATCCTGATTATTCTTTATTGTGTATCCAATATCCTCTTTTATTTCAGATATATTCATTTTATATTTAGGTACTTTCTTCAACTTTAAATAAACCAAATAAACTGTCATTTACAAACTATCGTGAAAGTAGCTCAAGTTTTGTCAAAAAAGTAGTATGTGCTGTCATCTGTAATGGAAACAATGCAACTATTTTAGCCATCAAATTTAACCTGAAACATATGTAGTAAACGTCAAAAAGGTCAATAATTTTTCAATGGTCAATAGCAATTAATTCAGCTAAAAAACTATCTTTATAGTTGCATACAACTAAATTTCCTATGACGTCTGAAAATCATACCATATCAGTAAAGAAAAAAACATTTTTTAAATGTATAAAACATAATTTTCCCGATGTTGATGAAACGAAAATAGAGACAGAACTGTTTTTGGAAGCTTCAAAAGAAGTTGTAGAATTAATTGTCAGACTGGGTAAAGTATTTGCTCCTGTAAAATATGATATGAATAATAATATAGAAAAAATACATTCTATTTACGAGAAAGATAAAATTAAGAACAAATATCTTCAAGACTTAATTTTACATGAAAAAGAACAAGATGAAAACTTGGCAACTAGCGGATTGCAATGGCTAAGAAGGTAAAATTCAATAATTCGGTTAATTTTCATGTGGACAATACATTTTCAACCTGTTTTAGAGCTTTGCATTTCATATTGAGATTTTTTGAAGGTATTGTTGAATCTCATAAAGATGGCACGAAACCTGAGAATTTAGAAAAACTTTTAAATGTTGCTTATGCTGAAACATTAATGCCTTACCACAGATGGTTGTCACAACAATTGTTTAATGTAATGTATAATTTTGTGAAGTTTCTATTTCAATTCCAATTATCCTTATATATTTTCAGATTTTATGTAAAATGAGTTTAACACGGACACAGTTTTTTGAAATATTGGCGAACAGTAAAAATGTAGATGATGAAGTTGTTATTCGTGATATGGAACGGTTCAATGTAAATCTTAGAAAGTGTATTTTAGATTTATCTTCATTTTATTTAAATAACCAGTTAGAAAATGTTGATCGTGTATAATATAGCATATAATATTTGTTATTTTGTTCTGTGCAATAAATATTTATAATGTAAATAAATATCATTTTTAAACTACGTTCAGTAGTTTAAAATCAAGTAACGCCTTTGAAGAAATCATGCATTTCTGTGAGGAAATATTAATTTTTTGGATATATCTAATGTTCGCATAAAATTACTAAGAACAATTAATAACAAAAAATAGACTTTTTTCATATTCTTTGTGCACAAGGGTTTATTTATATTGTAGAGAAATTTTATTGCAACGATATATTTTGTAAGATTTAACGATACTCAAGACAAACATCGATAATTACTTTAAATATTGTTTAAATTCTTTTTAAATATATTTCTCCTAGAGAATTTATGATATTTAAATGTAAAATTATATTATTATAATAAGTAGGTTGTATTTAAAATATGTTTAAAAATAAACAAGAAAATTTATAATACTGATTTAATTTAAATAAGTCTTAGTTAGATCTCGTGAACTTTATATACATGTCCCATGAAAACTATGCTAAACTAAATATTTATTTTCCATGTTAATTTTTGTGGGACAAATTACCATAATGACTCCGTGTTTAATCTATTTGGCACTTTTGGTATTTATTAAAAAATATGGCATATTAATATTAACTAAAGACATTCACAATCAAACTTACGGTTGTATAATCACCATGGATATTTTTTATTCATTATGTTCTTAAGACGATTTTGAGATTAAGGGCCAAATTCATAGTCGGGACTCATCCTCACTTCATTCTCACCTCACACTCAAAGTCGAAGTAACTAAGGCAATTAACTAAAAAATGTGTACAATTTTAGTTAGTCGCCTTAGTTACTTCGACATTGAGTGTGAGGTGAGAATGAGATAAGGCTGAGTCATGACTATGAATTTGGCCCTAAGTTTCGACTATGAAAACCGACATTAATGACCTTTTATTTCAAATTATGTTGCAATAATCTAACATCACATATGTATCTATAAAGAAAAATATTTCAACAACAATAATGTAACAGTTTATCTACAGGTATATTAATGTAAAATATTTAAAATTTCGAAATAAGAAATATGCAAATTTAATATGGTTTGTATATTAAGTTATGGCAAATGATTTTTTTTAGATTTTTAAGAGACTGCTCGTTGCGTTCGCCATGACCAGTTCAAATTCTACTGCATTTTTGTGGTATCATTCAAAGATCTTCGTGGTTGTTTCCTATATCTCTGCTTCTGCTATCACTGCCTGCAGATTTCTCATAAAACATCTGTCAACTCGTTTCTCAGTAAATTTCGCTTCTCATTTCTTGATGTAGTCTTTTAAACCAGTTTAGAAGTTAATTAGAACGAAGAATTACATATGCAAAATTGTAAGTAGATTAAATCTATCAATCTTTTTAGTAAAGTTTCGCCAGGATTCGAATTAACTACAACAAATTGTACTCAAAATACGATTTGATTATATTTACTTTTAAAGTTTGAAGTTTAGTTTAGTTAACATTTTCTTGACCAATATTATTGTAACTTGATTTTAGTTACTATCATATGTTAATGATTGGCAGTCAGTCCAGGACAGAAACAACTTACGTCCGTACATAAAAAAATTATTGCTAATTAATCATCAAAATGTGATTATGCATGTGTTTTGCTAAGGTTTATTTTATTTACTAAGATATTGTTTGTATGGTTTTAGGAACATCACGATCCTGGCATCATCTCCTGCAGCCTCAGTATCAACTTGACGCAGTTGTCACTGTACATCTTTTCTTGAAATAGCATCAGTATAATCAACGCCGAATGTTAAGAACAGTAAAGTAAGAACTTATTATTAAATATTTTTACAAGTTTTATACATTTTAATGATAACAATATTTCGATAGTTTTTTCTGTCTACCTATTAAAAATAATGATACATATATTTTATTTAATATTTAAGTTTGAGTTTAAAAGATTATGATTCAATGTTGCTGAATTTTTATGTGCAAAATACAATACGACGTTTTGATGGCTGACAATATATTATATTTTTTTTTGATAATGGTGACGACCACAACAATGTATTAAACATAGTACGGTACCGATGAAGTGTAACTAACTTTGTTACTTATTGTCAAAGGTTCCTAAATTATTTAGAGAAAAATACGCCAAATAAAAGGTGAATATAATTAAAAAATAAAATAGTTTTTACGAAATTATTTATGGCCAGTTTTAAGAATTGTTTAAATGAAAAATATCGAATCTCATGTTTGACAGCAATGATATGTTTATTAAGATACGATAATGTTCATCTAAGAAAAAAATAAAATTTAAGTAACAGCGGTGCAATTGTTCATTAGCAGAAAACAGCAGAAAAATAATGTTTAATCGCTCATTAAGTGGTTATTTATACTAGCAGTCATTGTAATTTACAAATAAGAAAAATGAAAAACTTTTATCCAAATTAATTTAAATATAAATTCATTTTTTGTTTTGTGTTTTTGCAGTTTTTTCTAATGTTACCAGTTATTCTGTTACTAATATTATATTGTTTATAGGGAATTCACGAGATCTACAATCATCTCCTGCAGCCTCAGCGCTATCTTGGAGCAGCTGGTGTTCTAACCAACTTCTCCGAAGCTGTTATCATCGTGGACAACGTCACCGAAGGTTGTATCATCTTGTCGCAGCTCGAGTCAACATCTTCTCTTGTAAAAGCATCAGCAAAGCCGAGACCGAATGTCAAATCCGCTGCTCGCAACTTTTGTATAAGAAGAATATTATTTTAATATTATCAATCGGTTACGAGTGACTAACAATATTTTTTATTTTTAAACAATCCAGAATTATTTTAGACATAAATATTTGAAATAAAAGAGAGATATAATTAAATTTGTTTCACTTTTTATTATTTCAAGTATATTTTTCTAAATTGTTTACGACCTGTTAAAAGCAGAAAAATAAAGTTAATGACCCTTAATCGATTATTTATTCTGGCAGTCATTGTACTACAGTATTTTTACCCAAAATAATATTTAATATGAGCTCTAAAAGCTTTCTTTATAATATTTTATTTTATTTTAAAAATTAGGAAATCAGACAGAATTTATATTTAATCATTTAAAACAATTATGTATTTGTATTTATAAGGGAATATAAATAGCTAATTGTTATATGAATGATTAATCCAGGCTTTATATCTATCTACTTGAAATAAACATTGTATTCATAAATAAATAAAGCAATTTCAATAAACATTGTAAAATTTTTTTATTAATAAATAAATAATATTATAGTACAATAATAAATATGTTTTAAATTGATAATTTACAAAAATTCTTTTTAAAACATATTTATTCTTTAAGAATAAGAAATATTGTGATAAGTTGTTTGAGAAAACATACATCTTATTACAATATTTCGTATTAAAGAATAAATATGTGTTAAAGAGAGTTATTATATAATACTGAATGCGGTGTGCATGGACGACCCCAAAATTTATATTAGTTGCTGAAAAAATCGCTAATTAAGACACAGTAGCTTACACGCACGCACATACACTTCTCAAACATATACATACATCTCAAAAGTAGTTACAGTGGCGCCACCAGTGCTGCGGCGAAAGTTTGAACTAATATCGCATTTATAAATAATTGATTTCTGCCAAAACTAGACGTTATTTACAAAAGTCTTTCAGATAAAAGTTGTTTATTCTTTCATTCTCTACGGCGTTTGCTTGAAACTTTTTTCTCTACAACCCTTAACTTCGAAGATACAAATAACCACCCTTAAAGTGGAATATCTTCCCTACCAATGCAAATTTGGGGTCGTTTCTCAGCACCGCACTCAGTATTAGGGCCTAGAAGCACTATGCAAAATTTCAGCGCGATCAAAAATAATTTAAAATAATGATCGAAAAAATCTTAAGTGTATAGTCCATGGTTTTAATTTTTTAAACTAAATTAATAAGGATATATTCGAGATCGCTCAAATTTTGCAGGTGTTTTCTAGGGCCTAATACTGAATGCGCTGTGCTCGGACGACTCCAAAATTTACATTAGTTATTGAGAAAAAAGTCTTTCAGATAAAAGTTGTTTATTCTTTAACAGACACAAATGTCTTACCCAAATTCTAAAGTAGTGTTACCTCAACTCTACGATAGTATATGTCTTACCACAATGTGACAGTAAAAGGAAAAAGTTAATTGAAAGATGGGAGTTATTTGATACAGTAATATTTATTATATATTTTTACTATATTTGTACTAAATATATAAGTAAGCCTATATAAAAATACATCACTCTACACACATTATACATTCATATATAATTTATATTGTGCAATTTAAGAAATCAAAGAACTGTTAAATAAAAATGATGTAAATGAAGTATAATAAAAAAAGAATCCTTAGGCCTATCTTTAAAAAGCATCAATGAGTTATTCAAATTGCACAACCCTAAATTTTACAAATTTACAACAGAATTAAATATAATTAAAAACAAATACGTAAAATGTTAAAAATATTATCGTATTTCTATAACATCAAAACCGTTACACATTAAATTTATTTGACATTACGCGATATCACAATATACGTGACCTTTCTACCACACACGTATTAATTCGTTTCGTTTCGAAGACTCACGTTTTACTAAAAAATAACGATATATTATAATCTAATACAATAAATAAGTTTATATACAGTCTTTTTGTCTAAGCTCAAAATCCTACTTCTCAATTTATTATCGAGTACATTTCCAGAAATCATTCATACCTTCTATATTTCATTATATTCATAATATTTATTTATATTAATCAGAAAAATTAATAAATAATAAACAAAAATCATCAATAAGTATACAGTAGAAAATAATAAACATGTTTAAAGAAAGTTATATACAATAATACAACTTAAACAACCGTATTCCTATCTTCGTCTAGCACAGTCTCTGGCATTTCTTCATCAATGGAGGACGTCAAACTGCCCGTGGAGAACTCATCCAGGAAGTCGAAACTAGAGACAGCTTCTTTCTCCTTCTCGCCGTAGCGCACGAAGAAGTCATCGCGGCCGATGATGCAGGGACGCTGCACGGTAGGCACGCAGCGGAGTACCGCTAGTTGGGGCCGTACGGCGGACGCTAGAACCACAGTCAGGTTCTCAGCTCCAGTGGTTAAACGGCCGTTTCCGTGGGGGTGCATGGTGCCGAGTTTGATTCTGAGATCGGTATGACATAAATACAGTTCGTTCGGCAACTGCCATGCAAGCACAAAGAAACGCAACAGCCAAGAAATCAGAAACTTGAACTATCACTCAAGATTAATCTGTACAAAATTCTCTGCATATTAGAAAAATAATAGTCAGCGCTCATAGTGGAGTTTAATGTTATCATATATTTTTTAGCAAAATATCTGTTATTATATTGAAATAATTTTTAACAAAAACGAAATGCTTCAATGTAATAAAATTTTAATAAACAAATTTTTTTTTGTAAACTTAAAAAAAGTTCAAGTTTCTGTATCAAATTTTAAATAAAAGATAGATAAACAAATATTAAAGGAAGAAACAATAAAAGCAAATCAAAGTTTAGTAATAAATTGCAACAAAAAAATTAATGTTCATTCAGTAGCTGAACGAACTGTATCGTACTGATGTGATATTTGAATGAATTTTACTTAACAGAATTTCGGTACTGTAAGTGTCTCTGGGGCTCTACGTTACGTTACTTACAAACATTTAAGTGATTATAATACCTTTCTTTTGTCTGTTAAACCGATGGATACGATGAAGATGGCCGTAATCGGGTGGATCGTCCGTTGATTCACTGCTAACGCTTCCTCCACAAGATGATGTTGGGGAAGAATCGCTGGAAGCCATCATTACGTCTAGGAGATTCGCCCTTGCCTATGAATATAACAATGTAAAATATTCTAATAAACTGACATATTATAACTTACTTTGGGGTCATTCAAATCTACGGTTTTTTCAACATGAATCCAACCAGTAGGTCTACAGGCTTCATCCAATTTGGCGACTTTATCAACACCTTCTGCTTCTTGTGCTGGGACACTCTCTTCTCCTTTTCTAATCATCCTATTCAATTCATCAATAACATCTTTGGAAGTCGCTCGTTCATGAAAACTAACAGCTCTATGCGGAGGACCATCAATCACACTACTTCCTAATAAACCGGAAGTACTCTGTGGTAACCTCTCAGAGGTGATTACTGGTTTACTCGATGGTTCTTTCAACAAGCTTGGTTTAGTTGATTTCGCTTTTGGTTTTGAGTTACGGTGATCTTTCGCAGGAATTCGAGATTTCATTGTTGATTTTGATTGTTGAACTGGCTGAGGGATTTTCTTCGAATGTGTAGGACTTGCTTTTGGTGAACTTGATTTAAGAGGTGTAGAGGAACGTGAAATTTGTCGGCGAGGAATTCTACTGACTATTGTATCTGGGGTGGAAACACTAGAAGTTTGGGACTCGGTCATTCCACTCGAAGGAGATAAATGTTCGCGATCGGACAATTCAGATGTTGAAGTATTTAAATCTGTTACGGTTTTGGCATCCGGAGTATCACTACTATTTAGATAACTATTGTTACTTATATTTGTTTCTAAATCTTCGTTCACTTTTGTATTGTCACTGCTGCAATCACAACAATCATTATTTGTTAATGTAATATCTTGATCAGTCACTGAAAACGATTCTATTAAACTACAATTTTGTACAGTACTATCTAAAAATGAAGTCTCATCACATATCACTGTATTTATAATGCACTCAGTTACTTCCTCACTTTGATTCACTTTATTTGAATTTTGTTCATTTAAAGCTAATTCTGCACGCAACTGTTTGAAATTTACATAATTTTCATTGTACTTTTCACTATACAGTTTCGCACTATCACAACAGTTTGTCAATTCACTCTCACTTTGCGTTGAAGTGACATCTTCTATATTTTGCGGTGGAGCTTCTATGCTAAAATCTCTCGTTTGATCTTCATGCAGAACAGAAGACGGTCTTGAATCACTTTCTTCCCGCGTGTGGCAGTAAAGTTGTTGTTCTGCAATGAAAGTTAGGACGCTTTGCAACGCTTGTTCTCGATCACAGTGTTCCGATAGGCAGCCAGCTGCGCTTCTGGAAGAAATTGATGCTAAACTCTTCGTGCTTTCAAACTTAACAAGTCTGTAAAAGTCTCTGGTAAAGTCAGTACCAACTGGATGAGATTCATTCGTATCATCACTGCATCCACTTAATGCAGCTGAAGATCTTTTAGAACAAGTTTCTTGTTCATAAGCATGAAAACAATCTTCAGAATTAGTTTCAGCACTTGACCAACTATCACCAGGCGAAGTTATATTTTGATTTCCATTCACAGCGTAGGGCCAGCGTTTTTCTGCTTCATTATTCGCAGAAGTATCCATCAGTAGAGCCACTAATTCACCTCCTACTTTATCCGCCATATAACTAGAACTATTCCACAGACATTCGTTAGAATCTTCTTCAAGTTCTAAGGCATTATTTTCTTGAATACTAGGCAAAGTTGATAAAGAATATTGTCCAGGAGTCATAATTTCACTTGATTTTCTCCAGACTGCTTCATGAACATCTTCGGAAGATAAACTTAAACTCCAGTCTTCCAGTTCAGCCCGATCGTATTCGAGTTCTAGAAGATCACGCTGATGTTGTTGCAAAGCAGTTCTCGATTCATCTAATCTTAACCACTGTTGTACGTATTCTGTATCCCATGTTGTATAATCATGTTCGTCTTGACCGCTACACCAAGAAATTCTTGAGTGAGTTTCTTCATCTGGGTATTCTACGGAAGGAAGAAGTGTTGTTGCTTTTGCCCGTCGAAGAGGATTGATATTTTTATCCGTGATATCTAACAAAAGAATACTAGGTGAACTCGACATGGGAGATGATAATGAATAGCAAGGTGATGGTGCTGTTGTGATTTTTAAACAAAGATGTGAATCTGAAAAACTTCTCATGATATGTTGAAATGGAAGAATGCCTTTTGAAGGTGGAAAACTATTTCTCGGATTAATTCCTAACGCAAAATTCAACGGGATATATAAAATATCTGGATCACACTGGTCTTCAACAACTATTATTCTAGTTTCTGGATGATCTGATTCATCAGTTGCTTCCTTCAGATCTTCGAGTCCTCGAACTGCTTCACCGGAAACTCGGTTGACTTCTCCTTGAACATCTGAAGACATTGTTGAATAGCCTTCGTCTCTATTTCCACTTTCGGGAGATTCGTTCCCAGTTTCTTCTTCACTTTTACTGTTTGATTGAGCTATAAATAAAAATAAATATTTAAAATTATAATATAGCACATTAATTTGGAGTTTACCTAACAGAGGCCTGGATCGTCTGTGACACTTGGCGTTTTGAAATACAGGAAATTGCAGATTTAGTGAAACCGGACGTTGTGGAGGAACCCAAAGAGATGAATCTACAGCAGACAAGGCTTCTAATAATCGTTGAGGAGTGACTTCAGTTCCTTTTAGTTCCGTCCAAAGTTTCGCTAAAATATGATGTCGTTTTTTATCTTCCAATGACAATCTTGTTTCTAGAATATCTGCATCAGCTGACAAGTGTTTTTCATTTGTTTTATTAATGATTTCATTGACTATCACTCGATCGTTGCATTCGGGTGAGGTTTTCTCTTCGTCCAGAATATCGGAATTGAAAGAGTTGCAGTGTCTGATTGTAAGATCGGAATTTATTGGTGAAGTGGGTAACAGTGAATTATGATCTGAACTGTTGGATGTGCTTTGCATATCCGTTGCAGAACTTTGAGTGATGGTTTCTTTTTCTGATGAGGAGCTTTCTAACGCAAGTTGAGGATTAGGACTTAAATCTAAGTCGGAATTATTGTCCCCACGAAGTTGATGTACTAATAGAGTTGTTAATGCTCGGTTTTGAGATTCCAGGTCCTTGATGCGACGGGTTAGCGATGAGATTTCTTCGCGCAGATTCTACAAAAAAAAGAGGAAAAATTGTTTTGAAAACATTCATTTGAAGAAAATTTTAAATGCTATAATGTAATGAGAATTTTAAAAGAGAGTTATTATCGGTATGTTTTAACAGCCCGATTCTGAAAATAGTTTCAGCTAATCTTGAATTTTGTGTATCAACTTAAGTTAAAGCATATCATCAAAAAAGTTGTATCTTATTACTATTTAATTTTCGGAAAGTAATTTGGATTAACTTTTTAAAATCAGACTAGAATAAGATTAACTAATACAAAATTCAGAATTAGCTACAACTTTTTTGAGAATTATGTTGTCAGAGACAGATGACTAATTTATAAATAAAATAATAATAATAATAATAATAACATAGATATTCAATAACAAATTTACGAGGGCTAACTAATTAACTAATCCTATTTCAGTCTATGATGTAATGAATTGAAATTGGAAATAGAGTAAAGGATTTTCTTTCATAATCATACTAACTTTTTGCGCGAGAAGAGCTCTGACGACCTGGTTAGCGACGTCGTCGAGACAACGCTCGTACTGGCGGCGCGTGGCCTCGGCGTCCCGGCACAGCGCGGCGTTGTCGGCCTCGAGCACCGCGACGCGCCCATCCACCGCCGCCGGACACGCGTCTAACTGCTGGCGTAGAGACGATACCTCCGCGTTCAGCCGTCCGATTGTGTTCTGGTACTGCTGGCCACGGCTCTGCAACGGAGAGAAACACATTTATTTCTTTTCCTTCGTTTCGTTTTTCTCTGAACTAAGCCGTCTATCCCAGTAGATGTTCTATCCTGGATTACACCAAGCCCGTTCAGTCAGTAACAGTCAATCGGCCAAGCGCGGAATAGAAACGCACCCGCATGTATTGTCTCTAAAGAAATTTAGAAATGTTTAGAAAAATCAGTTTGCCAACCTTTAATCGTTCATGTTCGTATCCGGATTCATACAACTATTTAATTAATTATAGTAAAACATTTAATAAAAATAACATCATGCTTTCTACTCATAACTGGATGTGGAAATCTGTCGTAGCAGATCTCGGTAAGTTATATATTTATACGCGTAAAATGAAAGTATCAGCCATCAAAATCACGGACCTCAAAGATGTAATGTGGTGAAAATTGTTTGTCGACAGTGGGAATCGAACCCGGATTCTCGAAACCACAGTCCAATGCTACGATTGTAAAAAAAACTGTCTAGCACAAATTATTTACTAAAATAAAAGTATATCACCACGCCTTCTACCCATTACTGGGTGTGGCACTCTGCCGAAGCAGATTTCGGTAAGTGATATATTTTGCGCGTGAAGTACGGTTACCAGTCGCCAAATCACGGCCCCCCAAAGATGTTAGTGATGGAGGAGCCACAGGGGTAGCTTTTGAAATTATGAAAATTGTTTGTCGCCTGTGGGAATCGAACCAGGGTTCTCAGGATCCACAGGCCGACTTCATACCACTGAGCTAGCCACCCCATTTTTACTAACAATGTTCTAAATTATTATTTTACGTTTCAACCTTTGTTTCATCGTATGCCTGTTGTTATTTTAATAATGACTCCTTATTAGGATCGAAACTTCTTCAATACAAATATTGTAACAACATTACTGGCAATTAATAAATTTCGTTAATTATTTATATTGTCACTTGAGATTGTTTGTGCATGTGGAACGTATGTAGAATGAAAGATTGGTGAAACAAGTGATGGCGAAATTGCGTGGACAATAAATGGGGTTGCTAGCTCAGTGGTATTAAGTCGGACTGTGGATTCTGAGAACCCTGGTTCGATTCCCACAGGCGACAAACAATTTTCACCAATTTAAAAATTACTCCTGTGGCTCCTCCACCACTGACATCGTGATTTGATGGCTGGTAACCGCACTTCACGCGTAAAATATATCACTTACCGAGATCTGTTTCCGCAGAATGCCACACTCAGTAATGGGTAGAAGGCGTGATGATATATATATATATATATATATTTTTTTTATAAATGGGGTGGCTAGCTTAATGGTATGAAGTCGGCCTGTGGATCCTGAGAACCCTGATTTGATTCCCACAGGCGACAAACAATTTTCATGATTTCAAAAGCTACCCCTGTGGCTCCTCCCCCACTAACATCTTTGGGGGCCGTGATTTGATGGCTGGTAACCGCATTTCACGCGCAAAATATATCACCTACCGAGATCTGCTTCGGCAGAGTGCCACACCCAGTAATGGGTAGAAGGCGTGATGATATATTTATTTATTTATTTATAAATGAACAGATATGATTGAAGGTTTGCTGCGTAAACAAATAATTTCGAGTGGATGAAATAAACGAGTTTATTTAATAGGGATTATGAATGTGGATGAAGCAAAAGTTTAATTGCATAAATGTTCAATAATAATTTTAAGAATTCGTGCTATTTCATATCCATATGATAGGTCATGGCGTGATGTTATGTATGTGTGTATGTATGTAACGAAGTGTTAACGAATTGTAAACGAATTAATTTATTTATTGTAAACGAATATGTATTGGGTACTATTTTTAAATAGGGGTAGATATCTTAGACTTGCAATTGTTATGTGATTATTAATGTGTGTAGATACGGGTTAATTAAAAAAATAACCGTGATAAAATCTTATGATGTGAGTAAGAAGACACCCTACTTAAAGTTAATGACGAGTTACCCTTAAAGCATCGTGTTTCAAATGCGGGACTAGTGTAGTGCTACCACGATGACAGACTAAATTATTCTTAATGATCACGCGTCTCATGAATCATAGTTCTTTGAATAAAACTTAAAAGGGATTGAAATCAAATGTAATTGGAACTGAAACTAAAACCATGAAACTGTCAATTAGTAACTTGCAATCATTTATTATTCTTAATTTATGTTCTTTCTTTATTGTCTTTATTTTAACAAGGAATATTCATCATTCACGCTACGACGTAAAAAATATTGCTAGCTACTTCAGTTAATTTTTTATTTTAATCATAATTTGCTTAATAATTATCTTTGTTATTTAATAGTTATCAACGGTTTATTTTATTTTGGTCCTCGAAATTAAAGGTTTCAGTTAGTAGGTATTGGTTATCATTTGCTGGCGATATCTGACATTAACGGCCAAATTCATAGTTAAAGTCGAAGTAACCAAAGCAACTAACTCAAATTATGCAAATTCTTGAATTAGTTGCCTTGGTTACTTCGACTTTGATGACTAGTTTCACCAACAAAAGTTAAATTTTAATCATGGTTTAAATAAATAAAAGCAAATCGAATGTATGACAGCAATGTTAATAATTTCATATGATATGTAATTTTGATTTGCTTTTATTTATTTAATCCAAGTTTAAAATTTAACTTTTGTTGATGAAACCGACCATCAGTGTGAGGTGAGGATGAGGGTGAATCACGACTATGAATTTGGCCCTTATTCATAAATCACGATTTTGATTTGTTTGAATAGCTGTTGCTTGGCAACTTTATACGCCCTAGGGCTATAATAGCCAAATTACGCCTGCTTTTGAGGGCCAATAAACAAGTTTATTCACAACTGGACCGAAATACATGTATCTTAGCCATAAAAAGCTGGCGTAAACACTTGTTTTTGACCCTAGGGCCATAATAAAATAATTTTCTATGGATATATAAACAAAATGACAATTTTTGTTTATTGTGAATACTTGATTTTGCAAAATGTCATTTTGCCATTTAAAAATAAAAATATAAATAAATATATCATCACGCCTTCTACCCATTACTAGGTGTGGCACTCTGCCGAAGCAGATTTCGGTAAGTGATATATTTTTCGCGTGAAATGCGGTTACCAGCCGTTAAATCACGGCCCTCATAGATATTGGTGGTGAGGGAGCCACAGGGGTAGTTTTAAAATGGTGAAAATTGTTTGTCGCCTGTGGGAATCGAATCAGGATTCTCAGGATCCACAGGCCGACTTCATACCACTGAGCTAGCCACCCCATAAATTAAATTTAAATGTACATATTTTAATCTTCTGAATATAAAATTTAGTTGTGCATAAAATATTGTATGTATCACGAGTGAAATTAGCGTTTTTGACCCTTAACCATGCCATGGACCAGAAACTTTTTTTTCACACTTGATATATAACTAACTATTATTTATTTATTTATTTTGTTACTCTCACAACAGGAAGTAAATCCCAATTACAGTACAGGGGACCTACAGCTTATAGTGGAATCCGAACCACTCAGGACACAATCGTATTTTTTTTTTATAAGTAAAAGTCAGTGAAATTTGAACGCACGACCTCTTGCTTGCTAATTAAGAAACGCAAGTTTACCTCGCAGTGGATAACACTGAGCTACGATTGCGATTATGATGCCAAAATATAATGTTAGAAAAATTGCAAGTGAATTCCGTTGTTATGTAGATAATCCCGCGTGAAAATCAATTACGTGTCAAAAAGCATCTTAGGGGAAGAAACAGAATTATAAAGTTAAGATCAAACTAAATCCCTTGCATGCAGCATGTAGTATTAGCAGCTAATCCATTTAAGTTGCAAAACAAAATGCGTTAGATAGATCGTAGTGCACACTACTCTACACTAAACAAGTGAGAGAGAGAGAGTTCACTAATTAGAACTTGTGACAAACAATTAGGGTAATGTAACTTCACCTAAACACACTCATCTAGCACGAAGAGTGGAGACCCAACGTCGAATTAACACGGAACGCAGAAATAATTAAGATGACGCAAAAGATGAGATATGATATCCTGGAGAGCTCTCAGAAATTTCAGATATTACGTAAATTGCTATCTAGGTAAATGTAACAAATTTTGAGAATTCATTAGCTTAATTAACGCGAGCTTCATTTACACACATGTGCTACATAAATACAGTTATTTTTACAGCTTTTCTCCCTAGAGTAATTTAGTGGTTTATTTATTTACACCACACAACAGAAAATTAGTCCCAAATAACAACATTACAGTTAACCTACAGCTTATAGTAAATTTTGATCTACGAGGGCAGGATGAAAAGTCCCTGAAAAATGAAACAAGAAATGATTTATTTGGTCAAAACATATTTTATTTCTCAACATAATCTCCTTGTAGCTCGATACACTTCGTCCAACGTTTTTCTAATTTTTCGATCCCTTCCAAATAATACGATTTTGGCAATCCTTCAAAATAGGCGTTTGTCTCAGCGATGACCTCATCGTTGCAGCCAAATCTCTTTCCGCCGAGCCATTTCTTCAAGTTTGGAAATAGATAAAAATCGCAGGGGGCCAAATCTGGGGAATATGGTGGATGACGAACCAATTCGTAGCGCAATTCATGCAATTTTTGAACTTGTCACACGGTCGCGCTTGTTGTCAACAGAGAGCAAATGCGGCACCCATCTGGCAGATAGCTTTCTCATATCCAAAAATTTATGCAAAATGTTCCGTACCCGTTCGGTTGAGATGCTCATAGCCTCAGCCAGCTCGTGCACTTTAACTCGCCGATCGTCCAATAACATACCATATCGACGATTTCTGGCGTTGTAACCTAAATTGGACGACCAGAACGGCGTCCTTTGTGATCATACTACCAAAACGAAAATCAATAAACCACTTGTGAATCGTTCCAATGGTTGGTGAGGAGTCTCCATAATGTTTAACAAGCGATATTTTGGTTTGCGTAATGTTTTTGCCACGCAAGAAATAATGTTTAATCAAGACGCGAAATTCACTTTTTTCCATGTTTTCAAAAATCTTCAAGGTTGCTTGCTTTCGATGGGTGTCAAAACAGAACTGAATGACATATCAGTCTAAAAATTTTAATACGTTCTAGTTAAAGATGGTACATCACAAATGTCACATGAGATTTGCGATTGTGGCGCCATCTGTTTTATTTTTCAGGGACTTTTCACCCTGCCCTTGTGAATTATTCCAATCGATGGTGAGGAGTCCCCATAATTTTTAACAAGCGATGCTTTGGTTTGCGTAATGTTTTTTCCACGCTTTTTGTCTATTACTGGATGTGGCACTCTGCCGAAGCAGATCTCGGTAAGTGATATATTTATACGCGTGAAGTGCGGTTACCAACCGACAAATCAAGGCCCCGAGATCTGAACTTGGTGTGTCGTAAAATCGAGTATTCGCTGAGCGTATTAATTGGTTTATTATGAAAATTGATTATCATTGCACAAAATTTATAAACCCCTTATTCAGAGAATGATTTTTATTTAATATTACAAGTTTCTTCAGAGTTGAATATATTTATTCTACAATTACAGATCTCATTTCATAGATGTTAGTAAAGATAAAACTATAATTTTATCCGCGCTTATATTTTGATATGAGAGACGATCCCGGGACTTCTACTGTTGCAAGTCATCGTCTTAGCTCACTCAACTATCCATCCCATCTTTGAAATATTATAACAACTTTCTTACAGCTATACATACAAATAAAAATTAAGAACAATATAAATTTCAAAGGTATAAAGCTGCATTGTTTTTTCAACAACATCCAGGATTTTTGTTTAAAAATACTGCACAATAAAATCACCATAACAATTTCCAGCATACCTCGTTTTGATTTTCTAAAAAGCTGAAACGAATTCCTTCAGTCTCCGAGTCCTTCTAAGGCTGCTAAAGAAGATTACCGTACACAGGGCGCATCTCGACTCGTCTCGCGCTCTCACTAAGCAAGATTACACTCAGTTTGAGGAGAATGACACGAGATGAGAGGAGGAGGAGGAGGAGGAGGAGAGGAAGGAAGGCGAGTAAGGACTAAGGGCTGCAGCATCGGAGTTCGGGATAATAATCAGCGACAATGAAGCGAGGTACAGTCTCTAACTCTCGCTAGGGGTACCAACACAGACACTAGAAGCAGTTGCCCTGGTAATAACACCCGAACAAGAAGAGGAATGAAGCAGAAGATGGGGGCAGTGCAAGTATTAGCACGTTGTTATTTCTCATTTCAAGCTAAATTGTTTTATAGTGAGTGTAAATAAAACTAATTATAATTATACAACTATATACGAGTACTACCTTTTTTTCGTTTACATAATTCATTATCAGTCATTATCACTCAAACAATCAATTTTCACCACATTAAAACTACCCCTGTTGTTTCCCCATCACATCTTTGGGAGCCGTAATTTGACGGCTCTTAATCGCACTTCACGTGCATAAATATATATAAATATATTATCACGCCTTTTACCCATTACTGGGTGTGGCACTCTGTTGAAGCAGGCGACGAACAATTTTCATAATTTCAAAAGCTACCCCTGTGGCTCCTCCACTACTAACATCATTGGAGGCCGTGATTTGACGACAGGTAACCGCACTTCACGCGCAAAATATATCACTTACCGAGATCTGCTTCGCCAGAGTGCCACACCCAGTAATGGGTAGAAGGCGTGATGATATATTTATTTATTTATTTATCGATTGTATAATTTTTGCTCGTTACAAGAAGCATTGTACAAAACTCGTGCACGAAGACGCCATTTGCACCATTCGCGCAAATTAAAGCACAAGCGAAGCGAGTGCTTTAAAATTGCGCTCATGTTCAAAGTATGTCTTTGCGCACTTGTTATGTAAATAGCTATTTCTATCTCCAGATAAAGTACAAGAAACTACAATTAAACCAATGAGAATGTAGTGTTATTAAAATAGTTGAAAAATGTGTCATTCTCTATACGATTTTTTCTAATCAATATGTAAAAAAGAAAACTATTTCATAACTGGAATTGATTTGGTTCCAACAAAATTGCAGCTGTCAAACCGTGGTTTAGTAAATAAATTCCCTAATCCAATATCCAAAATCTGAATGAAAAACTGTATTATACTTTCACCGCAAAACGTAGTTTTCATGATTGAAGTGGTGTCACCCGCCGCTCGTTAAAAAATTAATGAAAAAATACGGATAAAAAATGGTTGTAATACAGCGGAACAAGTGAATAATGAATGATATGAATGAGTGATACATTTTGCAACTGGTAATAATCGTTATAATCAATCATTCTTGATGGCTGCCATAATTTAAATTAATTAATAATAAATTGAAAAGTGCACTATTGTTACACGACACAATGTTCAAATTTAAATACAACAATTGTATTATTTATTTTATTATATTAGAACGCATTTTTGGCGAGGTTTGTTTCGCTCACACTTCTAGCAAACAAATTCTAAGCCCGTAGAACACAAACATCACACACGCAAGCCTTTTTATTTGATTTTAGCTCAAAATTTGGTATTTTTGAGTTATATCCCCATTTGTACAAAAATAATTGTGTTTAAGTGTGCTTTGAAGAAATCTGCATATACAAAAAAAAAAAAAAAAATATATCATCACGCCTTCTACCCAATACTGGGTGTGGCACTCTGCTAAAGCAGATCTCGGTAAGTGATATATTTTGCGCGTGAAGTGCGGTTACCAGTCGTCAAATCACGGCCCCCAAACATGTTAGTGGTGGAGGAGCCACAGGGATAGCTTTTTCAAATTATGAAAATTTGTCGCCTGTGGGAATCGAACCAGGGACCTCAGGATCCACAGGCCGACTTCATACCACTGTGCTAGCCATCCCATAAATCTGCATATACAATTTTATAATTATGTTAGTTAATGCGGGTGGGACCTTATTCACCTTATTCTTGAAGATCAATTTTAGTCTTTTCAAAAATACAAAATTTTATAATATGACCCTAATTTTAACATTTAAATTGACAACCATTAGTAAAAATTGTAATATAATTTAATGACAGTAACAATTTTATAATATATTATATGTATAGGTTACTTTAAAAATTGAATAGTAACAAAAAAAATCTCGACTTTAAATCAATCACTGTTACTACTGCGTCAGACGATTGTCAGCTATCAAATTAATAAATTGGAGTACTATTTCCATTCTTTATTTATATAATAGTGAAAAAAATTATAGTATATGTGCATACAGTTTGTTAGGAAATAGCTATTTTCATAACAAGTGCACGAAGACATACATTGCACATGAGCACAATTTTAAAGCATGAGCGAAGCGAGTGCTTTAATTTGCGCGAATGGTGCAAATGGCGTCTTCGTACACGAGTTTTGTACAATGCTTTTTGTAACGAGCAAAAATTACATAATCGACAATGAGAATATGCCATGAATTGACATTTGTTATTTGAAAACAAATTGTTTATATTTTCTCGTAAAGTTTGTTAAAAAATGTCTGATTGATGGCATTATATGCTAATGTCTCTATTTCTTTTATAAATGCCTTAAATATATGTATATAAGTACAATTAGCGTTTTAGTAGTCAAAATTTAGAACCATATAAATGGGTGTTTTTTCAATAACTTTGCGCATTAGTGCGAAAATCAAACTTTCCATCGGTTTCCAAGGTAATGTAAACTTTATTTTGAATGATACGAATACAAAAAGTAGTTTTTGTACTCGCAGCATTTAATATAATGTTTACATAACCTTGGAAACCGATGGAAAGTTTGATTTTGTGCACTAGTGCGCAAAGTAATTGAAAAAAACACCCATTTTATATGATTCTAAATTTTGACTATTAAAACGCTATTTGTACTTATTTATATACACACATTTTAAGGAATTTATAAAAGAAGGAGAGACATTAGCTTATAATGCCATCAAACAGACATATATTAACAAACTTTACGAGAAAAAATGAACAATTTGTTTCCCAATAACGAATGTCAATTCATAGCATACTTAACTGCCAATATAAATTCACGCTTCAAATTTAATAAATTTCCTCATTGTCCATCATATAATTTTTGCTCGTTACAAAAAGCATAGTACAAAACTCGTGCGCGAAGACGCCATTTGCACCATTCGCGCACTAGTTATGTAAGTAGCTATTATTTTTCGGAGCAGATAATATTCTCCAACTCTAAGCCCATAAAACGCAAGTCTTTATATTTGTTTTTGAGAAAATTTGCACGATTTAGTACTGCATTTCACACTTAAAATCAGTGAGGTTTGAACTCGTGATGGACGCACTGAACTACGATTGGCTGTATTAGGAAACATAACCTAATTTGTTTTTATTATGTGATATGCTTTTAACGTCAGTAATTTTTTGAAATATAAAACAGCTAACTAGTAAAACTGAAATTTGAAACGTTATTGAAAATGTTAAAAACAGAAACGAGAGCTCGCTAAAACGTTTGCAAATGAAATTAGTGAAGTAATTCTGGCAGGACAAAACTTTGTAGAAGCTCATCGTCCATTTAACCCTGTCCGGTAACTAACAAACTATTTAAAAGCTTTCGTGTATTTAATAACTTGACGGGGTCACGGACAAACAGCAAGAGAATTAAATAGGCGCAATTCAATTACAGAACTTATCTCTGCGTAGCCGTAAACGTTTGCGTCGCTATTTGATTTAGCTTAACGTGTGACGTAACATAAACGTGAGGATTTGGCGTAAAGAGTTGGTAGTTGCGAGTTGGGATAGCGGATATCCGTCGTAAACCAGAAAGATCAATAACACGGTTTCGGGCGACAGCGAGAGCCGAGACCGAGATTGTAAAGTGCACGGTGGTGAGTCCAGCCCTCGTGTGTTTGGTTGTTAATCTGCGCCACCCCAATGTTAAGTTAACCCTCTCTGATGCACCCCATTCCCCTCTACACCTATATACTGCCGGGGTGCGATTCTCAAACTGTTTTTCTGGCGCAAATTGCCTTTATAAACTCATTTAGCATAGTTTGTTCCAAATCTAATTGACTTGATGACATGACTGTCCCTTTGTTACATTTCTCAAACTTAAGAATGCCTTCTGTTTATTTTGAACTAGCTACAAAGACATATTGAACTGCATTCAACACTCGTCGTTAAGAGATCATTTGTAGTAATCATGAAAACATCTTGCATCTTCTAATTAATTTATCTTTAAATAGATCATTCTTTATATTGTAATTTTTAGAGCAGCTTCTTTAGTTAAAGAAGGGTGCTGAATTCCGTACATTATAGCGTAAAATTTTGCTTATTTGAGTGCATTATAAAAACTGCTAACTATACAAATAAAATCCTTCTAATCTGTGAACTGACAACCAGTATTACTTCAATGTAAGTAGGTACAACAAAACTGACCAGTAAAAAGTTGTCTAATTTCAAACTTTATTTTTCGTTTGTTTAAAAAACGGATGAATTAACAATTACAAAACTTATTATGGGGTGGCTAGCTCAGTGCTATGAAGTCGACTTGTGGATCCTGAGAACCCTGGTTCGATTCCCACAGGCGACAAACAATTTTCATAATTTCAAAAACTACCTCTGTGGCTCCTCCACCACTAACATCTTTGGGGGCCGTGATTTGACAACTGCCACACCCAGTAATGAGTAGAAGGCGTGATGATATATTTATTTTTTATTTTATAGTTTGTTCGGCAAGAGATTACAGTAGGTATAGGACGCATTTGATCTTAGTTCGCAAAAGACATCATTATTGATGTATCTAGAGCAGAAAGTAGTCTATTGCTACACGTATATAGAGATTGTTGATCGAGAACAACAATCATGCAAGAGCGGTAAGGATACTTTCTGCTCCAGGTATATATACTACAGAGTGAACAAAAGGAATTGTTACAGTTGGCAATACAATTCCGGAGATCTTTTTATTCCACAGTTGGCACAACGCCAGGTAAAGGCGGAAATGCTATTTGACATTTCTAATAAATAGAAATAGGTTATGTCAGGAGTTTGACAGCTAATAGAATTTTGACTTTTTAAGTAATAGAAATACTTTAGAAATAAATTTAATAGTAAATGTACTCAATTTTTTATTTTTTTTCCTGGCTTCTTTGGCGGACCAACTACTCAGGTCATATGCCGCCATTATGCCCTGATCTGCGTTTTTTAGTTGTTATTGTCAACAGCAACGCGAGTTTTCTCTGGACGGTCACCCATCCAAATACTACCGCGCGCAACGTTGCTTAACTCGCGTTATCGCTTAGATCAGTACCAACGAGCGCAGCCATGGCCGTTGACACTCAAATTTAAATTTAAATTTTCAAATGTCACTGTCAACAACAGGAAATGAATTTATGTATCAGGTTTACCAATTTCATGTATTTTATTTATTGCCAACTGTAACAATTCCTTTTGACCACTCTGTATTATTGTTATACGACCATTTAGAAACGCTTGAAAATAATTATAAAATAATTCATTTTTGACAGTTTTTCTGTTTTGAAAATAGAAAACGTTAACAGTTTGCATGTATTCATGGATATGATAATCTACTTTTCTAGTAGAACACGTGTGCGGAAAGCAATATTTTCCACATGAGTAGGCAGTAAATGTTCTCTTTCCATACATGAAATAAATGTAGAAATGCCTACTTTCCACCATGGTCTTTTCTTTACATTTCAGTTCAAAATTGTATTTTAATTTTTTTTTAATTCTATGGCTTTTTTATGTTTAACCCTCAAACTTCAAATATGAATGTAAGACCTCAAAACGATACAAAAAATTAGAACTACATAACTGTTCTTTGTGCTATATACATGTTTTTATATTTTGTCAAAACAAATCATGATCAAGATTATATATACACATACCCTACATCTTCCGACACTGTTTAATCTCTCGCCGAACGAACAACGAAGTATAAACAATAAAATGTTGATTGATTTTATTTTATATTAACTGTCATTTGAATTGTAAAAACATGTATGTTATTACATTTAAGTATTATACCCATATAAGAAAAGAAATTAGTACTGCACTATTCTCATATTTGTGTACTATTAATACCTTTAAAAAATATTAATTTATATATTGTTGCTCTGAATGTAAGAACACAAAAGAAACGATACATGACTGCAGCTCACAAGAATTATATCCGGTTGGTATATCGAAACAAATTTTATTATTATCGTCATAACATACTTTTGTTTTAAAATATATTAAATGTAAATAACAAAAACAAAATAAATAACAATGAACCAGTTGTAATTGTTTTGTTATAAGTTACGCTCACAAACTGTCGCTTGACAGGAAATAGTTATAACTTTGAAACCACAACATATGCAATCTTTAAAAATATAATAAATATATCATTATGCCTTGTACCCATTACTAGGTATGATGTCGGTGACATATTTTGTGCGTGAAATGCCGTCAAATAACGGCCCTCAAATATATTAGTAGAGGGCGAACAACAGGAATAATTTTAATGTACCCCATAAAAATATAAATATATATATATATATATATATATATATCATCACGCCTTCTACCCATTACTGGATGTGGGACTCTGCCGAAGCAGATCTCGGTAAGTGATATATTTTGCGCGTGAAGTGCGGTTACCAGTCGTCAAATCACGGTCCCCAAAGATGTTAGTGGTGGAGGAGCCACAGGGGTAGCTTTTGAAATTATGAAAATTGTTTGTCGCCTGTGGGAATCGAACCAGGGTTCTCAGGATCCACAGGCCGACTTCATACCCATAAAAATAAAATAAATAAATATATCATCACGCCTTCTACACTTTGCGCGTGAAGTGCGGTTACAAGCCGGCAAATCATGGACCCCAAAGATGCTAATGAAGGGGGAGCCACAGTGGTAGTTTTATAAATAAATATAAATTAATCATCACGCCTTTTACCCATTATTGTGTGTAGCACTCTGCCGAAGCAAATCTCGGTAAGTGTTTTATTTATACGCGTGGAGTGCGGTTACCAGCCGTCAAATCACGCCCCTCAAAGATGTTAGTGGTGAGGGAGCCATAGGGGTAATTTTAAATTGGTGAAAATGTTTGTCGGCTGTGAGGATCGAATCAGGGTTCTTAGAATCCAATACCTTGAGCCACGTACCCCATAATAAAATTAAAATTAAAAGCGCCCTTATACAAAGGAAACAAGAAACAGCATTTATGTTAATAAGTTATTCTAGTTTTAGAATCGCTGAAGAACCCTCCTCCTTGTGCTTCTGGCACCAACTGTTCGACTGTACTGCCCTCTATTTGCCAACATCATAACTACCGACACCACCGTTGCCATAACAGCCTCTACCACCCTTACATTCTTCCCTTCCAAACTTTTATGAATCACTGTCCTCGCCCTAGGCCCTTCCCTACTTGATGTTTCGCGAATATTAAGTTTTAATATGAGATGATTAATATAATTGCTGTTTAATGTAAAATCGAGAGCATATTAACAACTTTTCCCTTTGCGTATAACAGACTCGTATTCATTTCATTTGAACCTCGAACGAGATCATTATGAATTCTAGACGGGTGTGATTAAATTGAAAGTCAATGCATCGGATATGGTGTTAAGTTTCTGTAGCGGTTGCTGACAAACTTATTTGTTATTTTGTTAATTTTTGTAATACTTGCAGTTTCATTACTGACTATGCTTATAAAAATGTGGAATGTGCTGTCAACAAGTTTCGAATAACTATTGTTTTTCTGTCCCAAAAGTTTGCAAATAATTTTGTACAAAAAATGCTTTAAATAAAAATTGTCATGCCTATGGCACACTGGTCGAAGAGCATCAATGAGCGTCACGGAACTCATAAAATAAACAAACACGAAAGATTAGCACAAAGCAAAACCAAAATGACAGCCCACGCTAACATGAAATGAGACACAATAATATGTGTGAAATGAGACACAATCGTTTCATCGAGGAACTCCTTGATGGAAATAGAGAAGCCTCTATTTTTCATCAATGACGGGTGCGTTCTGTTGTTTCATCGATGAGCTCCTTGACGCTCATTGCTGCTCCTCGACCAGTGTGCCATTGGCATAAGAAATTAAATTATGTATGTTGAATGAATGTCGAATGAAAGAAAGGTGAAACAAGTATATGTTGAGGAAGAAAGATTTCGGGGATGACTCAGAAATAACTGAGTGGATGTGATTGAAGATTTAATGAGACAACGAAAGATTGCTAGATTGTTCTAAAGAGAGGAATAAATGAGGTTGTATAAGAGAAATTATGAATATAAAGAGAAATGTTTGGAGAAATTAATTGCAAATGGAATTTAATGGATAAATATAAAAATAAAATAAATATATCATCACGCCTCTTTACCCATTACTGAGTGTGGCACTCTGCCGAAGCAGATCTCGGTAAGTGATATATTTTGCGCGGTTATAAGCCGTCAAATCACGGCCCCTACAGAAGTTAGTGGAGGGAAAGCCACAAGGATAGTTTTAATGTCGTTAAAATTGTTTGTCGGCTGTGGGCATCGAACCTGGTTTCTTAGGATCCACATGTCGACTCGGATACCTGAGTCATTACCCTATAATGGATAAATAAATTGTAAATTTTTATTTAAGCCGAAAGGATAATTCTGGATACTGAAAGCTCAAAAATTCGTAATTGGATTATAGGCTGTATTTGTAATCTTTATGAATAAATTGTTGTAAATGGTTATTAAGCCAAAATAAATTTGTAATGGGCATATTTTGTATCTAACTTTGATCATTTTTAACGACTGATAATAGTATTTTACATTACTAGTACGAGAAAACAATTTTTACTGCCAAAAGGAGGAATTGACTGACGAGCCGATTAGGCGAGCCAGTCATCTTCTTGACGCACTAAAAACAGTTATCTTTTGTATATTGTACAATATTTTATTTGCTACTCATTTGCAAACAAAATTAAAACTTATAATTAAATCCTGTCAGTTATATCTATTGTGGCATACATTGTTTTAAATGATATCTTTTTTTTTACAGTTTGGTAGCTGTAAAGATTCATTTTTATAGTTACCAAACGGTTTAAATGAAATGACGTTTACAAATGAGTACAAAATAAAAATTTTATCCAATGAAAACTTACATATCAACTATCAATTTTTTTTTTCTGTGGCTTCTTTGGCGGACAAACTACTTAGGTCATATGCCGCCATTACGCCCTGATCTGCGTTTTAGGTATTATGGTCAACAGCAACGCGGGTTTTCTTTGGACGGTCACCCATCCAAGTACTACCCGTGCGCAACATTACTTAACCCCGCGTTATCGCATTTTCTTTTATTATGTCGTCTATTATTATTATTATTATTAGATACAAATTTTAACAGACGTTAAAAATTAACAGAGTCAGTTAAAGAATATGTCTATAAACCTATTTTCTGGCTGCAAACTTTTTCAGGCAGATTCATAAAATGGATTAGCGCTAACACCGTTTTTAATATTATCTATAACTCTATTTCAAATTAAAACTGATTCAAGAAATGAAATTTGATGCTAATTAACACTCTTTTTAACCCAAGTTAAGACAAACTTGTTTCATACATTTAAAAGAGAGTTAAAGACGAAATAAAAAATGGTATTAACGCTAATCCGCTTTATGAATCTGCCTATTTGAAAATAATTTTATATTTATAACAATGTTCTGTTTCGGTATTCATTAGTAAATTTAACTATTATTTAGACCTGAAGATGGCTACAGTCAATGGCCGAACACCCGGTATGTGTTTAATATGATAGAATAGATTTTATTGTTTATAGTTTTAGTATAAAAAAGAAAATCGAAATTTGATTTTATATGAAATGATTGTGTTCGAAATGGCAATGGTTCTATTTTATTTAACGATTCGACATAATCATCAGATGTGCCATCAACCTAAAAGAATGGTTTTACGCAAAATAATAACGATAATGGGTAGTTTGTACAACTGTCACAGACCACGCGCGTCATTTACGATTTTGCGGCGATTTTACTACTAATTCCGCTTGACCGGCGTGCATTATTAGCAATAAAATCGATATAAAACTCCCTCTTCGCTTTATAAACTCTCCGTCTCTGGGTTTGATGCCCGTGAGCTTGGGCAATAAACGCTGTAAGTTTACTACGTTTACACGTGGCCTGCCCAACCACCTCTATAAAACGAAATATGAGAATTCTCGTGCAATAAAATACACTCATATATTCTTACTTTTCCTTTATGTACACTAGCACATTGTAGCTGTATGATTCTCTGCAAATTTACTCCCAAAGGGTTAATAGTTCCTTGATGGTCTGAGGAGAATGGAACAGGCTTTTGACTTTAATGATTCCTGAAGCGCAGTAAACTCAAATTGTCCTATTGTAGTAAACGTAAAGTGCATTGTTGTTTGGAGTTAATACTGCGTTTCAAAATTGTTATTGTCTCGTTTAGACTGAAGCAACATATATCGACATTTGTCTGATTACAAATAAGATCTACAAAAATGATTTTAACTATGATCGAATTGAGATTAATTATAAATAAGGATCTATTATGTATGATATAAATAAATAAATAAATATATCATCACGACTTTTATCCATTACTGGGTGTGGCACTCTGCCGAAGCAGTTCTCGGTAAGTGATATCTTGCGCGTGAAGTGCGGTTACCAGCCGTCAAATCACGGCCCCCAAAGGTATTAGTGGTGAGGGAGCCACAGGGGTATTTTTTTTAAATTGGTGAAAATGTTTCTCGGCTATAGGGATCGAACCAGGGTTCTTTGGATCCACAAGCCGACTTGATATCACTGAGCCATTACCCCATATATGGGTATATAATGTAAATATTAAAATAAGTAAAACCAATGAGAATGTAGTATATACTTTTTTACTATTTTTTTACTATTTATCAAATAAAATAGTTGAAAAAATGTGTCACTTTCTAAACAATTTTTCGGTTAAAAAAGAAGACTGTCTTGGCTAATATACAAGAATAATATATTACATACCATGAACTGTAAGTGACAGTTTTTAGGTTAAGAATGTAGTTTGGAAAATCGAAGTCCGAAGGGTCGAAATTTCCTAAACATTCGCGGCCTAAAAAATCACTTGCAGTTCGAGGTTAGTAAGCTATTTTTTACAATACTTGCACAAATAAAAGGAAAAGAAAAATAGGTTTCAAAATTGACAGCTGTCAAATTGTAGTCAAGATAAACAAGACCTTGATATATAATATTTACGTACTGTTCACGGTGGACAGTAAGTAAATATTAAAGTCCTGATATAACCATGGAAACCACTATACAATAAAAGTTGCACTTACTGTGTTTAAATTTTGTCATTAATAGATAACTTACAGTACAAGTATTGTAAAAAAGAATATTTAGATATTTATATAATTATATAGAGTTAGTCAATTTTAATGCTTGTATTTTCTGTCCCATTAATTTTAAGATGAAATTGTAAATGATTTTTTAATGATTGTTTAAAAGAATCGTTTTTAGAATCTCAGAATAAATTTTATATTTAAATAGTAAAATTAAAAAGTTAAATGAATAAATAAATAAATATATCATTAGGCCTTTTACCCATTACTGGGTGTGACACTCTGCCGAAGCAGATCTCGGTAAGTGATATATTTATATGCGTGAAGTGCGGTTACGACCGTCAAATCACGACCCACAAAGATGTTAGTGATGGAGGAGCCACAGGGATAATTTTACTATGGTGAAAATGTTTGTCGGCTGTGGAAATCGAACCAGAGTTCTCAGGATCCACAGTTCGACTCGATACCACTGAGCCACCTACCCCATATTAAAAAGTTAAATTTGTTAAATATAATTCAAAATAGAACCAAGGACATCAAGCTTTAGAAATACTTGTAATTATCATTATTATAATTTAGCTTCAATTTTCGAATGATGTAAAAATGAATATATTCAATTATTATGATTTATATGAAGAGAAAATTAAACAATGTAAAAAATACTAAATAAAAAAATGAAATAATATTGCAGTGTCCTTGAACTAGCAGCAACTCTTTGTGCATCAAAGCTGTCCATTTTCGATGACCACAACCCCAGCAAAGGGGAGAATTACGACTGCGAACAGAGGGGGAATTAATAAAAGAAAGTCGCCCCTTGTTTGCATGCGACCGCAACGCGCTACGCTTAGCTCTACAGCGGGGTGCCTGTATTAGGCTCCGCGGCGCTTCGCTTTACAGTTTCCTGGCCGGGGTAAACTAATTCGCAAATAGAAACCCACCCGCGCCAAACAAGCGAATGTATGTGAATTTTTAATACGCCTGAACACGTCTGCTTCGAATTTGCGTACAAATTCGTGCGAATTTTACCGTTTCAACAGGTTTTTAAATCGTGTTAACGGTAATTTAAGTTAAATGTGTTTTTCAAGCAGGTTTTTGAGTTTTGCAGTTGTTTGGCAGATTAAGATATTTCGACTGCAATTTAATTACTGTTTTAATTGATTTTTTGGCCCACATCCCAAGGCAAACAAACGCAAAACACTGTTTAAACTGACATTAAAAATGTCAACTTTCGTTATGAGTTCTTAATTACTTTCTTTACTAAAAAGGAAATAAATACTTTCGCAAATATTTTAGCACAAAGAAAGAAAAAAGTCACTAATTTACTTTACTCTAATTCATTTATAAAAGTGGATGAATAAATAGTAAATAACGAATAAATTACAAACTAAATGAGCTTTTAATTACTTCGAAGTAACTTTTCCATTTAAAGTTATAATGATACCAAATAACTTATTAAGTAAACATACTTTTTATTATATAAAAATATCATTTTAGCTCAAATCATCTACAGATAAATTAACGGGAATTGTATCCTTGGGCATTTGGATCATATTGAGATTGCTTTAAATTTGTATTTTATTTAAAAAATAAACAAATCTAAGAAAAACTTTAAAAGATATCTACTATTAAAAAAGAATATAATACGTAATTTCAAATAAAAAATAAATAAATATATCATCACGCCTTTTACCCTTTACTGGGTGTGGCACTCTGCCGAAGCAGATCTTAGTAAGTGATATATTTATGCGCGTGAAATGCGGTTACCAGCCGTTAAATCATGGTCCCCAAAGATGTTAGTGATGGAGGAGCCACAGGGGTAATTTTACTGTAGTGAAAATGTTTGTCGGCTGTGGGAATCGAACTAGGGTTCTCAGGATTCACAGGTCAACTCGATACCAATGAGCCAGCTACCCCATATTAAAACGTTAAATTTGTTAAATATAATTCAGAATAGAACCAAGGACATCAAGCTTTAGAAATACTTGTTATTATCATTATTATAATTAAGCTTCAATTTTAGAATTATGTAAAAATGAATATATTTATGCGCGTGAAGTGCGGTTACCAGTCGTCAAATCATGGCCCGGAAAGATGTTAGTGGTGGAGGAGCCACAGGAGTAATTTTAATTTGGTGAAAATGTTTGTCGGCTGTGGGGATCGAACCAGGGTTCTCAGGATCCACAGGCCGACTCGATACCACTGAGCCATTATCCCATAATTTCAATAGTAGTTTAATTAAATAAATAAAATATATCATCACGCCTTCTACCCATTACTGGGTGTGGCACTCTGCCGAAGCAGATCTCGGTAAGTGATATATTTTGCGCGTGAAGTCCGGTTACCAGTCGTGAAATCACGGCCCCCAAAGATGTTAGTGGTGGAGGAGCCACAGAGGTAATTTTAGAAATTATGAAAATTGTTTGTCGCCTGTGGGAATCGAACCAGGGTTCTCAGGATCCACAGGTCGACTTCATATCACTGAGCTAGCCACTCCATAGTTTAATTCTGTTTATAAATGATTAAAATTAGCTAAAATATTAAAACAGTAGTTATATAGAAAACGTTGTGGAGAGATTTTTTATTAGAACAGTAATTTTAAGTTAAGTTTTTATCTGACATGTGATATTTTCTCAACATTAACCTAACATTTTACTTATTTTTAATTGTAAAAAAATATTTAATTACGAACGATTGTAGAGAAATCTGCTGACAACTATATGCTTATTGTAATCGAAATATAGTTCACATATTTTCCTAGTTTCACGTCCCATTGGTTGTACTATATTTTAGAAAGGTTTTAAAATATGTTGAGGTTATGTTACAAATAAATAACTGTCAAAATAGATCAAATAATACATCTAACTCGTTTAAAATGTAATACTAAACATAGTTTGACGTAAATATTATAGCGTTATTCACAAATATTAAACGTGATAAAACAGAGGATTTTACAAAATGGACACAATACAATTTTCCAGAGTGTCCTGAATATAAATCAAGCAGGATTAAATGTTGTGACTGCGACGAATATGTGTGTCCAGCCATTCTGAAACACATGTGGCTCTCAGCCAACTGCCATCCATAAAACAATGCATTCGTGTGTGTTTTTGTCATTTCCAAAACAAAAATGACATTACTACCGTTCTGTTATGGATGTGTGTTCGTTGATATTGTATGCACTCACTCTGTACTCCATATAACACAATCGATATATGGTAATTATTCTGATAAAAATAACAAAATTATGTTTACATAATTACTTTTGATATAATAGCTTGTATATTTTGATGTATTATATTTCCATTTTAATATTTACAAATACGCTTCAAATAATTGAATTTTAATAAATAAATACATTTTAAATTGGTTGCAGGGAGACATCAAGTTTTATGATTTTAATTTCTGTTTTTAAAATATTTTGATATTGTGAAATGTTATTTGTGACAGCTTTTGACTGATATTGTAAATACAAATTAGTTAAAACATTAAAACAGTAAATTCATATCAGTATGTTTAATTTTAATAACGATAAACAGTACTTATCATAATTAAAATCTTGATTACACGGAAATTAATAGTATAAGAATATCTTTATAGTTTTGTACAGAAATGAGGTCGTGAAAATGACGTCATCAAAAATTTGGATACCATAAATATTTTAAAATTATTTTATGGGGTGGCTAGCTCAGTGGAATGAAATCGGCCTGTGAATCCTGAGAACCCTGGTTCTATTCCCACAGACGACAAACCATTTTCATAATTTCAAAAGCTACCCCTGTGGCTCCTCCACCACTAACATCTTTGAGGGCCGTGATTTGACGACTGGTAACCGCACTTCTCGCGCAAAATATATCACTTACCATGATCTGCTTCGGCAGAGTGCCACGTCCAGTAAAGGGTAAAAGGCGTGATGATATATTTATTTATTTTTAATTTTAAATTACGTATTATATTCTTTTTTAATATTAGATATCTTTTATATTTTATATTTTTATGGGATGGCTATCTCAGTGGTATGAAGTCGGTCTGTGGATCCTGAGAACCCTGGTTCGATTCCCACAGACGACAAACCATTTTCATAATTTCAAAAGCTACCCCTGTGGCTCCTCCACCACTAACATCTTTGAGGGCCGTGATTTGACGACTGGTAACCGCACTTCTCGCGCAAAATATATCACTTACCATGATCTGCTTCGGCAGAGTGCCACACCCAGTAATGGGTAGAAGGCGTGATGATATATTTCTTTATATTTTATATTTTAGAGAATTAAGTTACGAAATAGTTATTTATGTATCAAGGGTGAAAACAGGCGTTTCTGGCCCGTAATAACATGCTCAGGGCCAAAAACGCTAATTTCACCCGTGGTACATACAATATTTTATGCAAATATAACATTTAATTATATGTTCAAAAGACTAAAATATGTACATAGGTTAAATGTCAAAATTTGTAAAATCAAGTATTCACAATAAACTAAAATTGTCATTTTATTTATATATCCATTGGAATTATTTTTATGGCGCTAGGGCCAAAAAAAAATGTTTAAGATCGCTCTTTAGGGCTGAAACACGTTAATTTCGGCCCAGTTGTGCATAAAATATTATTTTGTATCACTTTTATTTTCAGAAATAACTTATAAATGTATTTATTTATTTTCGCTACTCTGTACAACAGGAACTTAATCAAAATTATAGTACAGGATCTGGACTCACCGATCCGCAGTGTGGTAGTTCATATATACAGTTTTATGTACAGTTACCAAACAATCTTATATTAATTTTTAAATGAATTAATTGCACTAATTAGTGTTTATAAACAAAAGAACCACTGCATTTGCATATAAATGATTACATGTCATTGTTTCAATTTAAAAATAACAGAGCATCTTTTAAAAGACTAGTCTAGCGATGAAGATAAAAATAAACACAATGCATAACATACTATGCGGAACTAAAATATTTTAAAACTATTTTTGTACAATTTCTTCGAAGTCTTTTACTCTTTTGTACCGTGCCGTTAGTATTTGTGCTAATAAGTATTTAAAAATAAATATGTTTGAACTCTATTTAAGGTGATACTATCATGGAAGCATTTAACCCGGATTTAATGAAATGTAAATATGTGATTTTTCAAGTGTTTCTACACTAGTATGCAATTTTTTTTTTAAGTTTACTGTTGTTGAGCTGAGTAATGTAAAGTTAAAGTCGACCAAAAATACATTGGCGTTATAGGAACTGTACCTCACGAGGCAGCTTACTGCGTAATAAATTCATATATTGTAGTTATTTTTTAACAAAAAAACTAACACACAGTATATTATGTAAAGATAAAGGTATGAGAATTAAAAAATCCATGCCTTACCAGATTAGTTTCAAAGAAATTGGCGATGAAAGTTGGATATTCTATGATTTTCAATGAAACTGTCAGAAATGCTTGGCAACGTTGCACGGGTAGACAGAGATGGTCGTACGCGTAAACAGAGATGGTCGCAGGCGTAGACAGAGATGGTCGCACGAATGACAAAGCAAGAACTATGAAAGTTATTATTTCGATCAGTAAAATATATTAATTTTAATACAAGAAAAAAATATTACAGCATTTTATATTTATTTATTTGTTGTTACAGTTGATAATAATTGCTTTGGTGCATTTTTCTCATTTTTCTTATGAACTGTCAACAGGATGTATCGATAATACAGTCACGTTTCGTACCGACTGGTAATATGCTGCTTGTAGTTCTCGCCTTGTTGTCATAGCTTCTGCTGTGTAAAATCTTACACTGCTTTGGATGGCATAAAACATTCACTTCCAAAAATTTTGTTATGTTACTGAATTTCATAAACTAGTTAAATAGTTTTATTTAATATATTCAATGTTATTGTTAATTATACGATATTTGCAGCGAAATGTTAATTCTGTTAATAACCTATATCATACAAAAATGTAATAATTATTTTTATAAACTTTTTAGGTTACCTATACTTTTGTATGAGACTGTCATGATAGAACCACCTTAATCAAATTAATGTCACAAGAACTACTCGTATATTTTAAGACACACTGATATTCTTCTAAGAAGACTTCTTTGGCATTATATAAAGGATCATATGAAACTTCTTCTTTATATTCTAAGATTTATAGGAGACAAGATTACTTTAATAAGAAATCTGGCGGAGTCCTAAACGTCACTATTCTTATGAAGAGCACTAAAAGAAACCTTATTAAAAAATATAATGACAATTATTTTGTTTTTCTAGTTCTTCAAGTTCTTCAAACAAAAAGAGAAATATTGAATGTTAAAGTTAATTTGAGGTCTAGGAAGTAAATTATGATAAAATATGTAATAAGTAATATACGAAGTTCATGGGTCAAACAGTAACTTGTTATCAGATTTCGTGCAGATACTATTTGAGATAATGTCTCATTTTACATTAAAGTTTTTGTCGAGGTCATCGGTCTAAATACGGATGAAAAACAAACAACTAAAAGAAAAACTAATAAAAAGTAAAAACTAAATAAACTTTTAAAAAGCTATAATCTTTAGAACTTTTAACTGTATCAGAATGAGTCTGATTAACAAAACAAACAATTCTACAATATTATCTATGCTTTGAAGAAAACTACATAACAAATACTTGGTGTTCGCTAAGTCTGAGTTATTATACAGGCTGTTTCTAAAGTTGATGATCAAACTTTAAGAGTCCATATTACATGATATACTGAAACGAAAAAAAAATTAATTATATATTATGTTTATGAATATCTTTCTGCAGTTCTAAATTACTTTAATAAGCTAATAAGCATTAAGATTTTCATGTTCTCAACTCGTAACTCCTGTCAGAGCTTTTGAGCGATGAAAACTAATGCAATTTTTCTATGCTATGTAAATATATTTTTCTACAAACGAGCAGAAAATTGACTTTTCCAGTTGTCAGTTAAAAACAGAAAGTCATTTGTAGAAAAACTGTAAAAATTATTTTAAATTCTTTTATGCAAAACCGTCCCGAAATTCATGTGTTTTAGCCCTAAAAAGCGGGCTTAAACACTTGTTTTTGGCTCTAGGGCCATAAAAAAATCATTCCTATGGATACATAGATAAAATGACAATTTTTGTTTATTGTGAATACTTGATTTTACAAAATGTCATTTTGACATATAACCTATGTACATATTTTAATCTTTTGAACATATAATTAAATGTTATTTTGTTGTACAAAAAATATTGTATATACCTCAGGTGAAATTAGCATTTCTGACCTTGAACGCTTGTTTTCACCCTTGATACATAAATAACAATTTAAAGCGTTTCTAAATGGTCGTAGAAAAAATATTGTGTACACCTCGAGCAGAAAGTATCCTTGTCGCTCTTGTATGGTTGTTGCTCTCAGCTATGCCTCGATCAACATTCGCCATGCGTGAGCGGTAATAGACTACTTTCTGCTGTAGATACACAAATAACTATTTCATTTTAACGTTTTGGTCAACCAATCACACTGTAATCCCTCACAAAAAGGACTTTATGTAAATGTATATTTGACGAATCGAATTTAATTGGTTGTTTTTCTAGTTACACCTGAATTTTCCTCACTAAGCACATTGTAAGGGGTTTCCCCTATATTTCTTTCCTTCCACATGAATATCAAGTAAATTTTGGCGTCTATCGATCGACGGAACAGACACACACTAGACTGAGTCATGTGAGCTCCCCATCGCGTGCGTGCGTGCGTGCTTGTCAAGCGGCCGCGTGCGCAATTCATACTCTGTCATTCGCAGTTGTTTATACGTGTTTTATGCGAAGAGTCATACACTGTGCACCCCCCTTTAACCACCCGCTGGGCCTAAGTTTGGCGCTCACTTCATAAAGCTCTATCTACAGACTACAAACATTCCAATTTACGTAACATGCTTACATGTTTCGTGTATTTATTTTGGTTGGACACGGAAAATAACAAAAAGTTAGTGAGAGGGCTGTTACTCACAAATGAGGGAAGGTGCTTTATTCATATCTTGAGGATTGGAAATTGTCAATTTTCTCTATTTTCTTTTGGTAAGACAATGAGTTTGTATGTGGTATAAAACCTCAATCACAGACTTAACATAGTCACTGTTTTTATTTTTGTCTTTGTCCAGTGGATTTTCAGGTGTTGATACAAACATTGTTTTTATTTTATATTTATTGTATATAATATTATATAAAATATATTTTTTCAAAATATAGAATATTAGTAAACGGCAGTAATTAATTTGTATAGTTTGCTACTAGTTTTTTTTAGCTCAGTAATTTATGGGATGGCTAGCTCAGTGGTATGAAGTCGGCCTGTGGATCCTGAGAACCCTGGTTCGATTCCCACAGGCGACAAACAATTTTCATAATTTCAAAAACTACCTCTGTGGCTTCTCCACTACTAACATCTTTGGGGGGCCGTGATTTGACGACTGGTAACCGCACTTCACGCGCAAAATATATCACTTACCAGATCTGCTTCGGCAGAATGCCACACGCAGTAATGGGTAGAAGGCGTGATGATATATTTTTTTATTTTTTTTTAGCTACTAGTTTTAGTTTAATGTATAATTGAAGAAATAGAAACAAAATAAACTATGTTAAGTTAAACCAAAGACAGAAGTTTGAAGTTTGCAAACTTGTATGTTTGTGTTTATGCTACTGAAGACAAAGATTAAAACTTTAGTTGAAAATGGTCTCTGATGTTACTACTTATGTCAAACATTTCAAGGTTATGACAAACGATAAAAACAGTGACTATGTTAAGAGTAGTTAATAAGGCTCAAGATACATTTAATTCATTTTTATTTATATGAGATTGAGTAGAATGTAGTTAGGTGTGTGACGTGTGTCAGTTGAGATGGTTTAGAATGTGGAATGTATGTCGAATGAAAGATTGCTGAAACAAGGTATATGTAGGTGAAATTGTGGGTGAGAAATTGTGAGGACGACTTAGGAATAAATGGATGGATATAAATGAAGATTTGTTGCGTGAATGAACGATTCCGAATGGGAGGAATAAACGAAAAAGATGAAAGGAATTATGACTGTGGATGTAGCGAAAACGGTGTACTAGAATAGATATATTTGGTGAAGATGAATATTAAGAGGAATCTAATGAAAAATGTTCAGGGAATGTTTAAAGAATTCGTGGTACCGCAAGAGCATATTATTATGTATTTTTATGTACGTTTGTATCATTTTTATTTTCAATTATTCTCAACAAGAAAACAACAAATTTAGTTAATTTGATCGCTGCTATGGTTTAAAAAATGATGTATTTGTCATCCATTTTGACATATCCATGTACAGTTAGACGGTCTCAGGGTAAAAGGAAATAAGTCAATATTACCCTGAGACCGTCCAATTATACAGTAGTAGTTTAAAATATTATACTAATATAAAAAGATATCTTTTTCCTAAACCTACAAATCAGATCAGATCACAACAAAACAACAATATATTTTGTATATTGATCAGTGTCCCTCATCTACATCTAGTAGTTTAAAATGTGTAGTGACATTTATTTAGGTACCTAAATATTTAGCAATTTGTTCAATATGAATTTGTCCCCGATTTGCTAATATTTTCGAAAGCAACGGAATTGTGCGGTACTCTAGTTTTATGTTTCCCCTTTGTCGATAAATATAAGAAGTTTGAGAAGTCCTCTCCTTTCCTTCTCGTTCCTCAAGTGGTAATATATCTAGTAGCCCTTGGCAATGAAGGTCCAACACTACTTATAACATCACAACTCACCTCAAAAGCAACAGCAAGTGCTTGTTTCTCCTGCTTCAGTTGCTCCGCGCGGCTTTTATACACCAGCATGGCTCTGACAGTCTCTTCCATCCTGCAACAAACAAACAAACCAACACTTTTAGTCACAGTCGCCCTTTGCGTCCTGGTAGCGTTATGTCAAACTACACTTTGCTACAACGCAATCACGTGATTTTTTATTATTGCATCTACGATATGACAGTATGAACGCTCAGAGTGAATAACTTTATTACGCTATCAAATGTTTCTAAATTTGTTTAGTTTAGTTAAAAGATGCAGATAGTTAAATCTTAAACCACATTTTTTTATAGAATTATTTGCAAACGTCAAAGTAGTAATAAATACGACGAGGGAAAAAATAAACTTCTCGCACATGGTGAATATACTATTTTTTCCGCGATCCCAAAAAATATTAGAAAAAAATATTTAAAAATGTAATATTATAGTTGGCATTAATTTGTTTCTTTGTTTGTAAAAAATTGAACAGAATTCTTTCCATAGCACCGGGATTAAAATACTCTTAGCAATGGGACTAAAATATTTCATTCCTGTCGTTATTGATAAAGATAAATGGGGTGGCTAGCTCAGTGGTATGAAGTTGGCCTGTGGATCCTGAGAACCCTAGTTCGATTCCCACAGGCGACAAACAATTTTCATAATTTCAAAAGCTACCCCTGTGGCTCCTCAACCACTAACATCTTTGGGGGCCGTGATTTGACGCCTGGTAACCGCACTTCACGCGCAAAATATATCACTTACCGAGATCTGCTTCGGCAGAGTGCCACACCCAGTTATGGGTAGAAGGCGTCATGATATATTTATTTATTTTATTTTATTTATAAATGACAGTATGGTAAGTTAAAATATATTATTCCTATCATATTTTTGGTATCAGACACCAAATATCTATCCTGTTCGTATATTTTTTTCGTTTAAAGCTGAAAATATTGAGAACCAATTAAAATGTTCACCTGTTAAACAACTGGTTTAAATCGATTCAAAATTACAGGATTGCTAAATATAAAATGGCATTATTTAAAAACAATTGAAATGGCTGTCGAATAATAATCTCAAATAAAGTTTTCGTTTCCTTGGTTACAGAATTATATTGTTTATTTATTTATATTTATATTTCTGATCAGTGTGTCTTTCTCTGACAAGTTAGAGTTTCAGAATAGTCTTGCTGGTAGGGTAAGTCCACCCTGCATCATAAACTGCGTAACCGCCACCCGTCAAGCCATTCCGTGCAGATGTCGCTAGCGTAGACGTCAGCGAGTGATACTAACGGAAAATCTTAATTTATTTGATAATTGAACAGTTAATACGACGCTATAAAGTCGCAGAGTGCCATGAGGAAGTTATTGGCACACGGTGACAAATGAACTGCGTGAAATGTTGCCGGCTAGGCTTGAGATCGTGAGTGAGGAATTATTTTGATGTTAGTTCTGGAACTGTGCTCTTAAATCGTAGATTGTACGAACGGTTTCAGTTATTAATCACAAATGTACCGTTTTAAATGATTCATAATGCGTTTATGTTGCTAATTGCACAATTTAAGCGGGCTCTACAGTGATATCAGCTAATTAGTCATAAGTCATTTTAGATTTATCACTAATTGCTAATTCCTCAATTCACGAATGTTTATATCGCTTGCACAGCTGCCATATTTCTAATTTGAATAAAATTCTTCACATTAACATATTCAAATATTTTTGACAGTAAGTCTTTATTTTATATTCAATTATTAAATCTCCGGAGTTTATAGATCCCAGGTTCAAAGCCAGGTGGTATTCCAATTTTTAACTTTTTTATGGTATGGCATACTGGTATCGAAGCAAAATTCAGATTATCTCCTTCCGCCTCCCCTCAACCTCCTAGACGAAAACTTGTTTTTAGAGGAAAAACGTCTATAATCTGTACGGAGCTAAAAAAAATGTTTGGACTCGATTTACCTTCAGGGCGATAAAGTTTGCTCTATTCCCTATTCCTAAAATGATTAGGCTCAAAGTTATGTGTGTTTGAAGTTGACTCTGTATTTAGGGGTTTTTGGCTCATAATTCGGCGATTTTTCAACAAAATTGAACGATTCTTTCAGGAAAATACCTGTTTGTCTCTACTTTAAGGGACTGTACGCAAAATTATGATTATCCTTTTTGCACCTTCCACACCCCCCACCAACAAATTTTACATTTTTTATCTACCGACATTAGCGTTATGCAATGTGCACAACGAGGAGGTGGCCGGTTGGATTTTGCACATCGCGAGCGATCGCGCGCTTTTGTATCTGTGCGTGTGTCTGTATGAGGAGGTGTGTGCGTATGTTTGAGATGGCTTGTGTGTATGTGTGTATGTGTTGTGTGTATGTGTGTGCGTTTTATTTGTGATAGGGTGTGTGCGTATGTGTGTCACCGTAAAAACTTTGTTTTTTACGTAATTAGCAGGAAATTAAATAAACTTTAACGCCCTGATAGTGAATCGAGCCAAAAAAAATTTTTAGCTCCGTACAAATCGTCAAAGTTGGACGTTTTTTTTTATTAAAATCATTTTTTACTTTTAGGGGGTTAAGGGGAGGACGGAAAGGGTTAACCCTAAGATCGTATATATGCCCTAAAAGTAGATACTTTAAACTTTCTCTAGCTTGAAATTTTTTCCAAATTAGTTAAAAATTAGCCAAGTTATGATGGTTTAAAAATTAGGAAAATTTCAAGAAATTCAAGTGTTTCGTTTTTTTTCTCACCAGTGTATTTCTTATCTCTTGTGTAAGTTTATTATTCTTTCGTTGATAATTCTGTTCATTTAATTGTTGTATTTTCTTTACTTATCTTTTTACATAATTCAATTTCTTTTCATCATTTTATCGGTTTTTTGTCGTTTTTATAGTGTTAATTGTATTAGATAAATTGAACGGACAAACTGAGGGAAGAAACAAAAAACAATTCAATGTCCCTTACTAGTCCATATCAGTCAAAATTCAATTTACTTTTATTTATTTTATCTGCGTCCCGGGTGTTAGCGCCGTCGTACCAACATAAAACAAATTTCCGGGATATCGCTCTAAGACGTATATATGAGGATATCAGCTCTAATCTCCCTCTAATATCATTTTCATCCCCTATCATAATGTCACTTACGTCACTTGCATTCCTTTGATACACTCACAGAAAGAAACATCATTTATTTCTTTACTACCACACGACAAGCTCTACGTTCAAGCCTCCAGACACATCACAGGTCAATAATTAGAACCAATTGCTTTTTAAATAAGTTAGTAGAATGTTTTTTTTTATTCAATTCTGGGTGCAGTAGTACTGCGATTACAGATCTTTGTTGATTGTTTTCTTACGATATGTAAATTTTTTACAATCATAAATGCTAATAATTATTTTTTTTCTACTACCAATGTTAAAACCATGTTATTTGTCAATACTTTCTAGTGTCAAAAGGACGTTATTTTTTCAAGTTGCCATTATTTACGTGCAAAAAAAAATTAATATAATAATAAAAACTTATCTACAAAATAAATATTTTTGACGTTTGAAATATCATTAATTAGTTTAGTATAATTAGTTAAAACTCTATCGTAGAAAAAATTATGTACTTATGTAAATCGTGTTAAAAGTGTCTTTACTGTACTCATGGGATTGCAACACTCGCTACCGGTTCGTGCTACAAGCTTCCCACTCGTGCAATAAAGTGACACTTTTAACACTAGTTACATAAATAATTATATAGTCCAATAGTAAAAAAACATGACATTTTGACATTGTTATGGATACGCGAAGTTTGTATTTTTTCACAATTTATTTTTCATGATAATTAAAATTTTAACTTCGTCGACACTTTTTTAACTCATATATTTATTTTTTTTAACGAAGAATCTTGCGGCAAATGACACCTTTTTAACTATTAAAATATCGAGAAAAAAATTCCATCAATGAAAAAAACAATAAATAATACATTCTCATTAGTTTAATTTAATCATTCTCTCTCTATTTTTATTTATTTATGCAAATGCATTAGATTGACACACTCCAATTTTAAATTCATGAATAAAAAAGGATTGTTTTCATTACTGAAATTGGTATTAAAATAATATTAACCAATAATCCGATTTATGAACATGCCTGGAAATAAATACCTCTGCTGTTAGATATACAAATCCAATTAGTTATTAAAAATTAATTACTATTAAATAATAATGGGGTGGCTAGCTCAGTGGTATGAAGTCGACCTGTGGATCCTGAGAACCCTGGTTCGATTCCCACAGACGACAAACTATTTTCATAATTTAAAATGCTACCTCTGTGGCTCCTCCACCACTAACATCTTTGGGGGCCGCAAAATATATCACTTACCGAGATTTGCTTCGGCAGAGTGCCACACACAGTAATGGGTAGAAGGCGTGATGATATATTTATTTATTTATTTTATTTTATTTAAATAATAAAAAAAATATATATCATCACGCCTTTTACCCATTATTGAGTGTGGCACTCTGCCAAAGCAGATCTCGGTAAGTGATATATTTATGCGCGTGAAGTGCGGTTACCTCAGCTTCCAAAGATGTTAGTGGTAGGGGAGCCACAGGGGTAATTTTAAATTGGTGAAAATGTTTTGTCGGCTATGTGGATCGAACCAGGGTTCTTAGGATCCACATGCCGACACGATAACCACTGTGCCATTACCCCATATAAATTACTCTTATTATTATTAAATACATGGTTCATTCTTTGCTCATAAATTTACCATAAACCGTAAGTCAATATATCAAAACTTGTCAATAAATCCTCAAAAACAAAACACACCATAAATCAAACAAAGATTTTTTCCAGTCTACTCCGAATCCATTTATAACAAACAATGGTAACAAGTTAGTGGATTAGGCTCGCCCCCAAGTGAGTGTATTATAGTGTTTGACAGGCGAACAGACGATGCGGGGTTCAGTAGGGGTTGGAGGGGGTGTGATCGTGTGATGGCATGCGCGGGGGTGGCAGTGACGGCGAGGCGAAACGCACTTGTCAATTAGGAAGAACGCGCGTGAGCCAGATGATCAAAGATGCGTGAGCGAAGCGGACAGAGTTAAGAGGTCTTGAAAAATTAAGGGGAGCTCACATGCGTATATTGGCTAGGTAGATAGCTACCATACAGGACCGGCTCTAAAATATTTATAGGGGTAGTTCGGTTGCTGAGAGGAAACAGTACAGGTTGTACAGGACGCAGTTTATTTTCGTACTTATCGGCTGACTAAAACGTCAAAATAAACACATGTTTATCGTATGGATCGGTACATTAAAATACTGATTATTTGATTGTTGAAATCAGAATCTTACTTTGTTGCAATCTTTCATTGTTATGATTTTTCATTGTTGTGATTTTTAATTGTTTTTCATTATTGTGTTTATTTACAGAGTAATTCATTTTCGCCAATTTATAATTACCCCAGTGGCTCCTCCACCACTAACATCTTTGGAGGCTGTGATTTGACGACTGATAAACGCACTTCACGCGCATAAATATATCACTTACTGAGATCTGCTTCGGCAGAGTGCCACACCCAGTAATGGATGAAAGGCGTAATGATATATTTATTTATTTTATTTTATTTACAGAGTGATCAAAAGGAATTGTTACAGTTGGCAATAAAAAAAAACTACTTGAAATTGGTATGCCTGATACATAAATTGATTTACTGTTGTTGATAGTAACATTTGAAAATTTAAATTTAAATTTGAGTACATTTTTTATTACATTTATTTCTAAAGTATTTCTATTATTCAAAAAGTCAAAATCCTATTAGCTGTCAGACTCCGGACATAACCTATTTGTATTTATTAGAAATGTCAAATAGCATTTTCACCTTTACCTAGCGTTGTGCCAACTGTGGAATAAAAAGATCTCCGGAATAGTATTGCCAACTGTAACAATTCCTTTTGATCACTCTGTATTATTGTGTTCTTTCATTGTTGATTTTTCATTGTTGTTAATCATTTTTTTTTAAATAAATCATTGTATTACCTATTCTTATTATAGTATTTTATTTTGTGAGAAAGAAATTTGAGTGACGACGCGCATCAAAATAATCGACAATTATGAAATGAATTCTTTACACTATTTTTTTCTGTTTTGCACCTTTTATGCTTTTTTTCAACATTTAATCGTAGTTTCAGAACTTAGGGAATTTTGTGTTAGTTGGTGATACAGAATGAGGTTTGAAGATTCAATTGTTTGAATATGAAATTGTGAATTTAGTTAAAGTAAAAATGAGTGTAGACGATTTCTCTTGTACCCAAGCTGAAAAGCATAAAATTGCTGAAAATACCGTCAAGATTTTACTTCCTAGCAAATCCCTTTTGTACGATATTTCAACAGAGTTACCAACCTTAAAAATATAAATTATATTACGCTATTATAGCATTTGAATAAGCTATTAAGCTGTAATAGAAATAATTCCTATGAATACATAAATAAAACGACAATTATTGTTTATTATGAATACTTGATTCTGCAAAATGTAATTTTGACATATAACCTATTTACATATTTTACACTTTTGAACATATAATTAAATGTTCTTTTATTGTGCATAAAATATTGTATGTACCACAGGTGAAATTAGCGTTTCTGACCCTGAGCATGTTATTAGCCCACGACGCTTTGCGCCTCGTGCTAATAATCATACCACGGGCCAGAAACGCCTGATTTCACCCTTGGTACATAAATAACTATTTTATATCGGACTAGAATTAGATTAGCTATTCCAAAATTCAGGATTAGCTAAAACTTTTTTGAGAATCTGACTGATAAAGTTTGCAAATTAAGACAACTTCACTACAGCCTTTTTAGTTCACATTTACAGAGATTCTTTTCATTTCTATTCCATCTGCACTTGGCAACAAAATCCAATTCTTATCTACCATTAAACTTCTCCAACAACAACAACAAGAAGAAGAAGCATTCAACATTCTACAATTGCAAAACTACATTCGTGCATTTCGGACAATTGCACAATGGTGACAATTCGAGCGAGTCCGTCCCTGGCTCGAGTACAACTAGAGTGCCGTGCTCGGCTCGTACTCAAGTACTAATAAGGCTCTTTGTGCCTCGGTTCGTTCGCCCATGCGTTTCTGACCCATTTAACAGGGTGTGCCATGCCGTGGTGTCCTAACTTCTGCTTCTGTGTTGAACTTGTATGTCTGTGAGCAGCGAATAGCGAGCGGGTATCAGAGGAGGTACAGTCAGTGATAGAAGTGAAGTGATGAGTTCATTTAATTCAATTTATTAATTACAAATTAGACAATGAAGTGGAATAAGAAATGCACGAAATATTTTGTTTCAAAGTTGAAGTAGCAAAGTAATTAAATAACTATCTTTAATTTACTTTTCTTATTTTTTTGATAGGGATTTTCTTTTAATACAGGTTGTTCCACCTAACAGAAAGATAAAAGAATGATGTTTTGTTTAAAAATTTTAATCTAGAAATAAGATTTCGTCATTACAAATTTAGCTGCCATAAACAATTTTAAAGAAAAACAATTTGTCGAAAGAAAATTTTAAAAAATGCCAATTTCCCGAATGGAAAATTTTTGGAATAACTATTTTTACGAATAACTATTTTTCAGCATGCTAATTTCCAGAAAGCAAATTTCGAAAATAACCTTTTTCCCAAAAAAATTTCAAAATAATCATTTAACAAAATTTTCCCGTATGCTAATTAGAAGTATGCAATTTTTCCGACTGTAATTTCTTTAAATTCATGTTTATGATAAAATAAATATAAATATATCATCACGCCTTCTACCCTTTACTGGGTGTGGCACTCTGCCGTAGCAGATCTCGATAAGTGATATATTTTGCGTGTAAAGTACGGTTATCAGCCGTAAAATCACGGCCCCCCCAAAGTTGTTAGTAGTGGGGGAGCCACAGGGGTAATTTTAAATTGGTGAAAATGTTTTGTCGGCTGTGGGGATCGAACTAGGGTTCTTAGGATCCACAGACCGATTTGATACCACTGAGCCATTACCCCAATATATTATTTTTTTATAATGGTGAAAATTGCTTGTCGCCTGTTGGGATCGAACCAGGGTTCTCAGGATCCACAGACCGACTTGATACCACTGAGCTAGCTACCCCAAAACTAAATATTGATTTGTACATATATCTACAAGGTTGTTAAAAAAAAACCGAAAAATATCTAATCAACAATAATTTTGTGAATGAACTTTAACTCGAAATTTATGAACAACCTTATTCTGTTTTGTAAAAAGTTTCAATTCGGAATAAAATTAAATTTAGTTAACTCAAAATTGAACCCTCTTTAGAAGTCTACATTTAAGAGTACCTAACTATTAAAAATGTAGTGTAATAATGTAACTGCATCCCTAATAAATACTGTGAAGGATATTCAGGACACAGGATGATGTACTTTGTGCAACCCTTATCGTGTGTAGGCCGTCATTGTGGGCGTTCTGGGCGCAGGGATGAAAAAATGCCTGACGTTTTTACGCATTATCTGCCCTCGGGCCATTTTCATTTCTACCCGAGCCCGAGGTCATAAAGAAAATGAATAAAAGATTGTCATAATGTTATACGAACGAGAATGGTTATTAATGTGTCTGAGTTATGGTGTAATCTGGCCTGATAACCACATCATGGAATTCATTAAAACCTTTTTTCTGTATCAGAAGTTTTTTTTATTACACCGAATGCTAATGAAAATATTTTTGATATTGTTTGGTGTTTTGAGTTTTGGAATGTTTGTTAAAACTTTCTCGTACAAAATGAAATATTTTTAGCTGTTATTATAGGAAGAGAAACAAATAAATATTTGATTCAAAAGTATTTGAAAAACTTTTTGGAATACGTAATTAATCTGTTCCCCGATCGGACGAAAAATTTGTTTGTATAGGAATAAGTTTTCCTGTTGTACTCGTATAACAACGACTATAATATAAAACAATAAATTATTAATTAATTCAAAATATGTAGTTTTTTACCATACTAGTACAGAAAGTTCGTCTTTAGTCACGAGCGGATTAGAGTGTTATAAAATCAGCGGTAACTAAAGATACATTACGTAAGTGTATAAAAAAAATTGTACCCACTAGTATATGCCACTATTATTTCAATTGTAAAAGAATGCCATTTCTGGAATGTTTACGTTACCATGGATACATAATTGTTTTTTGGTCTTAGTTCCAAAAATAGCATTTTATTACAGCTGTCATGGTGACAAAAATAAAATAAATATAAATATATCATCACGCCTTTTACCCATTATTGGGTGTGGCACTCTGTCGAAGCAGATCTCGGTAAATGATATATTTATGCGCGTGAAGTGCAGTTACCAGGCGTCAAATCACGGCCCCCAAAGATGTTAGTGGTGGGGGAGCCACAGGGGTAATTTTTAAATTGGCGAAAATGTTTGTCGACTGTGGGGATCGAATCAGGGTTCTTAGGATCCACAGGCCGACACGATACAACTGTGCCATTACCCCAAAAAATAATTTTGTCAATTTGTTTCATTTTAATTTAAATAAATCTGCGATCCGAAAACTTGTATTTTTAATCCTAATGAAACAAATAATGGTCTACGACCGAAAACATTCGCAAAAATATCGAAATTATTAACTTGAATATCATCCTTCAATACTGAAAAATCTATATTACTGAGCAAATTTTAATTTCCTTCACTCAAATTGGGTTGCGTTGAGGCAAAATCACTCTAACAATCTGACGTTAAACAAAATCGCTCTAACTTCTGTGTCACAATTTTTTCATGTTAATTGTTCTCATCAGTTGCTCTGATCTCGTAAATAAAAATGTATCCGATGAACTCCTCAAAAATGCATGAAATAAATATTGTGATTTTTTTTATGGCTTCATGGCGGACCAACTGCTAAGGTCATATGGCGCCATTATGCCCTGATCCTGCGTTTTAGGTCTTAGAGTCAACAGCAACGCGGGTTTCTCTGGACGGTCACCCATCCAAGTACTACCCGCGCGCAACGTTGCTTAACTCGCGTTATCGCTTAGATCAGTTCCAACGAGTGCAGCCATGGCCGTTGACTATAGTGAATTTAATTTCCTCTATCTTTAATTTAAAAGTAATTTAAATGCATTAAACAGCGGAAAATATTCGATGCCAGAAGCGACCTTACACAGTTGTTTTTCTTGTTTCTTATGTCATGTTAAATCTTTAATGCTGCTAGAATAAATACATGTAATTAGTCTTCTGTAATGAATAATTGAATATCCAATATTTTCTAAAAATAGTAATAATATCAAGAAAGTCAATTAAAATTACAGTAGTCAGTACATATAGCTGACATTTACTTTGTGCTAGTTAGCTAGTTTCCTTCTCATAAACTTAGAATCGTATTTTGTAATTAATAATAAAACAGCCCCCGTACGTCTAACGGTCCGTAATGAAACTTGCTCATTTGATATGCAAATAACAATTTCCTTACAGGAAGTGGCGCCACGTTATCGAGTAACTCTGGCTTCTTGCCTAAAGCTTTCTCCATACCTATATAATTTATAGAAATTATATTATTATTAATCCAAGAAATTTAATTATTTCATGTGAAATACTAAATCTATTATTATTCATTAATCAGCATGTATACAAATACATAAATAAACTTTCACAAAAAATTCATTATATAAGAGAAACACAATCATTTTCAATTTGAATTTTTTTTAATGTTCTTGTCAATTACTTATAATACCATATTGAAAATTTATGTTTTATGGAGAGAACTTATTTTTTAATTATTTATTACCAGAAACAGATGTTTGTTATACACGATTTTTATTCGATTTTAATTTATTTCTGAATAAATTTAAATATGTATTTTCATAATTTACACAATTTTATACAACTGTATTTGAAAATAATTAAATAATAAACATTATAGCAGATATCGGTAATTTCCATAGAAACAAGTTCTCAGTTGTATAAATAAATAAATATATCATCACGCCTTCTACCCATTACTGAGTGTGGCACTCTGCTGAAGCAGATCTCGGAAAGTGATATATTTTGCGCGTGAAGTGCGGTTACTAGTCGTCAAATCACGGCCCCCAAACATGTTAGTGATGGAGGAGCCACAGGGATAGCTTTTTCAAATTATGAAAATTTGTCGCCTGTGGGAATCGAACCAGGGACCTCAGGATCCACAGGCCGACTTCATACCACTGAGCTAGCCATCTCAGTTGTAATTATTTTAAAGAAAATTGCTTCAAATAACAGATTGCATTTTCATCATCAACTCCAAGTTCCGTTCCAAATAATTAAAAACAGCAAGTTTTGGGGTAGATTTTAGTTTTGTGGTAATGCTTGTAAATTTGAGAACCTTAGTTCGATTCTCGCTGTCGACAAATTTATCTCCACATTAAAATTATTTATGTGGCTTCCCCCTCTATATATTTGGTGCTCGTGATTTGACAGCTGGTAACCGCGCTTTATGCGCATTAATACCGAGATCTGCTACGGCAGACTGCCATACCCAGTAATGAGTACAAGGCGTAATGATATATTTATTGATTTTTGGGTAGATATCTCAGTGGTATTAAGTCGGCCCGTGGATCCTGAAAACCTTCGATTTCCACAGCCGACAAACATTTTCACCCCATTAAAATTGCCCCTGTGGCTCCCCCACTACGAACATCTTTGGGGGCCGTGATACAATGGCTGGTAACTGCACTTCATACATATATCACTTACCGAGATCTGCTTCGGCAGAGTGCCACACCCACTAATGGGTAAAAGGCGTAATGATATATTTATTTGTTTTTTACATATAATTTTGATTGATTTTTATTTATTTAAATTAAGTTTAAAATTTAAGTTTCGTTAGTGCAACTGGTCATTAGATAGTTTCAAAACTGAAATAAGAATAAAAGAAAAACGATGTTGATTAACTTACGCTATGGTGAAAATTCCTTTAAAAGTAAATATATAAGTAGATGTACCTATCGCTATATCACATAACAGAAGGGTGAAAGAAGATTATTATAAAATGAAATTCGTATATGAGGTATCTTTCCTTCATTTATTTATTTGTATTTTTTTAAATCATTTTATTTTCTATAACATATGACATTGGACATAATTTTTTGTTTATTTATTCGTCAAGAACTTTTCTTGGAGACAGATAAAAATGTAGATAAATAAGATAATGTTATGCGGAATAATCTCATCTCATCAGAATCTAACAATCGCACATCGATACAAGTCGTCAAGGCAGTCATGATTGGTGTCGGATTGCGAGTCGGTCAAGTGTCCTTGTCGGATGTCGGATGTCGTCCTAGCAGTAAGAAGCCACGACTACGAGAGCAAGAGAGCAAGAGATCGTGAGAGGAGAAAGTCCTTCTTCTCAAGCCTGGGAGATTCGAGACCGCAGATGCAGCGTCAGCTCGTCTGGCGACGATATCGAGCAGCCATCGTTGCCTTCGCGTTAGTAAGGACATCACACTATGATACGTTACCGCTACGTTGCGTTACTGCACGTCAAATATTGGTTACCAGTGATTCTCAACTTTTTAACGTTTACACAGAAAGAAATGTAAAATAAATAAATAAATATATCATCACGCTTTTTACCCGTTACTGGGTGTGGCACTCTGCCAGGGCAGATCTCGATAAATTATATATTTAAGTGCGTAAAGTGCGGTCACCAGCCGACAAATCATGGCCTCCAAAGATATTAGTGGAGGGGGAGCCACAGGGATAATTTTAAATAAAAAATAAATAATTATATCATTACGAATTTTACCGATTACTAGGTGTGGCACTCTTCCGAAGCAGATCTCGATAAATGATATATATATATATATATATATATATATATATATATATATATATATATACGCGTAAAATGCGGTTATCAACCGTCAAATCACGGCCCCTAAATACGTTACTGGAGAGGAGCCACAGAGGTAATTTTAAATAAAAAATAAATAAATATATCACTCCTTTTACCCGTTACTGGGTGTGGCACTCTGCCGGGGCAGATCTCGATAAATTATATATTTAAGCGCGTAAAGTACGGTTATCAGCCGTCAAATTACGACCCCCAAAGATGTGAGTAGAGGAGAAGCCACAGGAGTAATTTTAATGTTGTGAAAATTGTTTGTCGGCTGTGGGAATCTAACCGAGGTTCTCAGGATGCATAGGCCGACTCGATACCACTGAGCCACTTACTTCCAGTAAGTAAGAAATGTAACGGAGGTATTAACAGACGGAGAAGATCACCCTAAGATCACATATATCTCCTTAAAGTGGAGACTTTAAACTTTTGCGCCCTTGAATATTCGTCCAAATTAGCTAAATCAGGATGGTTTGAATTTTTTTTTCTCATCAGTGTATTTAGCTTGAGTAAGATTAAAATGCCGTAATGCTAACCACACCACTGTATTACCGGACATGTGAATAACAATCTGTTAACTATCTTTATATTTTCAAAGAGATCAATAATGAAATAAGCAGGTAAATTTTAAGGCTTCAACCTAATAAAAATTTTGGAAAATATTTCAACGATATTTCAGCTTTTCAGCAGTTACATGCAAAAATGCAGCAGTTATAATAAAAAATTGTAATTTATATGCAATCTGTCACCGGTTTAGAGGCACTGGCATAACGCATCGCATGCAATATCAGCAGGAATAGCAGGATATTCGATGACAGTCACACTGTTTTATGTGAATGTCGATAGCGATTATTTTCAAAATTGTACGTAGTATATCGTAGATGATAAAGTGGTACGATTTAAATTTATTTTTTGGTGAAACGGTTTCAGATGATTAATGTTTATTGCGGTTTTATGATATTGAATTTGATTTAGTTTAGAGAGACGTATAATACATCGATTGAATCTTGATACTGGTTCATATTTTATAATTTACGATGTGAACCGCGTTAAACCGGAGCAAAAAGTAAAATGTCACTGACATTAGCAGAAATTTATCAACGTAATATTTTGAGCGTTATAATCGCTGCATAAAACTTTTTTATTTCGTTCATCATCCGATATCCAAAACACAAAAAGAGAAGAGAAAAAAACAAGGGGGACCTATAATTGAGTTCTTTTCACAGCAATATTGAAGAAGACATTCAAGATTCTAATTGAAAAATCTTTCAAAGCGAGAAAATATCTGGAAGCCAGTCAGCTGTCAAGTAAAAATTCGGCAGGAAGCAGGGATATTATCCTCTTCACTGCCATCTTGTGACTGAGGAGTGAAGTGAGTATGAGTGTGATGTGATCTCATCGCGCTTATTGTTAAATTCCCTTACATGCGTCCCCTTCTAGAACTATGAAATTGAAAAGATGGAAGTTTATTAAATTATCACGATTGAATGCATACAACTCTTAAAAACTTCTGTTATTATTCAGTCCGTCGCGACAAAGTATTTCTAACAAATATTCAAAATTACTGATTTTAATATACAGGGAGGGAGGTGCCTGGTAAGGGATAAGTTAAATCATAAATATAAAATATAAATATATCATCACGCCTTTTACCCACAGGCGACAAACAATTTTCATAATTTCAAAAGCTACCCCTGTGGCTCCTCCACCACTAACATCTTTGGGGGCCGTGATTTGACGACTGGTAACCCCACTTCAAGCGGAAAATATATCACTTACCGACATCTGCTGCGGCAGAGTGCCACACCCAGTAATAGGTAGAAGGCGTGATGAGATATTTATTTTATTTTATTTGGGTGTGGCACTCTGTCGAAGCAGATTTCGATAAGTGCGGTTATCAGCCGTCAAATTACGGTCCCCAAACATGTTAGTGGTGAGGGAGCCACAGGGGTAATATTAAATTTGTGAAAATGTTTGTCGGCTGTGAGAATCGAACCAGGGTTCTTAGGATCCACAGGTCGACTCGATACCACTAAACCATTACCCCAAAGTAAAATCATAATGTTGTAATTTTCTGCTTCTCTAATTATTTTAAGCAAAAAAGCTTGAAATGGCCATGATTAGACGGCTGACAACACCGCACTTTACCCGCAAAATATATCACTTATTAAGATTTGTTACTGCAAAGTGCCACATTCAATAATGGGTAGCAACCGTGATGATATATTTATTTGTTTATTTATTTTTATATGTAATTTTGATTTGCTTTTATTTGAATTAAGTTTAAAATTTAAGTGTCATTGGCACAACTGGTCAATAGAGAGTTTCAAACTTGAAATAAGAATAAAAGAAAACGAATTATGGATTAACTTAGGCAATGGTGAAAATTCCTTTAAAAGTAAATATATAGATTTACCTATCGCTATATCACATAACCGGAGGGTGAAAAAAGATTATTATAAAATGGAATTCGCATATGGGGTACCTTTCCTTCAAAGGAATTCAAAATTAGATAGGGGAGATTTTTTTCCATAAAAACCTACGATTCACAGAAAAATGAAGACGTAAATAATACTCAAATCTTTGGAGTCATCCACAAAAAATCCTTAAAGGATAAACCTAAGAAACTTTAAATAAAACAGAGACTACAGTGCTCTCCTAAAAAATATAAGCATCTGAATATATGTATTTCTAATTAACGAAGTTGATTATGAAAAACAGTAGACTACATGAGTAATAAAAGTAATAATGAAGTCTTAGTGAGAATTTACCATGTACATGTGGGAAACAAAAGAATAACGAATTTGTTTGAAAATGAACCAATGACCCGCGGCATGATTATTACCACGTTAATTTCACCCGTGGTACATACAATATTTTATGCTCAACAAAATAACATTTAATTATATATTCAATCGATTCAAATATTAACATAGGCTATATGTCAAAATGACATTTTGTAAAATCAAGTATTCACAATAAATAAAAACTGTCATTTTATTTATGTATCCATAGGAATTATTTTATTATGGCCCTAGGGCCAAAAAGAAGTGTTTAAGCCCGGTTGTGCATAAAAGTTATTTTGAAAGTTTTTCTCGAGTGAAATTAATAAGTGATAATTTTTCACTATAATTAAATCTCCTTGGTTACCAATAAAACAAATGCTATTTTCATAAACGTCAATTGAAAAAAATATATACTTGCGAAGCGTTCTTAATTGATAAAATAGCTAAATAGTATTAATGATCCAAGTAGCCATTGTTTCAGCTTTAACATTTCTATTAAAATAAAATCAGAAACCCCAATGGAATTCAATTCAAGTTTGAAAGAACTAAAATGAGAATATAAAAATATCAGAGCTCATATCGATCAACTTTTATAACTAAATTAGAATTTTGCGTGTTACATTTATTAGGTAAATAAAATAGCAAAAGTTATTTGTGCCACCAAAACGTTGATTTCTTAATATTTTGTTTGTGTTTGTAAAATATAGTCATTACATCTAGATTGCTTGAGTACTTACAGGAAATTACCGATAATAAGTTCAGCACACAGTTATTTATTTTTAATTCACTTTGATTATGCATCATGATGTGAGTTATTTGGTTGTGGGAAATTCAATAAATTGATCATTATAACTTTCATGTAAACTCAATGAATATTTTACTGACATATGTTCCATTAAAACACATCCCTCATGATTGTCAAATGTCCTTTTTGTGTATAATACTGAACTTTAACTTCATTTTAAGTCTTTATCATATCTGCATCATAATCTGGAAAATAGAGCTGGAAAGTAGCATTTTCATTTTGATTCATTTCATAGGTTAGCATTTGTATGTAGATTCGTAGCTTTGCAATTTATTATGATAAATATGGATGAATTTAGAGGAAAATAATTTTGATGTTACTACTTTTAAAACACGGCGTGTTTTAATGTTACGCTTTTTAGTTTGCTAAATAAGGATTATTGTGCAGGTATAATAAATAGTTATTTATGTATCAAGGGTGAAAACAGGCGTTTCTGGCCCGCGACATGATTATTAGCAAAGCGCCAAGGGTTAATAACATGCTCAGGGTCAGAAATGCTAATTTCACTCGTGGTACATACAATATTTTATGCACTACAAAATAACATTTAATTTTATATTCAATATAATAAAAGAAGTATATTTATATGTTACAATGACAACAAGAACAAGTATTTATTCACAATAAACAATAATTGTCATTTTGTACAGGTTTACATAGAGAATTATTTTATTATGGCCCTATGGCCAAAAACAAGTGTTTAAGTCCGCTTTTTAGGACTAAAACACATGAATTTTGGCCCGATTTTGAATAAAATATATTTTGTTATAGCTCAATTAAAGTATGTACAAGACAATCGATTTTGAAAACCGCATTTCAATATCTCTTTTAATTTCAGTTTTATTGACTCTAAAAGTTGTGATTTAAAAGTAAATATCAATAATAAATTGCAGAAATAGTTGTATTTGCTTTATCTGAACTAGTAGGTATAGAATTTCAAACATTTTATCTCGAGTAAACATTATTTATTCCGTTCATACATTTCGAGTTTCGTTTATAATTTGTATTTCTCTTTACTTGCATAAAACAAAGACAATATAAAATGGTATTTAGTCGTATATTTGTACTATTTTCTGTGGTACACTTAACCAGCTCGTATAGGGGTGTACAAATATGTGTATATCATTTTATAATTATTTAAACAAGAGCGCACGTAGACGTCTGGGTTTTATAATGGTATGCATATGTGTTCTATGTTTCTGCTCTAGGGAAATTTTGCTGGAAAATTTACGGTTGGTAAACTTTTAAAATTTAATTATGAACATACCCACAGACAAAAATGTTGAATTTCAAATAAAGTCAATTAAAACTTTAACATATGATGCTTTATTCACGATAACGCATAGAAAATATAATTATAAATAAAAAGAACTACATTTTTATTAAATTAAGGGTGCATAGCCTAGCGCAAAATGCAACTAACAAATTTTAGGAACGCTGAAAATCACCACACCGTAAATTTTCATTCTTTATTGTCATTTTGAATGTTGATATGTTGACTCTTCAATACAACCATAAAAAAATCTGACGTGGTCACCACACGACTTTCTTATACACAGCATATTTAATATTCAGAATATATAATATTATTAAACATGTAATTTAGATTTTCAGTAATTTAGCATTTATTAGTTTGAAACATATAAAATATCAAATTTGTTTACGTATAATTTTTTAGTAATATTCACTCCGTTATGTCTAACTTTACTGATGAGGCATATACAGGTGTCCTTTTTTCGAGCCTAACCCTTGGTATCTTAAGAACCGTGAGATACGAAGTCGAATAAATTGAGGCAAAGTTGCCAAATTAGTTGACCATTTTAATGATGTATTTGTGTTTCCGAAAAAATACATAGATAACTAGATACAGCGAAAATTAAAATCTATATTTTTTGTTTCTAATGATGATTATTGAAATATATTATTAAATATAAAAATTAGTTTTTTTTTCAAAATTAACCACGAAAATTGCAAATAACATTTTATGTTCCAAATATTTTTGCTAACATCTTTTATATGAAACTTCTTTTCGTAACTGATCCCATTTTTGAAATAAATGGAATTTATTGTTTTGTGTGTCGAGTAAACTTCCTCTTCCGGTTTTTCAATTTCATTCAAAATCAACTCAGCTCTTCGTATTTTCATGAAACTTATAATTACCAAGTTTCGTTAACAAATCTTATCTCGTTCATGAGATATTGCACATACGGACACACATCCATCCATCCATCCATCCACACACACACACACACACACATAGACATCATTGAGAAAATGATCAAAACGGATTCAGTGGACCTCAAAACACGTATTTCCGCGAAAATCTCGTCCACGATTTTTTTCACGATTCCAATACTTCCTTATACTGTGTATAAGATAATAAAAAGTAACTTTTCAATTTAAAGTATTTGATCAAAATTGTAAGAAGTTCAGCTAATTGTTTGTTTAATCAAATTGTGAAAATATGGACCGTGTGACACCGACTTTAACGATTTGTGGGTGCTGCAATTTGACGGTCAGTACCAACAATTGTATTATCGCTATTATCTATTTGCATATTTACTAAGATCAGTTATAATTATTGATTGAAAATTACACGCAATCGTAGCTCAGTGAATAAAGGCGTAAAACTTGCGTTTCTTAATTAACAACCAAGAGGTCGTGGGTTCAAATCTCACTGACTTCAACTTAAATAAAAAAATACGACTGTCTGACTAGTTCGGATTAAACTATAAGCTGCAGGTTCCCTGTACTGTAATTGGATTTAAGTTCCTGTTGTGCAGAGTAACAAACAAAAAAATAAATAAATAAATAATTTATGCTCTTCTGTACAACATGAACATAATACCAATTGCAGTACAGGGTTCAGACTCACCGAGCCGCAGTATGGTAGTTCAAATATTTTTTAGCTTGAGCGGGATATGAACTCGGGATCATCGAATTCGAATGCCGTAACGTTAAATATACCATCGTACTGCCATATATTTAGAAATTAGTAAATTTCGTGTTGATGTAATAATTCGAATTTAATTTAATCTCATACTTTTCAGATTCAACGTGTTATCAAATTAGGGTAAGGTTTAGTGTAGAATTCAAAGTAGGCTGCGTTATTTAGGTTAGGATTAATAAGCAAAGTTTAATATAGAAATATTTACAGAAAATTAGTGGAGCAAATTTACTTAATTACACAATCTGAATGCGGTTGGGTTAGGTATAAATTTCAATGGTCAGATACAAATATTTAGGGTCTACTGCGGTTACATAATTACCACTACACTAGAATACAAAGGACTTCATAGTGAAACTCTCAAATTTCATAACTTTAACTAACTCGAAGTTATATCAAATAATCAATTTTCACTAAACTTGAAACAAACATGTGTAGCAACGCATACTATAATGTTTTCATATTTATTTTTTTATTTATTTATTTATCCACAACTCATATGCTCAATGCCACATTGGACATGTTACGCTTAGCTCCGCGTGGAGATTTAAATAGTATTTGTTGGGGCCCAACGCGCTACATTGGACCCTTTAGTATAGAGCCTCAAAATTATTCAGACATGGACGCATCAAATAAAATAAATATTTTTATTTATAAATTACTTTTTTCTTCTCACTGCTGCTACATTCGTTATTAATTTTTCCAGATGTCAAAAATGTGTCAAAATTAACATCTACCGCTATTCAGCGATGCCTAGAGTTGCTGTAAAAATTTATACCGCCAGCTACCGCAGCGTTTTACCGCGAGATGTCAAAAAGTGAAACGAACAAAATCTAGTAACTTATTATTTTACCGCCAATTCAATCGAACACAAAATCCTTACCGCAGCGGTAAACAGTAACCGCCACGTAGCGAAACGAACAAAGCTAATATATAACTGAATCAACGTTGAACGTTACGACCAATCTTCTTCGGTACCTATAATTATGAGTTGTGGATAAAATTTTGTATTACACTTGTGTTTTATTGGTATATAAAACACTTGTATAATAAATAACTATTATTTGCGTTGCAACATTATGTTTTCCCTTGGAGATAATTTTGTTTATTAACTATTGTTGTGGATTTTTGTTTTTGTTTAATTTGTAACTAGTGAAAATTTTATTCAATTCTATTCTCCCAAATATCAAAATTTAATGTATTCTTCTATTTAAAAGCGTATTCAATATTTACGTAAAATATAACAAATTAAAATTTGTGTATTTAATCTATCAAGTTCAAGTTAAAAGCTACCTAACATTAAAGCTTTTATACATGCATTATTTTAGTATAATTTAATTGATTTCAAAAGAATGAAACAAAATTTAAATTGGAAACAAATTGAAAATGCTTTCATGTTCGCTTCAACTAAATATATATTTAGTGAAACAAAAAAACAATAATTCATACACAAAACAAGTTGATTAAAATAGCAAAACTGCATAAAAATCACAAAGCTTTAACTAATCAAAAACTCAAAAAACGAAAACGCAATTAAAAGTGAAAAACTAGTAATTAAAATCGCCGTTTGATGTCGCGGAAGGCCGAGAAATCAAACAGTTCGATAATTAATTCCATGGCAGGTATAATCGGCGCGGTACACAAAATGACAAAACTGAATCACGTGCGTGCTCACGCCTACGCACGTCACGCATCACGCGTGACAGCCGAGGGCGACACTAGCGACACGAGTGTCGGTCTATTGAATCACTCGTAATTGATGTATGTAATGTAAACACACTACATGCACAGTGGTAAGTCTGGTGTGTAGCATGTCATGGAGATTTGCAGTGGCGCACAATGAAATATTCTAGGAAGGGCATTCATAATAAATGATGTGTTTACAAAATAAATATAATAATAAACCTATTTAATTCAAGGCAGTAGCCACATAAATTATAGAAGAGTGAAAATAAAAAAAATGTAAAAGATGAGATTCCACCCCAGAATCTCAAGATGTCAGAGTTCGTTAGTATTACTTTATTTGGATAGATTTACAGCATATTAATTGATTGCTAATTAGATAACTAGGTTTCTTGTCTTTATATACAGAATGTGTCTATACTTGTTGATCAAACTTTTGGAGCTAGTTGCACCACAAACACTTACAGGCAAATTCCTAAAGCGGATTAGCGCTAACACCATTTTTTATTTAGTTTTGAACTCTCTTTTCAATGTATGAAACAAGTTTATTTTAACTTGAGTTAAAAAGAGAGTTAATTAGCATCATATTTAGTTTATTTCTTTAATCTGTTATAATTTGGAACAGAGTTATAGATAATATTAAAAACGGTGTTAGCGCTAATCCGTTTTGTGAATCTGCCTGTTAAATTTTAAACTTAGTTTAAATAAATAAAAGCATATCGAATGGTTGACAGTACTATTAATGATTTCATATATGATATATAACTTCGATTTGCTTTTATTAATTTAAACTAAGTATAAAATTTATGTTTTGTTAGTGCAACTCGTCATAAGGGTAGATATGATATGATATATAAATTGTGGAACAAAAATACATTTTTCAAAATTCGCAAAAAAAAAGAAAATGGTTCTTTTTAGTGGCACTGACCGGAAGTAGAAATAGTAATTTATGTATAAAATAAATATATCATCACTCCTTCTACCCATTACTGGGTGTGGCACTCTGCTGAAGCAGATCTCGGTAAGTGATATATTTTGCGCGTGAAGTGCGGTTACTAGTCGTCAAATCACGGCCCCCAAAGATGTTAGTGGTGGAGGAGCCGCAGGAGTAGCTTTTGAAATTATGAAAAAAAAAATACTACTGAGCTAGCCACCCAATGTTGTATAATGAATAAATTAATTATTGTAGTGTTAGTGTTATATTATAATACAAATAATAATATATTAGAAATAATTACCAAACATGTGGTACTAAAAATGTTTACTTGGTAAACCACCCTTATAATTAGTACGTCATGTAATATATAGCTTTTTTTTCAGAAATAATAAAAACATCCTGTATTTATACTGATTTCTATCGAGATTAAGAGAATACTAAGTTTTCTGTCTTGAATTTGTGAAACTCTATTTCCCAATAAATGACAAAAATCGTCATTTGTTAAATACGTTTTAACCGAGAATTGAGCAAACAGTTTGATAAAATTTATGTCACTAGCAGTTTCAAAGATTTAAAGAGTATTTTGTGCGCAAATCCTTGTTGAATAATATTTCAATATATATTTGATAATCAAGAATGATTAAAACAACAAAATAAACAATTATCTCGTCCGTCCCTGTTTCACTCAACCCTCATAAATCTACAGAATCATAAGCCTCAATTGCGTATTTACTACATACGTTTGAATAGCCAGAATCAGACGATTCGTAAATTTATGCGTTCGGATTTAAATGAAATTGATTCGTATTAGTCCCGGTTCCCGGTGTGGGTTCGGAGCGAACGCGTCGACAAGCGACACCCGACCCCGTGGTCATGGCAACCGACCCTAGAGCCGGCAGCGTCACGTGGTGCCGGACCATCGTGACACCGACACCCACGCAAGCAGACAAGAGATTCTTGATCAAGAGGTTCTCAATATCTTATGAAGATTAAATCGAAGATTGCTGCTGTCAAGTGTTGATATTTCATTTCATATTTGCTTACCGATAGATTTCTGTAAGAAGATTTCAATCAATCTATTGCATAAGCTAAAAAATGATTGTCTCGATGAAGAAATAGGTAACATACGAATCCAGAAAAGTTGCTTATAGTACATTATACAATATAACTGTACTATGAACGTGTCTTTACTTAGTTCTAGTTGATGCCACGAAATGATTCAATTTTCTTACAGGAATTTCACAGTATGCGATTTTTTTTTGTGAATTTCGCCTTCTAACAACTTAACTGAACAATGTAACATTGTAATTGATAGTTTGACATTTATTTGAAATTGTCCTTGTCATATATTTTTTACAGGATCAGAGGTTCTATTGTTTACAGATTGAGTTTCCAAGGCAGTAAGTTCAATTTTCAAATTATTAATCGGTAAGTAATTATTTACCGATCGGAAGGTAGTAACTAATTTTTCCGCAACTACTCAGAAAATTAGCCAGTTCTGGTAACTTTCTACACTATGAAATTCGTCTTAGCAGACAAAACTTTATTGTTTTTTGACTCTGGTATCGTCACCACCTACATTTTTAACATGTTGTTTCTGTTAAAAATAATTATTTTATTTTTGAAGTTTTGCTACTTGGTTGTAAACTGGTTTATTTAAAATGAAAATATTTCGTTTTCTTTGACTTGATAATGAGACAAAACCAAAGTCTCGAAACGTCGTCAATCATCGTACGTTTGTAAATTTTTCATTATACAAAGCCAAGTTATCCAATCAATTGAGGAGTATATTTATTTTTTACCTATTATTACTCCTAATTTTATCACAAAACTTTATCGATTCCTAAATAACAAATAGAGATGAGAAAATAAATGTTTCTATAGTGAAGAGTTTATTTATTTTGCGTAAATATACTTCATCAAATCATGAAAAAATTTGTCACTGGTGATCACAAAGAAATTGTACATAAAACGCTCCAAAAGTATTTATAATATCTCAAGCTTCAAAAGCTCATCTGTGAGTTCGCTCTGGAAAATGCTTACGTAAATAGACGAGCAAATAATTTACAACGATTGTCAAAATGACTACTCATTGGTCTAATGCTTTTTGAGAGTTTCAAAACAAAAACGAAATATCTGTATTACAGTTAGTACAGTTTGAGTACTTCTGGTTGATGTAGGGGTAGGCTTTTCAGGAAGGGATGCTCATGCTACACCATCCGTTGCACAGTATCCCCTCCCGCACCGATTAAGTCCAGTGCACCGCTGTGGACGACACTAGGATATTAATTGGCGTTATGGTTATGGTTGTTACGGTAATCGGTTGCTAAGTGCTAAGCCGTATGTCAGCTGATCAGTCCGGAATCGCTTTGGATCGGGTTCAAAATTACACAAATAATTGCGAGTGAACCGTTGGGAGCTGTCTTTATCGCAGGCTTTTCGTTTTAATATTCTCATTAAAATTGACTTCGACACACTTTGTTATACTACAACGGTTTTAAATTAAAAACAAACAGTTTTTTGTGTTGTTAGTGTATGTTTTTCGTTTAGAGGACACACCTTAATCTTGTATAAATATTAGTGATTGACACATGAGGTCTCTTGTTATTAAACAAAATAGGAAGACTGATATACCTACATGATTTATTAATGAATATTTCCAAGTTTGCATTAACGTTGTTAATTTTCTATGCAACAACGTAACTGTACATTGAAATACGTCAAGTTATTAACCTGTGAGTAATTAATACAAGAACAAAATTGTGTTTTAGAAAAAACTGTTTGCTCAACTAACTGCCACTGACTAATGTGATAACTTACAAACTATTTACTAACATGACTTGTTTCATTTCTCAAATAACTCATTATTTATAACAAGAATAAAATGGAGATGTATCGGATTCTGGAATTAATAACGAATTTTCATCACATTTAAATTATCCCTGTGGTTAAAGTTAACAATTCCTTTCTTGTCTTTCTTGCATAATGATTATGAAAGTTGTCTTTTATTTAACAAAAATTTGTATAGAAAGTGACACATTTTTCAACTATTTTAAAATCGCAAAAAGTAAATTCTCATTGATTTTTGTTTCCACAATTTTTATTTATTTTCCCCGGCCCCTAAATCTTTCCTAAATGAGAGAAGAAAGTAATACTTTTTAATCCTAGAATAAAGTTAATGTATTTTCTGAAACCGGAGCGAAAGTACTATTTTCGCGCTTAAAATACGAAAGTTGCATTTTCGTGACTAGTCACGAAAAAATTTAAACAGTAATGGGTTTTAGTATATTTACAATTTTTTATTTGTCATTTTAGAAACGAGAAAAGCGTACTACTAGATACTTATAGAAAATTAAATTTAATTATTAAATTTGAAATTAGCTTTTATTATAATCAAAGGATTCAGTAAAATTTTTATAAAATGACAACTTGATTCGAAGCCGTAAAATACTTGGCACAAAGTGCCACGTATTTCAATATGGCTCCTCGTCAGTAATGCACCATTTTCCTAATCTTATGTAAATAACTATTTCAGACGATCCTTTATGAAAGTAATCATAACAACATCATAAACTACTACGGAAAGTAGAACATAACACACACCTCGTATGTAAGTATAACGTATACTTCTAACATATCAGGTGAAGTTCCACTGATTGACTACAGATGGCGTTACGATGAAAGAAAATAATAAAATAAATGAAAAGAATTTGTATTATAATTTGAATTGAAGTTTTAACAGATTTTTCAACACATTTACACAAATAAATCTTATTTTAAAAAATAAATAATCACAATACCTAACCTCGAACGTCAACGATTACCTACAAAAACGCATCAGCTATCAAAGTGTAACAACATTGCTCTTGTAAACTTATTTTTAGAAATATTTTGTGGTCGTCTGAAAAATAGTGTACATAACTCGCTCGAAAGTGTGATAACTGTGCTCGTGTACTTAAATCACTCGGCGCTGCGCGCCTCGTTTTTCAATTTGTACACTCGCACGTTATCTTACACTTTCGATGCTTGTTATGTAATATACTAATTTTCTCCTCTAGAGCAGTAAAATACAACCATATCCATGGCAACTCGAAAACAAAGCTATAATTTGACAATAGTGACATTTAGGTGACATCTATCAGGAGAATAATAAATCATATCTAAATTACTTATTTATATTAGATAATTTTACTTTGGGCCAGTTTTTTCATCCATAAACTACCCAATAATCAGAGGTATATATATATTAGGCCCATTTTACATTTCTATAAATTCACCTGAACGTAATATTTATTTTTAACGCCAATCTGTTGCAGAAGTCTGTGTACAGTGTATTTCGCATTTATATAAAATAACGTTAAATAAGTATTTTCTGCATGCTCTGTGGTTTTTCAAATCTGATTCAAAAGAACTAATTTTGGTTGAATGCTGTAAACTGCGTTTTTTTTGTGGTAAAGATCTTCCCATCTCGCGTAAGTATAAAGCAAAATCCTCAACGAAAACAAAATAAACGAAACATCAAAAAATTCACGACGTATTTACCGCACAAATTTACATTTCTCCAACTTGAGATAAAACTTGGAAAAGATTCAAGAAACAGCAGACATCAGGACACTCAGTCATGGCCACCCATGAGAAAAAACTCCCTCTCCAGTCCTGGAGAAGTTCTGCGTTTAGGGTAGCGCAAGCAGAGGGAGGAAATGATGAATATAAAACATGGGGTGTGCAAATTGACATAACTCAAAATACCGCCAAGGCGGCTTGGCTGCAAGTGCCGTAAACGGAAGTTAACGCGCACAAGATGCACCTCATATCCGCTTCCCCTCACTGAAACTCACTACGCATGCGCAAAAATAAATGAAAATGAGAAATATTAAGTTTCCTGTGATTTTCTATTTTATTTATTATTTTTTGCTGAGGGTTGAAATGCGTTTTATTAAAATGATAATGTGCTGTTGTGACAACGCTTTTTAAATGAAAAATTTACCGCGTGAAGAAAGAGAAAAATTGAATCAGTATTTTTGAGTGTCATTTGTTTTTACTGTAATGGAGGCACATCCAAATTATTAAATTTTAAAGTGTTCATTCAACCTTATTTGTTTCTTTATTGAAGAAGCTTGAGTCTAATAATTTATTAAATCATGTTATAATGACTGGTATTTGACAACAAATCATGGCGAGAAATATGTGTCCATTACAATTAGAATTTTTGCTTGAAACATACGAGGAATCTCGCCCGACAGTACGGTGATGTAGTTAGTGTTATGATATTTGAATCTGGAGATCCCAAGTTCGAATGCCATTTATACTAAAAATATATAAACTACCACACTGTGGCTTGGTGAGCCTGAACACTGTACTGTAATTGAGTTTAAAGGTCCAATTCATAGTCGTGATTCACCTTCACCGCATCCTCCCCTCACACTCAAAGTCAAAGTAACTAAGGCTAGTAACACAAGAATTTGCACAATTTGAGTTAGTTGCCTTAGTTACTTCAACTTTCGAGTGTGGAGTTAGGATGAGGTAAGTTAGGTAAATAAATAAAATTAATAATAATAAAAAGTAAAATTATGGTGTAGCTAGCTCAGTGGTATCAAGTCGGCCTGTGGATCCTGAGAACCCTGGTTTGATTCCCACAGGCGACAAACAATTTTCATCATTTTAAAATTACCCCTGTGGCTCCCGCACCACTTACAGCTTTGGGGGCTGGTAACCGCACTTCACGCGCAAAGATATCACTTACCGAGTTCTGTTTCGGCAGAGTGCCACATCCAGTAATGGGTAGAAGGCGTGATGATATATTTATTTATTTTATTTAAAAAGTAAAATTAAACAAGTATTTATTTTTTTCACTATTTTAAAGCTTTGTTCACAATTTTTAAAATAGTTGAAAAATTCTACACGGAAAAGAAATATATGAGTTCCACTTTCAGAAGTTTCATCAAAATTTGTGTAAAAATTACGAGCCACAAAAGGGTAATTTAGGTCAGACATAATTTATTTTAAACTTGATTCTCAAAAGGGAAATTGTAGAAAATTATATAAAGGAAGTAAAACAAAAGAACAACAAAATATTCAAGAGAAACAGAGTCATCAACATATTTCCGAGTTAGTGGTAGCAGTTATCCAATAACAAAGTAACTTCCGTTCCCTGTCATTGGGGAAAGGGACCAACTAACAAAATTTTCCAATTCAGCAGTGTATCATAAAAGAAATCCCAGTCCTGAAAGCGTCTAGGAATTATCCAGCGTCTTCGCTAAGCGCACAATCTAACAGGATTTAAAGAGGGCACAGAAAAGTCTTTCCTTCATCCCCTCCCCACCGCCTAGACGCCTAGAGGATGGGGGTAATAACAATACCAAGCGCGCTGTTGCCAACTTTACGACGAAACAGATAAGAAAATACGCGCGAAATATTCCATGGCCGCACATGATGGCTCTGGCAGTGGTTTCACTGAGGGAATGATGTTGAATTGTTTATTCTATTGGCCGAGAAACCGAGAACTTGAATTTGAAGAAAGGAGAAATGAATATAAATTGTTCATATGTACGCTCTAGAATTGTAAACAACAATATTTCTTCGCGACGTCCTGATTTGGAAATTCAACACAAAACTTTTGTATACGAAAAGAAAATATATTAAAGATAAATAAATAAAATAAATATATCATCACACCTTCTACCCATTACTGGGTGTGGCACTCTGCCGAAGCAGATCTCGGTAAGTGATATATTTTGCGCGTGAAGTGCGGTTACCAGTCGTCAAATCATGGCCCCCAAAGATGTTAGTGGTGGAGGAGTCACAGAGGTAGTTTTCGAAATTATGAATATTGTTTGTCGCCTGTGGGAATCGAACCAGGGTTCTCAGGATCCACAGGCCGACTTTATACCACTGAGCTAGCCACCCCATATATATTAAAGATGAAGACTAAATTTACTAACTACTGTCAAATGTTCATAAATTATTACTGAAGGAAAAGCTTCAATGAAACTGAAAAAGAATTAAATTTATTTATCTACGACAGTGCGATAAATGACACTTATCGCATTCATTTTGAGTGAGATAAGTTATCTATTAACGCACTCAAAATTATGGTTTACCATGGTTTCACTTAAATTTTAAAAATGTCAAACAATTGTCACAAAACGTTAGTTATAATTTAATAATTTTTACATAAGCTAGTAATTAATTCGACGTTATGCTATCTGTTCGTATTATATTAATTTATAATAAAGGTTTATGTAAGGAGTTAAACCGATCTTACACAGTAAACAGATTTCTTGCGTTAGTGTCTGTTCATCGGTTGAGGAGTAAAGTTGTAGCGCGACAGTTAAGTTGGTAGTGACCAAGTCGCGGTGGATAGTGTTTGGTTAGTGTTGAGCCGATTACATGAGCGAGGTGAGTCAGTTAATCTAGAGCACGTTTAAGAGAGTATGATTGAGTTGAGTTGGAGTGCATAGCACTGCTAGCAGTCTGTCCATCACTGGGATAATGTTTTGAATAGCGGACTGTAGTGGCTACAGATAGTTCTGTAGCTGCCAACGGCAGCAGCCGGGTGCTGTAGTGATCACAGAGGGTTCTGTGGTTGCCCACGATAGCAGCGCTGAAGGCTGTAGTGACCTGGTTGGCCTTCGGGTGGCCTACGGGCGTACGGGGTCACCGACGAGCAGTCCCGTGAACTGTAGTGGCTACAGATAGTTCTGTAGCTGCCAACGGCAGCAGCCGGGTGCTGTAGTGGCCACAGATAGTTCTGTGGTTGCCCACGGTAGCAGCGCTGAAGGCTGTAGTGACCTGGCGACCTACGGGTATGGGGTCACCCTCATGTATGAATGATGCTTAGGTTTTGATAGATTGACTCCTCATTGAGTTTGTTACTCACGGTTTGGTTCTTACAGGCATTAAATGGTTTACGCTCGCGTTAGGTGATACGCGGATTGTTCCATTCATGTTTGCTTTGTTTTACGAGTCTACTTGAGGTGAGTCTCGTTTATATTTGTTGTTAAGGCATTTGTGGGTACAAATGTAGTTTGGAATAATTATGCTACACATCCATTGTATAACAATACGAATGATTGATTATTTCTCCTGGAAAGAATTTCCCGTCTATGAGTCATCGTGACACAATTATGAGAATGATATCTGTCAATTTAAAAATATTTTTGTTTTAATTTAATTTATTTCGGCATCGTAGATAAAATTATATAATTTATAAATAAGAAACAATAGGAAATAATTTTTTTACAGGACATTTGAATCAACTTAACAAGTCATCATCAAACGGTTGGTCAGTTTAGCTTTAACCATAGACGCGTTTCGTCCTTTAGGGACTCATCAGTATGGTGCTACCAACTATCCAACTAGACCAACTAGGGGCTAGTGAACTGTAATACTGTTTAAGCGGAACTGACAGATGTTAAAAAGTATGTAAGCCGGTAACATGACATGAGAGCTATGGAGCAACCCGTGGTGCCATCTACTGGCAAAACTCGCAAACTGCTTGACAGCAATTAAAATAATACAAAGACAAAATGTCAATTGCGATGTGGAACTGAGTCTTAATAAATAAGCAAAAAAAAGAAAAAAAATTGTTGTGGAACTTTGACGAGTGATGGAAAAAAAATTTCCCTATTTTTTATAATTTAGTAAGACTCAGTTCCACATCGCAATTGACATTTTGTCTTTGTATTATATAATTTATGTTTCTCTTTTAATTTAATTTTCTACGCTGTACAACAGGAACTTAATCCCAATTACGGTAGTGGAGATCAAAAGCTTATAGTGAAATTAGAACTACTTATGACAGTTGTATTTTTGAGTAAAGTTAAAATCAGGGTGGTTTAAATCCGGCTGAACTATCGCTCGTGTAGTAAGTGCGTTATCATGGTGCTACAACTTACATTGGAATAAATATAGCGATTAATCTGTTCGTATAAAACAGGGTTGCATGAACTTCTTTAACATTTGGGCGAACTGAAAATTGTTGTGCTGTCGTGGCCCAATTAAATTTATTATTTGAAGTATCAAATGTCACGAAACGCATTTCTTTAATGTTGGAAAAAAGTTAACACGAAATATTAAATGAAATATCAAGCCTAGAATGTAAAAAATAGTACACACTACTATACTTAAAGTTTTCTGTACTCTATTACTTCTATTAGTTCTTGTTTACTAACCTTAAGTACGTTGTAATGATGTCCTTCCTCTGTTCATAAAATTCAAATGTTCAACTTAAAATATAACGATTTTATGGTGTGAAAAACAAGTTCGCAGTTTGACTAATTGAACTGGTTAATATCTGAAATAATGGATCTTTACTATTGCTTTGGACGTTAGGGTTAATGATCTATTTTAAATGGCAAGAAAAACGAGCACTGCGAAAACATTTCAAATTTATTTTATTATACTGAATTTTTCCCGTGGTCTGGACACCATTCTAAAATGAGTCAAACTGACCCTCGGATGGCCAAAATTGTAACAAATCTATTTTCTTCGTATAATCCTTTAACATATATTTTAATTTAACATTAAATTGAATAAGAACTTGCATAAGGACCAAAATTTCAATTTCTTAATAGAATTTCTAACAAATTTATCCATCGAACAAAGAAAAAATTGTGCATACAATAGTATATTCCGTACCATGAACTGTAAGTGACAATTTTTAGGTCAAGAATGCAGTTTAGGAAAATCGAGGCCCGAAGGGTCGAGATTTCCTAAACATTCGCGACCTACCAAAATCACTTACAGTTCGAGGTTAATAAGCTATATTTACAATATTTGCACAAATAGAAGGAAAAGAAAAATAGGTTTAAAAATTGACAGCTGTCAATTTGTTAAGATAAACAAGACCTTGATATGTAATATTTACTTACTGTTCACGGTTGACTGTAAGTAAATATTAAAGTCCTGACATAACCATGGAAACCACTGTGCAATAAAAGTTGCATTTACTGTGTTCCAATTTTGTCACTAATAGGTAACTTACAGTACAAGTACTGTAAAAAAATTATTATATAAAAGATATTTATGTAATCAATTAGGAAATGACCGATAAGTGATATATTTATGCGCGTGAAGTGCGGTTACCAGCCGTGAAATTATGCCCCAAAAAATGTTAGTGGAGGGAGAACTATATTGATAATTTTAATGTGGTGAAAACTGTTTATCGGCTGTGGGAATCGATCCTGGGTTCTTAACATGTTCACTGCCGTCTCGGTCATATAGACCGAAAATATATTTGTCCATCACACCGGCTCGGTCTTATAGACCGAGAATTTATTTGTCAGCTGCGCCGTCTCGGTCTTATAGACCGAGTCAGTTTATATGGCTCATCGCGCCGTAGGTCTGTTCGCTTATGAGCGTTGTTGCTGCTACAGACCGAGACGGCGTTGGCGAACACTTTGCCGTCTATGGTTTGTGGCATAGACCGAGCGGCGCCCACGAACAATTCTTAAATTTGTACGTATAAAGGTATATTCTATTTATTTTAAAGATATACGACTACGAGTACATTTAAAAATGCATATAAAAAGTATATAATATGTTTCCACCATGCAGTTATGTTACATACTAAATTTACTGCAGCTTATACCGAACCAAAAACGACAGGCACATAACATGCACAGACCTGCTGTAGACCGAGAAATACAGACCGAGACGGCGTGTGCGAGTAAGATTAATTCGTGTACGCCGACTCGGTCTATAGGACCGAGATGAAAATAGTGAAAATTTGGATTTCAGAATCACTTTTTTTTAAAAGTGTGAGCAATTTCCTCTACTTAGATTATATTGCCTTTGTCCTGGCATGAACGGCCTGGGAGGACAAATTACATATTTATATGGCCGGCCTAGGGGGAAATAAGCTAAAACCTGGTAAATCTACAGTCCAATTCGATACCACTGAGCCACCTACCCTATCTACCCAAGTTTGAATAACGATTTGGCAAATCATAAATCGCGTAGCAAATACGGTTCAAGAACAATGTATTGATGTACAATACAAACCTAACATACAGGACAATGTCTAAACATATACCCTAATGTACAATATCGTAGGAAGAGAGAAAATTAATTAAAATGAAAACTCGATCAAGAGCATAAAGGCAATAATTCGCTATTAGCAAATGCCCTTCACCGCAAATGAGAAATCAATGCTTCAATCAGCCACAGTCGATACCAACTTGGATACCCCACAGACATTAAATTACACGGCACGATTTCCATCAGTGATATTATCACAAAAGTTCAACGTGAACTTGAAACGAATTGTGCTCCAAGATGATCTTTAACCTTCGATGTGACCGTGACATTCATATTACCGCCGATTTTTAGGCATCATTACTTTCATGACACATTAGATTAATTGTGATAAATGGACAACAAATGCTATCGACAAACGAAGATTAACAAAACACTTCCTTGTTTTGTTTTTAATTACTCTAATACTGTTAAGTAATATTCTCTCTTTCTCTCTAAGGAAATATGATTGCCTTATATGTTCGTTATGTCTAACTGCATGTGTTCGTTAATATCTACAGAGATAATGATAGAAAAAGGATTAATGAATAGAGACTGTAGTAATTAGTGCCTTATATTATGTATGAGAGAAAATGAGAAAAATATGTACGTTTCAGAATTGCATTAATTAAAACAGCACCAAATGAAGAATGTAACGAATAATTGGATGCATTTGTTGAGCGAAATGAATACAGTTAAATGTTGAATTACATATAATTATACGTAATTGCATAGAATATATCTGAATACAGAATTCGCGATGAAATGAACGATGCAAAAGAACTTATGGCAATGTATTTTTCTTGTCAAATGCTATAATTACATCATTACATCCTTGGTAGTTTGGCAGTAGTGTGGTGTGGTTAGCGTTACGGAAATTGCATCCCACTCAGAGCTGGACAGTAGCTAGCTACTTTTGTAGCTTAGCTACTAGCTTAGCTACGTTTACCTTAGCTGTAGCTTAGCTAAATGTAACAAAATATAGCTGTAGCTTGTAGCGAGCTATGTTCTTTTTCTATTAGCTTAAAAATATTGTTATAACTGAAGCTACTTTTAAAGCTACTTTTTGTAGCGTTAAATGAATTTAGAGGTCGTAGTTTTTTAGGGACTATCATTAAGGCTTTGGGAAACAAACAAAACTTTCAACCTCAAAATTTCACTTACCGCTATTGGTACATAAATAACTATAAGAAAAAAAATTGTTTAAATTTAAATTTGTAGAAAAGTTTGAATATTTATTTCTAAATTGAATAAAATAGAAATACTTGACATAGTATTGTTTTCTTGACTGGTAAATTATTGTAGAGCAATTAATTTAGAACTTTAATAATTTAATTTTATTAAACTAAGAACAAGTTTTTCAATCACCGACTTACACTCAATTAAATATTAATGTACACTTAATACTTATTACTGATTAATTTCATCGATTATTTTTGACGTTTTTCAAAACGAATGAAATGCTTCATTGTGATTATTCCCGGGAATTATCTATGTAGATGCTTTCTTATTTGTGAGAAATGATAGGTAGTTGTCAAATAATTATTTAAAACTGTCAACTTGTCAAGTAAAATGTGTGAAAAAAATTGATTTAGTTGTATTTTAGATACAGAAATACACCAAACAACTTTCAAGAATACTTTAATAAGTAATCAATCGATATGAACCCAGTTCAAAATCTTTTAAATTGGATGAATCGACCTCAACAGCTAAGTCAAAAAATAATCTAATTAAATATAACTCGAGAGTTCGATAAATTAGAAAATAATTCTCCAGTATCTTTCTCAAACTTGTTGCCATTTGGCAATAGCCACCCAAGTCCTACGGGCTTTCGTAACTATTGCCTGGCAACAAGTTTTCGAAAGATCTGTCAAATTATTTTCAATTTATTCTCACTCTCTTGTTATATTATTACTGAGAATAAAAAGGATGATTGAAAAACTGGCCCTAAATGAAATAATTGAATCAAATGATTAAATAATTACAATAAATGAAAAAATATAGAAACAATTGTGCACTTACTGAAGTAAACTAGAAAATTATAGTAAGAAAATTAAGCTAACTTTATAGTTCAATTCCTTAATTTAATATAAATGTCAAGTTGTGTCAATAAAAATACAATTTATTAAACATTAAACATTAAAACATTTTTATCCACTTCTTTCTTGTATTCTACTATAAATAATATATAAATGTAATGAAATTTGCCCTATTTAGAAAGTAAATAGTGAATAGAATTCTTTATACGCAACAATTTGATTACACATGTTCTGCGTGACAGCAATCGCTTTGTTTGATTTAAATTCAATATCTCATTCCAATCCTTCCTTCCACCAGGATGCAATCCAATTCAGCGGATTCACAATGCAACCCCGTGATCCACAGACTAGTCTGGGTCTGGCGTAGAGGACAACCGTTTCCAGTTCACAGAAGAAACTGAAAAACTGAATTCTAAACCTCCTGTTTGTTGCCCTTTCATTTGTCATCTGATAAAAACATGACGTAAACAGATTCCCTTTGCATTGCATCAAAATAGCTAAACATAAAAGATAAAAATTTGAATAGATTCAACCCTAAGTTTAACTCAACTAATTAATAAAGAAGAATGGAAACAACCTCTGTAGAGAAAACAATAGACAATGTATGTAGAGGTACAGCAATGGCCAGCGGAAGATACCAACAAAAATAATCTAATTTTAATAATTGATTTACTGCTATTAATAGTCTAGGCCACTGGGTTTCAAAGTATGGGTTGCGACTCCTCAGAGGGAGGGGGGGGTCGTCGAATGCTATTTACAAATTTTAAAGCCATGTTTCCAAAGATTCATCTCATTGCAAACTTTTATTTAGATTGTAATGATTAATGAAAAGAAAAATATAATATATACTATTTATTTAGATGCATATGTTTATATTCACGTGTGTTTCTATTTACGGTTAATTTAAAATAATATGAAACTAGATATGAAATTGGGGATTACACCATTTAATTCCTCATATATTTCTACATAATTATACATATTTAGATCCTCAATATATATATATATTTTAATCGCCAGAGTCGTGATCGCAAAAATTTCTGTTAAAGAATATGCCAATGTTTTTGTTGAACTAGTTTAAAAATTGAAATATTTTAAAATATGGTTCTATATAAATCAGACTACGAGAAATTGAATGCCGTTGAGCGCATCTTCATATCTTTTTGAGTTTTTGAGTTACAGCGATTTTTGACTTTTTGAAAATCTCAACTTTGAAGGCCCATATCTCGAAAACTAAAAGAGATATTAAAATGCGGTTTAAACGAGTGTATTTCACGTGCTTTAATTAACTTATACCTAAATTTTAAAAATTTTGAAAATTTTAGAATTTTTCTCAAAATTTTGATTTCTCAATATTTCAAGAAAGTGGAAAGATAATGAAAATCTGTGAACACCAATGAATTCCTCTCGAAAAAGTATATAGGTATGCAAAATTTCAGGCAAAAATTCGCACAGATAAAGTTTTTATTACAAAAAAACTAAAAATCACTGTTTTTTTAATTATTTCTTAAGGGATACCCCTTAAGATTTTGACGAATTTTGGCCATTTTTAACTTTTTGTTCTAAAAATTGTATCGGTGCAGCAAAAATTCTGAAATTATACAAACATATGTACTTTCACGAGAGGAATTCACTGGTTTTTACAGATTTTCATTATCTCGTCAAGTTTTTGAAATATGGACAAAAGAAAATTTTGAGAAAAGTATGAAAATTTTCAAAATTTTCAAAATTTCAGTATATGTAAATTAGTACATGAGAAATACACTCGTTCAAACCGCATTTCAATATCTCGTTTAGTTTTCGAGATATGGGCTTTCAAAGTTGAGATTTTTAAAAAGTCAAAAATCGCTATACTCGTTTCTCGAATTCTAAAAAAGATATGAAGATGCGCTAACCGCCATTCAATTTCTCGTAGTCTGATTTATATAGAACCATATTTTAAAATATTTCGATTTTTAAAATGGTTCAACAAAAAAAAATTGTCTGGGCACCGTAATACGACGGAATGTAACCGCACTTCATGCGCATAAATATACCACTTACCAAGATCTGCTACAGCAGAGTGCCACACCCAGTAATGGGTAGAAGGCGTGATGACATATGTTTTTGTTTTTTATTTTAAAAATGTAAAAATTTACTACAAATATTTATTTAAAAAGGTTTGACATCGGAAAAATACATACATACATATATACATATCATCACGCTAAATCCCATCAAATGAGGTAGCACTAACTCTAAAATCATTCATAAAATATTCACTCATTAAATTCATCAAATAATCAGTCCTCGTCAAACATTCTTATCCAAACACACTACCCTCACATCGGAAAAATAAATTTGGTTAACTCGATGTTCATATTAGGGTTAAATTATGTCTTTCTTTTAGATATATGTTAATTTTCAAAGTAGATTCATGTACCGTTCTCGATTATTCAAGCTAGTAATATTTTTATGATTTAAACCAAACCAAATTGGAAGAAATGTTTGCGTGTAAGCTTAGAATGAGATTACACAATCCAAGAATATGTACATTTAAGATATCAACAATGATATTACATAATTAAATCGTTAAGCTTATCAGAGCAAGGTTATCACTGTATAATCAGCGTCTCAATATACCAAAGGTATGTTTTAACATTTCATGTTGAAAGCAATTTATTTCTAGTTTATTTTCAGAAAAATGTGTCCTTAAGCACAGGGTAGCTATAATATTTCATAAAAGTGGTTCACTGGGTCGTTTCGTATGAAAAGTGCGAATGCTAGGAATAAAAATACTCTTTTATCACAGCACGAATAGTGAAAGTAACATTTATCACACGCGATGGATAAATAACAAAGGTATGATGAAAAGTTTTCAGGATAAATTTCGAAATTAATTAGACGCATGTGACACAACTTTGCTGAAAGCTGAATGTGTTTGTTGAGTCTTACAGATTTAACAAAGTTTTTCTACAGAGAGACGGTAACTTGAGTTTCACTCTAAGTTGATCTTAAGAACTTCTGCTTCTAGATCCTCTTTAAGTCTTTTGTGGAATGAGATGTTCAACCAAAATTCAAGTTAATCTCGGATTATTCTGTACACACAATAAAATATTTATGTTCCCTAATTACTGGGGAAATAATTTTGAAAAGCCTCTGAAATTATAAATTTATAATTTCAAAGTCACTGGCAGTCATAAATTGAGTTTGAAAATTGTAAATTCTGAAGGAAAGTTGGACAAACTTATATTTATTTATGACTTATAAATTTAGACATCTGAGCTGGTTTCGAATTCGTACAGCTGTGTAAAATCATAAATAATCGAACATATCGTCGAGGATGGACAATTTATTTATTTTCTAAGCTCCACAATTCCAATTACAGTACAGGAAATATACAGCGCAATCAATGACAGAAGAAACTCGGAAAATATGTGAACTAAAGTATAAATTTGTATGTATAAATAAAATAAAAAATAAATATATCATAACGCCTTTTAGCCATTACTGAGTGTGGCAGTCTGCCGAAGCAGATCTATTTAATAAATAACGAGAAGTTATAGCATCGTGGTGGCACTTATGCTTCACAAACAAAACTTCGCGAATTCAAACTTTGTTAATTTCTACTTATAACCAAGAATATAACTGCGTTCAAATGATTTAGATTTCATTATAAGCTGTAGCGTACTATATTTACAATGAAATTCTTGTTTATAAAGTTATTAATAAAAAGTATAATTTGAAGAGCTGTTCATATTTCGGTGTCCTGTATGTTAATACACTCCACATACACAAGTTCTCACGTAAAAATGTAATCAAAAATATTCCAAATTCCGGAATTCTCTGCTCACGTGAACAAGGGAGAGGCGTATATACACCGCGTACACACGACCGTACATTGTTTTTATGACGCCATTTGACAGTCATATTTTCGTGGCGGAATGTGCAAGCTCGCGTTACGACGAGCAGAGAATGCTAATAAAATGTCCTCTCTAACAAGGTATGTTCAAACGAGATTACATCAGGATAATTCTATTGTCTGGACGAATGTAACGAACCTAATCAATCCTGTTTTTCAGTCGAAAATTGCACTAAATCAATCGAATTTTACTGGGATTAATTGGAAGAAATTTTTACATTTAAAGTAAAATAATTGTTTATGCACAACCGGGTCGAAATGGGCCTTTCAAGAGTTTTTTGAATTTTTTATATATTAATCTACGTAATAAAATTATTATACCGAAAATTTTATTTTTTTTTAAACTTGTATTAAGCATGATAAAAATATTTAAACTTTCGAAACAAACGAATGTGACGTAGTTGCATCTTAGCTTAAAGAGAGACAGATAAGACTGAGATAAATAACACGTAACTTCACGTAACGTGTGTCGTTGTCAGTAGAATCCTCAGACAAAACAACTAGACGGATTACAACGGCGTTTGCATTGACTTGAATACGGCATAATTCGTCTAGTATTATACGTCATTGGTAGAATCGTAGAATGCTGAATGCTTATTTCTTCTTCGTCTTCCTCTCAGTAAAATTGAGCACCGACAAACGTTTCAGACAAAGCTCTGTGATTGGCTTAATGCAACTACGTAATTGCAATGAGCGTTTTAAATTATTCAACTTTAACTTTCATATTTTAGCAATAAAGATATCATTTATGGTATGATTTTATATTGTATTAAATATGATGTACGGTCAAGAACTTATTTTAATAAATATATATTAAAAATCTCTACCACTTGAATCCCCCCCATTCATGTTTTCTGCCCTAAAAGGCAGGTTTAAACACTTCTTTTTGGTCCATGGGCTATAAAAAAAATAATTTCTATGGATACATAAATAAAATGACAATTTTTGTTTATTGTGATTACTTGATTCTGCAGAATGGTCATTTTGACATATAACCTACGTATATATTTTACTCCTTTGAACATATAATTAAATGTTATTTTATTGTGCATAAAATATTATATGCACCACGAGTGAAATTAGCGTTTCTGACCCTGAGCATGTTATTAGCCCTTATCACTTTGCGCCTCGTGCTAATAATCATGTTACGAGACAGAAACGCCTGTTTTCACCCTTGATACAAAAATAACTGTAAATATACTGAATTTTTTGGTATCTTTTCTCCCCAGCGTTTTTGAGAAATTAAATTTAGCGTTTGAACTATTTTCCATTATTATTTTTATGGGGTAATGGCCCAGTGGTATCCGAGTCGGCCTGTGGATCCTAAGAACCCTGGTTCGATCCTCACAGCCGACAAAACATTTTCACCAATTTAAAATTATCCCTGTGGCTTCTCCACTATTAACATCTTTGGGAGTCGTGGCTGGTAACCGCACTTCACGCGCATAAATATATCACTTACCGGGATCTGCTTCGGCAGAGTGCCACATCCAGTAATGGATAAAATGCCTGATGATATATTTATTTATTTTTTAAATAATTGTATATTACATAATCCAACACTCAAGAAAGGAAGAAATATAAAGGTAAAGTAAAAAAAAATTAATTACTTCAAAGCAATATTTTTCCAAGAGCCCCAATAAGCAATATCTAATCTTTGTCGACGGTCGAATTCATTCAAAGTAGAAATTAAAATTTGTGATGAAGGGATCAAAAGAACAGCCTACTCTCGTGATTACTGGCAAATGCAGCGTGCAGTGTACGCACCCTCAAATCTGGGGACTTGGGGTAATAGCAACAATGGGGGTGATCAGATGTGTGCCATTTCCAAGATTAAAAGATGCCCCTTCGGTGATTTGCCGCAGTAGGCTCGCTCGGGCTTATGTAGAACATATCACTGAATTCCAGAGATTATGGAGATATATAGAATATAAAACATAACGTGATGTTTTTATTAAGCTGGGGAAGCTACAGGGTTATAGTACACCCAGGTGCTGTTATGGAAATAAGTGTTATTGAATACTGGCCAGTTGGGCTATAAAATGGTTTAAATGATGTCGGACATAAAGGTTCATTTTCTATCGGGTTGATCTACCCTCTACCCTCTATATATAGACTACACTCATGCTACTGTTTTATATGAAACATTATAATTTTATATCATATTATTAACATATTTATCAAAATTGCATCTTACAGATTTTGATCATATTTTAGATAAAAGATAAGATGTGCAGAACAGTGTATTTTGATCGTTTTCTGCCGTATAGCTTTTAAAATTAATGAAGCACTATTAAAGTATAGACGAATACAAGTTTTTTATTGTTTCTAATTATAATTTTCTAAATAAATACGGTCATAGCTTCAAATCCAGACGTTATCCCAATTTTTCTCTTTATAATTTAATTTCTTTTCTCTGTTTAGGCATAAGAATATCATATTCTCGCACGCATATTGATACTAGAATGAGCTTCATTCTTAAACGATGAAGGGCCAGTTTTTCAATTGCCGGTTGACTCTCGATTAATGTTAAAAATGATTAAATATAATGGTAACCATAGTTTTCATTATTATTTAATCATGATTACCTTTAATCGGTGATTGAAAAACTGGCCCTAAATACACAAAATATCTAGGCAACGGATAAAATAAATCGCAAATTAATAAATTATGTAAAGAAAAGCCGAAACAAAGGAAATAGTACAATAGTCGTGCTAGAATATGTTGCCTTCTGTAACATGTATTTTAATATACTATATTGGTTTTTTACTTTATTCTACACAGTATAAGGAAGTATTGGAATCGTGAAAAAAATCGTCAACGAGATTTTCGCGGAAATATGTGTTTTGAGGTCCACTGAAAACGTTTTGATCATTTTCTCAATGATGTCTGTGTGTGTGTGCAATATCTCATAAACGAGATAAGATTTGTTACCGAAACTTGGTAATTATAATTTTCATGAAAATATGAAGAGCTGAGTTGATTTTGTATGAAATTTAGAAACCGGAAGAGGAAGTTTACTGGGCACACAAAACAATCAATTCCATTTATTTCAAAAATGGAATCAGTTACGAAAAAAAGTTTCAAATAAAAGATGTTAGCAAAAATATTTGGAACATAAAATATTATTTGAAATTTTCCTGTATATGAGTCTAATTTCGAGAAAAACTAATTTTTATATTTAATAATATATTCCAATAGTCATAGTAGCATTAGAAACAAAAAATATAAATTTGAATTTTCGCTTTATCTGGTCAGCTATGTATTTTTTCGGAAAAACAAATACATCATTAAAATGGTCAACTAATTTGGCAATTTTGCCTTAATTTAATCGACTTTCTTATCTGACGGTTCTTGAGATACCAAGGGTTAGGTTCGAAAAACGGACAGCCTGTATAGTCCTCATCAGTAAAGTTAGACATAAAGTAGTCAACATTAATACAAAATTATACGTAAACAAATTTGATATTTTATTTGTTTCAAACAGATAAATGCTGAATTACTGAAAAACTAAATTTCATGTTTAATATTATTATATGACATTCATATATTCTAAATATTAAATATGCTGTGTATAAGATAGTCGTGTGGTGACCAGACCAGATTTTTTTTCATGTAATAGTTTAAAATCCCTCCATTGAGTGGTAGTGTAATAAATAAAAATAAATAAATATATCATCACGCTTTTTACCCATTACTGGGTGTGGCACTCTGCAGTAGCAGGTCTAGGTAAGTAGTATATTTCGCGTGAAGTGAAAACACTAGCCGTCAAATCATGGCCCTCAAAAGAGCCACAGAGATTGTTTGAAATTGTTTGTCAGCTATGGGAATTGAACCGAGGTTCTGAAATCCACAGGCCAACTCGATGCTACTGAGTCATCTATCCCATAATAGTACTATAATATTGATTGTAAAACAGCGTCAAAAAAGTGCTCAAATTCGAACGCATTTCTTTCAAATAAGACCGAATTTCCAATAAGGCTGAGTAGTCTATAGTCTAAAGCGGCAAATTTAAAAGAGTCGCAAATTTAAATTGCATTTTTTTTTGCTGCTAACGTCCGTGTACAAAAAATCAAAGTTTCCAGCAAATGATTTTGTGATTATAAAAGATAAATTACCAGCAATATTTTTTCAAATCAGTAAACAGTAAAAACTAAATCTCTTTACAAGCCAGACTTAAAACCTTAAACATTATTTTATTTCATGAAAGACGAAACAATAAACAGATTATACTAAGCTCGCTTCGATTCTGAATAGTTCCATTGTAATATATTCATTTTCATAAGCCAACTACGCCGAGCTAACAAGCTGAATCTACCCGTCCAAGACTTCTTTCTGGCGCCTTTGGTCGCCCGTTTCAAATTTCAATTTGTCCACAGTGACTCTATCTCCCAGCCCTGATTCCTTCTCCCTCCCCAGTCTCTTCCATCCCCGAAGAGACCATGACGCGACGGCGTGATTGAAGTTTTTATGAAGCCGATTATTCTGATACGAGAGCCAGTGACGTTGGACGTTGAAAAGCATTCAAGTTGCAATTGTTTATTTCTGGAAATTTAATCAAGTGGATCTAATGCAGATTGGCGTGAAATGTGGAACGGAATGGGATATTTTGTTGGAGTTTGCAAATTGGTGATGGTCGATATTCAGTTTTTATTTTTATTGCCGATTGTTGTAAAGTTCTACTGCTTTGTAAAATAACAAATAGGGTTAGTGTTCTATTTTGCGAGCCATATGCAAACCTATATTTTCAATTCAGGTTTCGGAATAAAGAATCAACTGAGTTTCTGTCTGAAATGTAATTTTTTTTTCTACAGCCGAGCAGAAAATAGTCATTTTCAACTGTCAGATGAAAGCAGAAAGTTGCCGTTTGTCGCTTGTCGAGCGGGAATAAGATTTTGTCGCTCACCGAGTGTATCATTGTCCACATGGATGCATGAAAACTATCGCCTGAATTTCCAAACAGAAAAATTGTGAAAAATGGTTTTAAATCCTTTTTCAAGCGTTCCTAAATGGTCGTAGAAAAAATATTATGAGCACCTCTGGTAGAAAGTGTTCTTATCGCTCTTACATGGTTGTTGTTCTCGGTTACACCTCGCTCATCAATTTAAATGCGTGAACGGCAATAACTATTTTATCATAAATAAAATAAATAAATATATCATCACGCCTTTGGCCTATTATTGGGTATGGCACTCTGCCGAAACAGATCTTGGTAAGTGATATATTTATGCGAGTTAAGTGCGGTTACCAGCCGTCAAACTGCGGTCTCCAATTATGCTAGTGGAGATGGAATCACAGGGATAATTTCAATGTGGAGAAAATTGTTTGTCAGTTGTGAAAATCGAACCTCGGTTCACAAATTCACTATACGACTTGATACCAGGGCTAAAAAGAAGTGTTTAAGCCCGCGTTTTATGGCTAAAGTATATTAATTTCAGCCTGGTTGTCCATAAAACAAATTACAGATAATTTTATAGTTTTATGTATAAACGGGCTGAAATTCATGTGTTTTATCCCAAAAAAGCGGACTTAAATACTTCTTTTTGACCCTAGGACCATAAAAAAATAATTCCTATGAGTACATAAATAAAATGACAATTTTTGTTTATTGTGTATACTTGATTTTACAAAATGTTATTTTGACATATAACCTATGTACATATTTTAATCTTTTGAACATATAATTAAATGTTATTTTGTTGTGCAAAAAATATTGAATGTAGCACGGGTCAGAAACGCCTGTTTTCACCCTTGGTATATAAATAACTATTGCGGACCCCGGGTTAAAAATCGCTATACTAGATTAATCTGCAGATTAATCACATCTAAATATGTAATTTCGTTACTGCCGAAATTGAACGTCAAAATATAAATACATTTTATAAAATCAAGTTAAATTTTAATCGAAAATAACCAGATGAAAATGTCATACATCCTTTTAAATTTAGACACTCAAACACAAATTAAGTCAACCCTAAAATAAACTCCGATAACCGATAATAACCCATTAAATATAAAGTTCATTGCCCTAATATCAACCAAGCGTCTCGTAAAATGAAAGACAGACATCCTTTCAGTTTATCTTCCTAAACACACGAGCAACTCTGACTCTGTCTCTACCACACCGCGACAAAACAAAGCCTAGTGCGAACAAACCCCAAATGAATACATATACATATGTGTAACCCTGCAATGTGGCAACACTGGCATCACCGCAAGCCTTGCATCTTTGTTGCGAATTATCGAGACAGTGCGGAGTGTGGTAAGGGTGGAATGACAGACGCAGTTAATTTCCGTTGGTGTCAAACAGACATTTGATATAAACAACTCTAGCTATGATGACGACGCTTTGTGTATGCCGAGGTATCTGCAGCTAATTCGTTAGGCGGCGGCGGAAAGGATGTGGAAGTATATTTTAACAATGGAAGGAAAATAATGGAGGACTAATCTATAATTGAATTTTTGTGCAGTGGTTGCTTTGCAAATTAAACAATTTTTGAAATATTTAGTGATTGGTAATTAAAATCTCGTCACAAAGTTCCTAATTATAGTTTTCGTCTATCAATAAACAAAAAATAGTACATCAAAAATTGACAGTTGATTTTTCTACAGTCGTGTTGAAAAGTCACCGCATCAGCACTCAAAATGAATGTGGAAAGTATCTCTTTGTAGCACTCAGTGCGTCATGATTTATTGGCGCACTCAGTGCGGCAAGAAATCGTTTCTGATGCCGTTTCCAAGACAACCATTGAGAAAATATGAATATTTACTTGATTATTTTTTGACGTTACTCAAAATCAATGAAATGTCACGTGTCTGCGTTTTAACCAATCCTGTGTTTATTACATTGAGAATAAAGCACTTGTGATTATTCCCGGGAATAATCTCTGTAGGTGCTTTTTTGTTTGTGACAAACGATAGGTAGCTGCCAAATAATTATTTAAAACTGTCAACGCGTCAAGTAAAATGTGTGAAAAAAATTGATTTAGTTGTATTTCAGATACAGAAATACACCAACAAATTTTGGAAACAACTTCCAAGAATACATTAAGAAGTAATCAATCGATATGAACCCAGTTCAAAATCTTTTAAGTTGGATGAATCGGCCTCAACAGTCAAAAAAATAATCTAATTAACTATAACTCGAGAGTTGGATAAATTAGAAAATAATTCTCCAGTATCTTTCTCAGACTTGTTGCCATTTGGCAATAGCCACTCAATCCCTACAGGCTTTCGTGACTATTGCCTGGCAACAAGTTTTCGAAAGATCTATCAAATTATTTTCAATTTATTCTCACTCTCTTGTTATATTATTACTGAAAATTTTTGTCCTCTGCCAAACCATATAAGGTTTATAATTTGTTTGTTGTTTCCGTTTAAGGTAAACACAAAATTAACTTAAAATCCTCCGCTCAATTTCAGTTTCAGGATCAGGTTGAGCTTGAACAAAACAAACAAATATCCCTAGCACATTCACTTCCAGTTCCCAAACACACAAATCCACTTTGTAAACAATTGTCTGAATACCTTCACCACAAACTCACATAATAAACCTTTAATAAATCACCAAAATTCACCGTTGAGTCCTGACATCGTTGCTAAGCTTCAAGACCAACATCCTGCCGTCCTGCCGCCGTGCCAGGAGCAACGCGTTACTTAGTTACGCACAACAACTGCAATTGTTATCTAAACTAAGCGATGAGCAGCACAATTGCAGAGGATTTAATTAATGGAATGAAAACAGTGAGAGCGTTATCGCGAGAATTGCAGTGTAAACACGGGTTCCAGACGTCAAACGTACGGTGCAGTTTGCAGTTCCGATTATGTATACGATATTGCATTAATAGGATGCACTTTGTGGAAAATTCAATTTTGTTGATAATTGGATATTCCACTTAGTTTGTAGAGGCATGAAAAAATTACAATTGTGTTTATGAAGCTCGTGCTTGTCACTTAAATTTTAAAGTATTTACTATATAAACGCTTATGTAATTTGATTAAAATATTATCATTCTTTTTCAATGTGGGTTGAGATATTTTTAAAAATGGTTTTCAAAGTGGAGTCGCGATTCTCCAGGAAATCGCAAAGACTTTAGATGGAAGTAGCAGGATGTGTTAATTAAAAATTTAAGTGTTCACAAAATTTACTACAAGCTTGAAAGTAAAATACTATTAATGCTATAAACTATTATTTATTTTTATTATTATTTTCTAATTAAATACTTAATTCATCGAGGCTGCCTGTGACACAACAAAAATAGAGAGAAAAATTGGAATAAAATTATATTTGAAGCCAGGGCGATCTAGGCTTAAGGTGGTTCTATCATGACAGTCTCATACAAAAGTATAGGTAACCTAAAAAGTTTATAAAAATAATTATTACATTTTTGTATGGTATAGGTTATTAACAGAATTAACATTTCACTGCAAATATCGTATAATTAACAATAACAATGAATATATTAAATAAAACTATTTAACTAGTTTATGAAATTCAGTAACATAACAAAATTTTTGGAAGTGAATGTTTCATGCCAACCAATAGCAGTGTAAGATTTTACACAACAGAAGCTATGACAACAAGGCGAGAACTACAAGCAGCATGATATTACCAGTCGGTAACGTAACGTAACTGTATTATCGATACATCCTGTTGACAGTTCGTAACAAAATTGAGAAAAATGCACCAAAGCAATTATTATCAACCGTAACAACAAATAAATAAATATAAAATGCTGTAATATTTTTTTTTTGTATTAAAATTAATATATTTTACTGATCGAAATAATAACTTTCATAGTTCTTGCTTTGTCATTCGTGCGACCATCTCTGTCTACCCGTGCAACGTTGCCAAGCATTTCTGACAGTTTCATTTAAAATCATAGAATATCCAACTTTCATCGCCAATTCCTTTGAAACTAATTCGGTAAGGCATAGATTTTTAAATTATCATACCTTTACATGATGTACTGTGTGTTAGTTTTTTGTTAAAAAAATAACTACAATATATGAATTTATTACGCAGTAAGCTGCCTCGCGAGGTACAGTTCCTATAACGCCAATACATTTTTGGTCGACTTTAACTTTACATTACTCAGTTCAACAACGATAAACTTAAAAAAAAAATTTGCACACTAGTGTAGAAACACATGAAAAATAACATATTTACATTTCATTAAAATCCGGGTTAAATGCTTCCATGATAGTACCACCTTTATCCTAAAAATTTAAATTTATTTATATTTCCAATCATAGAAAAATTTATTTGATTAATTAAACTTTTATTTTTATATCATTAATATAAAAACAAAATAAAATGATTTGAATATTGTAGTAATGACAAATTTATCTATTTCACTTTTCAAAATAATTCAAATCAAAATATGATATAATACATATTAATTAAATTAAACATATTACCTTGTTATAAATTATGATTTATTAATTACTGATGCAAAATATTACATCAAATATGATTTATATGTAATTTTAATTAATTTAACATTAATTCAAACTGCACACATGCGAACAGAGCGCAATTTATTGTTTCTACATGCATGTATCTACAATAATTTCAAATAAGAATTAGAAATTCATCATTTAGTTTTTCCATCATGATTAATCTACGTCCATATGCAATTTAACCAAATAAGTAGTAATAACTTTCTTATAACATTTCTCCTGCAATCACACAAACAAAAATATACTTTCGAAACATGCAAATCATGAACATCATCACAATAATAGGGTAAAGCGAAGAGTGACGGGTCACGTAGGGTCACAGTCTAACACTTAACGCGTGATGTATTACACGAAATGGCTGCGAGTGTCGTTGCTGTCGCCAATGACAGGTTATTGACTGATGACGTCTGATTGACGATGTTTGATGCTTGCCCAGGGCAAACACAACCGTTTATGTGCGTTATACGCCGCTACGCATAATTTGCCCCGTGGAAGAAAACGCACGTTGCGTCATTGTGAACCGGACATTATGAAATCGTTGTTGATGAGTGTAAATTTTATAGGTGTTAAAACGTGGGCGTTCTTTTATTATCGATACAATACTGGACGGAGTAAAAAATGTATTTTGTATTTACTTTAACCTTTTGCTAATATCTTCATGATGGAAGTACAATGACACTTTTTTATGACCCTTTCTCGTGAAATGAGAAAATGCTAAATGTTGTTTTGTAAGTTATATAAGCGTAAACCTGATTATACCTGAAGGGTATTACCCGTAGTGGTATGAATTATGTAATTTTGAAAGTACCTCCTAACATAAAACAAGGTTTGTCCTAACCCATGATGATGTTATTACTAAGTTGATTAACTTATCTTCTTGTTTTATAGTTATGAATAAAGATGTTACGAAATGGTTAAAATGAAAATTTACTTCAAATTGAGTAGGTCGTCTTCTTTTGAATTTCCTTTTTTCAAATGATTGTACTTTAAAAGTACTAAATAGCTTTGACATTAATCAGTTTAAAACTGACTATATTTAACTCTTACAAAAGTAAGCTAATGACGTTTAACTATAATTTTAAATATATAAACAACCTTTATTTTTATTATTATTTAAACATTTTAAGGATCTTTTAGCAACATTTTGTTTTGTAAGTAACTCTAATATCTGGAATAAAACTGAATATAGTTAACTCCAAATTTAATTCTCTGTATGAATCTGCCAGTAAATGATTCGAATTCATTCTTTTAAAGTGTTTTTATAGTTATTACATTTTTCCAAACCTGCGTTCAATTTTAATTTCAAACACAAATTATTAGTGTTTCTGACAATCTATCTATCTTTCGATTCTTGTCGACAATAAAAGCATGAGCTATTTGAAGAATGAAGATTGGTGTGACTTACCTGGCGAATTCGTGCGTAAGAAGCTTGAGGCGAGTTCTGCAGCGCGCCGCGTCTGCCGCGGCTTCGCGCACTCGCGCCTCGCTCTCCGCTCGCAGACGCCGCTCGCGCTCCACATCGCGTGCACAGGACTCCCTCTGCAACAAACAAACAAACAAACAACCATCAATAACAGCACTATTTTAATAACAGAACAGAAAAAATTTGGATATATATATATCTGAGGCGCATTCTTACACTTACTGAACCAGATCACTTGTTTATTTCACTAGATTGTTTCTCTCATCTTATTTCCAATATTATGTAGATTTATACTACAGCCCCTTAAATACTAATTATCACTAAAGTAAAAAAAAAAAAAAATCAGCCTTACACCGAAAGGTAGAAAGGCTTCAGGATGAAGTAAATAAGTAAGTAAAGTAAAAAAATATCGAACCAAATTGTAAACAGCAATCTTCATTAATTCATTTGATATTATTTCTCGATTCTATATTGTTTTACTTAAGCCACAATTAATATTTGAGGGACATCTATGTAACTGTCCGTTACTGATTCAGATTTAGTTTTTAATGATGGAATTCTGTGTAAACTGTTGATCCGTAAATCTGTAAATAATAAACAAAATCGTAAAGAAATTTATGACTTGTACTTATCAATGAATGTACAGATCTGTAAATTTATAGGTTTGTCACAAAATTTTACCATAAAATAATACATCAGTCGCTTCGTCGATCATCTAATTTTGAAAGGATCTCATCAAGAAAATGAAAGGTACCGTTAAATAACCTTCAATCTTCCTTTTTTTTCACTGAAAAGTATAGACGTTTGAGGTGATTTACACTTTCCCCAATATTTGATTTTTCCTTCCCTTTCTATCCTTCAAATAAAACCCTTTACAAAAGCAGATGAAACGAAAAAAAAAATCTTCCTTAAAATCACAGAAATCGCTTAACTAAATATTTGAATACCCAGCAGCAGGTTCCTGCGGATAAATTACAATTATCCTTTGGACAGTTCATAGTTCACGAATTACCGCATGACGAATAGGATGTGCTATTGTTCTGAACAAACTAATTCGCGTACGTAAAGGATAATCAATTGTTTGTCAGTTCACTGAACTTTCAATCGCAAATAGTCAATTATGAATTTCATGGTCAGTGAAATTACAACTTAAAATTAACATGAATGTTTGTACGCGAGCCACAAATTAATAATTGTAGACTATTTGAATTGCTTCAATATTGATATATAACTGGCGATGAAGGTTATATTCATTTTAAACAGATTTGCATGTTTGATGTTTTGAAATTAATTTAGAGTTATACTCGTTGTTAATTTACTGCTAATGATTCATTAATTACATGAGAACTATCAATTCACAAGGTAATTTACATTCAGTGATAATTTATCTAAAGAGAAACATTCTCCCTTATCCTATAAATGAATCGTTATCAGTAATCGATCGATATGCTAATGACAACTTTTTCTATTTCATGATTATTTTATAGATCATCACAATGTTGGTATTCTGGGACCAGAATCATTTACCCTAACATTTGAATGTTCTTTTCATGCATTTTGTTTACTTATATATGTAGCTGTTATTATAAATTTATTTATTTATTTATCGTATGGCAATTAAAACACGTACATATAGAAATGACAAAATAATAATAAGTATAACAAACAAGTATCAAGGTTGTTAATATAATCAATTGAATCGTTAGTTGCAATCAGGAAATCTTCGGGGCTACCTTTGTAAGACCTTATGGGACATTCTTCAATGATGTGTTTGATGGATTGAATCATACCGCAATCACATTGCGAGGATGGCTGTTTTCCCCATTTATGCAGAAAATAAGCGCATCTACCATGTTGGGTTCTTATTTTATTGAGCATTGACAAAGTTTTGCGAGGTAGTTCAAACCCTGGAGGCTTTTGAGTAATGCAGGGCATATTACAGGTATTGTACAAACTCCATTCCTGGTTCCATGCGTCGATAATATTAAAATTTTCTTCTATCGCGATCATGGCAGTTTTGGTTGGTGGTTTTCTTGAGCGTAATCGATTATAGTTAGCGTCATCAATGTCATCATGAATTGGTAGATTTTCGTTGTTCATGATCTTTTTATACTCTGATTTAAGAGCTTTATTATAAAAAATAATAGGAACTGAATATATTTCATAATGTATTATTTAAGTTTATATATACCAAATGATATTGAAAAGCCGAATAAATTATTTTGGTCACAGAATGACGAAATGGTGGTAATCTGTAGATTAATCATACAAAATAAGGATTGTCATGAACTTCTTGATCGTTAATAAATAATGATCGAGTTACAACAGAATAGAAGGAAATAATGAAGTTAGAGAATAGGTGTTTTTGCAATAATTCAAGGAAACTTTTTGATGAACAGTTTTACCATCTAAATAATAAACTATTAGAATATTTAAAAGATTTTAATTTCCATTACAGCGGCAAAGATGAAGATAAGCATTCAAAGATTTCGCGGTAGGCTTTGTAGAGCTTTCAAAAGATTCTGGAGCTTCTCTTGAACCTTCAAAGATGGCATCCTTAGATTCTTGCGGCCTCCGCAGCATTCCAGGTGAATATCATCCCCACCACAATCCATCCACGAATTCCTTATCAAATATGCGAGATATTATTTCAAGATAAGCGAAGCCTTAATTTAAATGAAATTGGAAATTAATATCGCTGCTTTGTAAAGCGATATAATCAAGAGATAATTCAGCGTTTGACTGATGTGGCTCTGATCGCAATTATCGTTATATTTATCCCGTATCGTTGGAATCTTTGGGATTGTGATGTAAGTTGAGTGATTAAAGCGAAGTAATTAGAGGGATCTAATTAAGAAGAGAAGAGGAGATGTAAGAAGAGTAATTGCCTAATAAACTTCGTGTAAAAGTAATTCGTTGCTGTTAGGACTAAACGTTTTTCCTTAATTATCAGCGATCAAAGATTTAATTAATTACTCATGAATTTTTACACCAACTAATGTTATGTTTTAACATAGGAACTGAAAAACAAGTTCTGAAAGTTCTATTCTACTTGCTTGAATAGGCAAATAATAAGAAAGCTGAAAATCTTAAATACTCAGAACTACCAACTACGTTTTTTATCAGGTTTGGGCGTTCAAAATTTGTTTTTAAATTAATATTTGTCAATTATTATATACATTGTTAAGTAGAGATTTTCCACATACTCAAGATGAATTTATGTGTTTTTGGATGAGGAAATATATAGTAATATGTATTTTTTGCCACGGATTATTTTCAGTATCAATAAAACAAGCTAGTGAGAACAAATTTAAAATAATTCGACAGATTTTTGAAAACTTGTTGCCAGCCGAAAGAGCTCGAGTGGCTATTGCCAAATGACAACAAGTATGAGAAAGAAACCAGAGAATTATTATCTAATTACTCGAATAAACAAGTCATATTTAAGTAGATTTTTTTTTGGACTCACCAAATTAATTCAAATTGCGTTGACAAATTTAAATAATTATTTGACATGTATCTATCAGACATTTCCCAAAAAAACAAAAGCTACTGTGATTATTTTCGGCAATAATTAATCATAACTAATATAATATATAAATATGGGGTGGCTAGCTCAGTGGTATGAAGTCGACCTGGGGATCCTGAGAACCCTGGTTCGATTCCCACAGGCGACAAACAATTTTCATAATTTCTACCCCTGTGGCTCCTCCACCACTTACATCTTTGGGGGCCGTAATTTGACGACTGGTAATCGCACTTCACGCGCAAAATATATCACTTACCGAGATCTGCTTCGGCAGAGTGCCGCACCCAGTAATGGGTAGAATGCGTGATGATATATTTATTTATTTTATTTATAATATAACAACCTATATTTCCATTTCCATAATAACGAATTTAAATAAATGTCAAAATCTTATCTGACAATTATCATAATACGAGTTATATTTTGCGTAAGAATTTAACAAGCGTATAGTCTTCGAATTTTTTAGTATTCTTTGAAACATTCTCTGCTATTTTAATAAAAATTTCTTCTGTAGAAACAGTTACCCATCAAGAATTTGACGTTTCGATAGATTATTTTCAATCGATGTTTGTAAATACTGTATTTATTTTATTGGTAACCAATGAGATTTAATTACAGTAAAAAATTGTAACATTAAACTATTAAAATAGCTTTCATTTCACTATACTCTGTTTTTTAACCAGGAGGAGTAATTTAAATTTTAACCGCTAAAACTGACGCTTGTGATTGGCTAGTGCTTCGTCCAGTTTACACTGTACATAGATTTTACATTTGATTTATTAGAGCTGACATAAGTTTTGAGGTTATCTGTTTTCTTGTTGGTTTTTTGCATTTTTGTGACATTAACATAAATCAGTTCTTTTAAGAACTAATAATATACGGAGTGACAAATTAGAGTTTATAATGTCATTTGTATTTTAAAATATATGCCATGAGACTTAATCAGTGCAAATGTGTAAGAAATTTTTGTATTTCGCGCCAACAAAAATCTAGTAACTTTCTTTGGTAACTTTCTATAGTGTAAATCTGACTTGTGCATTTACTCCTCCTGGTTAAAATACAGAGTATAGTTCTTTTTCAAACAAATTCCTGATTCTATTGATTGTCGCATAAACGTCGTAAATTTTCACTTTAATAATAACAAGATTAATTAAAACTCACACATGTGACAATGAATAAAACATTTCATTGTTTTAAGAAACGTCAAAAAATAATCAAATTACCATAACTCATACCTAATCAACAATAATCGTAATAGTCACTAAATAGAATGGTAGGTTAGACTAATTTTATTGCAAATTGCTGAAATAGAAATCGTAATAACAAATAATTAATATTTATTTAAGGAATGTGTTGCATAATCATGTTTTTTTAATTAGCACATTAATAATTAAAATGTATAATTACACACATCACAAAAAAAAATTAATAATATTCCGAATGGTTGTTTCAACATAATTAGCTGGGTAAAATAAAAAATTTCATGCATCTATAATTAATAACACAATCAAAATATGTAATTATCGATTTATGTAAATATTAATTAAACATTCGATCAAATTACCTTAATTAGTCTTCGAGTATTACAACAACCATTAATTAATATACAATTACCAAAATACATCGTCCAATACAACAAAAACATCAGCAAAAACAATGTTACCAACGCTCTGGTCACATTTGGCCGAGAGCAAAACATAATTCCCATTAAATCTCCATCAATATATCACATTAATTCTACTATAAAACGTGTCATCACGACGAAATAGTAAATTCTCGTAGATATAATGTGATGGTTTTCGCATAAAACGTCGCATGACGTCTCTTCCTGTTGTCGAGCAGTCTGGCCAACGCAATATATGAACAATATTGATGTTGTGTCAGGGTTGCCAACCCCTACATGCCTGCAGGTTAGAGGTAGGCAGTAAATATAGTCGGGGATCGTAAAATACGAAACGAACTGCACTCTTGCAACGCTAGACGTGCTCTGACATTCTGGATGAATTGGATGAATGAATTGATAGGTGAAACTATATTACATTCCTTTTTATATTTTCCTATATTTTTTATTGGTATTAGACGAAGACGAAATGCAAAATGATGTCTAAAAATTAATTTTATATTTATACTTCAAGGGAAAAAACATTTCTCTCATGAGGAGTATATACAATTTTTCCACGATCTCTGTATTTAAAAGAAATACTTGTTCTTACGAATAATATAAAATAAATAAATAAATAAATGAGCGACTGAAATGTATTAAATTTTTTCTTTCATTACCGAGACACATGCAAGAATGGGGTGGCTAGCTCAGTGGTATGAATTCGGCCTGTGGATCCTAAGAACCCTGATTCGATTCCCACAGGCGACAAACAATATTCATAATTTCAAAAAAGCTACCCCTGTGGCTCCTCCACCACTAACATCTTTGGAGGCCGTGATTTGACGACTGGTAACCGCACTTCACGCGCAAAATATATCACTTACCGAGATCTGATTCGGCAGAGTGCCACACCCAGTAATGGGTAGAAGGCGTGATGATATATTTATTCATTTATTTATATTATCAATGAGAATATACTATTCTTACCAACAGGACTTACAATTATTGATGTCAGCGGCACAACATGCAATGATGATGTATCATTTCTATCTCGATTTTGATGCCATGAAAACTAACTTTTACTCCCAGCCGTGAAAAAGTTAATTTTATTTAACATATTATATTTTATGCACAATCGGGCCTGTATTAATGTTCTAGCCATGAAAAGCAGGCGTAAACACTTGTTTTTGGTCCTAGGGATACATAATCAAAGTGACAATTTTTGTTTATTGTTAAAACTTAATTTTACAAAATATTGCTTTGACATATATACATCTATTTTACTCTTTTGAACCTAATATTAAATCAAAGTGATAAAAGATTATTCGGAATTCTGTAAAATTTTAAAATTTAGATTTTTTTTTATATATATTTAAAAAAATATATATCTATACATTTATCTACTTAATTCAATTTTTCAAATCAATATTAATAATTTATTTATAAATATTGTTCTATAATTATATTTTATTTTGTCCTGAAGAAGACCAGAAGTGGCAGTCGAAACGTTGACAAAATAAAAAAAAATAAATTCCGAATAATCTTTTATCACTTTCACTTTCATCTACAGTCAAATAAAAACTATATCATTTCTTATGAAATTAAATATTCTTTTGTTGTGCATAAAATATTGTATCACGGGTGAAATTAGCGAGGGATAAAAACGTCACAGGCCAGAAACGCCTGGTTTCAACCTTGGTACGTCAATAACTATTTTGAGTAAAAATATAATCGCTAATATATAAAAATATGAGATTTCAGAAATCCAATTATTTTTCATAAAATTTGACACATATTATTTTGTATTTAATATTTTACAAATATTTTGGTTTTTACGTTTCTTTTTTAAGGTTCTAAAGATGAGCAAATTGTTTGTTCCACATGTTCATTAATAAAATTTTATAAAAACATAATTGGATTCCTGAAGCATTATATATTAGAAATTACTTTTGATCTAGAAACTCTGCAATTGCAGATACAAATAGAATTTATATTGTTTTTCCATAAGGTTTACTAAACTGTTCTTCTGGTATTCTACCAAAATGAAACTGAACGAAGGTTAGGTGTCTGGATACCAATGTGTTCATGCACTCGCATAACGTTATTGTTTTGTTTGAGTTCCTGATTGTTCGTACGATGATTTAACATTTTGTTCAGAATATCAGAATTAATTACCTACAGGAATTTGTATCTTTTGTACTAGAATAACAATGATAAAACGTTCATTGCAGTAGGTTCGCATTTTTTAAATTACAGATGCACAAAAATTAATAACGTATTATGCATTTAGAATTGCCTTCTACGTTTTTGTTACAGTAAATAACCCAAATGAAATAAAACAACTCTGAAATACAATCCTGATTTGCAAGTCTAGAATTACATACAAGAATCAAGGTTGCTATACATTAAGTAAAGAGTATTTATTAACACTAAAAGACATGTTAAATACACCTACAATTGCAAGAAACATATTTGCGGATATTGCATATGCGCAGCTGTGCCGTTATGACAATCTAAACTACAATCCACCGTAAATATTAAAATCAAAAAATTTATGCAAAATGTTCCGTACCCGTTCGGTTGAGATGCTCATAGCCTCAGCCAGCTCGTGCACTTTAACTCGTCGATCGTCCAATATCATACCATGGATTTTATCGACGATTTCTGGCGATGTAACCTCAATTGAACGACCAGAACGTTAGGCGTCCTTTGTGGTCATACTACTACAACGAAAATCAGTAAACCACTTGTGAATCGTTCCAATCGATGGTGAGGAGTCCCCATAATGTGTAACAAGCGATGCTTTGGTTTGCGTAATGTTTTTTCCACGCAAGAAATAATGTTTAATCAAGACTCGAAATTCACTTTTTTCCATGTTTTCAAAAATCTTCAAGGTTGCTTGCTTTCGATGGGTGTCAAAACAGAATTGAATGACATATCAGTCTGAAAATTTTAATGCGTTCTAGTTAAAGATGGTACATCGCAAATGTCACATGAGATTTGCGATTGTGGCGCCATCTGTTTTATTTTTCAGGGACTTTTCACCCTGCCCTCGTATCTTTGCAGAACTCAACTAGTTGTAGCCCTCGCTACGCTCATACTACAATCTCTACTTTCAACCCTTGGTATACAAATAACTAATGCACTATTCTTAATTGTGTTTTTCAAAAGTTGAACAATATTAATAAAAATTACATTTAAACAATTCTCAAATGTTTTAATTTGCTAAAAACTTCAAATCCTTTACGACCCTCGTTCCTTCAATTTTTTTTTTTTTGTTGTTGACACATTTGGCTTTTTACATAAATAATTTGCAACGTAATATAGATAAAATGAATGTCCATATCTGTGCAATTTGTAAAGTAATACTACAGTATCATATTCACATGCAGACTCTCTCTCCGTTAACGTGTAGCTATTGGAACTGCAAACCGAGTGTTCAGAATCACATTTTGTGCATTTACGATGTTTAAGAGCCCATTTAATTCATATATAACATAACCATTCGTGGTTCATTGCTCTTCCCATCCGACCATTCCCAGCACAGAACTCGCTTATGAATGAACTTATCGCAGAATATAACCGTATTTTAATTTCTTAAATTAGCAATTGTACTACCTTTACTTACAATGAACCTAGTAACTTACTATTACATTTACATAATCTTAAAGCATAGCTTCAAGTTTTGATGTCTACTAAAACTTTGAAATTCTACACAATAAAGGAAACGACAAAAATTCTAGATTTCCTACAGATTATAGAAGTGAAATAATCTATCAAGAATAATGCTGAACTATGTTCTAATAAGCAAATAAATTTGAACACTAGTCCACCGTTGGAAACCTAAATTTAATCATTTTCCGGACAAAGTTAGCGTCTTGATAATTTTTTTTCCTTCAAAACGATATCTTAATTCCTACTGTAAAAAAAATGATTTTTTTTAAATTTTTCATTCTCACGGTATAAAGACCCCTTAAATGCGGTTACCAACCTTCAAATCACGGCCGCCAAAGATATTAGTGGTAGGGGAGCCATAGGGGTAATTTTTTTTTAATGTTGTGTATATGTTTGTCGGCTGTGGGAATTGAACCAGGGTTCTCGGGATTCGATATCAGTGAGCCACCTACCTTATATAGGAATATAAAAATGAGAGATTTTCGCTCTCGCAGTCTTATTCGATCTCGACTATTCTAACATTGTTTCTGTCATCGTCTTTCATTTTTGTTGCGTGACGACACGAAATGCAAGGATTCTCTCGTCTCTTCAAATAAAAATAAATAAATATATCATCACGCCTTCTACCTATTACTGGGTGTAGCACTCTGCCGAAGCAGATCTCGGTAAGTGATATATTTTGAGCGTGAAGTGCGGTTACCAGTCGTCAAATCACGGCCCATAAAGATGTTCGTGGTGGAGGAGCCATAGGGGTAGTTTTTGAAATTATAAAAATTGTTTGTCGCCTGTGGGAATCGAACCAGGGTTCTCAGAATCTACAGGCCGACTTCGTACCACTAAGCTAGTCCCTTCGTCTATCACTAATATTAATACACGATTTATTTTCAAAATTAATTTCTACAATTCCACTTATTAATTTCCGAAAGTTATTTTGGTCACATCGTTGGGCATCTATCAAAATTTAAGTGCCCCACAATTTAAAATATGTATCATGACCCAATTCACGATCACGAAATTCCCTGTACTGATAGTTTTTCTTTTTTTTGTTACCAAAGCATCAAAGCTGCACCGGAACAAATAAATGATGATCGTATTGATTTTAAAAGCGTTTTCCGTACACGTTGCATCGTTGCATAAGTAATGCAACTGTCGCTGTACGTGGAAATGCCGACCAATCAGACACACCGACGCCAACCAAGACGGGCACACGTTGGTTGCATGCAATGAAGTTGAATCATTTGATTTTACAACTAAGTTCATTGGAAACTATCAAAATATTGGCTGTGCGCATTACCAACAAAATTACTTTATCTTAAAATTTATTCATAAATAATATATCATCACATCTTTTACCCATTACTTGGTGTGGCACTCTGCCGAAGGATATCTCAGTAAGTGATATATTTATGCGCGTGAAGTGCAGTTACCAGCAGTCAAATCACAGCCCCCAAAGATGTTAGTGAAGGGACAGCCACAGGGATAATTTTAAATAAAAATAAATAAATATATCATCACGCCTTCTACCCATTACTGGGTGTGGCACTCTGCCGAAGCAGATCTTGGTAAGTAATATATTTTGCGTGTGAAGTGCGGTTACCAGTCGTCAAATTACGGTCCCCAAAGATGTTGGTGGTTGATGAGCCACAGGGGCAGTTTTTGAAATTCTGAAAATTTTTTGTCGCCTGTGGGGATCGAACCAGGGTTCTCAGGATTCACAGGCTGGCTCGAAACCACTAAGCCATCTACCCCAAAATATTTTGGTGAGAGTTATTCATTTTGAAAATAAAATATGAACAAAAAGCAATCCTCCATTCGATCAAAACATCTGCGATTTTATTGGTTTATCAGTAAATAATTGATAATATTGTTTTACATCACGACTGCGCCAAGAAAAAATTTAAATCAACTCATCGTGAAAATTCCACGCACGTTCATCGGAGTCTTGACGGGGTGTCGTCAACCTAGGTCACGGCAGCCGCCCTTGCATACCACCCTTGAATCATCAAACATTGCATTCACGCTTCTCTCCACCGTCGAAGTGTCCACTCAGTCTGCACATTACACCTCGGTGATAAATTGAATTTGAAGCGGTTTGAAACGTCGAGAGTCCTACCTCAACCCCTTACTCTCCAACCCTGTGACGTCATAGTCATGTCACCATGACAGAAGAGAGAGTGGTGGTGTTTTTTGCGAGGTGGTCACGTGGTCAGCGTGATCCCGAGAGACGATAATGGAGTGCAGGGCGCTGTTGAGGGTGTTACATGTGATTTAGTGATTCGCCATTTTGGGGTGCTTTTGTTTGAGCTGTCACTTGTGGAGAGTTTTTACGTGTTTTGCGGAATGTAATTAGTGAGTGATGTACATTGATATTGATGTAATTTGTTTCTATATTTTATGAACACACATTTGGATTTTCCAACTCAATAGAATATCAATAAGAATTTATTTTTCCTTAAATAAAAATAAATATATCATTACGCCTTCTACACATTATTATATGTGGTACTTATCTCCGTACGTGACAATACGCGGGAAGTGCAATTACCAATCATCGAATTACGACTTCCAAAAATAGAAGAGTGGAAGCCTTAAGAGTAATTTTTAAAGTGGTGAAAATTAACTTTGTTATTTAAAGAAAGACAGATTGTCAGTTCATTAACAAATCAATTTAACTGCAACATTTTGGTTGCAATCAAGTGTTCTTTAAGATGATAATTGATATTAAAAATGTAGAAAATTCATTATAAAAATTTTCGTCAAAAATGTGTAGTATATTAAAGAACGTGTTTTATAAGACATGATCTTTTCGCACGCGTCCAATTTTAGAGAACGAGCCGCAGACGAATTTTCTAAAGGACAAGTCCTATAAAATGAGTTATTTGTACTACGTCTTCTATTTTGCGTCGTTTATGAAATAAAATTTTAAAAAAATTGCTATATTTTAAATCGAGTTAATTTAGGGAAATATGTATACGAAATGTTGTCGTTAATAAATATTATCGACATTGATTGTTCAAACGTTCGCGATAATTTTAGAATTTGGAAGTTATTTCTATTATTATTGTTAGATTTTGTGCACATATCGTAGAAGATGCAATCAATTGCAATCCGCCTGAGCTACGTAAAGTAGTTGAGAGGACGATAAAATCAATTTATTTCGAAAAATAGATTTTAAGGTTGACAGTAACAGTATGTCATCCGGTATTATCAACCGTCTGTAACAAAATGTTGCGTATTGTAATAAACGCTCTTTCGATATGCAAATACGTTTCATGACATCCTTATGAATGTAAAATAGAAAAAAAAAAACATACAATAGGCACCACAAAATTTGCTAAATTGCATTTTTAGTAAAAAGTGTTCGGTCACTATCTGATGTCTCTTATTTCTGGTATCTTTTTGTGACGTTTTTGCTTCTTATAAATATTCAAATGAATTTCCTTCTAAATGAGTTTGAAATTACTTTAATGCGTACTTTATCATTTCTTTTGTGACCGATCATGAAGTTAAAACTCTAATTTTCTGTCGAAGTCCTAATTTGGTTATGAATCACTGATGAATGCATGTAATTTATTACATTTACGTCAAAATGTAATCAGTTAAAATATGCAAATTCAAAACTGGACACCCTTGAAGAACAGGGAATGAATAAAGAACATGAACAAAGAACGCACCGTAACCATAATAATTCTTCAGTAATATTGCTTCCTCGATTTGCACCGTACATTTTCTTATACGTTCTTTCAATTTTTTCATTTAATAATTTAGAAAATTAATTTCAGTTGATAATACTTCTTTTTATATCATTGGAAGAAACTGAGACATTTATTCCCGAAGATGTAATTGATGTAAAGCATCTGACAGAAGGATGATACTTTCTACACTACGTATATATAATAATATTTTTCACTCACCTATTAGAAAGGAAAATTTTCATAAACAGGTTAGAAATTTAGATAAGATTTATTATTCTTTTGAAAGATGTCACTTGGATGTCACTATTGTCAAATCATACTGTTGTTTTTCAGTTGCCAAGGATATGACTCGACTTTCCCTCTTCAGGGAAGAAAAATGTACTTTTTCGGACTTCAGAAGAAGATTACTTTTCAGAACTCCATAGAAATAGTTAAAGTTTAACTTTTTTGACAATTCCCTTTTCTGATGTTCGTTAAAATCAAGGAGTTTCATTGGTTCACCAGCGGCAGAGAAAGTCTTTTTTTGCCGATCGCGAGCATTAGAAAATTTATGACATCAAAATGTTTAATTGGGTAAATATTCCGGCGTTTGAAGAGAAAATAGTATATTTTAAGTGGAGCGAAAGTGACTTTTTGTACTTCATCTGCAGTTATCGGTTTCACCACAAAAAGTATCACTTTATAAAATAATAAATCATTCTTTCAAAGAATTTAAAAGTATTACTTTCTTCTCATATATGGGGTGGCTAGCTCAGTGGTATGAAGTCGGCCTGTAGATCCTGAGAACCCTGGTTCGATTCCCACAGGCGACAAACAATTTTCATAATTTCAAAAGCTACCCCTGTGGCTCTTCCACTACTAACATCTTTGGGGGCCGTGATTTGACGACTGGCAACCGCATTTCACGCGCCAAATATATCACTTACCGAGAATATATATATATATATATATATATTACTTTCTTTCAAGATTGGGAAAATTATGTTTTATTACATGCTGTTATAAGCAACAAACGATAAATAATTGCTGTGTAGTAATAAGTCATTTTGAGTATTGCTTTGAATGTCACTCTTCTTATTGGTTAAACACAGTATTAAACTAAGATAGTGGTGTTATTGTCAATGAACCAATGAAGAATAATCCTAATTTTGTTACTAATTGGGTCAAGTGAGAAAAGTATTCATTTTCCACGGCTATGAAGCTGGCGCACGTGGCTGAAGAAAGAACGGTGTCGCGTGCAAGTGGTGCGCATTGTTCCCGATGACAGAGCCACTTGACGAGACAATGGCGTCGTGTAAGACGGGCATCAAAGTCAAGATGCAAGAAAATCTCTTCGAGCTGCACTGGAACATGTGACTGCAAGTGCCAAGCCATGCTTCTTCTTATTCTTCCTTCTCATTGCTCTGAATTCCCAATGATACCCCTTCCTTAGTTTTCACCGGTCGTTGAAATGTAATATTGGGAAACCTTCCAAGTTTAAGAGTTCTTTCTTGGTTGAAAGTTACTTTGGTGAAATTGCGAATACCTACAACTTTTCTTAAGTATTTCATCAGCTTAGAAATCACGCCTTTTCCTCAGTTTAGAGGGGGTTCTACTGGTGAAGGTAGTAGCAGAATTGTTATCATAGGACGTACATGCTAGATGTTAGTAGGTTCAAATCAGGGACTAGGTATGCAAGTTGTGCCCCAAACAAAGGGGGCCAAAATTAAAAGGCGACCGTTATAAATAAATAAGTTATAATAACTGGAGCGCCCTGAATTTTAACAGTTTTTAATGTTTAATTTTACAACACTTCAAGATCATGAAATGAAATTGAATTAAAATTTAAAGCCCAAGGTTCATATACAAGTGTGCCCTCTTCAAATTTCTTTTCTTAGCTCTACGGTTGTGTACTACTATGTCGAGTAATTTTCGACGTCATGTGTAAAGTAAATGAAGATGACAATACTATAGCTTCTTTTGATTTCATATCTTTTGATAATCTTCCAAGTTTAAGAGTTAAATTTTTTTAGTTTACAAGTTACAGCGATTTTCGACTTTTAAAAAAATCTCAACTTTGAAGGCCCATATCTCGAAAACTAAAAGAGATATTGAAATGCGGTTTGAACAAGTGTATTTTTCGTGATCTAGTTAACTTATACTGAAATTTCGAAAATTTTGAACATTTTGCCATTTTTCTTCAAAAATATTTTTTCCCATATTTCAAAAACTTGATGATATAATACAAATCTGTAAAAACCAGTGAATTCCTCGCGTGAAAGTACATATTTATGTAAAATTTCAGAATTTTTGTTCAACGGATAAAATGTTTAGAGCAAGAAAACTAAAAATGGCCCAAATTCGTAAAAATCTTAAGGGGTACCCCTTCAAAATTAATTAAAAAACAGTGATTTTTGTTTTTTTGTAATAAAAACTTCACTTCTTCGAATTTTTGCCAGAAATTTTACATACCTATGTACTTTCACGAGAGGAATTCACTGGTTTTTACAGATTTTAATTATCTTTTCAAGTTTTTGAATTATGGGCAAAAGAAAACTGAAAAAAAATTATAAAATTTTCAAAATTTTCAAAATTTCAGTATAAGTTAATTGGAGCACGAGAAATACGCCCGTTGAAACCGCATTTCAATATATCTTTTAGTTTTTGAGATATGGACCTTCAAAGTTAAATTTTTTAAAAACTCAAAAATCACTGTAACTCGATAACTAAAAAAGATATGAAGATGCGCTCAACGGCATTCAATTTGTCGTAGTCTGAATTATATAGAACCATATTTAAAAAAAATACGAGTTTTCAACTGGTTCAACCAAAAAATTAGCATTTTCATTAACCGAAATGTTTAAGATTATGACTCCGGCCATTAAAGAACAATATATTGAGGATCAAAATATGTATAATTATGTAGAAATATATAGGGAATTAAAAGGTGAAATCCCCAATTTCACATCTAGTGTCATATTATTTTAAATTAATCGTAAACAGAAACAAAAATGATTATAAACACAAACCGGATCTCTATATTCTGCACGCGTGATCTTCAAAAGAACTTTTCTAGGTTTTGAAGCGCTTTCAATAAAACAATATTGAAAAAGTAAATGAGTAACGTTTTTTTGGTATTTCAATTTAATTTGACACAAGGTAATCAAATCAAAATCAAACAAACGCAGTTGTAGTTTTCGTTATAAATTTAAATCTGCGAATTGTTGCAAAAATGCAAACAGTCTAGCTACAACGACCCATAGAAAGGAATGTAATACAACAACTTATAAAATTCTTATCCTCATTATTTAATTTCACCGTCTCCATACAAGAAATTTAATTAAGCCTCAAAATAATAAAATCGTAATTGTAACGATGAAGCTACGACAATAACAAATTTTATAGTTTACTATAAAATTAACGAACCAAAAACACTACAAAAGCCAATAATAATTTTTACACCAACAATGTTAAATTCCTAATTAATTAACTTCCTCGTTTGAAATCACTCTAGCTTAAAAGTATTACACCTTTCGGAAATGATAAGTCTTGGGACGTATTCCTCTTTCGGCTCTTCAGATCTCTTGTTCGTTTCTTCTGTGTCCATATTCTAATTAAATGAATTATTCAACAAGAATTTACAATGCGGTTTACTTGATATTGAGAAGAGACTGCAGCGAGCGCTGTCACTGCGGAAGATTTATCTCGCTTGCGATTTACCTAAAAACTGGAATGAGAATGAAGCTGTTCTTGGGCGGTTGATAGCTTCCATGCAGTCTAGTCTAGTGTGTTTACTTCAGTTTTATGTTTTTTTGTATTGTTTACACTTGTCTCGTAACCGTACTAGATGATGTTTGCTTGTGGAAAATATATACTGCGAGTGATTCTTTGACCTTAAGATATGTCGTCTTCAGGCAACTTTAAATCGTACATTTTTATCAATTTATTTGGATGGATATTTTACCTAGGTAACGATTATTTGACATTATTTGCAATCATTACCACAAAATTACAGCACATTTGAATCAACTTATTAGGTCATAATCAAAGGCTGGTCAGTTCAGTCAGTTCCACCGTAGACGCGTTTCGCTCTTTAGGAGCTCATCAGTATAAGTAAGTAATAAAGATTTAAAAGTCTGTATCTAAATCAATAAATTAATGATTTTTTATTGTTTTTCGTACCGGCAGAAATTAAATATGAAATTTTAGAAATTTACAATTTAATAGTGTTAAAACAAAATAACAAACAAATGTGCGACTTAATTTTGTCAAATACTTTGACCCATTGAAGTTTTGCATTATTTAAAAGTAAGGTTTTAATCTACCTGTAAATTTTACATTATTTTTACAAATTTAGTTAAAATGGAAATTTATTCACTTGAAGAAAAAATACAAATAACTAAATTCAGGGGAAAGTTTGACGGAAAAACTGCATTTGTTTATCATTTTGTTTTTAATGTCATGATTAACATGAATTAAATCGTAATTTAGTAAATCACGTATCTAGTACTAAATTTTAATACAAATAAATAAATATATCATCACGCCTATTACCCATTACTGGTTGTGGCACTCTGCTGAAGCAGATCTCGGTAAATGATATATTTATGCGCATGAAGTGTGGTTACCAGTCGTCAAATCACGGCCCCCAAAGATGTTAGTGGTGAGGGAGCCACAGGGGTAATTTGAAATTGGTGAAAATGAAAATTTTAATACAATTTTTTTATTCTTGTACTTTTACTCTACAATGTACAGGAGAGCTATTTTTTTAAATCCTGTGTTAAACTTCTATATTTCAGTGTGGTCTGTTAATTTGAGAACCCGGGTTCGATTTCCATTCTCGATAAACAATTTTCACTACATTACAATTACCCCTGTGGCTTCCCTTCCACTAACATTTTTGGGATAAATGATTTGACGGCTAGTAACCGCATTTCACGCGAATAAATATATCACTTACTAAGATCTGTTATGGAAGAGTGCCATACCCATTAATGGGTAGAAGGCGTGATAACATATTTACCTATTTATTTTTATTAAATTCTATTCTGTTGATTTCATTTATTAATAAAGTATTTTTATTCTAACTTTATTATTATAAAATGTTACACCAAGAACCGGCTACACAATCTGTTACTTTAATATTTCATTTATTTACCTTTCAGAAGAAAACTGGATATAACCTTGTTCGTACAAAAATTCTCTACCGCAGCAAGAATCTTTCCGCCGAACACCTTCTTTAAAATTCTCGTAAGGTTCTTCTCATATAACTGATAATTGATTAGTTTCAGCACTTTCAAATAAATCAAAAAGAGATTTGTCCAATAAGAGTAAAAAAGCTTGACTTGTCTAACGTATCAAAACTTCCAAACAATTTTATTCATTTTTCTCACCTGTCACAAGTACGTAGGTACATTGAATAACATCACACACGTTTCAAACTCGCGTCATTTATCATCCGGAAATTTTATATTTCATCGCGTCGAATAGTTCCGTTCTGACGTAGCCAAACAATTTCCTGCGTACACTAGTCGCATAGGCGGGGAGAGGGTGCAATGCTGATGACCAAAATAGAAGAAAAAATATCCCCGAACGTACAAAAGAGACAATATCGGAAAATCATCCACTGCACGGTTCTCTCGAGTTATATTATTTCCGAGCAATTTGATGTGGCCGATGTTAGAAGTAATATTTTCTCAGTGAAGATGTAAAGAGTTACAAATTGATAATAATAATTCAGTAAATGTATTTTTCTACGACCAAGCAGAAAATTGACTTTTTCAACTGTCATTTGAAAACAGAAAGTTGATAGTTGCCGCTCACCGGGCGGAAATGTAAGAGTATATCAACGTATCAATAGATACATGAAAACTGTCGCCTGAATTTTCAAACAGAAAAACTGTCAAAAAATATTTTAAATTCTTTTTCAGACGACCATTTATAAAAGTAACCATAACAACATCATAAACTACTACGGAAGATTGAACATAACATACACTTCGTATGTTAGTATAACGTACACTTCTAACATATCAGGTGAAGTTCCACTGATTGACAACAGAGATGGCGTTACGATGAAAGAAAATAATAAAATAAATGAAAAGAATTTGTATTATTATTTAAATTGCAGTTTTAACAGATTTTTCAACACATTTGCACAAACAAATCTTATTTTTTTAAATAAATAATTACTTATTTACTAATATTTTTACATTATTCAATATTTTGACATTGCGGTTAGTACAATTGGTATCACAATATCTAAACCAAGTTTTTCTGGTGTAATTGGCCATAAATGTTCTAAATTCTCCTTTTTCTACGCCACTGAAAATTACCCTCCCGTCACGTCAAATTCGCTGCACTTTCACTCTGCTGCACTCACTATGCACATCACCATCAACACGTCATATCACATCACATGACGTCACGGCGTTATGCCATGTCGAGTTTTACGTATGATGTGTCGTGTACAATGTGCAATCATCGTCGATACGCAGCAATACACACACATCGACACGTGACATGGTGTCGATTGCATCTGACAGGAATGAAGTTATTGATTGTTGATTAAGTTGGTAGCATTGACGACTGAGGACTTCGTTTGTTGGTGTGTTGTTGAAGGATAATGGAATATTTGGGATTAGCTGTTAATTGAGAAATTAGATTTTTTGTAATTGAAAAGTTTGGTTTGTTCGTAGGATTTAAAGAGTCTAGACTATTAGACTTCAGATATAGAGCAGCGTTTCTCAAGCAGTGGTTCGCGAATTCCTGGGTGTCCTTAAGGATCTATCAAGAAGTCCTCCAAACTTATGCAATTTTCATAATTTCAAAAACTACCCCTGTGGCTCCTTCACTAACATCTTTGGGGGCCGTGATTTGACGACTGGTAACCGCACTTCACGCGCAAAATATATCACTTACCGAGATCTGCTTTGGCAGAGTGCCACACTCAATAATGGGTAGAAGGCGTGATGATATATATATATATATATATATATATATATATATATATATATATACTATATACATTTTTAAAGAATAAAATATATGCTTGCTATATTCATATTTTTCATATAATAATAGTTATTTATTATACAAGTGTTTTATATACCAAGTGTAATACAAAATTTTATCCACAACTCATAATTATAGGTATCGAAGAAGATTGGTCGTAACATTTAACGTTGATTCAATTATATATAGTTTCTCAAAATACGGTAGATCAAGAAGTGGTTGCTAAATAACAAGTTGTTTACAGTGTTTTATAGAATATAAAACACTAGTGTTTTATTCAACTGAAATCAGTGTAATAATGTCTTTGTTATATATGAGTTGCAGATAAATAAATATATCATCACTCCTTCTGCCCATTACTGGGTGTGGCACCCTGCGATATCAAATCTTAGTAAATGATATATTTTGCGCGTGAAGAACGGTTACCAACCGTCACATCACGGCCCCCAAGGATGTCAGTGAAGGGAGGGCCAAAAGGTTAGTTTTAATAAATATATAAAAAATATATCATCACGCCTTCTATCCATTATTGGATGTGGCATTCTGCCGAAGCAGATCTCGGTAAGTGATATATTTTTGCGCGTGAAATGCGGTTACCAGTCCTCAATTCACGGCCTCCAAAGATGTTAGTGGTGGAGGAGTAGTTTTTGAAATTATGAAAATTGTTTGTCGCCTGTGGGAATCGAGCCAGGGTTCTTAGGATCCACAGGCCGACTTCATACCACTGAGCTAGCCACCCCATTAGGTTAGTTTTAATGTGGTGAAAATTGTTTGTCGGCTGTGGAAATTGAACCCGTGTTCTAGAATCCACAGGCCGACTCGATACCACTGAGCCACCTATCCCATAAAGTTAAATTTTTAAAACAAGTGCAGGCCGACATTATTTTCCTTTCTTAGAAGCGCAGGGTATCGCTCACTTCCTTTCTAATCTTTTTAGATTCATAGTTAGATTCGTTAGAGGAGAATTTGAAAATAAATAAATAAATAAATATAGTGGAACCCGAACCACTCAGACACAATTGTATTTTTGGATATAAAATTAAATCAATGAGATTCTTGCTTATTAATTATTAAACGTAAGTTTTACCTTCGTTTTATCCACTGTAAGTAATAAGTAAACTTATGCCGCATTCAACTATAAATTCTCATTTTCATCCTTCCTAAATACGCAAAAAAAATATTGACACAGTCCCAAAAACACCGAGAAAACAGAATAAAGTTGTTTAAGCAAATAAAGCTTTTCCGCTGTTCCAACTAAATTATTAACGGATCGCGTACGACCATTGTAACAAAAAACCATCGTTGTAGTGTTGACAGAGTAGGCGGAGCACAAAAAATTAAATATGCAGACACTGTAGCGGATAACGGAATATGAATTCTTCGCTTGGCCGTTGCTGCAACTGTTTCCGATAATTTCCGAAACACTTGACAGTTTTGTTCTTTTGTTTTGAAGAATCTTGAACGTCAAGATATGTAAATATACTCCTGGTGATCGCGAAGAATCTCAAAGTTTTAAAGACGTTGTTTTTAATCGTTACAGCAATGCTGTATTCTACAAAATATGGCAGAAGTATTTGTTCTTTTTCTGCTGATGTGAAATATGTGTCTGAATGTAATTTTTCTTCAAATATAATAAAGTTAAAATATGCATTTTGTTTGTTGAATTTATGCCAGTTTTATGTCAAAGTAAAATATTATCTGCATTGCAGTAGGAATAAATTTTATTTGCTACATAAAATCATAAAATAACTAATTCAGATTACAGCAGAATGTTCAACATTCAACATTTATTGACTTTATATAAAATGTCACATGAAAATTGTGCCATAAGCAATTAATATGAGAAGTAAGTTTTTCGTTACTATTACTTCCCTGATTACTTTACAGGAAAATGTTTCAAATGAAAGTTATAGAGAATTAAATACTGCATCTAATGGTGGGATTTTGTGTAAATCCCTAAGTTTTATAGATCCATAAATCTATATATGATGAACAAAATCGTAATGAAACTTATGAAACTTTACCAACAAATGTTGATGCGATTTTGTATATTTCGCGTATCTCGTTTCCTTTTCGCGCGGAAGTCACGAGGGTCTCGATAAAATAGAGACTTATAATTTTGACGTCACATGCAGCAGACCCCTCAACACAATTTTGTGTGAAACAACAAATTTGTAGAAAGAGCGAGGTGACACCATACCGAGTCGAACAGCTGCTTTCTCCTTTCAATACTTCTCCCCTCAGATCCCGACATTTGTTTGAAGTTTAAAGTTTGGATCACGTAATAAACGTCAAACTGTAAAGCTATACCATGTTCGATACATAACAAATTATTAAATTCTGTTTTACTCACTAGAAGGCAACCGAAAAATTTGAATTGTATAAGTCCCTATTGAAATGAAACAGCATTTAATTTCTCGTGTCCGATTTGACTTACAAGCTAATTTTTTCTTCAAAGTTCACTTTTTGCGCATCTTCAAATTTCGTTTAGTTTTTTAGATATAGCTCGGGAAAGTACAAAATCTGATGAGGAACTATTTAGGAAGAAGTTAACTTTTCCGAAGGCTAGATCTTAAAAACAAAACGAGATATAAAGAATTGCTTAACGGCATTGAATTCCTCGTGTCTGAATTGACTTGTAAGGATTTTTTGTAAATTTTTAGCAATTTTCTTTTTTTTTTTAAATTTCGTAGGGGGTACCCCTTGGGTTTTAACGATTTTAGGCCAATTTCAGACTGTTTGCTCGTAAATTCCTACTACGAATATTATAACAAAAATTTACACACATATGTATATTGATTCGCTGAATTCAATGGTAAAGTTTTCAAGACCATATGTCTTCTAGTTTTTGAGATAGTGTTCAAAAAATGTGTTCTGAGAAAAAAAAATCAATTGCTGTTAATTTGTTAATAAGTTAATTGAAATTTTTGAGATATATCCCCGGAAAACTACAAAATCTGATGAAGTATATAAAAATGCGACACTCTCAAGACATCTCATACGAGATTCTCATTCTCGCAGTTTTTAAATCAATCTCGTCTAGGGATTTTCTATTCAAATATCGATCTCGCTGTCGAGAGTACTCTCGTCTCATCGTGCACCACTAGTTTTAAGTTATATGAGAGACTTGAAACTTGAAATAAAAATAAATAAAATTTAACTGCAAAATAGTTATTCAGTTATAAGTGTAGCATAACATCAAAGCAGGCTTGTTTATTAAAATATTTCAGATTAACATACCAACAATAACTAACAACACGCTATCAACCATTTTCAAATTCCAATCACACAAGTCAAGTAGTGACAAGCAGTCGTGATATTATTAAAGCCAGACAAGTAAGATAATGCAACCATTTCTCAGAATCCTAGTCCTGGATTACGCCATTTAACTGTTGATCTGATAACGCTATAGCAGCGCCATGGCTAACACACGGCGCTTCTGTAAATTATACTTGGCATCTGAACTATAGACGATAATTTACGAATACAATATGTAAATTTAATTTTGTGATTGTGTCGGATTACTACGGATTATCTTGTGTGAATTTAACGGTATATGCATATCAGATGTTCGAGTTCATATGTGGTCTGAAATAAGTTAGTTAGCTGCCAGAGATATATCTACAGGATGCTCCAATCGCATGAAACAGGAGATATGCACGCCTCTTAACATAGTCACTGTTTTCATCATTTGATATAACCTAGAAGTGTTTGACATACGCAATAAAGTCAAACCATGCCCAATTACAGTTTTAGTCATTGTTTTTTTTGTGATACGGCTTCAACTGCTTTGGTTACTAGCCGGGATGGTATGATGATGGAAGCGTCTGCGCTGTAGTCAGCAACAGACGCTGGTTGATGCCAGCTCTGACCGGGAATCGAACCCGGGATCTCTGGGTCAGTGCCTAGTAGTCTAACCCACTGAGCCACAGAGGTCGACAGTCATTGTTTTGCATAATCTTAAAAACAAACATAAAAGTTTACAAACTTCAGACTTTTGTCTTTGTTTTACCTAATAGATATTTATGTATTAAGAAAGTAATGAAGCTCTTATGGCGCGAAACATGATTTTGAGCCCGATGCGCCAGTCGAGGGTTAAAAATACGTTAAAGGCCATAAAAGCAAATTACGCCCGTAGTAACATAACTTTATACACGGTCAAAGATTTTTTAATTAAAAAATAATGTTTTTGAAAGAAAATAGTTGCTTTGGTGATTCTTTTAAAGGATTTAAGAAATGTTTGGGACTAGTGTCTTTTGGTTATTTCAGATTTTTTGGAAGTGTAGGCCGTGTGAAATTAATTAAAAACTTTTTAAAATAATATAATGCTATGCCTATACCTAAGTCTTTAAAGCATGCACGACGCGATGCGGAATATTTTTAACGACACTAGTGCTTTAAAGACACTAATATACCTGTATCATAATCTAGAAAATATAGCTGGAAAGTAGCATTTTCATTTTAATTCATTTATAATTTTGTGTATATGATTTGACGTAATATCGTTCATTTGGAGATAGGTTAGCATTTGTTGTTTATGTTATTATGTGGATTCGTTGTTTTGTAATTAGATCTGAGAAATATGAGCTGTATTCCATTTCTACTTGGTTAACTTAAATCAGTTCAGATAAATTCGACACATTACTAAATGAACTAAATAATGCAAACTGACGCACTTATTTGGGTGAATTACTTCAAAGTAAATTAGAATCAATAATGCTAGTACTGAAAATAAAGTCAGCGAAGTAATCCAGCGAAATAAATAAGTGATCTGGTTCAGTAAATGTAAGTTAGATCTGATCCAAATGTCAAAAGGAATACGCCTAAGGATGGATTTCAAGAGCAAAATAAATTTGTTGTTGCTTAGCAACTTTAAAACACGGCGTGTTTTAATATTGCTTTGTCGCAAGCTTTTTTGTTTGTTAAACAAGGATTATTGTGAAGGTATAATACAAGATAGTTTCGTAATGAAAATCTGTATCTTAATGAGTTTCATTAAAATACAGATAATACATATTTAATAAGTAAATTAAAACATAGCAGAAGAAAAAAATATCAGTAGTATTTAGAACACCCTGTAAAAGAGAAAGTCATATATGCATTTCATTAACTGATTGATATAATATTCTTTTATGCTGTCAGTATGCATAATTCCATTCCATGATTTAGAACTGGATTAATTAAAAATATATAATTATATTATACCCAAAATGCATAACATACTTGTAGTAGATTAGTATTCAAGAATTTATCATGAAAAAAATAAACACGTGTGTATAATTAACTATCACCTAAAGCAAAAATGCTTAATTACCAATTTGTAGTGACACATTTCAAATATTTTTAATTACAGATAAACAAACGATGCAGACGATAGCTACTGAAACGAATTTGATGCTTTCCATTAACAACATAAAATTTGTCAGCATTTAGTAGTAGTTTACGAGTACACTCCTATTTTCGATCCTTACAGCCGACAAACATTTTCACTAATTTAAAATTACCCCTGTGGCTCCCTCACCACTAACATCTTTGGGGGGCATGATTTGACGGCTGATAACCGCACTTCACGCGCTTAAATATATCACTTACTGAGATCTGCTTCGGCAGAGTGCCACACCCACTAATGGGTAAAAGGCGTGATGATAAATTATTTACTTTTTATATTTCAAATATTTTTAATTACAGATAAACAACCGATGCAGACGATAGCTACTGAAACGAATTTGATGCTTTCCGTTAACAACATAAAATTTGTATGCATTTAATAGTAGTTAAAATCGTATTTTCCGCTCCGATGTTCAACTTTCTCCACATTAGCCATGGCCAACTCTGCATTTGACATCTTGTTTATTTAACTTTCCGTGAATTCATGCGAGTTTATCCAATTTCACGAACTCAGTTTCCACCGCAAACTGAGATGTGCCCTGTTTAAAATTTAACAACTCAAATATCACCTGACCACCGCTAGATTTATTCATACCTCAAATGACTCTGAGGATCCTTATTTACAAATGTCCTCTCTCTCCCTAGTTTGCAACTCAATTAACGGTTGTGACCCTTAGTTACGACATACGTTATTTGTACTTGATTAACTAGTAACAAAAAGCTTTACGCACACGTACGTTGGAGATTGGATTGGAATGTTTTTAATTAAATTGTAGACTGTACAAGAACTTGATTGTAAATGAAAATGAAGTTTGTTAATTAGTTTTCCCTCAAGGAATTTATCACATTTATCATGCAGTAATTTTAATAAATACATGCGCAAAAATAACAATCATAATAAGTATTAATCCCAGCGAGTAATTACGATATTACTTACTAATTATTATTGATACAACTCGTAGATTTTTAAATTGTATATTATACAACGACGCTATAATGGATGCTATTATTCCCAACGATGAAGTTTACAACACGAGCGAGTAAAGCGGGCGAGGGTTGTAATCATCAGAGGGAATAACAGTTATTATAGCGAGTTGTATACTAAACTTTGTCTATATTTTATCTACGACTAATATATTACATTTTTTTTTTATAATTTCGTTTCATAAAATAAATAAAATTACTTTATACACAACCGGGCCGAAATTCATGTGTTACAGCTCTAAAAAGCGGGCTTAAACAATTCTTTTTAGCCCTAGGGCCATAAAAAATATTTCATATGGATACATAAATAAAATGACAATTTTTGTTTATTGTAAATACTTGATTTTACAAAGTATCATTTTGACTATAACATATGTACATATTTTAATCTTTTAAATATATAATTAAATGCTATTTTGTTGTGCATAAAATATTGTATGTACTACGAGTGAAATTAGCGTTTCTGACCCTGAGCATGTTATTAGTCCTTGGCGCTTTGCGGCTCGTGCTAATATTTATGCCACGGACCAGAAACGCTTGGTTTTATTAAAATTGTAATATTTTGGGATGTAACTATTGTGATAGAGAAATGCCGTTTTGAAATATAAAAATATTTGCATATTTTTTTTATAAGATAATATATAATAAGGAGAGTCCAATAAAGTCTGATTATGTACGACTTGCATACAAATCTGCATATTCAACTGCCTTGGTATCAATTAAATTTTTTTAAATATGTTAATATGAAAATCTTAGTTGTCAAATTTGTCCAACAAAAGTGGAAATAAATATTATATAATTATGTAGACAGTAGCACTAAAAATGTGTACAGAAAAGTATCGCTTAATTATGAACATATTTTTACAGTAATAACAAGAAATTAGTAATGATTTCGTTTTCATTAGAATTTATCCTCTATTAAAACAAAATTATAACATTTATGGCACTTGGATAAATTAATCAACCGTGGTGTAAGTAATTAAAGCCCCATTATGTTTTTCCTAAATTTTCACTTCCCACAAAAAACATTTCTGTTATTTTAAAATGATTGATTAACACAGGATAATTAAAACGTACAATTTAAACCGTTGTAGGTTTTGTATTTCCGCTCCCATGCTAATATACGTAATGTTTCAGAATTTTTTTCTCTTTACGAGAAAATGTATTCGTGTCATTTATATTAATCACGACGGATGAAACGGCACGGAACGAGTGCGGCAGAAAAGGGCTATTTTGCCATTTGCACTAAAGCTTCACGAAAATGTTGTAATTAAAGCCTGCTGACGCGAATTTCGGACGACAGTTTAAGGTTTTTAAATTAAAAATAAAAAGTTTGTGTTTTTCTAACCTTGGTTTATTAAATTGAGTTATGGCTCGTGTCAGAAATTGTTTTTATAATTCTAATTTTGAAGAGTTAATTATGGCTTCCTTCCAAAAATATTAAAATAAAAATTCTGACTAATTTCTTTATTCTTGCTTTTTATTATCATTATTGTTATTTCGTCTTTACTTATTATATTTTCCTAATGATCAAGATGTTTCGGTACTTCTTTGTTTACTTTTTGTCATAAGAATAGGATTGAAATGATTTAAGATGAATCATGTGCCTAATTGGCTCTGAAGTTAGCAACTGAACAATGGTCTTACGAAAGCAAGATATTATTGTTGTTATGGGGTAGCAAGCTCAGTGATATCAAGTCGGCTTGTGGATCCTGAGAACCCTGGTTCGATTCCCTCAGGCGATAAACAATTTTCACCATTTTAAAATTACCCCTGTGGCTCCCTCACCACTAACATCTTTGAGGACCGTGATTTGACGGCTGGTAACCACACTTCACGCGCAAAATATATCACTTACCGCGATCTGCTTCGCTAGAGTGCCACACCCATGATGGGTAGAAGGCGTGATGATATATTTAAAGATTAACAGTATTGCAATAAATGAAAAAGTGCGTGTTTGAATAAAAATTTGCTGATGTACAGATCAACATATTTATAAATATAATGAATTACAACTTGAAATTTCCTTAAGTCAAAGTATATTGTTGTTCTCTGTACATTTTGTATAATTGCCATTTATTTGTATCTCTCTAATTCGAATTTCCGTAACTCGAAGATTTCTGTAATTCAAAGCCAAATAAATAAATAAATATATCATCATGTTTTTTACCCATTACTGACACTTTGACGAAGCAGATCTCGGTAAGTGATATATTTATACGCGTGAAATGCGGTTAGCAGACGTAAAATAACGTCCACCAAAGATGATAATGAAGGGAGAGTCACAGAGGTAATTTTAATGTGGTGAAAATTGTTTGTCGGCTGTAGGAATCGAACCCGGGTTCTCAAGCCACTTACTTTAATATATTATTATTAATACCTTCCCCACATTAGTTTATTAAATATTAAATAAAAAAATGGGGTAATGGCTCAGTAGTATCCGAGTCGGCCTGTGGATGCTAAGAACCCTGCTTCAATCCCCACAGCCGACAAAACATTTTCACCAATTTAAATTTACCCCTGTGACTCCTCCACCACTACCATCTTTGAGGGCCGTGATTTGACGGCTGATAACCGCACTTTACGCGTATAAATATATCACTTATAGAGATCTGTTTCGGCAGAGTGCCACACCCAGTAATGGGTAAAAGGCGTGATGACATATTTATTTATTTATTTTAAATCAAAATTTTGAAATATTTGTACATTATTATTTCAGAATAAATTTATTGTATCTTCAACCTTTAACCTGTCAAAGGATCAACTTCAGCATCAGTGTATCAATTATAAAATCACAAAACCTATATACGTTAATTAAGGGTGAGCTAAAAGGGTGATTTTTTAACCTAAAATAATTGTTGACATTGCAATAGGCAGAGCTGGGCAGTAGCTTAGCTACATTTACCTTAGCTGTAGCTGTAGCTTAGCTAAATGTGAAAAAATATAGCTGTAGCTTGTAGCTAGCTACTTTTTTTTCTATTAGCTTAAAAATAACCACTGAAGCTACTTTTTATAGCTTAAAGCTACTTTTTAAGCCGAAGGTCAACAAAGTACGCATGCGTACAAGCTAAACCCACACAAAATAATTATTTGTTGCCGGTTTTTACTGGCTCTAATACGCAAAAATACACAGTAGGTGCCAGATGGTATTTGCTATTTTTGATATTTATGTACATAATAGTAAATTAACAGTCATTATAACAAAAGACTGATCATATGACAATGGCAAATTTAATTATTTCACAATAATTTAAAAAAGTAGCTTTAAAATTTAACAGCTAGTTTAACGAAAGCTTTTAGCTGTAGCTTAGCTATATTTTACAAAATATAGCTTATAGCTGTAGCTTAGCTACTTTTTTAAAGAATAGCTGTAGTTGTAGCTTAGCTACTTTTTTTAAGTAGCTTGCCCAGCTCTGGCAATAGGTTAGGATCATACCCCGGAACCATTAAAACAATAATTTATTGTATTAATGCTCTCAACTGTTTATTGTATAAGTACGAGAATAAAAGCAGTTAAATATTTATTGTTAACATAAAACAATGCTCTATCAATAAAAAAATTATAATTTGTTATGAAGCTTCATCAAAGAATATTATTAAAAAACTAAACTTTATTACACCTAAATTCAAATATCGAGTTTTATATTTCTTCCTGTACTTGTAAGAAAATACTGTTGTCGTATAACAAAGAAGAAATTTACTTTTACGATTATTTTATCTCTTGTATCTACAAGAGAACAGGTTAAAATAACGCATGTCTTTGCAGAATACTACGTCAAATAAAACATTTCTGTTGGCAGTTTAACACATCAATTAAAACTGCGAAAACGCGCATAAATTTTTACAGCAATGTTACCAATTTAATGGTTGAAATACACCAGCTGGTTTCAGGGCATATATCTACCGTGGTGACACTGTACTCTTACGGGGCTGTAGGGGAGTCTCTGACCGTTTTTCCCCCGCTGGTTTCGGATATTAGCTCCACAGTTTCCCCTAATCTGGCGAATCTGTCCAAGTTTTAAAAGTATTACGTTACGTTTGGATTATTTTTGATTGATATGTAAATATCCGGCGGCTATGAAGAGAGAGATAGACACCCTCAAATGGGGAGTTTTGTTTAACTTGCCGACCAGGCCTCAGGATATTTAAAGAGCTTTTTGTTATTTTTTTTTCGGAATAAAAATCTCTTCACTTTTTGCTTTGTTAGTCAAAGCTGAACATATTTAGGATTTTACACACAACTGTAATAAAATACTCCCATGGAGGTAGTAAACGAATTTTTTTTACAAGTAACCATTATTCCACTGTATTATTACCTAAAAAAAATGCTCTAGCCTCGGTCTACAAAAAGCTAACTTTATCTCTTGAATTACAGAATTAAAACTGTCATTTTATTTTCTAACATTTTCACCAATTTAAAATTATCCCTGTGGCTCTTCCACCAATAACATCTGTGGAAGTCGTGATTTGACGGCTGGTAACCGCACTTCACGCGTATAAATATATCACTTACCGAGATCTGCTTCGGCAGAGTGCCACACCCAATAATGGGTGAAAGGCGTGATGATATATTTATTTTATTTTATTTTTACTTACTACTTGGAGAAGGCTGTTGCACCGTAAATATAACCTAAATATCTTTAACGTACAAAATGCAAGATTTAAATAAAATAAAGCAATTATTATGTTATAAATGCATAGTTATCTTTTCAATCATATTGTTTTACTTGCAATAAAGTAATTCAATGGATTTGTAATTGTTTCTTTTACGACTTTTGACGTTTACAAGTTTAACCTATATATTTTTCATACAATATTATAAAATTATACTAACAAATAATGTAAATACCTTTACTTTGCTTTTGCTTCAATTTTATCGTAAATTCCATCAAACTGGCACTATCACAAGCACTAATAATCATAGAAAAACACTAAATCACATTAAACACAGATCTTGATTGAGCACTACAACTGACAGATGACGCTTCTGCCTTATGCGCATGTCTGAACATCGTTCGCTAATTTGAAATATCTGGCACAGCGCTAAAAAACTTGGCTATCAATTTCTGTTTTAAAAAATATCTATTAAATATTTATTTAATAAACTTAATAAATATATCTTCTATTTATCTAACTAGATCTTTAATCGATCAATATGTTAATAATTACTTCTTATATTTTATGATTACTTCACAGATCAGAATTTCTATATTCTGTGACCAGAATAATTTATTCAGCATTTTTACTTACTTATATTGACGTAGTTGTTATTATAAATAATAACATAATGATAATTCACTGACATCTGTGTGGTTAAAAAGTAATATTTTTATACTGGCATAGTATAGAAGCAAAATGCAAAAGAGTAAACTAAAAATAGAGGGCAAATGTTTTTGGTCAAAGAATGCCGAAATTGTGATAATCTATAAACATAAAAAATAAAGGTTGTCATTAAGTTATGGATACTAAAATTGAAAATCAGATTTACGTATTCTAGATTTATTATAAATAAATAATAGAAAATAAAAAAATATATCATCACGACTTATACTCGTTAATGGGTATTGTAGATTCCAGTAAGTGATATATTTAGTTCCATGAAGTGTGGTTACCAACTGTAAAATCACGGTCTCCTAAGATGTTAGTGGAGGAAAAGACAGAGGGATATATATTTTTAAATTAAATATATCATCACTCCATTTACCCATTAGTGGGTGTGGCACTCTATCATAGCAGAGCTCGGTAAGTGATATATTTATGCGCGTAAAGTGCGGTTATCACCCGTCAAAGCACGACCTCCAAAGATATTAGTGGAGGAACTACCACAGGAGTAATTTTAATCTGGTGAAAATTGATTAACGGCTGTGAGAATCAAATCAGAGATCTTAAATTCACAGACCAACTCGATACCACTGACCCATCTACCCCATTTTCTTTTTCACAGATCGACGCATTCCCACTAACGTACCTACCCTACAAAATTATTATAAATAATTTTAATATTTCATCGTTTAATTTCCGAATAAATAGATATTTTCACTTTTAATATTCAGAACAGTTGTGTAATTCTAAAAATGCGCAGATATTATGCATCGTACTTATTAAAGTAGATAAGGGATGATAAAAGTAAAATTATTTTAAATAAGTTTCAAAATATATCGTTCTTCGATTTCTCCCCTCCATGATTTCATTTTCGATATCCTCGAATCAAATTTCGAATTGGAAGTTTTAAATCTGACAGATTGTCCCTAATAATTCTCCTCTTGCAAAACAATAAATCTGTAGATAAATTTTGCGAGAAAACTGCTATTCATGTATTTAAATGATATTCACCACATGCCTTCCGCTCAGATGGTTACGTATGGGGAAATATTGGTAATGTACGAAATAATTTGTGCAGTGGTGTCCAAACCCACCAGGGGTGAACAGTTCAGTAGTTAGGGCGTGAGGGCTCTGAGGGCGCTGCTATAGTGGTGTTTACACATATAGAACATAACTTACTGCAGATACCCTGCCTGTTCTAGTAGATGCACTGGGTACCATTTAATTTAATTGAATGTACGAATTGAACTAAGGCTGTATATATCTTTAGATGTTCATTCATATAAGAGTTAGGGATAGAATTGGGTAGGTATACAAGCGTATTCAAATAGATAAGATAAATATTTGCGTAGAGTTAGTGACGCCAGAAGTGCTTCATTTTTTCGTACCCTCTCTAATTTCCTGTTCAAATAGTGCAATAAATAATTATAAGACTTCACTAGGGGTGGCTCAATGTTTACAATACCGTTTGGTTACTATATTTTTAGTTTTCAAATTGAAATCCGTGTCCAATTACAACAAAGAAACTTAATTTAGTTTTGATATAAACTGACAATTACGCATCAAATGTTTGACAGCAATGTAAACTTATTCATATGACATTTTTATTTGGGTGTGCATACGTTTTTATTATTATTACATATTTCAAATATATACATTTAAAAAATAAAGTTTTGACAGTCCATTATGAAATTGGTTCTAAAATGAAACGTCAAATTAACAAGTTTCATAAAATATACAAAAAAAACCCAACTAAATTTGTCCACGGTAATAATATAAACATTTTTTGTCCATGAGCGATGTACATATTAGAAAAAGAAAAAAAATCATCAATTGTTTGATTGAAATTGCTTCAAAACCTATCGTGTTTAGTATCAATTGAAATTAATATATAGTTTAGAGCTGTGTGAAGATAAATGTTTATAAACAACACAATATTATTTTCTTCACAAGGGAAGTTTTATTATACTAAGGGCCAGTTTTTCAATCACCAGTTTACTCTCGATTAACGTTAATCATGATTAAATAATAATGGTAACCATAGTTTTCATTATTATTTAATCATAATTAACATTAATCAGTGATTGAAAAACTGGCCCTTAATATACATTTCGAGTGTCATGCAGTCATCGTCAGTAGTACACTCAAATGTAAGGTCTTTGAAAGGATACGCGTTCAGAATGATTTTTTCGATAGGAAATTGTTTTAAGACCTATTGTGTTTGATATTAAATGAAAGGTCTTTTGAAGGGCATTGCAAAATTGACTTTGTTCGATCGGCAATTGTTTTATAAAAACTGCTTCAAGATCTATCATATTTGGTATAAAATTAAAGGTCTTTAGAAAGGTTTGCATGTTCTATTTATTTTATTTTTTCAATCGTCTATTCTTTTAGTGATAGTGCTTCGAAACCTATCGTATTTAGTATCAATGAAAAGGTCTTTAGAAGGCCTGACATGCAGAATTGAAAAGTTTTAGATCTGCTATTGTCTTAGTCAAATAATTCGGTTCAAATTGTGTTAATTGTCTTAAAAAAGAAAGTTCTACTTCAGTGTCCGCGGAGCCCAGAACCTTCATCAGGAAATATTTAATTAAATAAATTATTCAGAAATTAAACTGAAATGGTTTTATAATATATATATATATATATAATATATAAAAACGAATTGATTTCGATGCAGAATTTAATTCTCCAAAACTTTTATTATAAACATTTTCCTCTAATCAAGGAAGCAATGCTAGTGGAAAACTTATTTTTCCTATTAATCACTTATGTATGCTACTATTTCCAAATATTGCAAATATTTTCGAACGTTCATTACAACCTTCTACCACATTTCCAAATCTTCATAACACCATCCACCATACAACATTTCCCAATACCAATTCCTGACCTTTTTTATACTACATCCTCATTCGCACACCATTTCATTAACAATTCATAAAACCAATACCGCATTCAAACTGCACGAATCCTGCCAATATCACCATGACTTGTCCAGCACCACCGCTTCAACCACGATCTCGTGATCCTCCGCGGTGATGTCTGCTGTCTCCCAGTTTAAAATCAATGTCAGTCCCCGGAGGCGACAGTCGCTATCGATTAGCGCAACTGTGCGATGTGCTCCGCGTTGTGTGTGGAACTCGTGCTGGTGATTCTGCCGAACGACCGAGTATAGCAAGCGCTATAGCGAGAGCAGCAGCAGTGCTGCAGCAATCGAGGCTTTGTCTGTGAATGTTTGTTGTGGTGTCCGCTTCGATGCTTCGGTGCACCCGATACGAGTGGTAGTGTGGAGAAGTATTGGTGGCGGGCTGAAGATGGTGGTGGGATTTTTAGTGGGGTTGGTTGGTGTTAGAGAAGTGTAAGATTTCTATTTGTAAGAATAGTTGATGGTAGTGTTGAGCTTATTTTGATGAATTGTATTCAAGTTCTTATAAGATTTTATTTATTTTTTACGAACAGGAAATTACCCTAATTCCAGTTAGTTCAGCGGTACTTAGCCTTTTAGTCATTAAGTATCTCTAAATATTATTTACCCCATATATATGGGGTAATGGCTCCGTGGTATCAAGTCGGCCTGTGGATCCAAAGATCTCTGGTTCAATTCCCACAGCCGACAAAACATTTTCACCAATTTAAAATTATCCCTGTGGCTCCCCCACCACTAACATCTTTCGGGGCCGTGATTTGGCGGCTGGTAACCGCACTTCACGCGCATTAATATATCACTTACCGAGATCTGCTTCGGCAGAGTGCCACATCAAGTAATGGATAAAAGGCGTGATGATATATTTATTTTTTTGTTTTAAATATTATTTACTTATAGTTCTAGAGGAATTACTATGACTCAGGAATATAATAGTACTTATACTAAAATACAAGTAAGGGTTGGTGGCTCAATGGTGTTGAGTCGGACCCGAGTTCGATTTGATGGAAATAGTTACAATTGTGGTGTAAATCGAAGTGAGTAAAATTAAGGAATATCTGGTATTCTACATTCCCGAAATTAAAAAATAATATTTGTTAATTACTTATAAGATATTAAATAAAATTCTTACCAATAAATATAGAAAATGAAAGCAGAATTGATGACTTACCTGTAACAAAAGAGAAATGAAATTAATAAAATAAAGATTGATATTACATTTTAAATATATATAACAGAATCTTTTTCAATGGCATTACAGCACAGAACGAGATATTTACTATTTTACTATTAACATTTTTAATAATGTCATTTGATTATTATCCTTGTCGTTGCTAAACATATTTTGCCCTTACATGTGTAATATGACTTTTAAAAAAATTTTCAACACTTCCACAAAATTACAGCACATTTGAATCAACTTATTAGGTCATCACCAAAGGCTGGTCAATTCAGCTTTATCCATAGACGCATTTTTTTCTTTTTTTCTTATTTTATGAAGACTTAGTTCTACATCGCAATTGACAATTTGTCTTTGTTTTATTTATTCATTGACATTTTGTCTTTGTATTATTTATGACTTTTATTTATTAGGAATGATCTTGCTGTTGAAAATCCAAATTAATATATAGTGGCGTAGAAAAACAAACTGCCTGTTAAACTTTTTTTTGTTGGAAACTTATGAGAAGAACTCCAAAATAACTAAATCAAAAGGTTCTTTTGTTAGAGAAATGATTATTATCTCATTTTAGAAAACAGTTTGAAGCTAGTTTTGAAATATTCAAATTTTATGGATAGTCAAAATCAAGTAATGTAGTTGCGATGAAAATGAAAACAAAAGAGTAATGAAATGAAAGCAACAAATTATAAGTTTTATTTGAATAGAAGCAGCGCTTCTGAAGATTGCCTTTTTGCAGAATGAATTAATCACCTTCAGATTTTTCCCTTTTAATTTTTCCGGCAAACAAAACGACTGTCAAAACAAAAAGAAACTTTCGCCGGTATAATAACGGAACAAAGGAAGAAAGGCAAACATTTCGCACTAATCGAATTAAAAATGCAAACTTTCCATTCTCCTAATAAATTCGCAAATTGAAATCGGTCCGTAAGAACTTATAGAAAAAGAGGAAAAGTTCGTGAACCCTGTTTTCCTTTTAGCAGTTCTTACAGCTGATTATGGGCACGGCACGCAGGGCGATGACTGCATGTTTAGCAGAAACAAAAACATCTGCTGTATCCTGCAGGTAGAGCTTTCGTGCTTTCCTGCTTCCGAACTCCCAGGGAAGAGCTTTGAGAACTTTCGCTGCAAGTTTGAATGGACACAGTTTCTTGTTGCGAGCTTACCAGCCTAAGTGGCCCAGCACACGTGTGTTTCTGGTTTCAGTTGGCCGGAAAATTGCGGATATAGTTGAATCCGGACATTACGTGGTTGTACTCAAGCTGCTGTTTGTTGCTACTGTGGTTACATAACACTTTGGCTGAGAACTTAATTGTCTTCTCCTTACCTCTAGGCCTTAGAAAATATATAATAACTAAATGTGGAAATGATAATCTTACGCAAGAAACTTGGGTTGGAGAAAGATTTTAGTTCCACTTTCTGAAAGAGTAAGTCTCGAATATATAAAAGAAAATCTTTAATCGAGAATTCAACCGGATCTTTTATATTATGAGTACATACAACACAAAACATAGTATTTTACATTTTGCCTTTTTAACTGCTTTACCATGCTAGTGATATAAAATAGTATATACATAACAAGTCAGGAAAGTTATGTTTTACTTGACGAAGCGATTGCGGCGTCGTATTTTAATCTGCTGAGTCAAGTAAAAACACTTGTACTATTTTTTAGGAAACCGTTTAATTTAATCAATATTTAATCATAAATAATTCAGAATGTTTAAATTTTTTGATATGAATTGTACTGACAACAGACTACGTGTTCAAGATTACAACAAAAATAACAGTTAGGTAAAATCTTTACCAGACTGTTATTTTTGTTGTAGCCTTGGATACGTACTTTACTTGACTGTTTTTATAAAAACCTACTTTCCTTACTAAGATTGGTCAGGAAAGTAGACACTTTCTTGCGGATTTCAGAAAAAACTATTTTACTGCTGAAAGGAGGAATTGATTGGCGAGCCGTTTAAGCGAGCCTGTCATCTCCTTGAAGCAGTAAAACAATTACTTTGCGTGTATTATACAATATTTTTCCTAAAACCAACAAGAAAATGCTTACTTCCCTAACCAATTTTGGTATGGGAAGTAGATTTTTACCGAAACAGTCAAGTAAAGTACGTATCCAAGGTTACAAGAAAAATAACAGTCTGGTAAAGTATAAATCAGTCTTGTAAAGGCTTTACGTGACCGTTTTGTATTTTACCTGACTTTTTTTTCTAACCCTAAATACTTAGTCTGCTGTCATATAAAATTTTTTAAACATATTGAATTATTTATGATTCATTATAATTAAATTAAACGGTTTCAGAAAAAATAGTATATATAACAAAACAGTAGTGGAATCGCGCTGTATAGAATTCTATAATAGAATTCAGGCGATAATTTTCAAATGGTCAAATTGGTATTCCATTCTAAATAATTTTGCAGCAGAAATGTAGTTTACATCATTTGTACACTATCTGATATAAAAAGCACCGATTATTTTATGCTATATTAGGAAAAATCTTAATTTTTACTTGACAGATGCCAGCGATTCTACTGTTCGAAATAGAATTCTACATCCGGGGACAGGAAAGTGTTTTACTTGACTCAACGGACTAATATACGAGGCTGCAGGCCGAATATTTTAAACAATCGTTTCGTCAAGTAAAACATCACTTTCTTGACTTATTATGTAATATACTATTACAAATGAGTAACAAAAAAATATATTTCTTGGAATGAAATTTATAGTCAGATCTTAAGATCGTCCTCATGAAAATCATTAAACTTCCCTTGCGTAACTCGATCATTATCTGTAATCGATCGATATATAATGACAATTTTTTATACTTTATAAATTATTGCAATTTCAGTATTCAGTTATCAAAATAATTTACCCTGCATACTAAATGTTTGACAGCAATATCAATTATTCCATGTGATATGTAATTTAGGTTTGCATTTATTAATTTAAACCATGTTTAAAAATAAAGTTTTGTTGGTGCAAGTGGCCCTTAAACTAATAAATACGGTTAATAATAAACAAGTAACGTATGTTTGATCCCATAATCAAATTCAATAACATAATTATTGTCTTCCCATCCGTAATGCCCTTGATATGTCATAGCTTTACGAAACAAACAAAACACGTTGTTATTTCCTTGAGAAATATTGAAAACGTAAATGACAGAAACATAACAAGTTATGTATGTCCTTCTTGTACGTCAAATAAATTCAGTTACATAATATTCCCAAATTATTCTCGTATTGTAACAAAAATAATCATCAAACTCTGCGTCAGTTCCTACTTCCAACAACTTCAAACACCAACAATTTACAATTCTGCGCATCCACTGTTTAATTTCCGTGATCTGTACGTAGTCGACTGTCCAGAGTAACTTTTAAATTATGTACGAGGGTGTCTGTGTGCAGGCTTGTCGATTAAACGGGGTTAAATTTGTGGCGAACGGCGTGAACGCGATAACCCTGCAAGTATTTCACCCGTTTCTCCTCTGCGTTCAAACGGAGGGATTCTGCAGCTCTACGCGGGGATATTGCTGGATATAAATAACATAAACGGTTCGATTAGGATGTCCTCTGCTCTGCATATCACTCCCACCCCTGCACGGTTGCCAAATCGATTGAGTTTTTCTCATTGTGAGTTACAGATGGTCCTGGATATTTTTTTAAATTTGCAGTGAGTGAATTTTGTGAAGGTTTATTATGTACATGGCGGCTACCAGTTTCAAAATATAAAATTCTAGGAGATTTAAGAATTTCAAGGTTTATGTATATTACAAAATTTTTTAGACAGTTTCATAGTCAAGTCGATCCTAAAATTAATGCTTCAAATAAAAATCTGTATTTAAGGTAGTACTAGCGTGAAATAAATTTTGCAGATCTGAATGAAATTTGGCGCACGTAAACATTGGATAGTCGTACACATCTTGTTAAAATTTGAAATACATCCATCGTCTGTGAACAAATATATTCGCTTGTAAAGTTGAGTTCTTATACACGGGGCTTTTGGTGATCATCACTCAGAATCGCACATATTTGGTTGGCGTACCTCTAAAATTTTGCAGTTTCATTTGAAAAACTAGTATGATGTTCTAGAACTATCCATGTATATTGTATCAGTAGGAGAAAGTTTTTTATCGTTTAATAATGGATATATAGCCATGCAAAGTCTTGTTTTTAACGAAAAATTAAGAATGCCAATTTATAATGGCAACACCAACCGGTGGTATGGTATTTGAAAATACACTAGACCAACAACCTGTTAACAATTCATGATATTCAACTCATAATAGGTATAAAACACTTATTTTATTCAATTTTTATATTTTTTTGAGCGTCAGTTTCGCCACTCGACAACCGATGGCGCCTCGGTCACATTAGTACTACCTTAAATATTTTAATTGATTTTATTTGATCAATTATTGCACAAAATGGATACGCAAAAGAAACCAAATTAAACAAATATTTTTATGGCGTTGTTGGCTTAGTGGTATCGAGTCGGACTGTGGATTTGAAAACCCGGGTTCGATTCCCACAAACCACTATAAAAAAAATTAGTTGTGTGGTTCTCCTTCCGCTATGGGGGCTGTGATTTGATAGCTGGTAACCGAACTTCACGCGCATAAATATATCATTTACTGAGATTTGATACGGCAGGGTGCCACACACAGAAATAGATGAAGGCATAATATATTTTATTTATCAACAAATTCAAGGATTTTTAAGGATTTGAAATCAGGTTTTTCAAATCTAGGCTTTATCAGCAATTGATGAAATTGAGAAACCTGAAAGTTTCTAAACTTTGGAAACTGTGGAAAACAAAAACTTGATAAAAAGTTTTTTGGACAAAAGTTTTTTTATGAAAAAATATTTGGTTTCAGGAGGTGGAACATTTTTTGTGTTTTTAATTAATGTGTATAACGAAACTGTAATTTTAGGAAATTCCATTTTTAATTTTTAATTAGCAGTTTTATACGTCTTCACATATTTTCATTTCGTTTGTCAAATAAAAATATTGCTCTAATGAACTGAAACTCTCACAAAAATAACAATTAAATAAATAACTATGTTATCACGCCATTATTATGGAGTAAATAGATTTGTGAAAATATATTGAAATGGAAACGATTTTTATGCTGGATTGCATGAAAGTTTTGTCGGTTCATTAGCAACTAACGGTTCAATAAATTTCAGAAAATCGCTATTGATACTGTTGCTAGATAAACAGTTCTTAAACTAAAGAGCTCTTTATTTTTTTCTTGCAACCCAGCATCATTGATTTTCGCCACATGCAAACTTTTTCTTTAACATTTTTGTGAGCTGTGATTCGACGGTTGTTAACCGCATTTCAAGAAAAAAATTCGCCCTTATTCTGTATAATAAAAGATATTAGCAAGCCTTACATTTCATGATTTTATAATTCTGTTAGATTATTTAAAAAATGCGTCTTGTCAAAAATATAGATTGGTGTTTTTTATCTCTTGTGTTGGTAGCACTTCTAATAACACAAACAATTGAAATTTCAAATTATTTGACAATTAATCAATATTTTTGCTGTATTGTGAATGTTGTGAATTTTGTCTGATCGTAGTATATTTTTTTTAGTCCCAATACCTAGAAAAAGGATAATTAAAAATAATATTTCGACACCAACAATTTACAATTTTGAGGTTATAAGTTATTCACTTGTCATATTAAAAAGCATTCATGCCACTCCTAGAAAATGAAAAGCGCCAAAAAGAATGCGCTTAACGACATGTTTTCAGTGCGTTTATATACTTATAATAACACCGAAATAGAAACATAAATAATAACAGTTATGTATATAATAAGCAAAATGTGTTATTCTTGCCACAGAATACCGAAATTGTAGTAATCAATAAAGTAATAAGAAAACCTAAAAATAATTCTTATCTTATCGATTACAATGCTTGTTTGCACCAACGAAACTTACATTTTATGTCTGATTTAGGAAAATAAAAGCAAATCGAAAGGAAATATCATATAAAGATATTTACATTGTTGTCAAACATTTGATGCGATATTGTCAGTTTATGTCAAACTATCTAGGAAACTAGAATTCCATGTTCAAATTCCACTGACTTCAACTTACATACAAAATATGACTATGACGACTCTGAGTGACATAAATAATATATTTATTTATTTATTATATCCCTTTCCGTGTGAGTTACAATTCTGCATTTGAACTGCGATTCCTAGCCGTGACATTAAGGTAGTACTAGCGTGAAAATTTTTTTTGCAGATCTGAATGAAATTTGGTGCACGTAAACATTGGATAGTCATACGCATCCTATTAAAATATGAAACACATTCATCGTCTGTGAACAAATATATTCGCTTGTAAAGTTGAGTTCTTATACACGGGGCTTATGGTGATCATCACTCAGAATCGTACATATTTGGTTTGTGTACCTCTAAAATTTTGCAGTTTCATTTGAAAAACTAGTATGATGTTCTAGAACTATCCATGTATATTGTATCTGAAGGAGAAAGTTTTTTATCGTTTAGTAATGGTTTATAGGCATGCAAAGCCTTGATTTTAACGAAAAATTAAGAATCCCAATTTATAATGGCAACACCACACGGTGGTATGGTATTTGAAAATTCACTAGTCCAACAACCTGTTAACAATTCATGATATTCAAATCATAATAGATATAAAACACTTATTTTATTAAATTTTTATATTTTTTTGAGCGTCAGTTTCGCCACTCGACAACCGATGGCGCCACCGTCACACTAGTACTACCTTAAAAGAAGGTGGAATTACTCAAGTTATGATTTTCGCAGACCAATTCGTTAACCACCAAGACTTTATAATTTCGGTAAAATAAACAATTTATACAGAGAAATCGTCCACGAACTAAGAACTTAATTTGATGAGGACGACATCTACATACAAATTAAATAAAAATATTCGTGAAAGTAAATGCGTATTCTGTTAATTATTCATTGAAGTTGTTTTGTTTCGAATAAACATCCTCGCTTATATCTTAAGATTCGTCTGCATTCACAGCTTTTATTTGCACAGGCCATAATGAACTACAAACAAACACGAATGAATTCAATATAAAGCCAAGAATTACTGAGTGTTTGCGTTAAATCCAGAGTCCAGAGGGACCGCTACTAATCCTTACAAACAGAATAGAAACTGCTGCAGAATTCAGCACATCTGAAATTCAGAATTGGAATAATATAAAATGCATGAGGCGGCCAAATTGATTACGCACAGGAATTAATTAAAGATTAATAATTCGGACGAAGGAGCAGTTGGTAATACTGGGCGTTCCGCTGTCAAGTTTTAATTACGATCTTTTCAAGTCGCAGGCGAATTAATCAACCGATTGAGAATATTATCAGTTTTAACGGAGATTGAGTTGAAAAGCGAACGAATTGAGATTTTGTTACGCTTGGACTCAATAGATTTTCAGTTTTATTCATTATTGCATTTAATCTTATTTTAAACAAGTTTGTTTTAGTTATGTTGTAGTTCCCAGAAATATTTTGACTTTACGAGTTTAAGGTTATTTATTATTCTATAAGCAGTGACGTACCTAGAACTTTTGCCACCCAGGGCGGTCTCCAATTTGCCGCCCTTTCTAAGTCAATCAAATGGTGCTTTTACAAATTAAAGAAATAAATATATCATCACGGCTTTTACCCATTACTCGGTGTGGCACTCTGCCGAAGCAGATCTCGGTAAGTGATATATTTATGTACGTGAAGTGCGGTTACCAGCCGTCAAATCACGGCCTCCAAAGATGTTAGTAGTGGGGGAGCCACAGGGGTAATTTTAATTTGGTGAAAATTGTTTGTCGGCTGTGGAAATCGAACCGGGGTCCTCAGGATCCACAGGCCAACTGGAAACCACTGAGCAATTACTCCATTAAATTAATAAACATAAATAAATAATTGTAATTGAGACAAACTAAAGGTAAGGAACTTTTTTACCATTGGATGACATATTTTAATTAGGCAGTAATAAAGGAAATTTTCGAGATAATATTTTCAACCCTACATTGACTTGACGATGAAGAAAAATAGAAATTCATAATTCGTAGAAATCGAATAGTAAATTTATGAAGTGAACAATATAAAAAATGCCGCCCGGTGCGGACCACACCCACCGCCCCCCCTTAGGTACGCCACTGTGTCAAAGGATCTTTACAATTTCGTATATTTTCCTCTGTTAATCGTTCCTAAATTATTTCAAGGAAAAATGTTTCAAATGAAAGATGTACAAAATTTAGCTCCCTGTACGTTACTACAAAATCATTTAGGACCAGTTTACCGCGAAAGGTATTTTTTCTACAACCGAACAGAATATAGACATTTCCAACTGTCAATTGATTACAGAAAATTAACGTTTACCGTTCGCCGAACGGTAAAGTAAAAGTGTATCTTCGTATTCATGGATACATGAAAACTGTCAACATTTTAAAGCGAATTTTAAAACAGAGCAACTGTTAAAAATGAGTTTATGCACAACCGGGCCGAAATTCATGTGTTTTAGCCATTAAAAGCGAGTTTAAACACTTGTTTTTGGCCCTAGGGCCATAATAAAATCATTTCCAATGGACACATGAACAAAATGACAACTTTTTTTATTGCAAATTTGATTTTGCAAAATGCTAATTTTACTTACAAATGTACCTGTTTTAATCTTTTAAATATAAAACTAAATATTCTTTTGTTGCGCATAAAAGATTCAAAACTTTCCACGATCCATATCCGGAAGTTGTTTGAAAATAATGAGACTGTATTACTTATGAATATATAAACGAGGGGTGCAAGAATTATATATGATCGGTATAGGTCGTATCACACGTATTTGTACTTAACTATTTAGTAATAATATTAATATGTAGAAGCAGGTATGGTAATAGAGTCCTTTCATTAGTTATTAGTTTGCTTAGTAGTTAAGCAGTTTAATTATTTATAAAATAATAGTTCAGAATTTCTAATTACTTTAAACGTTTAAACATGTTGCAAGAAAAACGTCTTTTTGTTCTTCACTAATCCCTTTATAAAAACAAAATATACTTTTGTGTGTGTATCTAACATTTATTATAAAAAAATAAAATAAAACTGGTGCACCCAATAATGGTTAAAGATGTGATGATATATTTACTTATTTTTATGAATTTGCTCTTGTACGAAGTTGTCACACACTTTTTACAAAGCTGTCCATGAGCTGTCATTATATTCGTCTTTATAATAACACGATGCATAATTTAGCAAAATGCATAAAAATAAAATTGTCATGAACATATCAATCGATATTGATCTAGCTATAGACTTGGAGGGGGAGAAGCCCATATTTATTTTGTTGAATAATTAATAGCTGAATTCTCAAAAATAGTTTAGATAACTTTAACTTTTAGTTTTGCTAAACTTATTTAAACAAGTATTAAAAATCTAAATTATACTCTCCAAACAAAAAGATAAATAAATAAATAAATAAATCTAATTTATAATATTAAAAAAAATATATATATTGCAAATAACAGTGATAGGAAAACATAAATAAATAAATAAATATATCATCACGCCTTCTACCCATTACTCTACCGAAGCAGATGTCGGTAAGTGATATATTTTGCGCGTAAAGTGCAGTTACCAGTCGTCAAATCACGGCCTCCAAAGATGTTAGTGGTGGAAGAGCCACAGGGGTAGTTTTTGAAATTATGAAAATTGTTTGTCGCCTGTGGGAATTGAACCAGGGTTCTCAGGATCCACAGGCCGACTTCATACCACTGAGTTAGCCACCCCATAAATAAACATTATTTGTCTAAATCAATATTTAGGTTTAATTACATCTTTTATTGATTATTTAGCTGAAAATTGTTTATTTCTACAATATACAAATAGTTCCATTAGTATTAATCATAATTAAAATGCAATCAATTATAGTAGAAATTAGGTCTAATTGCATTAATCACGATTAATTCATTCATATGGGATGGCTAGCTCAGTGGTATGAAGTCGGCCTGTGGATCCTGAGGTCCCTGGTTCGATTCCCACAGGCGACAAATTTTCATAATTTGAAAAAGCTATCCCTGTGGCTCCTCCACCACTAACATGTTTGGGGGCCGTGATTTGACGACTGGTAACCGCACTTCACGCGCAAAATATATCACTTACCGAGATCTGCTTCAGCAGAGTGCCACACCCAGTAATGGGTAGAAGGCGTGATGATATATTTATTTATTTTATTTATAAAGTGCTAATCACTGATTTAAGGTAAATTAAATGAATTAATTTCACAGTTCTTTCCAATTAACTTAATTATTGTAATATATTTTCTTGTAATCTAAAAAATTTCCTACAACTTAGAACTTTCTGGAAAAATACTACAATCCCGTAAAACCCACCCTTCTTAAATTAATCAAGTTCCAACCATCACGGTTGCACCCTTCACCGTTTCTAATTCAATCACAATACCAAGAACCACTAAACAATATCACACAATATCAAGTTCAGTGCTCGCCAAATAATCAGCAAAACATGACCACGCACCGACTATCGACAATCGGCTTCAATCGAACGGGAACGGGTCACAATTCCAAACCTTTGATTAGTTCTCGAGGCAAACCAATTCACTTACATAATAAAACCGCATACGCACCGCAGCAGAAAGAGAAGAAGAATATAGTAGAATTCACTAAAGGTAGGAGTGACGTCAGAAGAAGTGAATATAGTCTGATAGCAGAGAAATGTAATTAGGTATATTAGATGGTTTTTATTATTTGTATACTGAAATGATTCCTTCCCGATGGTTGCCGGATGCTACTTAGAAATTTTAAGATTTCAAGAATTTATTACTCGCTTGTAAGCAAAATACAAATACGAACTATTAAGATTATATTACGGGGCCGGTGGCTCAGTGGTATCGAGTCAGTCTGTGGATTCGACTCCTGTAGCTTCATCTCCACTAACATCCTTGGAGGCCGTGATTTGACGACTGGTAAAGTTAAATTATAAAGAGAAAAACTGAGAAACTGTCAGAAACTTTCCCTGGGAGTGGTGACACTGAGAATCAAATCTGATTTTCCCCTATATTCTGTAACTGTATCATTATCTGTTAATGACAGATAAGTAAGATAAAAAAAAAGTATCATTGTTTTGGTTTTCTATGTCCAGAATAATTTACTCTGACATTTTTATGTTATTTTCATACATTTTACTCACTTATTTAGATAGTTGTTATTAAAAAATGGTTTATTCAATCTTTCTCTTCATTTTTGTTATGTGTCATAAGTAGCCGCGATTCCGTCACCCTTTAATTTTTTTCGTTATAATTTAATTTGATCAATTGCTAAATATTTACTTAAAAAATTATAATTAAATATATCAAAGTGCTTGCGAACAAGTTTTGTTTTACTAATTTCTGAAATCGTAGTTCATTTTTGTAACACTCATTATTAAATCAACTACTTGCAAAGCTCAATTTTGATTTTACAAAAGCAAGGGGGTTGCGATCTGATTTATTTGTGGTTTTTACCACCAAAGAGATCATAACTGGAAAAGTTTGGAAATCACTGGTGTACAGTATGTCTTTACTTCATTATTACTTATTTATTTATTTAGAAACTCTTGCTTGTAAAGAAACTGCGCTACTGGTGCGCTACAACTGCCCACTTGAATTTTTTATCAATAAAATTTATTGTTACTCTGCAGAACAGGAACTTAATCCCAATGACAGTAACTTATAGTGAAATCCGAAGCACTCAGACACAATCAAATTTTCTGGATATAAGTTGAAATCAGCGAGATTTGAACACACGCCTTCTTGCTTCAAAGATAAGTTTTATTTCGGTTTTATCTACTAGGCTACGATTGCAAATAAACATAATACGAGTATATAGGATTTTCAAAAGATTTATACATTTTCGACCTTGTATATTTTTCGTTGTCAAACATATATCTAAGATATGGAAAACTAAAAACTGTTTACCACTTTTATTTTAAACAAAGAAAAATAATGAAAACTTATGTTATATTTATTTCGTCGTACAAAAGAAAATTAATGACAGTTTGAAGTGCACTCTACCCAGTTGCAATTTTTTAAAGGGTTTGAATTCGTTTGCCTGTCAAGTGATCGTGCAACAACTGAGCTACAATTGTTCTAAACCCAGATAAATATCACTCATAAAATCACGGCCCTCACAAATGAGTCATCCAGGTTTCGCTCGGCCGTTGAAACAAACTTGAACCATTGTGCTACAATTTGTCTACAGTACAACTCACCCTGCTAGACTTCGTGAGATTGGTTCCCATTCATCAGGAGCGAAGTAAAGTCGGTGAATTTCACCCAATAAATGTCATTAATACCAATACACAACAATCCTCACGAAAACTCACAAACGTCAATCTCAACGAAAATGAAAGTCTTTGAACTTGGTCACTAACAGCGAAGCTATAGGGTATATCCTCCTCCGAGGGAGAACGGCAACCCTCTGACGAGCTTGTCACATGCTACAACAAACCCCCGCTTTACTACCCCCAGCGGGTCACGCGACGGCAGCTACGCATGCGCCACCCTGCAGCGTAACGAAATAAAAACGCGAAAACACTACGTTAAACCTTCAATACAGTTTGTTCCATAAAGAAGCGAGTTTTTGCACTTTATTGCTGTTACGCTTTTTAATGGCACATCGTAAAAAATGGTATTTTGGACGGAATATTTAGGTCGACTAAATAGAAGAGAAGAGTATAGTTCCATTAGAGTATGAAAATTGATGTTTCAATTATTCTATGGTGGTGGAGGAGGAATCAAGGGTTTATTTCCAGATACCAAGTCAAATATTGCATTTGTACATTGCAGAAAAACATTAGCATGTCTGGCTTAAAATAGATGGGTCACTGCAGTACAGTTATAATCTTCGAAAACAACACAGGGATATATTTAAAATGTTTGTATCGTTAAGTACTTAGCAATAATCAATAATTTCTTGGATATGCTATCAAATACGAGGGTTTCTCAATATGAAACTAAATATGAAATAGGGGATTTCACCATTTAATTGCTCATATTTAAAAATAATTATGCATATTTTGATCCTCAATATACATTACTTTAATCGCCGGAGTCATGATCCCATAAATTTCGGATAATGAAAATGCCAATTTTATTTGTTGAACCAGTTTGAAAATTAAAAAAAATTATAATATGGTTCTATATAAATCAGACTATGATAAATTGAATCCCGTGAGCGCATCTTCATATCCTTTTTAGTTTTTAAGTTACAGCCATTTTTGACTTTTTTAAAAGCTCAACTTTGGGGGCCCATATCTCGAAAACTAAAAGAGATATTGAAACGCGGTTTAAACGAGTGTATTTCTCGTCTTCCAATTAACTTAAACTAAAATTTTGAAAATTTTGAAAATTTTACAATATTTATCAAAATTTTCTTTTGCCTATAATTTAAAAACTTGAAGAGATAATGAAAATCTGTAAAAACCAGTGAATTTCTCTCGTAAAAGTACATAGATATGTAAAATTTCAGGTAAAAATTCGGAGAGGTAAAGTTTTTATTACAAAAAAACTAAAAATCACTGTTTTTTAATTATTTTTGAAGGGGTACCCCTTAAGAATTTTACGAATTTTGGCCATTTTCAGTTTTTTTGCTCTAAAACTTGTATCGGTGGGGCAAAAATTCTGAAATTTTACATACATATATACTTTCACGAGAGAAATTCACTGGTTTTTACAGATTTTCATTATAACTTCAAGTTTTTGAAATATAGGCAAAAGAATATTTCGAAAAATATGAAAATTTGCAAAATTTTTAAAATTTCAATATAAGTTAATTAGGGCACGAGAAATACTCTCGTTCAAACCGCATTTCAATATCTCTTTTAGTTTTCGAGATATGGACCTTCAAAGTTGATGCTTTTAAAAAGTCAAAAATTGCTGTTACTCGAAAAGTAAAACAGATATGAAGATGCGCTCAACGGCATTTGATTTCTCGTAGTCTGAATTATATAGAAACATATTTAAATTTTTTTCGATTTTTATAATGGTTCAACCAAAAAATTCATATTTTCAATAACCACTTAGCCATTAACAGATTCATAAAGCGGATTAACGCTAACACTACTTTTTATTTCGTTTTTAACTCTTTTTTCAATGTATGAAACAAGTATATTTTAACTTGTGTTAAAAGAGAGTTAATTAGCATCAAATTTAGTTTATTTCTTTAATCTGTTTTAATTTGAAACAGATAATATTAAAAACGGTGTTAGAGCTAATTCGTTTTGTGAATCTGCCAGTTAGGGTTTCTTACAATTCTAGTTCTTCATAACAAAATATATAAAGATCATATTTCTTTCAAACTTTTTGATATCGCAAACCTATGAAAAGAAACCACAACCATAGAATAATTTCAGCGTCAACTTTCATACTCTAGTGGAACTATAAACAGTTTGAAATATTTAATGTCATTGTTGGGAGTATTATCTTCTAATGTATATGTGTGGTTGAATGAAGTAATGGTTTGGGAAAACGCAATTTAGCCAAGATGGGGCAGAATGCAATTCAAATTTTTCGCATTTCTATCGCATTAAATTTACATATAAATGCTTAAAGCTTTACGTATAAATATACCTCGATCTTTGGTGTACCACCGTTAAGAAACATAATACTGCGATTTTTGAATTCCCATGTGAGGGTAAATCTTCTTTGCGACAGGAGGTGGACGAATTTAAGATTTTATCACGAAATATCGCATGATTTGCTTGTACAATAAATTTGTATCTTTTATTTTGTTCCGGGGTCTTATTGGGTATATTTATCAGAATTAAAAATAATCAGGCATTTTTATGTTCACAGTCACGCACCCAAAAAAATAACAAAACTATTTGTTCTCAATTACACAGGGTGGATTTATATTTTGGCTTAATATTGAGATCGCGAGCGAACCACATTTATAGTGCTTTTATACAACTATTGTTAAAAAAAATCTGGTGTGGACACCACACGATAGCATATTTAATATTTAGAATATATGAATGTTATATAATATTATTAAACATGTAATTTAGTTTTTCAGTAATTCAGTATTTATCATTTTGAAACATATAAAATACCAAATTTGTTTACGTATAATTTTTTAGTAATATTGACTACTTTATGTCTAACGGATTTTCGTTTTTCGAGCCTAACCCTTGGTATCTCAAGAACCGTGAGAGACAAAGTCGATTAAATTGAGGCAAAGTTGCCAAATTAGTTGACCATTTTAATAATTTATTTGTTTTTCCGAAAAAAGACATAGATAACTAGATAAAGTGAAAATTAAAATTTATGTTTTTTGTTTCTATTGCCACTATGATTATTGAAATATATTATTAAATATAAAAATTAGTTTTTCTCAAAATTAGACGCATATACAGGAAAATTGTTTTGTGTGTCATGTAAACTTCCTCTTCCGGTTTTTCAATTTCAGTCAAAATCAACTCAGCTCTTCGTATTTTCATGAAACTTATAATTACCAAGTTTCGTTAACAAATCTTATCTCGTACATGAGATATTGCACACTCGGGCACACATCCATCCACACACACATACACACACACACCCCACACAGGCATCATTGAGAAAATGATCAAAACGGATTCAATGGACCTCAAAACAAGTATTCCGCGAAAATCTCGTCAGCGATATTTTTCACAATTCCAATACTTCCTTATACTGTGTATAAGAAAGTAAAAAGTTAATATTTACGTATGCCATTCTCTTCATAAAGTTAATCTTTTTTTCTATAATACATTGCGAATTATAATTATTATTTATAATATATGGGGTAATAGATCAGTTGTATCGAGTCGGCATGTGGATCCTAAGAACGATCCCCACAGCCGATAAAACATTTTCACCAATTTAAAATTACCCCTGTGGCTCCACCACCACTAACATCTTTGGGGGCCGTGATTTAACGGCTGGTAACCGCACTTCGCGTGCATAAATATATCCCTTACCGGGATCTGCTTCGGACGAGTGCCACATCCAGTAAAGGGTAAAAGGCATGATGATATATTTATTTATTTTTATTTATTTTATAAATAAGTCTTTCATTTAGTCCTGTGTATCTGTTATTAACGAAATGAAACTTAAAGAGAATAGTAGCAAATTTCTGTCCTAGTTTTATTGAATCTACTAAATGTAAAAACTGCGACTCACAGACAGATAAATTCACCACTTCCGATAAATAATTTCTAAGAGTTCTAACTTTGTCAAGTTGAAGTTTCATTCTTAGACGGACGAAAAACACACTCCAAAGAAGAAATACAATGAAAATTGTATTGAATCAGAAATCTGGAACAACTTTTTATCCAGGCAACAAAAAATTCTATGACTGAAAGAAATTTTCAGGGGTTATTTCATAATAAATAAACAACTATATAATATTTTCTTTCTTTTCTGTGCAAAAACAGTCTGTTCTAAATAATTCATTTGCCAAAAACAATTAACAGATAAAATCTTCTTAAAAACTTAGCTAATTAATACGTTCTGCAGTTTTTAATTTTTTCTAAAAACAGGGCATCAATCATGAAGTTTTTACGACTCATAAATTAACAGCTTCATTACTACAAAAACTTTCCCAAATATTCGAGAGGAAGCACCGAAAAATCAACCCTTCTTGGGATCATTCCCTTCGGCCCTTTTCGTGTTAACGGGGAAGACATACGCGATTACAGACCTCAACGCCAACAGTTCTCAAACTTATGAAAATGCTTCTTTTATTATTACAGAGTTACTCAACATTTTTAACAGCAAAGAAAAAAGATTAAAATTTCTTTTTCATGAACTATCAAAAAAGTTAAGTTCAATTTTTGTACAATACTAATTTATTGTACTTTGATATTAGCGAAGGCCGTAAAAACAGTTTTATCGCCCACTGCTATTAGAAAACTGTTAACATTGTTGAGACAATCGTATTTCTCTGTGAAATTATTTACATGAATATATTTGTAATATTTGTTAATAACATTAAAAAATTGTTTTTTCTTTATAGGAATGTGCTTCATTCCTATTAGTTTCACATACTGTTAACAGAATTTTTTGTTAAATAACAAATTTTAACATTTGTATAAAAAATATCGTACATAACAGTAAGATGTTATTACTTGCCTCAAGCGATTGTATCCCTCGGGATACGCCTTTAAAATTCAATCTTCCTTTTCGATAAATAATGACGAACTTTATTCCCTTATTATATAATCTACTATTAAATTAAGGGGTAGGTGGCTCAGTGGTATCGGTAGTCGGCCTATGGATCCTGAGAACCCTGATTTGATTTCTACAGCCCACAAACATTTTCACCACATTAAAATTACCCCTGTGGCTTTCTCTCCACTAACATGTTTGAGGCCCGTGATTTGACAGCTGGTAGTCGCACTTCACGCGCATAAATATATCACTTACCGAGATCTTCTTCGGCAGAGTGTCATATCTAGTAATGGATAAAAGGCGTGATGATATATTTATATTTATTATTTTATTATTTTTATTATTTACTAGCTCAGTGGTATGAAGTCGGCCTGTGGATCCTGAGGTCCCTGGTTCGATTCCCACAGGCGGCAAATTTTCATAATTTGAAAAAGCTATCCCTGTGACTCCTCCACCACTAACATGTTTGGGGGCCGTGATTTGACGACTGGTAACCGCACTTCACGCGCAAAAATATATCACTTACCGAGATCTGCTTCAGCAGAGTGCCACACCCAGTAATGGGTAGAAGGCGTGATGATATATTTATTTATTTATTTTACTATTAAATTTACAAATTCGACTGTCATTGAATGAATAAATTTTATTCACTTACGAAGTAAATTAATTTTTCATTTATTAATCGGCTATTAGTAAAATTAACATCATCTGTTTCTAAAAAAAATATTTCAAGTTGGAATTTATTTATTATTGAAGATTTTGTACAGACATAAATATATTTGCCTTTAATTACAATTCAGAATTTTATATTATCCAGAACACTGAAACATTTTCCAGACTTTAGAAACAGTTTAAAAGAAACTAAAAGAATATCTCTATAAATTGTGATGAAGTATTCCGTTTCCAGACGTTTCATCTCCAACAAAACGCGTGAAAATATCTCTCCAAAACAGAATCATATTTTCAAATATTCAAAGATTCTTTAGAAATGACAAAATTTCGCGAGACATCTCTATCCCTTTCCAGAAATTCTTAAGATTTTCTCTCTCCATGAAAGAGTTTTCCAACCTCTTCTCCCGCTGGGTGAACCTCACGTTCCTCTAGAGTTGCCAATCACTCCAGGCTCGGTCCAGTCTGGAGGAGGGCTGTCTCGTGCATCTTTTAATTACCGAGCGGCCATTACGTGCACTAGCGTCGACTCTGGGGATGGGATATGGGGTGCACTCCCCCAGTACAAGCGGTTACATGTATATCTACTCTCTGATGCACTTGCAGTGGTTTCGGTTAATTGTCGTTAATACCCTACGTTTATGGATATTTATTAGGTAGTTTTTATTTTGGATAGACGATGCGTTTTGTTGATGGGGAATTTTTGTTTGTTTTTGTTGTTTTGTACTGGTAGTAATTTAACTGGATTGTATTTCAATGTGTAATTGTTTAGAAACCAGAAATTTTTATTTTATAGATTAAATGAAACAAATTTGTTTTCATTTCATTTGGATTTGTTAGTTTTACTCATGCCAATCAGCGATTTTTTTTATCGTAAATACATTTCAATTATATTTTGCATACTTTGTCGCCACACTACGTATTTGCAAATCGCAGTAACTCATGATGACACTGGTGTTTTTTTTTATGACAAATGAAATTTAAAATAATATTATATTATGATACTATGTTTTTTAAAGCACCTGGGACAGCGGAGTTCTTTTAACGACACTAGTGCTTTAAAGACACTTATACACGTGTATCATACGTTATTTTTTATTATACCTGCATCATAATCTGGAGAATATAGCTGGAAAACAGCATTTTCCTTTTGATTCATTTCATAGTTTTGTGTGTGATTTGACGTAATATCATTTTCCTACAACTGTGCGATTTCTTTGTTATTACGTAACTATTATTGCCTTTGTTACGGGTGGAAAGGAGACAAATGCAAACCAAGTGCGTTTCTGTAAGCATCATAATCCGGGGATATAGCTGGAAAGCAGCATTTTCATTTTGATTCATTTCGTAATTTTGTGTGTGATTTGACGTAATATCTGTTTTCTGGAACTATGCGATTTCTTTGTTATTACGTAACTATTATTGCCTTGGTTACGAGTGGAAAGGAGACAAATGCAAACCAAGTGGGTTTCTGTAAGCGACGAAACACTAGTGCCGAGAATAATTTGTACTTTACGCAATTATCAAAAGAAAATTTAAGTTAGAGCGGTTTAAATATAACCTTCAATTATACAGTTTGTAGTCAATCAACTATCCAACATAGCTTGATCTGAAGCTTAAATTATCTTTGAAGGTGTAAATGATAAAGAAAAATTACCCATTGTAGTATTCCAATCTAGATGATTTTGAAGAAATGCTCTTGAAATTAAAGTGAAATATTTTTAAATAACGTAGAACAATGGGCAAGCAAGCAACAAACAAATCATAGCAACGCCGTAAATCTTCATTCTCGTGTAATATCATTAAAATTTTATAAATATTGACAATATTTTAGTGATTTTCTAAATGGCACAGTTGTAGGAAAAATGTTGTTTATAACACGTGCCGAAAAAGCTTAAGTGCTCGTTCAGATTCTGCACTTGCACGTAACAAGCCTTATTCGGCACTTGTTATAAAAATAACTATTATTCGTTACTCACTTGTAAACGTCATTTATTCAAACTGTTTGGTAGCATTAGCTGTATTTCATTTACTACTTGGTTCACTTAAATCAGTTCAGATAAATTCAACATATAACTAAATAAACTGAATTAAGCAAACTGATGCATTTATTGGGGTGAATTACTTTAAAGTAAATTAGAATCTGTAATTGTAGTACTGGAAATAAAGTCAGCGAAATAATCCAGTGAAATTAATAAGTGATCTGGTTCAGTAAATGTAAGTTAGATCTGATCCAAATGGCAAATGGAATACGCCTTATGTAGATGAATCTTTGTCGTTACTAACTGCCGGATTAGTATTAATTTCAACTACAATATACGATACCTAAAGCTTATAGTAGAATCCGAACCACTCAGACCCAGTCTAATTTTTGTGATACAAGTTGAATTCAGCGAGGTTTAAATCTGTAAACTTTCGTTAGTGAGGCAAAAGTAGTATCCACCAGACTAAGATTTCTTGTCAATGTAACAAATAATGAATGAATGATGATTTCTATCAGCCAACAATTCATGTCGTAATAAGTGCGATGACCATTGATTTATGACGATAGCGATTCGGAAATTATTAGCATCGACGTCGAAGTCGAGAAATGAATGTCTGGAACAGTGCAGTCGCAGTCGCAGTCCTGCAAGAGCCAGAGACTCCAGAGCCAACTGACAAAGGCCAACAAACACTACGATATATCATGGATATGGTCCTTCCTAAATTATGGATGGATACCGGAGACATCTCATGCAATTACAACCTATAAATTATTGCAATTATTGCACTTTGCCAGCGGAAGAGAAATTAAATGGAGAAGAAATATTTGTTGGAAAAGTTTGGCCAGTTTTGTTTGCGAATAATTCTTTCAAATTATTTCCGGTAACATTAATGTTTGTTTGGTTTGTTAAATGCTATCGAAGGAATAAATGGATGGATATGATTGAAGTTTTGATGTGTGAATGATAGATTCCGAGAGGCAGAAATAAACGAGCTTGAATGAAAGGAATATGAAAGTAAATGAAGCGAAAGTCGTGTGCCAGCATACCAATATTTGGTGAAGATTAATTGAAGGATTAATTTAATATATAAATATTAAATATTTTTTCAGACGACCACTTATGAAAGTAACCATAACAACATCATAAACTAATAAGGAAAGTTGAACATAACATACACTGATATGTTAGTATAACGCACACTTCTAACATATCAGGTGAACTTCCACTGATTGACAATAGATGGCGTTACGATGAAAGAAAATAATCAAATAAATGAAAAGAATTTCTATTATTATTTGAATTGAAGTTTTAGCAGATTTTTCAACACATTTGCAGTGGTATGAAGTCGGCCTGCGGATCCTGAGAACCCTGGTTCGAGTCCCACAGGCGACAAACAATTTTCATAATTTCAAAAGCTATCCCTGTGGCTCCTCCACCACTAACATCTTTGGCGGCAGTAATTCGACGACTGGTAACTGAACTTCACGCGCAAAATATATCACTTACCGAGATTTGCTTCGGCAGAGTGCCACACCCAGTAATGGGTAGAAGGCGTGATGATATATTAATTTATTTTTTTAGAATTTCTCTTTTGACATTTAGTGAAGTGTAGTAAAATTATAACCAGTGCAGTTCAATTTGTTATTTTCAGTGGATAGTAATGAGTTGTTTTACATTGCAGTCGGTAGAAGAAATAATTAAATGAACTTTAATTGTTTTTAACCTTTATAGTTTCAGACATGTTTTTTTTTGTGCTTTGTATATTCAACTAAGAATGTAAAGAAAATGAATAAATAATTATCAGAAATGTTTTCTTCTTAAAGTAATTTCATTATTCAACTAACTATTAATTATTTTATGTATCTTTATATTGTTAAAGATAAAAACAATGGTGACAATACAAATACCGTGTTCTGAAGTTCCTATTGTACTTCCAGACAGAAAATTAGAAATTATCTTGTACATCTAAATGGAAGTAATTTTCTCGTATAATAGAACAGTAGATAAAAATATTCTACGTCTTCTTTTATGCTTTCAGGATGTTAATTTTCAGATAGGTACATACATTTTGACAATACCATGAAAAATTCATAAATGTGACAGGAACACGTCGGGCGTGTAATTTACCATCATCAAATTTACATAACCTTTCTTTAATTAAATAGAGTTGAAACAAAAAATCACGTATTAGTAGTTGGTAATTACTCGCATGGTACTACCGATTGTTGAATTAATTCTAATTAGAGTTTGTGGAAAATCAATTAACTTCAGCTGGCACTTGAAGTTAGTTCTGCTTTGTGAAAGTTTCCATTACGGTTCTGGAGATTTTAATCGGTTTCGTCTGGGCAGAGTTTTATCACCCGAACTATCGATTTCATTGCAATTCTGTCGAATTTGATGCATTGTAACCATTGCTTTACCCAAATAAAAGAAGTTGTTCACCACATAAGAGAAACTATTGAACGTTTAAATTTTGTGCTTCCAATTTTACATCCACACTATTTTTATTAAGAAATATGAGTTGATAGTGTAGCGCCTAACGTGATGGGTTGTAGCACATAAGATCCGGGTTCGAGTGCGGAAATCTGCACGAGCACGTAACCTTTTTCGGCGTGTTATAAACAACATTTTTCCTGCAACTGTGCGATTTAGTAAATCACTAAAATATTATCAAAATTTATATAATTCTAATGATATTACACGAGAACGATGTTTTACGGCGTTGCTATGTTTTGTTTGTTGATTGCTTACACATTGTTCTACCTTATTTAAAAATATTTCACTAACTTCAAGATAATTTTTTCTAAATCGTCTAGATTGGAATACTACAGTGAGTGATTCTTCTTTATCATAAACACCACCAAAGATAATTGCAGCTCCAGATGTTAATAATATGAACAGGTACGGAAGAAATCAGTGTTTATTTGGACACAAAAGTTTCCACTTTTCATTAAGTCAATATAAGCAACTGTAACAACTGTGTTAATAATATACACAAACAATAAATATTATGTATTTCACTTACTCTTTAAATAAAACCATTTATCGATATATTTTACTTTGTACGATTCTTTTTATTAGTTGTCTACAGATTAGATATACTGCAATTTAAGGTTATGTTTATAAACGTCAAAATATACTACTGCATATTTACTAGCGCTGGTTCACCGTATCTTCTTCTTCCATAAAAAAATATTTATTTTACTACTACCATTGTCAAAAACATGTCATTTTAAAATACTTTCCAGTGTCAAAAGGTGTCAACAACTGTTTGTAGATATTTCTCATTTAACAATCATCTAAAAATTAATTTATTAATGATAAAACTAAGAGCAAGGTACTTTAATTCATTTATAAACCATTTATGAAAGTATGAAGTCCAAGTTTTCTTATTTGTAAAATTTATTTGAAAAGCCTCATGAATATTTCCAATACCACTTTTACTTCCCCGGCAGTGAATGACAAAAAAAAGAAAACGGTTCTATTGAAACTAAAACTTTCGTTTTTCCTCGCTATAATTTTATCGTCAATATCACAAAGCAATAAAATAAAACGTGGTGATCAGTTGCAGATGACACTGTTGATGAAGCATCAAAACGTGAAGTTGCGGACATGCAACAGTCAGTGAAGTACTCGGGAGCAGTGCGAGTGTCCGGATCAAAACGGCGCCGGTACAGGGGCGTCGACTCGGGGGCAAGGGGCATCGCGACGCGTCGCTGCCGTTGCACCGTCGGGTACAATACCCCTGCGTTCGTCGTCCTACCTCCTCCCACTTACTATCTCCATCCCTCTCCTACACAACGCAACGTCGAGTATCTCTATCCTTCTCTCTAGACGGACGCCAATTCGTCTTGCTGATGATGCTCTCCGAATGAAATTTACAATTTTCTTCTCTTTTTATGGTTTTTAAAATGCAGTCTTAATGACGTATGAGGGATGACGTTATTAAAAACAGTGGAGGGTGTTTAGTTGTTGTTTCTGGAATTTTTGCTTCATTTTGAGGAATGACTACTACTTGAGGGATGAATGAAATTCTTGGGTAGTTGATATTGGTATTGCGAATTCTTCTACAAGTGATGATGCAGTTTTTTATCTTTCTTTTTCATTAAAGGTTTCTTTTAGAAAAATAATTGAACAGACGTTCACTTTTTTTAAAGCTGTCTGATTCATTTTTTTACATTGTTAGCGAACTATTTCTATGAACAAGCATAATAATGACATTTTTCAGAATCAAGTATTCACAATAAACAAAAATTGTGATTTTATTTATGTATCCATAGGAATTATTTCTTTTTGGCCCATGTTTAAGCCCGCTTTTTAGACCTAAAACAAATGCTTTACGGCCCAGTTATGCATAAATAACTATTCTTCTATATCTTGTATTTTAATATACTATTTTAGCATTCTATTGTAGAAAAGATTCATCTCTTTTCATTGAAGTATTTTCTATATTTTGGAGGACAAAATACACTGCTCAAAAAAAAAACCGGTCACCTAAAGAATGTGTGCGTGTGTGAGTTTGAGTGTCCGTATGTGTTCGAGTGCCTACGTACTACGGACAATTGAATGCCAACCTCTGCAAATATCTCTTTTTTTTCAAAAAATCATAACTTTTTTTAAAATCATCCGATTTTGATTCTGTTTTAAGTTCCAGTAACAATAATGTCCATATTTTCATTATCTTTTTTTTTTTAGAAAAAAAGTGGTTCTCGTTTGGGGGTGGCTGGGGAAGGGAAAGGGAGGTTAGTCAAAATCAATTCACAGCTTTTCATAGACTAGACTTTGAGCTACTTCGGAAAAAAAATTCATCCAATTTGCTTCAAAACTGACAAATTGACAGTGGTTTTAAAAGTGACGTTTTTTTTGGGATTCTTTAGGTGACCGGTTTTTTTTTTGAGCAGTGTAGTTGAACACTTAAACGCAAACCGTTTCGTAACACGAGCTATCCCTTGTCGCACTCAGCTATCAATCCAATTATTTTTCATATAGGACAGGATAACAGGATACTTTTTTTATGTGTTCTATCAATTATTTTATTTACGACACAATCCAATTTAATTTAATAATGTTCTTATTATAAAAACAACTCCCCTTGATGTTTACCATCAGTTTTACGATTCTCATTCACATTAAGATTTCTTTAATAAAATTAAAAGGCCAAAAGTGTCCAGCACGAAAATATATTTTAGTACCGAAAGGTAAATAAATTAGTGGAACCCTGTAGAGCAGCCAACTATAAAATAAGCCTAAAGATCATGTACTTTTTAATAGTCTCTCAGACTTTTATTATCAAAACCCAGTTTTCTTCTTGAAAGTTCTTCTTTTTTTCGATGCATATCATGTGTCTGGGAATTCGCATTGTTAGCTGTCTGGCTTTCCTTGTCAATATCTAATATTCTCTTAGAATTTCCATGCTTGTTATGTGGAAATTAAATATAATAACAGCGCCAACGAAACGAAATATTACTAACGCAAAGTTTATGCTCTATAAATTTTATAATCATGCTGCTATTACTATGATTTCTTTCTCCTAGATTTTTATTTAGTATGGTTAATAAACTAAGTTGATAGCTGAAACGCAAAAATACCGTGCTGCATTGATCAATATTTTATCCGTTCAAGGACAGCTTCGTTAGAGAATTTATTTGCAGAGTGCAGGTCACTGTTATATACAGCGTGTTCAAATTTTCACACAGGTAACTAGATTCAGTTGTACAAAAATTTGAGGATATTTCGGAAAGTTTTTTTATGGGGTTTATTAACAACCTGACAACGAAATAACAAATTAAATATGTTGCTGGTACATATTGAAATTTCTAACGACAATAATTTTGTACAATGCAATTTCGAATCGGTTCTTGACTAATAAATACTGTGTTTTAGTTCACATTTATTCAAAAGTTATTAACAATAGTTGTATAGGGTAATAATCGTGCCACGGGGTGGCTAGCTCAGTGGTATGAAGTCGGCCTGTGGATCCTGAGAACCCTGGTTCGATTCCCACAGGCGACAAACAATTTTCATAATTTCAAAAACTACCCCTGTGGCTCCTCCACCACTAACATCTTTGGAGGCCGTGATTTGACGACTGGTAACCGCACTTCACGCGCAAAATATATCACTTATCGAGATCTGCTTCGGCAGAGTGCCACACCCAATAATGGGTAGAAGGCGTGATGATATATTTATTTTATTTATTTATTTATCAACAAAAGTTGTATAGGGTAATGGCTCAGTGGTATCGAGTCGGCCTGTGGATCATGAAAACCCTGGTTAGAATCCCACAGCCGACAAACATTTTCACCAAATTAAAATTACCCCTGTCTTTTCTCCCCAGCGTTTTTGTGAAATTAAATTTAAAGTTTGAACTATTTTCCATTATTATTTTTATGGGGTAATGGCTCAGTGGTATCCGAGTCGGCCTGTGGATCCTGAGAACCCTGGTTCGATCCCACAGCCGACAAACATTTTCACCAAATTAAAATTACCCCTGTGGCTCCCCCACCACAAACATTTTTGGGAACTGTGATTTGACGACTGGTAACCGCACTTCACGCGCAAAATATATCACTTACCGAGATCTGCTTCGGCAGAGTGCTATACTCAGTAATGGGTACAAGGCGTGATGATATATTTATTTATTTATATTTATTTATATGAAAGGAAATATAAATTATAAATGTGGATAAAGTAAAAGTGTTGTTCCATGCCAGGATAGAAATGTTTAGCAAATGTTAATTGCAGGATGAATCTAATGAATAAATGCTCAGTTAATGATGCAAGAGATCGTGCTATCCTACTTGATGGGATATAGCATGATGCATGTATAATTTCTTTAATTCTTCTCTTTTACTACTTGTTCTACTTTTCTAAATGATCTATTTGATATATTCTCATTTACTTAATTATTAGTATTAGGCCTAAGCTATGTCAATTTACAAGCCATCGCATAAATCGTTCATCCACAGACAAAATATATTCATCTGACTACATAAATGTATTCAAATGGCAACGTTTTCATCAATGAAATTTGTAGTTCTGTATTGCAGCACTAATATCGATTTAGTTAATGAACATTGAATTGAGGTACTAATAGTTAATTTGAAAATACACCATTTTTTTTTTAAATGAGTTAATTCACTATTCAAAATAAATTGTAAATACATAAGCATTAAATTATCGTTCATGAACTAATAACCGACATAAATTAAAATAGTTATTTATGTACCTAGGGTATTATAAAAAGGTTTATGTCCTCTGGTATAAGGTCCTGGGACTTGTAACTCATCCGAGGAGTATAAACATCATGTAATGCCCGTGATACATACATATTTTGTCTTACTAGTACTTTTTAATGAACTAAGTAATAAGTAATAGATTATTTGACAATACTGAATAGAAGAGTTGTCTCTTTTTGACAATATTACCATAGTAACGTCACTCTTAATATCCTAGGGCCCATTAAAATCATATAATGTCCTAGGGCATTATGAACTAAATAATGTGCCTTGTATCCATGGGATTAACAACCAATAATGAACTATACTGTGTTTTTTAACCAGGAGGAGTAAATGCACAAGTCAGATTACTATAGAAAATTACCAAAAAAAGTTACTAGATTTTTGTTCGCGCGAAATACAAAAATTTCTTACACATCTGCACTGATTAAGTCTCATGGCATTTAATTTAAAATACAAATGACATTAAAAGAACTGATTTATGTTAATGTCACAGAAATGCAAAAAACCAACAAGAAAACAGATAACCTCAAAACTTATGACAGCTCTAATAAATTAAATGTAAAATCTATGTCCAGTGTAAACTGGACGAAGCACTAGACAATCAGAAGCGTCAATTTTAGCGGTTAAAATTTAAATTACTCCTCCTGGTTAAAAAACAGAGTATAGGAAGACATAAATAAATAAATGCCTTTTACCCATTAATAGATGTGGCACTCTGCTGTAGAATATCTCGGTAAGTGATATATTTATGCGCGCGAAGTACGATTACCAGTCGTTACATCACGGCCCCCAAAGATGTTAGTGGAAGAAGCCACAGGGATAGTTTTAATATGATGAAAATTAGCGTTGCAATACAGACTCGTTCAGAACAAAAAATTTCATTGATAAAAAGCGCTGTCATTTAAAGACATTTAGTTAGACGTCTACATACATTTTGTTTATGGCTCAACTATTAACTCCTATAGCTTATAAACCCTGAAGCTTCAAAACAATCCAATATTTCAAAAGATCGAACAATTGTAATTCGTAAAAATGATGAATTATAAAAACAGTGAAAAACTCGTTTGCCTGTTCACAATAAACCAGAAAAAAATGAAAAACAGTTATGAATACACAGGGTGTGTTCAGCAATTGCAAAGTTATTGTTCATATGATTGAACATCAACCAAACTACAGGTGAATAGGATTATGACATGAAACACGAACCAATAAAAAATTGAACTCCGATAAACCATTCGATCATTTCTACATGCATGGGAATTATTTCTTGTCTAGAACACGTCAAAAGGCGTGGTTGAACCGCATGAAATTTTATCTGTAAGTAGGCGGCGACAGTAGTTCACCGTACATTGTCTGAATGGTTTATGTCAGTTGGAAACTTTGCGCTTAGTGAATATAAGCATACTGTGCGCTCGTATATTATGATGGCTTGTCGAGAACTATCGTGATTACATCGAAGATGTCATAAACCTCGTCTGCATATGTTTCAAATGGATTTTAATTACATAACTTCTGTTTAACTGTTCGTGTTTTGTTTGTACAGTCTAGAGTTGTGATTATGATTAGGAATGTACTGGAGTTGTGTTTGTGTTCTGATTGAGTTAATGGGAAATCAAGTATGAAGTATAAATCAAAATGTGTTGAAATTTAAATAGAACTATAGAACAGATTGATTGGAAATTGAACTGTTTATATCAATGTGGTAAATAGAACTTGACTCTATATTACGACTACGTACTGATAACGATTTTTCAAGGAATTTTAAGGATTGCGATTCAAAGTATTTTCAATTGGACTATTGACCTAGAAGTTATCGCGAAATTTTGTCTACAATATGTCCCTAATAAAAAAATAATTATATCATCACGCCTTTTACCCATTACTGGGTGTGGCTCTCTGCCAAAGCAAATCTCGGTAAGTGATATATTTATGCGCAAGTGCGGTTACCAGTCATCAAATCACGGCCCCCAAAGATTTTAGTGGTGGGGGAGCCACAGGGGTAATTTTAAATCGGTGAAAATGATTTGTCGGCTGTGGGGATCGAACCAGGGTTCTTAGGATCCACAGGCCGACTCGGATACCACTGAGCCATTACCCCATTAGAAAATATTGATAAAGGGAAATACGGTTTTTCACGGCCTTGACAGAATGTAAAACTTTCATCCCTAGGGAAGAATAGTATATTGTAATACTAGTGAGGAAAGGGTTTGATTGCAATCGTATAAGTTTTGCAATGGCCCTTTCCCACATGTGTTATATACTATTTTTCCAACATGTGTCATTCTTCTCTTAGCTGTTTTATATCCCTCGCTTTCTGCTCGGAAAAGAAACGGACTTTCGGGAAGAAATTTCTCACTTTCTTCTTTTTATATCAATATAAATATATATTAGTTACATTTTACATTATTTCTTTTTAAACTTGCATTACTTAAAACTGTATGAAACTTGGTGTAATAAATCACATGTAACCGTCTCTTTAGGTGCCTTCATAGAATAGTTCATATTTCTGTCACCAGACGTTATATCGCATCATTAGAATCGCCAATATTAAACAAAGTGCATTTTGGTACCATAATTGTTGCCCAAACTATTTTGTAGACAAAAGAAAAACAGTAATATTCCATGTTATTTCCCTATGCTAAACTTTCCTTTGGACAAAATAAAAATATCTAAAATATAAATAAAAAATAAATAAATATATGATCACGCCTTCTACCCATTATGGGCGTGGCACTCTGCCGAAGCAGATCTCGGTAAGTGATATATTTATGCGCGTAAAGTGCCATCAAATCACGGCCCCCATAGATTTTAGTGGTGGAGGAGCCACAGGGATAGTTTTAAAATGGTGAAAATTGTTTGTCGCCTGTGGGAATCGAACCAGGGTTCTCAGGATCCACAGGCCACTGAGCTAGCTACCCCACATATCTAAAATATTATATCCAGTATTTCAAAAGTCTTCAAATAAAAGAGAATTTTATACCAATACGTCATGGAAAATGAATGCAACATGATGACTTACCTGTAACAAAAGAGAAATTAAATTAATAATAATAATAGATGGGTCAGTCGTATCGAATCAGCCTGTGGATTTAAGAATCCGGATTCGATTCCCACAACCGACGAACAATTTTCACCAAATCAACTAATATCTTTGGGGTCGTAATTTGACGACTGATAACCGTACTTCATGCTCAAAATATATCACTTACTGAGATCTGCAATGGCAGAATGCTACACACAGTAATGGAAAGAAGGCATGTTGATATATTTATATTTTATTTAAACAATAAAGATAATAACATAAAACATTTGCATGATTTGTAAGGATCAAAATAAAGATTGTTCTATAATCTGCAGCAAATATAAAACCATGTATATCAACACGACCGATAATAAAGCATGTTTAACACATTCTCAAATCAGTTTACGAGAAGACGACGATATATCAGAGTCGCCGTGCGATAAACAAGACGCACGACGCCAGGAGTGAGTAAATATGATTGGTTTTCGCAGTGCATATTGACAAACAACTTTTCATGCGTTTGTATCGTATTAATCATGGAATGCCGTGGATAGAACGCGGCTGTCTGTTTACTGTTCGAGGTTCATAACTTCTGTTTCTGTTGGCGATCGAAACACTCGTAGTATTGGTGCAGAAAGGAGAAATAAAGAAATGGATATCCGTTCATGATTCATCACGATGAAAGCGTGCGAAGGAGATCTTCGTGTTTGCGGTTTCTTTTTAGTTGTTTGAGCACTGACTTGTGGAATCTTTATTTATTTATATGTTACTTTGAACAACAAGAACTTAATCTGATTTTCAGTGACTACGTTTATACGTAGAGCAAAAATGTATATTTTTATATTGCATAGGTACCAGGGGTGAAAGTAGATTTATTTTCTTACCGGTACGCTACTTTGAAAGAGATAAGAAGGGTGGGAGGCTATGCTAAGAGAAAAAAGTAGTTATTTATTATTATTATTATTATTAATAAAATAAATAAAATAAATATATCATCACGCCTTCTACCCATTACTGGGTGTGGCACTCTGCTAAAGCAGATCTCGGTAAGTGATATATTTTGCGCGTGAAGTGCGGTTACCAGTCGTCAAATCACGGCCCCCAAACATGTTAGTGGTGGAGGAGCCACAGGGATAGCTTTTTCAAATTATGAAAATTTGTCGCCTGTGGGAATCGAACCAGGGACCTCAGGATTATTAATTATAAGTATAAGTCCAGAAAAAATAGGTATAATTTGTATAACTTTTGAAAAAAACAACTGACGATCAGTTAAACGTATTTTTTTCAAAATATTTTTAGTTGAATTCTGTACCACAGAGCTGTAATGATACTAAATACGACATAATTTGATCAAATTAAAAAAAAAAAACAATTGAAAATCTATTGATTATCATTTTTAAATAGAAATAAAAAAATATATCATGACGCCTTCTACCCATTATTGGGTGTGATACTCAGCCGAAGCAGATCTCGGTAAGTGATATATTTTACGCGTGAAGTGCGGTTACCAGTCGTCAAATCACTGCCCCCAAGGATGTTAGTGGTGGAGGAGCCACAGGGGTAGTTTTTGAAATTATAAAAATTGTTTGTCGCCTGTGGGAATCGAACCAGGGTTCTCAGGATCCACGGGCCGACTTCATACCACTGAGCTAGCCACCCCAATTTCTTGTCTGAAAGCTTTAATTTGATACCAAACTCGGTATATTTTGAATTACTTTTAAAAAAACAATTGAGGAAAGCTTAAATGTAATTCTTTATTTTAATTTTATATTATTATTTTAATAATTATTGTTTTTAACATAATGGGTAAAGTGGCTCAGTGGTATCAAGTAGATCTGTGGATTTGAGAACTCGAATTCGATTCCCACAGCCGACAAACAATTTTCACCACAATCAGAAAGTAAAAAGGTATCAAATAATAATTATAGAACATTATCTTATGCATTTAAAAGAGTATATAAATTTAATTTGACTTATTTCATTGTGAAAATAAGTAGGTACAAGTTGGAAACCAAAGGGAAACTTATTTGTCATATCCAGAGCTGGGCAAGCTACTTAAAAAAAGTAGCTAAGCTACAGCTACAGCTATTCTTTAAAAAAGTAGCTAAGCTACAGCTATAAGCTATATTTTGTAAAATATAGCTAAGCTACAGCTAAAAGCTTTCGTTAAAGTAGCTGTTAAATTTTAAAACTACTTTTTTCAAATGTGAAATAATTAAATTTGCCATTGTCATATGATCAGTCTTTTGTTATAATGACTGTTAATTTACTATTATGTACATAAATATGAAAAATAGCAAATACCATCTGGCACCTACTGTGTATTTTTGCGTATTAGAGCCAGTTAGAAAAGGCACCAACTAATTATTTTGTGTGGGTTTAGCTTGTACGCATGCGTACTTTGTTGACCTTTTGCTTAAAAAGTAGCTTTAAGCTACAAAAAGTAGCTTTAAAAGTAGCTTCAGTTGTTATTTTTAAGCTAATAGAAAAAAAAGTAGCTAGCTACAAGCTACAGCTATATTTCTTCACAGTTAGGTAAGCTACAGCTACAGCTAAGGTAAATGTAGCGAAGCTAGTAGCTAAGCTACAAAAGTAGTTAGCTACTGCCCAGCTCTGGTCATATCGTATCGCGTAGGACGAACATAAAAGCATTTGTTCTATTGAAATTTTCCATACATGTTGCATTTTAGCATTTCCTGATTTCAAATCAAAACACCGAACCGAACTAAAGGTTTCTATTAGAATTTAGAACCTTTTCAATTGAAACGAACAATACTGCGTACACGTTATCATTTAATTAAAAACGTTTTAAAATCTATTGTCAGCAGAGTTGTTCCATATACTTCATAAACTTCACTGAAAAATTACTCGTATAAAGTTCATCGACTTTCTTATCTTTTCTAATATTTGTTGTTTCTCGGCCTACTACTATTGACTTATTTGGAGCGATTTAAAAACTGTTATTTGATTTCCGTGCGCAAATAACCACGTTTTTTACTCGGCTAAAAATAGTTCGCGCTGTGAGTCATTCTTTTCATTGAATGTTTATTTAGTTTTTGCAATAATGAAGCAAAAAACTTGCTAAAGTTCTAATTAACATACATTCATATGGAAATCAACTATGAATAATTATGTTACAGTTTTTGTGCTGTCATAAAAATAAAAATTCATTTCAATTATGTTATTAGCGGTAAATCATTTTTATTGTTAAGTTAATTGCACATTTAAATTTTAATAAGTACTCAACTCGAAAACAATAATATCTAATTAATTCTATATTGATTTCTTACTTTCTTACATTGACATTTTCTTAATTTCTTCATTTGTTTTATGGAAAAGTAAACATTATATACAAATTTATCGAGACGGACTGTGGATTTGAGAACCCGAGTTCGATTCCCATAGCCGACAAACAATTTTCTCCATATTTAAATTACTCCTGTGGCTCTCCCTCCACTAACATCTTTGGGGGTCGTAATTTGAAGGCTGGTAATGGCACTTCACACGCATAAATATATCACTTACCGAGATCTGCCCCTGCAGATTACCACACCCAATAATGAGTAATAGACGTGATGATAAATTTATATCATTTATTTTAATTATTTTTTCTACTCTAATACTTTAATTTACTTATTAAATATATATTATCTATACTTTAATGACATTCATTATGACACAGATTTTCATTATGATATAGATTATTGACAATTAAATAAATAAATATATCACCATGCCTTTTAGCCATTATTGGGTGTGGCGCTCTGCCGAAGCAGATCTCGGTAAGTGATATATTTATGCGCGTGAAGTGCGGTTCCCAGTCGTCAAATCACGACCCCCAAAGATGTTAGTATTAGCTATAGGAGTAATTTTTAATTTGGTGAAAATATTTGTCGGCTGTGGAGATCGAACCAGGGTTCTCAGGATCTACAGACCGACTCGATACCACTGAGCCATTACTCCATTTATTGTTTCCTTGGTTACCATACCTTGCTCAATAAAATTGTGGTATTTTTTTTACATTCAAGGCTGTCATTTATTTTAATAATTATAGATGTTGGATTTGAACATTTGAAAATAGTGTATGCAACTCGTGTATAATGGCTATTAATATACTTGTATAATTACTACATTTGCCTAAACCTCGTATCGTAAACTTCATACAGTATTAATACCTAACATTATAAACTTGTTGCATAATATGCTATTTCGCTGTTGATAGAAAATATTTTGTATGAACCACGAGCGCTAATAGTATATTACGTACCATGAACTATAAGTAACAGTTTTTAGGTCAAGAATGTATGTAGTTTGGGAAATCGAGGCTCGTAGAGTCGAGATTTCCTAAACATTCGTGACCTAAAAAAATCACTTACAGTTCGAGGTTAGTAAGCTATTTTTAACAATACTTGCATAACTAGAAGGAAAAGAAAAATAGGTTTCAAAATTGACAGCTGTCAAATTGTTGTCCAGATAAACAGGACCTTGATATGTAATATTTATTTACTGTTCACGAAGGACAGTAAGTAAATATTAAACTCCTGATATAACTTACAGTACAAGTATTGTAAAAATGAATTTAAAGATCTTAGATCAGGTCTTCGACCTGAAAGCATCAGTTATCACTCTTGGTACATAAATAACTATCAAAAACATTTGACAATGACAACTACTAGTTAAACAACCATATTCACACAAGGGATCATTGCCCTTTTCCTATTACCATTTATCATTACCAAAATGTAAAACTTTTTCGCAGTACATATCTCGCAAACATTTCTCCATCCTTTCTCATCTTTACATCTCCATCTCCACATTCGATTAGAGTTGTCCCTTCGGCGATTTCAACCCTCTACGCTCTGACATACATCACGCATTCTGAGTTTGACATGTGGATGCCGCCGTGCATCAGCGGCGGCGGTGAGGGCGGGTACACGGGGACATCTCTTCTTCTCCTCACATGAGGAATAACACATACATCACCAGCCCTCACGACTCGGGAGTTGGGCCTTGAAAGGGCTCAACACTTTCGCTCTAATGGAAATACATCTTTGCTTTTTTGTTAACAACCTTAACTGACGTTGGAGAAGGGATTGATTGCTATTAGGTTTGTTGAATGATTGTAATTTTTCTTTGGAGTGAAATGAAATGTTGTTAGATTGAATGCATTTGTTACATGTACTAGAGATGCACGATTTGTTAAATTACGCAGAATATGTTACATTGTCGGTTAGTTGAGACTGTTGGAACTTAGACCACTGCTTATTAGAGTGCCACACCCAGTAATGGGTAAAAGGCGTGATGATATATTTATTTATTTTTACAATACTTATATTGTAAATAACTATTATTTATTACCTTCATCTTAAACTACGTTGACAGCTAGGAATGTTGATTTTTTTGTATATTTACATAACGGATATTGGCTAGTTCGACTATAATTAGAATATTTGAATAGCTCTCACTTGTGAAACAGGAAACCTAATCATACAGCTATAACTGTCTGAAATGAATCCTAATGATAGTACAGGGGACCTACAGCTTATAATGGCATCAAAACCACTCGAATACACCTGTATTTCCAGTTATAAGGTGAAATCAGCAGAATTTTGAGCTGTTTCTAAATCAATTCGGACACGAGGAATTCAATGACGTTGAGCGCATCGTCATATCTTGTTTAATTTTTGAGATATAGCCTCTGGAAAAGTTCAATTTTCCAAAAATATTATCTCATCATATTTTCGACTTTCCCGAGGCTATATCTCAAAAACTAAGCAAGATATAAAAATGCGCTCAACGGCATTGAATTTATCGTGCTTCAATTGACTTGTATGCAAATTTTCAGCATTTTTTATTTTGCAAAAAGTTTTCATCAAATTTTCCCATCGATCAGTTTTTGAACAATATCTCAAAAACTAGAAGACATATGCACTTGAGGATTTTACCACTGGATACAGCGGGCCAAAATACATATGTATGTAAATTTTCGTTACAATATTCATACAAGGAAGAATTTTAGAACCAATTGTCTGAAAATGGCCTAAAATCGAAAAAAATCAAAGGGGTACCCCTTCAAAATATTTCAAAAAACAAAAATCGCTAAAAATTTGCTTATAAGTCAATTCTGACACGAGGAATTCAATGCCGTTGAGCGCATTTACATATCTTGTATAGTTTTTAAGATATAGCCTCCGGAAATGTACAATTTACCAAAAAAAATACCTCATCATATTTTCGACTTTCCCGAGGTTATATCTCAAAAACTAAACACGATATGAAGATGCGCTCAACGGCATTGAATTTCTCGTACTTCCATTGACTTGTACACAAGCATTTTTCAAAAAGTTCTCACCAAAATTTTCTCGTCGAGCAGTTTTCGAACCATATCTCAAAAATTCAAAGAAATAACTCTTTACATTTTTCTTGCAATCCAGCACACGTATTTAAAATTAATTTTATCGGTGTGCTAGCATTTATTATTTATGTTGCTCTGTACAACAGGAATTGAATCCCAATTACAGTACAGGGTCCGGTCTCACCGAGCCGCAGAGTGGTTGTAATTATAATTTCTAGCTTGAGTGGGAATCGAACTCGGGATCTCCGGATTCGAATTCCGTAACGCTACCCACCCCACCGTACTGCCGGACAAATTTGCCATAAGACTATAACTATTAATTATAATTGTTGATTGTAATTACATGGTAATTTTTTCATTATAAATTGTTTCAAATTTATTCTTTTTTTTTGTTGAATTTAGCAAAATTTATCTCCCTTTTGCCCTAATTTCTTTCTGTAGGACAACGACCTTTTCCATTACGGAAAAAATGAGGGAAAATTTGAAAAATAAATCATGTAAATTGCTCCGTAACCCATTAAGTAAAGATTAAAAATGACCAGAGACATATTTTTTGTTTAATAATATATCCGATTACACTTTATACGGTATCCTATTTTAGACGGTGCGTGTAGGAATACCACACCAGTATTAATTTGAATTAATTGGACGCACAATTTGTTTTTGAAGCAAATTAATGAGGGCAAGAGAAGACGAACCCTTTCATAACGTAATTTGCGCTTGTGTTCAAGTTGTGTGAATAATCGGCCGATAATTATAGTTCTCTCCTTTAACGAGGACAAAAAGGGACATAAAAAACCACCAAAAGCGGAATAGATAAATTATGTATGCGTTGAATTTTTTTCTCGTGGACAGATTTACATCGTGACATAAATAATTAGTGAAGGAAATGTGTAGCTTGGTTATGGTATGGTTATCACGACGTAACAGTACAAATTACTCAACGAAATGTTTTTTCATTTCAAATTTTATTCTTGTTATAGCTTTACTCATTAATATATTCATTAGCTTTTGATTTTGGCTAACTTAATTTGACAGATACATCTAGAGCTTTTTGTTAAGACTCTTACAGGTTTGATTAATTAATAAGAAAATTATAAAAATACATCTACTTGATACAGTCTTGGCATCGCATATTTTCCACCGCCAAATGTTTCTCAATGATTATTTTTTAAATAGTTAGAGCGTAGAAAACTGCTTATTGTGACGTAAGACACTCCTTCCCTCAATTGAGAGAAGAAATAAAACTTCTCATCCTTAGGGCAGAAATTACATTTTTCTTCTCTAGAGAAGTAGAATAAAGCCATATTCATGCAAACTGAACAACAACGATATGATTTGGCATTAGCAGGGTTGAAAAAACTCAGTGGATCAAGTTCTTTTAAAAAAAATCGACCCACTGGTTTTTTTGGGTTATTTTTGGGTTTATTTGGGCATTAGGATTTTTTGAAATATTAACAAATACATTTTTTAATTCAGGTTATTTAATTTTAGATGAAGTTTGTATATAATGTTTAAAATGTATATTGTGTACTACTAAATATTAAAACAAAATTTAAATATGAAATAATTGCAAAAAAATGTATTTATTTAATTGTGAATTAAAAAAAAATACGTTCTATCATGTTATTGTCATACTTATTTAATTTAAAACTATATTTCGAATTTGCCGGTAAAAATATTGGAAATCAATCAGTTTTTGTAATACTAATATAATATAAGACAAATAATATTTGGTCTTAAACTAATTTGATATTGACATTTGTCAAAGTAATGCAGTGTGATACTACGATATAATAAATGATAATTTATGTTAACCGTTTTATTTTATAAAGATATTACGTATTATTATATTGTAAAATAAATAAAAGATATTTATGTTCCGAGATTTGACTCTCTTAAAATTCACCTTGATGAATTTTCAACCATTCAACCAAATGGGTTTTTATATGAGTTTATTGGGGTTGTTTTAGGTGGGTTTTATTAAAAAACCCAGGTGGGTTTTTATGGGTGGGTAAAATATGAATAACTCTGGACATCAGTGACATCCGTAAACATGTCTCATCTAAATTTTAAATTTATTTCGAAAATATCGAACCCGATCCTCATTTTCAGAAAATAATACGTTGCCCATGAGCACTCCTCAAAAAGAAAATACCTCACAGCAATTTAGCAGAATGCAATTCTTCAAATTAATGTTAACTCGTATAAAGTACACTTCATTGTTTATTTAAGCATGTAGTAAATTCTAATACCAACCATAGAACAATAAAATCCCTTACCTTGTACCGATTTCACAGACGTAACCATCAAGAAAATAGCACATAACGTCTTTTCTACGACTCAGTACAATCGTTAAACCTTAACAATCTCAATGGTATAAGTTCAGTTACATGACATCACCGGATCAGTTACGAAATCCGATCCAATCCTTCGATAGCAATCTAATGACGAAACAATGGGATTAACCCGATTTTCCTAACAGTAACATGTGAGATAGTAATCGGTATAAGTTGCTGAGATGGTATTATGAGTCTGGTCTGGTGAGAACTGTGGAGATTGTGTGAGTTGGTAGACGTGGTCTAATGTAATCTAACCCGGAAATGAAGCCGGTGCATGTGGGTGCAATCTCAGACAACGGTGATGTGCCCACATTGATGCACTTAACGGCGTTGTGGAAAAATAGCGGGAATTTTAAACTAAATTACTACTATTTTTATATTTTAATCTACGGGACTTTAGATGAAACGACTAATTGCATCTGAAGTTGGTTGACATCTGAACACTAAAATGTTTTAAACAAGATATTATTGTTATTTTAAATTAAATATATTTGTGTTCAAGTATTGTAATAAATATAAGTTTTTTTTTCAATTATCATTTTTAAGTAAATTTAGTAATTAATGAAAATAAATTATAAAAAGAACAAAATTAAATACCGTTAAGATTTGAACCTGAGACCTAATGAACTCCTGTTATATGCTTCATCCAACTAAGCTACGGTCACCCTGGATTCAAATCTGATTATATTCCAATTTTTATCTCTATTTTTGTTATGTGTCATAGGCAGTCTCGATCCCAAGACTCTTTCATACACTGAAGAACTTGAGACGAAAGTTTGCAGTTACAATTGATGAATATTCTTTTAAAATACTTTCAACGTCTAATTTGAAAAATATTTAAAATATATAACATGTTTCATTCCAGCAATATAGTGGCATGGATAGCATTACGAAATTTGAATCCAGGGATTCTAAGTTCGAATCTCACTCAAGCTAAAAATATATGAACTAGCATACTGCAGCTCGGTGAATATGGACCATGTACTGTAATTGTGATTAAGTTCCTGTTGTACAGAGTAACATAAATAAATAAATAATAAGAATAATATTTTGTTTCAGAAAGTTCAATCATAAATTTCAGATCTAATTAGGCGCATATTCACCTTAAAATCTTTATTACGTAACTTTATCAGCAGAAAGTATATTTTTTCGGCTATTACATATTTTTAAATAAACTTGCATCATCAGAAAGTGTAATTTCTAGTTTTATATAAATTGAAACTAGAACAACAAATTGTTATTTCTTAACAACTTCAAAAGTATGTTCAATACTAGTGATGCACATGAGAGAGTAATATTTTTGGATGAAGTCAGCAAGATTAAATCTATGAGCTATTTCTTGTGAAGGTAGAACGCTACCATAGTGCTACAACTATCTGTTGGTCACTTGAATGTCAAAGACCCGTGTGTAAACTTGCAAGACGAAGCTTTCAGAATATTTATAAAATTTATAGTTCTGTTTTGAGTATTCCAATGTTTTCTCAAGAATTTACTATCCAGTTTTATGTCTTTATTTTTACGTTTTTACGCTGCGTATAAGTTATAACGTTAAAACAGGGAGGGTTGCTTCAAGTTCTATACACTATAAACTACCTACTTTTGAAAGACAATTCATTCACGCAAGAATATAAAACATCTCAAAAAAGAGATCTTTCACAGTGCTGATTGATGTGTTTTTTACATAAAAAATTGTGATTCTGAAACATATAAATAGATATGCTAAAAAGGAAAGGTACTACCAATGTTGATGACCTTTACAAAGGGGAGGTTCTTAGTCTAGCTCGGTAGATGATGGATTTTGACACGAGAGATTTCGGTTCGAATTCCACTCACAACAAATACTATAAAAATTACCCGTGTAGTTCATCTTCCACTAACATTTCTGAGTGTTGTGATTTAAAATATGCTATTTACAAATATTAAAATTAGGGGCGCATTCCATTTGTTATTTGAATCAGATTCAACTTGCATTTACTGAACAAAATCAATTATCGTATTTGCTAACTTTGTTTCCAGTACTAGAAGTACTAATTCTAATTTGTTTTGAAATAAGTGCATCAGTTTGCTTTATTTAGTTCACTTAGTTATGTTGTCTAATTTATTTGAACTGATTTTAGGGAACCAAGTGGCAAATAGAATTCTGCTTATAACCGTACTTATATTTGTCATGGATCATCAAACGACAAACCTTGTGCGTTAAACATGAGATAATACTTGATCATAAAATTCTTCATGTCGAACCGAAAGGACTTAGGCTTAATTCATTAGAGAATTTGGAAATCCGAAAAGCGGCGAATTCAAAGAAAAACTTTGTCAACGAACAGATAGATGTAAATAACTCCCTCCTTCTTAATATATTGTTCTAGTTATAAGCGACGTCAATTTGTAAACTTTGTTATAGTAATACACCTGAAGATGACTGAAGAGTCGAAACGCGTAGTGTAATAAAAAATAAACAAATTTTGTGAAAATTACCAAGTGTTTTTTATTTAAAATATTTTTTAATAATGTTTCACCAAGTGCCAACCACTCAAACAGTTAATAATACTTGATTGCTGGAAATAAATCGTGGTATATGAACTTTTATTACACAAGTGTCATATGAGAAGCTTTTTGTATTTAGTGTTGAATACATATTGAAGGTATTATTTAATACTTGTAGATAAAAAGCTCAATAGCATTGCAATTTATTTATTTAATATGCACCACTTAATGGGGAAAAAAAAATACATCATTAATTTATATATGTATATTAAAAATTGCAAATTACATTAATTCATACTAATCCAGTTAAATTAATTAATTAATTTTCAATTTACTGATATGATTAAGCAATTACAAAAGGTAAAGATATTAATACAATTAAGTTATTATTTTTATTACTTAATTTAAAATAAATTGTAGTGTACCTAAATATTTTTTTTTACAATACATGTACTATAAGTTACATATTAATGACAAAATTGCACAGTGGTTTACATGGTTACATTAGGAGTTTAATATTTACTTACTGTCCACCGTGAACAGTAAGTAAATATTAAATAACAAGGTTATGTATATTTTGACAATTTGACAGCTATCAATTTTGAAACCTATTTTTCTTTTCCTTCTATTTGTGCAAGTATTCTAAAAATAGCTTACTACTGTAAGTGATTTTTTTAGATCGCGAATTTATTTATTTGTCAAACATTTTTGGAAAAGATAAGTTATTTTACAAATTCGTGAACTGTCAGGACAATGATAATGATAAATAAAGCAGTAACCATAATTGAATATTAAGTTTCAATGAGAAAGAAGATAATTAAATACAAGAATTCCTGGAAGAAACAACGGCGAAGCCCTAAAAATCCCGCGTCATTTAATTTCGAAATAATTACAAGTAAAGATAAGGTTTCCGACCATTCTACCGCTGTTTTAATTAACTAATTAACACTGTAAATGTAACCAATACATTGAGATAACGTTACGATCGAAGTAGGCATATTACAGCCTGTTGCAGACATATGCGACTGAACGTTGAGTGTTTGCAGAATAATTGAAAAACGATTTGAATGAAACGTTACCAACAGATGTTCAGATGTCTGTTCGTTGTTCAACTGTCCATCGTTCAACTGTTCGCGGTATTGACAGTTGTTGGCTGACAGTTCTGTCAATGTCAGATGTGGTATTTATTGGTACATTATACGATAATTTTAGAACGACACCGATTGAATAAAAGAAAATTGTTTCTCTACGATTATTATAGAATGTCATTCTTATATAATTTTCAATTATAGAATGAATACATTCGGCAAAACTGCGGAATTATTCTACAGCTAATGATGGAATAGCTAGTGCTGTCATCAATTTATTAATTGGAGAGAAATAAGATTGCAAATTCATTTTCAAAAAATGTCATTGCAGCTTACCTTATATGTTTATATTTAATAGGTCGTTAATATCCTGTATAATATAATATGAGGTAAGTGGCTCAGTGGTATCGAATAGGCTTGTGGATTTGAGAACCTGGGTTCGATTCCCACAGCCGACAAACAATTTTCACCACATTAAAAACTATCCCTGCTGCTTTCCCTTTACTAACATCTTTAGGGCCGTGATTTGACAACTGGTAACCGCATTTCACGCGCATAAATATATCACTTACCAAGATCTGCTACGGCAGAATGCCACGCCCAGTAATGGGTAAAAGGCATGATGATATATTTATTTTATTATAAATATAATTTTAGTTAAACTTCTTTTTTGTTATAAAATAAAAAATAAATATATCGTCACGCCTTTTTCCCATTACTAAATGTGGCACTCTGCCATACCAGATCTCAGTAAGTGATATATTTATGAGTATACGATTACCAGCCGTCAAATCACAGCCCCCAAAAATATTAGTGAAGGAATTATATTTTCTTAAAATCAACTAAATTTATAGACGTGAGGAAATATAGTCGGCACCATATTTAAAATGGCTATTCCGAACTCCTGAAACTGTCACACTCGCCTAGAGCTCGTGTTACAAACTTTCCACTCGTGCTGAATATGCCTCATTCCAAACTTATTACAGAATATACTATTAATTTGCATATGGTAACAGAGAATAAATAACAAATTAATATATACTTAGTTAAATATAATTTATTTGCGTAAAGTAATAATAAAAAGAGCATTTCTAGCGTTATACTTGATTTTCAAAATAATATATGCAGCCGAAATAAAAATAAGAACGTAGGTAATTACTGCAAATGTCCATACCACATAAATAATTTGTTCAATTACAGTACCAAGTTCCTTCGCAATTTTTTCCATTTTACACACGCAACAATACCAGTTTTTGCTGGTAAACCAGCCTTATATCCTTCAATAACAAGATTTATTCAACGGAAACAGAAAATTTACAGCCTCACTTAATATTTACACTTTTTCATTGAAGCGGTAATCAAAAAATCCTCTCAAAAATCGTAAGATTTATCGCGCGTAACGGTCGGCGATTGTCAACTGTTTACTGTTTTGGTGCACAAATCCGCCGCGGATGCGAAGGTCGCTAGTGTCACTCCAGAGCGCCAATTATTGATAAATGGCGGAGAAATGTTGAAATGTACCGTTCGATTCCGCGCGGCTGCTTTTTGTTTTGCGTTTTTGTTTTGTTTGCTGTTGTGTTGTTTTGTTAGTAACCGCGTGCTAGGATACAATGACGCTATAAATAGCAAGTGTTCGGTTAGATAGATGCCTGATGTTCAGACTGTCAGATTTCAGGACGGATTCCATGTTTGAATTATCCAGTCAAACACTACTTCAAGTGGATTTAATTCCTACTTGCCACTTCATGTTCATTAATACAAAAAATGCCATTGTTTTTACATCAAAATGAATCTAACACTATTTGACAGAATATTTCTTAAGTTACAATACTTGTATAGTCCTTCTAGAGTATGAAAGTTGACGTTTAAATTATTATGATTGTAGTGTCTTTTCATAGGAATCAAGGGTCGGTTTCCAGGTTTACTGAAAACGTTATAAGGATCGACTGACGTTATACATTTTGCTAAAACTTAATAAAATCATAAAAAACTGATGCAATATTTAAATGGCAATTTAAAAATAATGGCATTGAAACACAAATCTTATATAAGAATATTGAATAATAGCTATATTTACTATATACTATGTAAATGTAGCAGCATCCAATGTCATTCAACTAGTTATATTTTTTTATGACGTCAGTCCATCTGTATAACGTTTTCAGTATACCCAGTCAAATCTTTTATTTGTAAATTCCAGAAAAACATTAGCATTTCAATGTGCTGTAAAATATTTGTCAAGTGTTACCTACTACATTAGAGTATATTAATCTAAATTAAAAAATTAGCATGTTTCAGATTTCTCAAAGTAATTCGATGCAATATCTTGCATATTTGAGAATACAACAATTTTAAATGCGCTTTCCTAATTCTTGCTAATTGTTATTCAAAATATGAAAAATGTAATGAATATTAATGAAGAGAATACGTCAAACTAGGGACATTTGGTGTTGTCCCCCACGTCGCAAATAGCATAAACGTCCCTATATTATAACTAATGATACTGGAGGAATGTTAGTGATGTCACTCAACGGAGCATTTCACAACAAACTTCATGTGCTAATTGCGAACCTAATATCTTTGCAACCAGATGCAGCAGATCCTGCTTCGTTCTGGACACATCAGGCGCCCCTTACATTGTGATCGAGACAGCCATGAGTGACAGAGATGCAATGTTTTGTCCAGGGGAGAATCGTCCAAACGAAAATTTCATTACATAGTACGACAAAATTGTAATTTTATTTTTGTAATACAACTAAAAGAGAATTTGAGAGCCCGGGTTCGAGTCCTACAGTTGACAAACTATTTTCAAATTAAAATTATTTTTAGTTTCCTGACTTATTATATATAAATAAAATAAATTAATATATCATCACGTCTTTTACCCATTACTTTTATCAAATCACGGCCCCCACAGATGTTAGTGGAGGGGTAACCACAGGAGTAGTATAAATGTGGTGAAAATGTTTGTCGGCAGTGGGAATCGAACCAGGGTTCTCAGGATTCACAGGCCGGCACGATAACCACTGTGCCACCTACTCCATAAATAAAGTAAAATGGTCAAATCTACTCTTCTAGAGGTTATGTCTTAAAAATTAAGCAAGATATGAAGATGCGCTTAACGGCATTGGATTCCTCGTATCCGAATTGACTTGTACACATATTTTCAGCAATTTTTTTATTTTTGATATTTTGATCAAAACTTCCGATATACACAAATTTCTAAGGCCGATATATTCAAAACTAAAAGAGATACGAACTCAGGGATTTCACCATTAGATTCTGCGCGTCGAAATACGTATGTATGTAAATTTTCAGTATAATATTCGGATGAGAAAGATTTTTAAAGCAATAAGTCTAAAAATGGCTTAAAATCGAAAAATCTTAAGGGGTACTTAAGAAATTTTCAAAAAATCAAAGTCGCTGAAAAAATGTTTACAAGTCAATTCAAACACGATAAATTCAATGCCGTTGGGCGCATTTTTATATCTTGTTTAGTTTTTGAGATATAGCCTCTGGAAAAGTAAAATTTTGTTCTAAATTCATCTTGTTATGACCATTTACCGCTAACTGCTCTATATGTCAAAAACAAGCCTAGATACGGACCTGGAAAATGCACCATTGTTTAATCATAATTTTCTGCGTCAATATACATTTTTTTTATTGATATAAATTGAAAGATAAATTCGGATAAAGCGGATTAAAATACTCGGCCTGTGATCTCGTATTTCAAACAACCGCTTCGTCAAATAAAGCATCACTTTCCTGACTTATTATGTAATATACTATTATTTGAAGTAATGTGAAATATAACAAGTACATGATATATGCCCAATATAGATTTTAAGAAATATATATGATCTTATAAAAAAAAAATGTAACATACGTGTGGCAATATACTATTTTATGAGTGAGATTCGAACTTGAATTCTTCGGATTTGAATGGTATAACACTACCGTACTATCGAAAATATTTATATTTGTTCATTTCGCACATAAAGTACAAACAAAAAAAAACAATCTTCGCTTATCAATACATCCAAGAGTGTACTTCCTATATTTGTATTTGAAGTATTTTAGTATAAAATAATTTGCGAATGTTTGAAAACGAGGAAAATACAATCAATTTTTATGCCAGATCAAGATCATGTAAAATATCTTAGATGTACTATTTGTATAAGGATGAGTTGCTATTGGGTAGATCAAAATTTCACCATGAGTGACAGTTGACAGTCCCTCCTCCCTCAAAAGAGGATATAAACCCACCAATCATCCCCAAGCACCAGGATTTCCAATGTCTTGCAGATATCAAGAATGCCTTGCACCTGTTGTTTCTGTCACGTGTTTTGTTTTTCTGTTACAATGCTCCCCTTCATTTGTTTGCTTGTTTCATCAAGGCTACCTTTGATGTGACAGCTCCGTCTTAATATACAACCGGTTCTGCTTCCCGATTCGTTAGCGATGCAATGCGAATTTGTTTTGAAAACATTTATATTTCGACTAATTATTTGGCGGAAGAAAAACCGTTTTAATTAGCTTCTTTTAAAAATACATCGAATTAGTTAGTTTGATACTTCTCGAGTTATTGCATCACTATTTACAAAAGAAGAGCGTTACTATAAGGCGAAAACTGCTCATAAATGCGTTGTGTATTTTATGCATTTTTCCAAATAAAAACGATGAACGACTTTATTAAATGAAATGTCCTTCCAGTTGATATATAGGTCTAAGTACAAAAAGTGCATCCAATATAAATGTTACTTTAAAAAATCTAGTATTCCATGCAAGAATTTGCAACACATAAAAATAAACCTTCTTGATTCACAGCATTTTTAAATTTCATCTCAGACTGTCAATAAAAGATTTATAGAATATTGAATCTTACTACGTGAGCAGTTTACAAAAAATCATCCTGAAATATTTCATCATGGACAAAAAATAATAAATATATCTATCATGGCGTTTGATCTCCCGTAGTTCGTAAAAAATCCGCGTTATAATTAACTGGCGCGTTAGGCTTGCTGCGGTCATAAAACGACCAAAGACAATATAAAAAATGAAATATAGTCTCCATTAATCACGGCCCATTACTATTAATTAAAGAAGAATGTTTTACGATCTATGCTAAATTTAGCACGGAGCTGTGTTAGCACAATTTGTCAGATAGTATTTATAGCTAGCAAACTAGTTTGCAAGTCTTGCACGACTGACAAATATATAGATATAGATATTTGCACCTGTGTATCTAGATGCTGATAGTGTTGCTTTATGTTCGCCGCGGAAAAATTACAAGTTGTAATTCTGTTACAGCGGATATTAATGCAGGCTGACTGATGGTGAGGTAATTAATCTTCTTTGGTTCTAGGATTTTTCAGAAGTTTATAAATGCTGCAAATTATCTTCGTTAGACGAACTGTTTTTTACACACTTGGTTTACTTTAATCAGTTCAGCAACTAATTGAAATGAACGCGCTGATTATTTCAAGTTCAATTTTATTCAGTAAAATGTATTTAGTTAGTCAAATATAATAGCTATATTCCATTTTCCACTTGTTTTACTTAAATCAGTTCAGATAAATTTGACACATGGCTAAATGAACTGAATTAAACAAACTGATGCACTTTTTGGGATGAATTACTTTAAAGTAAATTAGAATCTGTAATTCTAGTACTGGAAATAAAGTCAAGAAAGTAATTCAGCGAATTAAATAAGTGATCTGGTTCAGTAAATGTAAGTTAGATCTGATCTAAATGGCAAATGGAATATACCTTTTGTAGGTTATGTTCGTTTGTTTGAACGAAATTTAAATTTTACTTCTGATTTAAATAAATAAAAGAAAATCGAAGTAAAGCAACATACTATGACATTTACATTTCGGTTAACCATTTAATGCATTCCATTGATGTAAACGGGCATTACTTTTGTTACAAATAAAGAAAATTTGTAAACAGTTTTTATTGAAATTTATTAATTTAAAGTTAAAATGGAATAATAATCTGTATTAAACAAGATGTATGAATAGGTTTAGTATTATTATATGTAATATGGTTTCCGTGCTGTTTTCATTAGTAAAAAAATATTTCTTATTTTATACGCTTCAAATTTTATTTATTGAGGATAAACGGTATAATCTACAGGCCATCATCTAAATTGCTTGCTTGTCTACTTAAAATATTAATCATGCAAATTAGTTTTCTAAATGCAAAATTAATTAAGACATTACGAGAATTGGTTTTATAACCCTTGTCAAATAGATCTTATGTCCACAATAATTCAAAATATCTATGAATGTAAATTTCGTGAAATATTTCAACTAAAATTAATTGACCAATAAATTAAAAGAGATCTTTTGACAACACCAATTCGTCATACACTAAAATCTAAAAGATCTTAATATTTTCATAATCCTAAATCTCAAAATAATCCCATAGAAATATGACATAATCTTTCTTTATTTATTTATATTCTATACAACAGGAATTGGATTTCAATTACATCACAGGGTCCGGACTCATCGAGTTCATATATATTTAGCTTGAGCGGGATTCAAATTCTGGATCTTCAGATTAGAATTCCGTAACGCTATCCTCATCACCGTACTGCCGGACAACAACAAAAACTTGATCTAAATATTCTTTCAATAACAAATGATGGAATTATTAATTCGCGTAAAAATATGAAAAATGATTCCAGCACACAATGAATCAAGAATGCTGTGCACCACTGACGTTTCTCGTCGACGCAGCTGAGGTGCGCCTCGAGGACTAAGGGGTGAGAACGGGGTGTTTAGTCTGAAAGATTCTTACAACTTCTACACGCATCTTTCAGAACCGTACTAGAGATATTTAAATTTGAGACTTTTATTTCGCTTTGCAGCGATTGTAAAGTTTGGGATAAAAGATCATGCTTAAAGGTAATAAATATTAATGAGCACTAGAAATAAAAAGAGTTTTAGACGTAAAAGTAAAACGGTTGTTTGCATGAATAAGAATGAGAATTATTCTGAAAAGCTACGAGCAACTATTTGACTTAGATATTATGATTCACTTCACTTGAAAATTTGAAAGAAAAGTTCTATAAATATTATTCATCTCAACTTCATCTAATTCTTTTGTGATAGCTTTAAAATTGTAATTGGACGATTATAGATTTGTATAATGCCTAGAGCAGAAAGTAATGTATTACTGTTCGAGTAAGGACATTGATAGTTCAGGCGTAGCCGATAGGAGTAACCATGCAAGATCGATAAAAATGCTTTCTACTTGAAGTGCACACAATAAAAGAAAAAGAATCAAAAAATATCTTTTGGTAGGTACACCTTGTTTTAAAATTCTTTTGAAAACGTTGACAGTTTTCGTGTATTCATAGAAACGATGACTTACTGTATCAGAAAAACTTACTTTCTGCATGCTTTGTGACAAGTTTGCTTTACATTCACTAAATAAAAGCAGAAAAAACAACATTCTGTTTTAGTCCTAGAAATAGTTATTTGTAAGGGAAGAAAGTAAAACATTTCTTTCAGAAGGTTTCATTCCACCACTAACATCTTCAGGATCCGTGAATTGAAGGCTGGTAACCGCACTTCATGCGCATACATATATCACGCCCAGAAATTGATAAAATGCGTGATGATATATATATATATATATATATATATATATATATATATATATATATATATATATTTAATTTATGTACAACATGAATTTAATCCCGATAGGGAATTATACAATTCAAATTTTTCGGTTGCCATCTCGCGAGTAAAATATAATTTAATAATTTGTTATGTAGCGAACATGGTATAGCTTTACAGTTTGACGTTTATCAAGTGATCCAAACGTTAAACGTCAAACAAATATGGGGATCCACGGAGAGAAGTGCTGAAAGGAGACAGCAGTTGATCGACTCGACATGGTGTCACCTCGCTCTTTCTACAAATTTGTTGTTTCAACCAAAATTGTTTGGAGGGGGGACTGCTTCGAGTCTGCTGTATGTGACGTCAAAATTATAAGTCCTTATTACAGCACACAGTCCGGACTTACCGAGCCGCAGTGTTGTAGTTCTTAGGTTGGCTATCGTGGTACTACTAAATATTTATACAGTAAGTTGAAAAAATAATCAGTAATAATATAACAAGAGAGTGAGAATAAATTGAAAATAATTTGACAGATCTTTCGAAAACTTGTTTCCAGGCAATAGTCACGAAAGCCCGTAGGGCTTGAGTGGCTATTGCCAAATGGCAACAAGTTTGAGAAAGATACTGGAGAATTATTTTCTAATTTATCCAACTCTCAAGTTATATTTAATTAGATTATTTTTTGACTTAGATGTTGAGGTCGATTCATCCAACTTAAAAGATTTTGAACTGGGTTCATATCGATTGATTACCTATTAATGTATTCTTGGAAGTTGTTTCCAAAATTTGTTGGTGTATTTCTGTATTTAAAATACAACTAAATCAATTTTTTTCACACATTTTACTTGACAAGTTGACAGTTTTAAATAATTATTTGACAACTACCTATCATTTGTCACAAACATCTACAGAGATAATTCCCGGGAATAATCACAAGAGCTTAATTCTCAGTATAATAATGACAGGATTGGTTAAAACTCAGACACGTGACATACAATGAAGCATTTCATTGGTTTTGAGAAACGTCAAAAAATAATCCGTAAAAAAATTTGTCATTAAAACAAATTTGAAGGAGTGACGCAATTCTCCTTTATTTTTACTAAATGGAGGATAAAATAGCTAAGGCACTAAAAAAGCAGTTACTTAAATCTAATGTAGTAAACCGTGTGAATCCGGGCCTGTTTTTTACATTCCCTATCCCCCTGTTGTAGATTTCCCCAGGGTCCAAGCCTCCTCCCTAAATCTTGACTAATAGTAGCTTCATCTGCAGCCACTGTTTTAAATAACCATTCTTCTTCCAACCAATTAACCTAAACCGAACTCTCCTTCTGTCCCGCTCAAGACACATACAGTTGGTACCACTGTACTCTACAACAAAATACCAGCCTACCAACACGAAAGAGTCACGCATAAATTCCCTACGTCCATTAGGAAAAAACGCCAGAGAAAAAAATCGCCTTTAAGAAAAACAAATGGTTAATGCAGCGGAAATAAAACGGAAGATATTTCTGCTTCCGGATGATTCGATGTTCGTCTGTTAAACGGTACAATAGGCAATCAATAATGCTTTCTGATGACGAGGAACTGTGACTGTCAAGGAGATTACAACCTGGAAACCGATTTCTGAAAACGAAGGTTGTAGCCTTCTATCGTAATGAGATCGATACTTTTGGAACAGCATGAAATATTGCCAATTTTAGAATGAATAGAAAATTATTTTCTGTTGTTTGCCTCTTGTCATGTATTGTCAGAAAAAACAGACGTTCCTTCTTTTTCATTATTATTTTTTTTGTAAGCCTATACAAAAAGGATAACGTTTTTAATAATTGCTGTCATATGTCATTTCTTTCAAATATCAAGTAGTAAGAAGAAGAAGCTGAAAATGTGAACGCGATGAGTTGTAAGCCGGGTTCTAATTCCAACATTATTTCAATATAAAAAAAAAAAACTTCTCTTTTGTTCAACCGTCACATTCTGTTACAATATGACAAGTGATAACAAAAGAGAACATCTCTAAATTTAGTATTCACAATAAACAAAAATTATCATTTTATTTATGTATCAATAGGAATTATTTTGTTATTGTCCTAAGGCCAAAACGAAATGTTTAAGCCCGCCTTTTAGGGCTAAAATCAGGCAACGGGCCAGAAACGCTAATTTCACCCGTGGTACATATAATATTTTATGCACAACAAAATAACATTTAATTATATGTTCAAAAGAATACAATATATACATAGATTATATGTCAAAATGGGGTGGCTAGCTCAGTGTTATGAAGTCGGCTTGTGGATCCTGAGAACCCTGGTTCGATTCTCACAGGCGACAAACAATTTTCATAATTTCAAAAGCTACCCCTGTGGTTCCTCCACCACTAACATCTTTGGGGCCGTGATTTCACGATTGGTAACCGCACTTCACGCGCAAAATATATCACTTACCGAGATCTGCTTCGATAGAGTGCCACACCCAGTAATGGGTAGGAGGCGTGATGATATATTATTATTATATGTCAAAATGTCATTTTGCAGAATCAAGTATTCACAATAAACAAAAATTGTCATTTTATTTATGTATCCATAGGAATAATTTTTTTATGGACCTAGGGCTAAAAAGAATTGTTTAAACCCGCCTTTTAGGGCTAAAATAGATTAATTTCGGCCCAGTTGTACATAAACTTATTTTTGACCAAAAAGAAATTAGCATTTATGAAAGATGTGATTTGACAGATAATGACCGTACTTTAAGATTACAATAAAACAGATATATTAATATTATCAAGAAAGATCTGCAATTTCAGTGCAGTCTCACTTAGAACCGAGTGAACAGCATGAAGATAAAACTATAATAATATATCATAAAAATGTGTAACAAATATGCATGATTAAACAGCTCTAAAAAGTTTGAGAACTTTTATTGTAATATATGATTATAGTTGACAATCCTGTGATTACTAACAATTATAATTTTCAATCAAGAAGTGATATGAAAGTGACGCAAAGAAAACAAATAAAATTTTATGAATGTTTTACTTCTTAAGCAGTAAATCAAGATATGGCAGTTTCTTAATCAATATCTTTCCTTAACTATGTATTTCACACTTTATACATTAATTTATACCTACTACCATACATAATTTATTACCGATAGAGCACTAGTAATCCAAAGTAAAAATACCTTTTAACGCGGACGTAAATAAACCGAGTTACCTAACACCAATTACCTATAACAGTAACATATTCATTTCATCTGTGGAAACATGTGTTCATTCTTTCAATAAAACATTTCAAAGCAAAATGCAGTTAATTAGAAAAAATATATCGACAGTAAAAGAAATAATAAAATGCCTTACCTTTGATAGTTGTTTCTGAAGTTTCATCAGAGTTTGTTTGTCTCGAAGTTCGGTGATTTTTGCAGCTTCCAAAGCTTCTTCCAGTTCCAGGATTCTGGCTTCCAGACTCTCCTGAAAACAAAACACATAAATATGTTTTTGAACATCTGAGCACAAAAATACGTTATACATTTGATCTTTTATCAGTACGAGACATAAACATGAAATATGGTTATTGTTTATATTTGCTGAGAAATGACAGCGATGAAAATTGTTTGGTATTCTCAGAAGATCTTGATCATGATAGAATTACTGCAGACAATATTAATTTTTAACATTTTGTGCACTTAATAAATAAGATAATGTTTTTAATAAATGTTGAAAATGTAGACAGGTTACAATCAATATTAAAGTTGAAAAGACATCGAATTGAATTATAAAGAGAAAAATTGGGATACTGCCAGGATTAGAATCTGGGACCTTTGAACTCCGGTCATATACTTTAAACCAACTAAGCTACGGTGGCACTGAGATTAAATATGATTTTATTCAAATTTTACTCTCTATTTTGTTATGTGTCATAGGTAGCTTCGATCCCGTAACTCTTTCATATACTGAAAGACTTGATACGAGAATCGTTTGCAGTGACACTGTTATTTAAGGAAAATATTTAGCAACTGAAATGTAATTAGTATTTTAAGTAAATATATAACAATTGATGAAATCAAATTGAATTATGAAGAGAAAAATTGGAATAAAATCAGATTTGAATTCAGAGCGGCAGTAGATTAATTGATTTAGAGCATAGATCCAAGGTTAAAATCCTGGTGGTGTCAAAATTTTTCTCTTTATAATTGAATTTGATTATTTTTTATTTTATTTTATTTTTATTTATTTATTTATTTATTAGCTTGGCTAATACATAACATTGAACAAAATTTAAACTCAAATATATCCATTATTAAGTATTTTCTTAAAATACTAATTAAATCTAGAGAAGGCATGATAAAAGTTGAATCATTATAAGTTAGCCAGTAATAGAAATATCCATATCTCGTCGATTAGTTTTGAAAATACATAATTTTGGGTATTGCGGAAATTACATTTACGAGTATGTTCGCCTAAAGTTAGAAATATTTTAAAAAGTTAAATGTCTCGGTGACCTACAAGTTGGACTTATTCTGTAAAAAATTTGGTTGAAATCAGTTTAAAACTGTAGAAGTTCAAGGAACGGAAAAAGAGCGAGCGACCGAGTGAATGATTGTACAGAATGTCCCACGAAAACTGTGCCATAGCCACATAGAAAATAAGTTTTTGATTATCATTATTTCCCTACAAATATTTAACTGAATGTTTAGAGTATTAAATTTTGCTTCTAAATCAGTCTAAATAATGCATTGTATTTATTTAATTATTGTTAAAATCAAGTTTAAAATATGTAAGTTATACGAGTAGTTAAACGTTTGTTTGCATTTGTTCCAGTTTGATGACTAACTATGTATATAATAGTAAATTTTTGGCAACTTTAAAAATTACTTTTAGCAGTAATAGAATAAGTAAAAAGAATATTGTTAATTGATTTAGATGCAGCATTTAATTCTTTACAACTTTTATTTGAAACATTTTCCTGCAAATTTATCAGGAAAGCCTTGCTACTGGAAAATATACTTCCCAACTTAATTCTGGCCACCAGTATGCATACTAAAATAAAATTTGTCATCTAGAGACTCTGTTCAGGATTTCTAAATATATATATATATGTTTAATTATTCATTTATGGGATAATGGCTCAGTGGTATCGAATCGGCCTGTGGATCCTAAAAACCCTGGTGCGATCTCCACAGCCGACAAACATTTTCACCAAATTAAAATTACCCCTATGGCTCCCACACCACTAACATCTTTGAGAGCCGTGATTTGACGACTTCACGCACATAAATATATCACTTACCAAAATCTGCTTCGACAGAGTGCCACATCCAGTAATGGATAAAAGGAGTGATGATATATTTATTTATATTTTAATTATTCTCGAAAATACAGACATCGTATCAATGATCTGAATTACCACACTACGGCTAGGTGAGTTCAGACCCTGCACTGTAATTGGTATTAAGTTCCTGTTGTACTGAATAGCATAAATAAATCACTTAAGCCTGTGAACAAATTAAAATCAGGTGCTTTGATAGTCTGAAGAAAAAGTAATTGTTTTTATCTATTTGATTTCCCTTAAAACGTGTGTGAACTTTTAATAAAACAATAAAAGGACAAATTTAAATATGTTCTATTAATTAACACAGATAATAGAAATGTATTCATACATTAATCATTTATTAGCTGTAGACAGGTGTTCTATAGATAGACAACAACAGTTACATAATATTAATTCAAGGACTGACTCAATAGATTTAAACTTTGATATCGATCTATAACCTTACCACTAATAATATAATACAGATTTAAATATCTGTTTGTAATTATTTAAATTAACTTCCTCAATAAAAATAATTGTTTGGAAGTAATAAATTAAAACAAATAATCTATAAGTTCAGTTTCAAATTAATCATTGTCAACCTGAGGTAATAAATCGTTGAAATTTTTATCTTTGAAAATTTAATAACAGATTCAAACTTCGTTGTATATCAGAATTAACTTCAAAGACTTCTAAAATTTCCAAAGTTAACGAAATTTGTTACTACTTCCGCTAAAGATTTAAAGCCAAACTTGCAAGCTTCGAAAGTTAAAGATTTTATTATTTTGACAGCAACGTTGAACAATTTCTCAAGTTTTGTTTGCTTTGAAAGAAAACAGATCACTTCGGATGTTTCCGGAGATTTTCGGCGAGGGTTTGATTACTGATCGGGGTGGAAGAAAACCGTGGTGGTAAAGTATTTACTGGAGATAATTAAAATAATGAATGGCGAAGTTTTGACGTAATGAAATGTTAATGCCAGGATCCGAGTGGGCCAGGGGACTTGTCTTTACTGGTTTTCTTTATGGTAATTTGATTTTATTGGGAAAACGGGATCTTTGAATGTATAATGTCATTGCTTGATGTGATTTTAGGAAATACTTAGGTTTTATAACCTTTGTTTTATTAGTTCCTACTATATAATTTTACGAGTAATACTATTACTAATCCAGAATAAAGTAGTTCGCAAAATACATTTTTTTTAGTTATTTTCCTTTTTAATAGTTGTTTGCATTTCAAGGGAACAAAGAATGATACTGTCTTTACGAGGTATACATTATAATTTTTTTCATTATCTATTCTATCAAAAAGTATTTTTTTTAGAAATTAGAAATTTAGATTAGGTTCATTATTCTTTTGACAGATGTCATTTGGATGCCACTAATCTCAAATCATACTGTTGTTTTCCAGTTACCATGGATATGGCTTTACTATCTTTCTCTAAGGAATAACTTGGGAGGAAATTACACTACTCGTATACTCCAGAGGTATACGTATGATTTTTCTATGACCATTGTTCTATGTCAAATATCTAAGATTGTCCTGAGGGTTCCTATGAAACAACCATAAATAAGGAAGGAAACAGTTACTTTCTTCCCGAGGAGAAAAATGTTATTTCCTCCCTCTGGGAGAGAATTATCTACTTTCGGCTCACATACGAGAGAAGAAAACTCTACTTTCGTTTAAGGTCTTAGAAAAATAAATACTTTCTTCCCTAGGGATGAAAAGTATAACTTTCTTCTCCCATTTGAGGAAAGAAAGTTTTACTTTTTGACGGGGTCGTAAAAAATAGTTATTTATTATTATTTACTAAGGGAAAAAAGCAAGGCATTTCTTCTCGAAGGTGCCGTTTCATTTCCCGAACAGAAGGCGAGGAATATAAAGCACTTGAAAAAATACTGATACTTTTTCCACAAGATATTGTCGTACATATATTTTCTTCATCACCCCATTAGAAAGTAAAATTTTCAGAGATAAACATGAACTTTAGATAAGATTTATTATTCTCTTGATAGATGTCATGTCACCTGGTTGTTACTAATATCAAATCACACTGTTGGCTTTACTTTCCTTTTCTAGAAAAAAAAGTTTTATCAGAAACTATTAAATAATACCCTCATTATGTATCTAATTCTAAATACATAAAGTTGCTGATATTACACTAGTGTAGTATGAAAGTTCATATTCCACATCCTATTTTCAACCAATAGAAATCAAATATTTTCTCATGTTGCCATGTGATTTGTAGTTTGTCAATCCATGACATTATTATTGTTCCGTATACTTAAATAGTTGTAAATAAAATATAGTATTTGACTCACATATAATGTTTATATTTGTTAAATAATATACTATTCTTTCGCACGGATGAAAAGTTTAACATTTTTTTTTTTCAAATTAAGGAAAGAAAATTTCACTTTCTGACAGGGTTGTGAAAACATGACTTATTTGCTACTTTGGAAGAAGAATATTAAAATAAAACTTGTAATCACGGAAGAAATGGTAACAGAATGTTAGTTCTCATCTTAATTTTTGATTCAATGCTCCTATTAACGACAACAAATTTTTGCTTCTTCGTTATCTCAAAAATTTCCATGGAATTTTTAATAAATTATCTACATTAAAATAAAAATATTACATAATGTCCTTAATGAGCAGTTTAGGAATGTCTAAAACGCTACAGAATCACATGCAACAATTTTAATGAAACCGACAGAACCATTTAAATATTTCAGAGTTCCAATTGACAAAGATTCGCTGTTGATAATGTCATCCCGCAATTAGAGTGATTAAAATGCTTGATGGCTCCGCGGAGCATTCCCACAGAACAAGGAGAAACGTCTATCCTTGAGGAATGCGAGGAAAACAAACAAAATAACGCGATTTTACTGCGTGTGTGTGTCGGACTACGTGCATAGTTTTAGCGGAGAATCTCGGCAATCAAAATAAAATACTCGACTGTGACTTCAAAGCGAAATGACCTGGTAGATTGTTATGGAATGAGAAAAGTTTTTTAATCTGTTTGACATTGTTGGCAGGTAGGTTTTTTGTAATTTTATACGAGATATTATAGTACTACAAAAGTGAAATTTGATGCATTTATTCGTCAACAATTTTTTAGTAAAACCGAATTTATTTCAAACTTATGTAATTATCCTCCTGTGTCGTGTAGATTCATAAGTTTTGTAGATCTGTAAATCAGTAAATGATGAAAAAAAATCGCAATGGGACTTATGACTATGAAATATTTTCTACTTATTAACAAATACTGATATGGGGTAGCTAGCTCAGTGGTATCGAGTCGTTATGTGGATCTTGAGAGTCTCGGTTCGATTCCCACAGCCGACAAACAATTTTCACTACATTAAAATTACCCCTGTGGCTCCCCTGCACTAACATCTTTGGGGGCCGTGATTTGACTGCTGGTAACTGCACTTCACGCGCATAAATATATCATTTACCGAGATCTGCCTCGGCAGAACGCCACACCCAGTAATGGGTAGAAGATGTGATGATATAGGCATCTATAAACTTGTAGGTTTATCCCAGATTTCCATTAAAACCAGTCAAAATTGTGATTTAAAAATCATCAAAAATGACTGTAACTCAAAAACTAAACAAGATAAGAAGATGCGCTTAATGACATTAGATTTCTCGTGCCTTAAATTACACACAACCATATTTTCAGAAATTACTAGTGGAATACTGTGTAAATATATCCATTTTTGGTAACATATCTAATGATTTATAAATAAAATAAATATAAATAAATATATCATCACGCCTTTTACCCAATACTGGATGTGGCACTCTGCCGAAGCAGATCTCAGTATGTGATATATTTAAGCGCGTGAAGTGCGGTTACCAGCAGTCAAATCACGGCCCCCAAAGATGTTAGTGGAGGAGGAGCCACAGGAGTAGTATTAATGTGATGAAAATGTTTGTTGGTTATGGGGATCGAACCAGGGTTCTCAGGATCCACAGTCTGACTCAAGAATAGGAGAATTAATTATGAAGGGCATTTCCTATGAATCAGAGGTAGTTAAACAAATGAAAATCACTTAAAACAAATAAATCACGTTAGTCATACACACGATAAATCAGCGTTAAGAAATCACAAACGAAACGTACGTCATAGTTGGTAACATTGCGTGTTGGGTAACGTCTTGTTCATCCCCTGAACTTATGTACGTTTCGCGTGCCAACATAACGACGCTAAAAACCCCAAACATAACGCAAACTTAACGCATGGTTCGTGTTAACAACGCAGCGCACAATGCACTGACTGCAACTAGAACGTAGCGTAAACGTAAGGTAAAGCTACTGCAAAGTGCAAACATCCGATGAATTATGACCTTGGCGTTTTGAAACCTATGAAGCGTACTGAATACACTGGGATTGCGAAAGTTTTGCTATGAAATATTGTGCTGCATTGTAGGGAAATGCAATTTATTTAAAGAGTTATTTATTGTGGAGATAACTTTTGCTCTAGCTTACTATAAGTGAGATAGTTCAAGATCACAGCTTGGGCACGTACGAAATTTCGCAATAGTTCAAAGACTTAAGCCTGAAGCTGTAATCATTAATAACGTGATTTATGCATTCATTATTAATAGATTCATTAGAGTAACTTAAATGCTATTGTACTGATTGAGGAACAGATAAACTGGGTAGAAAAATGTTTTAAAGTGAATAATCTTTTTTTTTTCACGATGCTGCTAAAATAGTTATTCATGTACCAAGGGTGAAAACAGGCGTTTCTGGCCCGTGGCATGATTATTAGCAAGAGGAGCAAAGCGCCGAGTGCTAATAACGTGCTCAGGGTCAGAAACGCTAATTTCACCCATGGTACATACAATATTTTATGCACAACAAAATAACATTTAATTACATGTTCAAAAGATTAAAATATGTAAATAGGTTATATGTCAAAATGATATTTTGCAGAATCAAGTATTCACAATAAACAAAAATTTTCATTTTATTTACGTATCTCTAGGAATTATTTCTTTTTGGCCTTTGGAAAGAAGTATTTAAGCCCGCTTTTTAGGGCTAAAACACTTGCTTTTCAGCCCGGTTGTGCAAAAAAGAACATTTTCTTTCACCAATGGAAGATGTTGGCGGTAATAGCTCAGTGGTATCAAGTCAGCCTGTGGATCCTAAGAACCCCGATTCGATCCCCACAGCCAACAAAACATTTTCACCAATTTCAAATTACCTCTGTGGCTCCCCTAGCACTAACTTCTTTAGGGGCCCTGATTTGACGGCTGATAACGCGCATAATTATATCACTTACCGAGATCTGCTTCGGCAGAGTGCCACACCCAGTGATGGGTAAAAGACGTGATGTAATATATTTATTTTATATTTTTTAACAATACTCTAAAGTATTTCTATTACTCAAAAAGTCAAAATTCTATTAGCTGCCAGACTCCTATTTGTATTTATTAGACATGTCAAACAGTACTTCCGCCTTTACCTAGCGTTGTGCCAACTATGCAATAAAAAGTTCTCCGGAATTGTATTGCCAACTGAAACAGTTCCTTTTGATCACTCTGTAGCATCACTATGCTAGCGAGAATACGTTATTCTAATGCCAAAACAGAGAAAAAATAATTATCCGAACAAAACCTCTTGATATTTTCATAAAAAAATTAGTATTCGTAGAAACTGTAACTTTGTAATAAAAGTAGATACATTTTCGGAATTGTTGTAAGAAACTATCAGCAATAATATTGATGGAATAATAAAAATTACTACAATAATATTATTTGAACTTTAGAAGCACTAAAAGCCAGTCTAGTAAAAGAATAATTTGATTATTTCAAGTGCTTGTTCATCCTCTTTACCCACTTTCCACTTACATAAAAGTAACTGCTTTCGAAGAAGAAGATTAAAATTTTATATTTACAGTCAATAAACCAACAAAGCTCGCAATAAAACTAAAATTTCACATTTTGACAACGCCAGAATATGAGCCTAATTTATATCCAAATTTCATCGATCAGTTCTCATTTTCTGCCATAAAATTTCATTAAAAAACGAAGCACTTGACATAATGTAAACACGCTGACAACTTTTTTATTACCCATCTTTTAAGAAAGATTTGGAAATTCTTCGAACGAAGAGGCATAAGAAATTCATTACAGAAAGTAATCACAGATAAGTCTTCGTAAACAATGTAAGTTCTCCCCTAAAAAACAGGGAATGTAATTCATATCCGATCACCGCGTGAATGAAAATTTCTCTGACAGATACAGGCCAATCTAGAAGGCGAATTTTCACTTTGACCACTATAAGAAAGAAAATATCACAAACGGAATGAATAAACAACATACTGATTAAACAAATACTCTTGAAGATAAGATAAACTTTATGAAGAAAATTTAAAATAAAAAAATATATACGAGGGCAGGGTGAAAAGTCTCTGAAAAATAAAACAGATGACGCCACAATCGCAAATCTTATGTGACTTTAACTAGAACGCATTAAAATTTTCAAACTGATATGTCATTCAGTTCTGTTTTGACACCCATCGAAAGCAAGCAACCTTGAAGATTTTTGAAAACATGGAAAAAAGTGAATTTCGCGTCTTGATTAAACATTATTTCTTGCGTGGAAAAAACATTACGCAAACCAAAGCATCGCTTGTTAATCATTATGAGGACTCCTCACCATCGATTGGAACGATTCACAAGTGGTTTACTGATTTTCGTTGTGGTAGTATGACCACAAAGGACGCCGAACGTTCTGGTCGTCCAATTGAGGTTACAACGCCAGAAATCGTCGTTAAATCCATGATATGATATTGGACGATCAGCGAGTTAAAGTGCACGAGGTTGCTGAGGCTATGAACATATCAACCGAACGGGTAGAGAACATTTTGCATAAATTTTTGGATATGAGAAAGCTATCTGCCAGATGGGTACCGTATTTGCTTTCTGTTGACAACACGCACCGGCACACAGGTCCCAGTCGCAATGGCAAAATTGCATGAATTGCGCTACGAATTGGTTCGTCATCCACCATATTCTCCAGACTTGACCCCCTGCAATTTTTATCTATTTCCAAACTTGAAGAAATGGCTCGGCGGAAAGATATTTGGCTCCAACGATGAGGTCATTGCTCAGACAAATGCTTATTTTGAAGGATTGCCAAAATCATATTATTTGGAAGGGATCGAAAAATTAGAAAAATGTTGGACTTCTCACCCTGCCCTCGTATATCAACACATTTTTAGATGATTCTCTTGGTTCTCACATATACATAATATATTCTCACTTATATAATTAGTTTGCCAGGTAACAAACAGTGCTTGACATTTAATTATTATTGTTTTAGCTGTCACTTTTAAGATTTAGTAATGAAAATAATGATTAAATTGACAGAATTACTTCAAAAAATTTTACACAGAATTACTTTTAAAAATGCAACCAATAAGCACGCGACCTCTTAGATTTTCTCTAGCTAGATTAATATTTTCAAGCATTCAATTTTTTTCTTGTAGCAAAATCACTGGAAAAAACTGATAATATGTAAAACCCTTCATCTTATGGACTCGTTGCTATGTAAAATAATCATTTATTAGTAATAAAAGAAAATCATGATTTCTTTAACCTAAATTGTAGTGAATTTAATTAGAGGTCTATTCGGAAACAGGCAAAATGGCAATACACCATTCTCCAAAATGTCGGCAAAGTGCGTAAACGGAGTTTATTATCCGCTGGCAGTAAAGCAGCGAAGGAAGTTACACTTTTCGCATAACAAGATCGTAAAAGAAAGTTTAACACGTTTTGCTTCACGCTCCTCGAGTTTTTTACGCGTAATCAATACCATTTTGTACAATGCACTCCAAGGATCGTATTTTTAAAGCAACTGCATTGAGTTAGCATATAAATTTACCGTTTGAAAAACGTTGTCTGGTTTCGTTGAGGAATTTTTGTACAGAAAATGTTGGCGCGGACATAAATTGTTGCATTGTTGGAATAATATACGACTGTGAGAATTTGTATTTTCTAGCGGATTTCATAATATGATAAACGGTTGATATTCTCTATACAACGGTTTTAAATTTATTAGTTCGCTTGGATAATATAATACTGTACTGAATGTAGATTTTATTCTTTTTCATAAAATTCACAAATAGATACATATACACTGCTTGTTCCATATAGATAGAAATGTACACGGTTCACATGAGAAATTAGTTTTTTACAAATCAAAAGAGTCCAGCAAACAATTATGGCATTTTCACAATAACTATTTATGTATTAAGAGCATAATCTTGATTATGCCCGTGGTACATACATTTTATTTTATTTTGAGCCTCGAAATTAAAAGATTCAGTCAGTAGGTATTCGTTACCGTTTTGCAGGCGTTGTTATTTTAGGTATGCTATGCTATGGTTTGTTGTGTTACCATATTGTTTGATTACTAGCACATTTTTTTTTTAATTTATTGTAAATAAATATGTAAGATATCAATAATTATTCCAACGAAATATTGGATGAATTTTAAACTGCACAGGGAAAATGGGTAACACAAAAGTCAAAATAGTTTTACCGATAAAAGTTCAGCCCAATTCTCAAAAAAGTTTAAGCAAATCCTGAATTTTGGTTTAGGACTATAATAGCCATATTACACCCACTTTTAAGGGCCAATAAACAAATTTATGACGGCTGGTAACCACATTTAATGCGCATAAATATATCACTTACCGAGATCTGCTATAGTCTGTTTTTTTAACCAGGAGTAATTTAAATTTTAACCGCTAAAACTGACGCTTCTGATTGGCTAGTGCTTCGTTCAGTTTACACTGTACATAGATTTTACATTTGATTTATTAGAGCTGTCAAAGTTTTGAGGTTATCTGTTTTCTTGTTGGTTTTTTGCATTTCTGTGGCATTAACATAAATCAATTCTTTTAAGAACTAATAACATACGGAGTGACAAATTAGAGTTTATAATGTCATTTGTATTTTAAAATAAATTCCATGAGACTTAATCAGTGCAGATGTGTAAGAAATTTTTGTATTTCGCGCCAACAAAAATCTAGTAACTTTCCTTGGTAACTTTCTATAGTGTAAATCTGACTTGTGCATTTACTCCTCCTGGTTAAAAAACAGAGTATAGAGCAGATTGCCACACTCAGTAATGAGTAAAAGACGTGATAATATAATTATTTTTAATTTTTTTTCTTACATTTAATTAAAAATCAAAATACGTAAAACAAACATATTAATAAGATGAAAGTGTATGGCATCCAGAAAATAATTCTGTTCTAAGAAATAAATAGTAATAATAGTCAATAAGGTAATATTTATTTTATGAAAGTTCTCAAATATAACAAATTTCCTTTCACCATAATTTCCTGATAAGAATTGGTATTTAAGTTATCTAACTGCATAGTTCCTGCGGTTTAATTACAAAACATCTAAGAGTTCACGTCTCAGCAATTTATTCCTTGTTCCACTAGTTTACGTTTGTCTTTCGTTTCATTACTAGCAATATTCACATTAATCTCAACTTTCAAATTAATATTCTACTGTCTACACCGCTAAAACTTTGAGAACCCCTGATTTAACGTTAATTATAAACCCGCGAAGACGTTCTTGGCGTTGCTTTATTTATCTAGCAGTGAATTTTTCATGCCGATGCGAAAATAAAATGGGAGTCGTTCAAAAGAAGCTGGCTGAATTATTCTGTGAGTAAATACTTCGCTATTGAAAACTATGGAGTGTAAGGAAACGTTTGATTGAAATCAATTTCAGTAGGCCGTGCTTCTGTGAATCTCAGGCGGGTAAATATTTTATTGAGGGGTTGGTAAACATGAGTTGAGCTTCAGTGCTTGCTTAGGATTTTGATTATGGTTTGCTCCGGTAAGTAGACAGGAAATAGGAAATCGTATTTTGGCTTTTGATTTCTTTGCGTTCGAACAGTTTTCTAGTAAGCTGGCATTTGTATATCAATCATTTGTTTAAGACCAGTTTTCCAACCAGGTATTATGTTTTTGTTACTTATTTATTTGAAACTCTGCTCAACGGGAATTATAGTATTTTGTAGTAGTTTTATAAGCCGGAAATGGTGTTAGGATTTTAAATAATGCATAACAACTTGTACAGTTGGTCAATGTGACCATATTTTCATACTATTTTTCTATATCGCTTTAAACTACTTTATCCACAAGTCACCTTTTTTTTCAGGAAAAAAGTGGTTCTCTTTTGGGGGTGGCGGGGGGAAGAGAAAGGGAGATAAGTCAAAATAAATTCACAGCTTTTCAAAGACTAGACTTTGGGCGACTTCGGACAAAAAATTGCATCCAATTTGTTTCAAAACTGACAAACTGACAGGGGTTTGAAAAGTGAGGTTTTTTTGGGATTTTTTAGGTGACCGGTTTTTTTTGAGCAGTGTATATTATACAGACACTGATTTCAGTTGAATTATATGGCTTATAAAACGCTAGTGTTTTATATTCCATAAAACACTATAAACAACTTGTTACTTAGCAACCACTTCATGATCTACCGTATTTGGAGAAACTATATATAACCGAATCAAATAATAATAACAAAACTTCAAAGTGGTAAAACTAACAGATCAACACACATTTCAAATTAATTAATTAATTTACTAGTTAGATTATAGTTCAAATTTATTTTAGCATAAAAATATGTATTGCAATAATTTTACATGAGCTGGGCAATGACAGCTAAACTGAACGAATTATGTTTGATATTTTTACAACTAGACAACGTCACTCAAAAATATCATCAAAAACAATTGTACAATGTTGAACTTTATAGTAATGTTTTTGACAAAAACAGTTGTACAAAATTCCCTTTGTAAACGCGATATAGAAAATAGTTTTGTCTCATTAGGACTAGAAATACAAGTTATCGGGTCGATAATAAAGGTTTATACGAGACGCGAAATATTATTTTTAGTGCGATTAAAACATTTTTTCACCCACTTCTTAAAAAAAGAATCCCAAATTTATTAAAATTAAAATTTAATAAATTGACAAAATTATTTTTTCACTATGACAACTACAGTAAACATGCTAGTTTTGGTCCTAAGGCTAAAAAACGATGACGTAAACATTCTTGAAATAGCGATCTTTTACTACTGAAAAAGTTGAAAGCTGGGTTGCAAGAAAGAAATAAAGAGCTCTTTAGTAACGAATTGTTTGTTTAGCAACAGTATCAATGGCGATTTTCTGAAACTTATTGAATTGTTAGTTGCTAATGAACCGATAAAACTTTCATGCAACCCAGCATTATACTATAAGTTACCTATTAATAACAGAATTTAAACACTGTACGTGGATCTTTTATTGCACAGTGGTTTCCATGGTTATATCAGGACCTTAATATTTACTTACTGTCCACCATGAACTGTAAGAAATATTACATATCAAATCTTGACAACAATTTGACAGCTGTCAATTTTGAAACCTAAAAAACGATAACGTAAACATTCCTGAAATAGCGATCTTTTACTAATGAAAAAAGTTGAAATAATGGTGTCATATTGAAGTGGGTGGAACATTTTTGTCAATAAAATACTTTTGTCAGTCCAGTCATCCACTATTTAAAATTCTAGGAATTATAGCACACTCAAAATTCGTGTTAAAATCTCAACAGAAGTAATAGCAGCAGCAGCAGTAAATTTATTAAACTTTTTCGTTTATAAGCTCAACTATTTTTCCGTCACTTGATAAGGTTATTTATGTCATATTATCGTTACGAGATAATATTTTAATGCGATTTACTCCACCAGAAAATTGAATTTAATCCTCATTCATACCCAGTTGGTAAAACTCGTGACGAAACGCAATCCGCTTGCGAATTATCTACCTGCTACCACCACGACCTTCTCCACAAGTCCGTGATGCCGAGTTACGGAATTACGAGACAAGCAGGACAGGCTCGTGGCTACGGTATTAATTTGCCGTATCTACTTAACGCAACGCACTTCGACAACATCTAAACGTAACGTAACATACCGTAGCGGACGATAAGGGAATCTGGAAGATGCTATCGAACGGTAGCGAATGCGCAGATAAGATCGGAGATACTAAAATAGGACGTAACTGTATCAGATAATGCTTTTTTGTTTTTTATGGAAGAGTGAATAAAAATTATACCTTAGTGATGATGAGATCGAGATTGAGAAGAATGTTGTTGGAAGAGTAAGGGTCAAATTCATAGTTGTAACTCAACCTCACCTCATTCTCATCTTACACTTAGGGCCAAATTCATAGTCGTGACTAATCTCATCCTCACCTCACACTCAAAGCCGAAGTAACTATGGTAACTAACTCAAATTGTGCAAATTATTGAGTTAGTTGCCTTAGTTACTTCGACTTTGAGTGTGAGGTGAGAATGAGGTGAGAGTGAGTGACGACTATGAATTTGGCCCTAAAAATCGAAGTAACTAAGGCAACTGATTCAAATTGTGCAAATTCTTGAGTTAGTTGCCTTAGTTACTTCGACTTTGAGAGTGAGGTAAGGATGAGATGAGAGTGAGTGACGACTGTGAATTTGGCCCTAAGTGTATGTCGATAAAAGATTGATGAAATAGGTGTATGTTGGTGAAATTGAGGATGAGAGACTAAGTGGACGACTTAGGAATAAACTGATCGATATGATTGAAGGTTTGTTTCATGGATAAAAGGATTTGAATAAGAGGAATAAGGGAGCTGATATGAAAGGATTAATGAATGAAGATGAATCGAAAGGAAATGTATGTTGGAGGAACTGAATACGAAAGATAGGCAAAAATGGATTGATATGATAAAAGGTTTGTTTCGCTAATGAAATATTCCGAGTGAAAGGAATAAATGAGCTGATATGAAAGAAATTATGAATGAACGTGATGCGAAAATATGTATATACAGGATGTTTTTATACTTGTGGATCCGGGTTCGATTCCCACAGCCAACAAACTATTTTCATTATATTAAAACTACCCCTGTGGCTCTTGCTCCATTAACATCCTTAGGGGCCGTGATTTTGCGACTGGTAACCGCATTTCACATGCAAAATATGTCACTTACCGAGAGTGCGACACCCAGTACTGGGTAGAAGGCGCGATGATGTATTTATTTTTTTATGTGGTGGCTAGTTCAGTGGTATGAAGTCGGCCTGTGGATCCTGAGAACCCTGGTTCGATTCCCACAGGCGACAAACAATTTTCATAATTTCAAAAGCTACCCCTGTGGTTCCTCCACCACTAACATCTTTGGGGGCCGTGATTTGACGACTGGTAACCGCACTTCACGCGCAAAATATATCACTTATCGAGATCTGCTTCGGCAGAGTGCCACACTCAGTAATGGGTAGAAGGCGTGATGATATATTTATTTTTTTATTTATAAATATAGAAAAACCCTGTATTGGTGAAATTAAGTGTAAAAAATTGCGTGAAAAACCTAGAAATAAATGGATGAATTTGATTGAAAGTTTGTTTTGTGAAAGAAAGATTCCGAATGGAATAACTAAACGATCTTGTACGAAAAGAAGTATGTATGTATAAAGGTGTAACAAACGCAGATGTACTTTGATGAAATTTAATGAAAAATAAAAAATGCTTAGACAAGCTAGGAATAAATGGATGAATATGATTGAAGATTTGTTGCTTGAATGAAAAATACCCAGTGTGAGGAATAAACGAGCTTGTATGAAAAGAATTATAAATAAAGATGAAGCGAAAGTACGGAATTTAATGAATAAATTAGGAATTCAATAATGGACATAGGCTTAATTTGTAATAATTTAATGAACTTAACCCTATGTCCAATATTGAATTACTACATCATTTTTGGCTTATTAAAACACACTACTAATGAATAAACGTTCAGTGAATGATTGAAATGTTCTTGTTACCCCATTTGATGGGAAATAAAATAATGTTTTTTATTTAACCCACTAGATTCGTTGTCATAAACTTTTCAAGGCTTTCAAGAATATAAGTTGCTAGAAATATTCTTAAATGATGATAGAGTCTAAAGAATTCAGTTGCCATCCGCTAAGTTCTCCTAACAACGAAACATTTGATGGTAGCGGATTAATATGTAACGTACGATATGTCATAATCCTTTTCACGTTTTCAGAGAGTAAATTGAGTTCAGCTGCAAGTTTCATTTGAATGTTCAGGAGCTATTTATCAAAGTTCCTGAAGTGAACACTTCGCTAACTGTTATAAGTTAAATGAGAATTTAGCTTTAGTTACTTTTGGTCACATTTACTATTACATCATTTCCTGCTGACTTATGCAGACGCCAGACGGTAAGATGGTTCTAGCTAACATATTATTACTACAAAGGAAATTAGAACGGATTACCGATGAATATGAAGACGCAACTATTTTCAAACAAGAACAATACTCGAAGATGAGAAATATATTTAGGAGACATTTATAAAGAGAGATTAGTTAGAATTGAATAGTTGCCTTTAATTAAATAAAACAGTAGCAGACAGATTCATAAAACAGATTAATGTTAACACCATTTTTAATATTATCTATAACTCTATTTCAAATTAAAATAGATTCAAGAAATGAATTAAATTTATTGCTAATTAAATACTTTTTTTAACCTAAGTTAAAATAAACTTGTTTCGTGCATTCAAAAAAGAGTTAAAAACGAAATAAAAAATGGTATTAAAGCTAATTCACTTTATAAATCTGCCTATTATAAATTAAAATATTATAAAATAAATAAATATATCATCACGGCTACTACCCATTACTGGGTGTGGCACTCTGCCGAAGCAGATCTCGGTAAGTGATATATTTTGCGCGTGAAGTGCGGTTACCAGTTGTCAAATCACGGCCCCGAAAGATGTTAGTGGTGGAGAAGCCACAGGGGTAGCTTTTGAAATTATGAAAATTGTTTGTCGCCTGTGGGAATCGAACCAGAGTTCTCAGGATCCACAGGCCGACTTCATACCACTGAGCTAGCCACCCCATAAATAATAATAACCCTATTATAAATTAAAATATTATAAATAAATTATATGAGATAGGTGGTTCAGTGATATCGAAGTGGTATATGTATGCGCGTAAAGTGCAGTTACCAGCCGTCAAATCACGGCTCCCAAAGTTGTTAGTGGAGGGGAAGCCACAGAGGTCATTTTAATTTGATGAAAATGTTCGTAGGCTGTGGGGAACGAACCAGGGTTCTCAGGATTCACATGCCGACTCGATAACATTGAGTCATTACCCCATAAAAAAGCAACTATGATTTCGATACGATATTGTTTCGTTTGTAACAGATAAACTTATTGGAAACTTAGGAGATCGAAATTTTGGCTCTAAATTTCTGTAAATTATTTCCAATTAACAGCTAATTTCCTGTTATCGGGTAGCGATATCTATTAATCTAGAGCTGTTGTGGAATATCTTCAGCTCATTACGGAATCCTGGTACAAAGTTGAACGTAGTTTACCAGTTTACCGGCTTTGTGTGTTAGCATTAATTATAATAGCAGCGTGGATTGACACACACACACACAAATACAAGACAAACTGCACGGTGGATACGCGCGAGTTCGTTATAATCCGCCTGACTGACCCCTGCAAACACCCGCGTCAGCCATAGGCGCAGGTGAGGGTTTTCACCTCGGGGAACCATCAAACTGCTTGCTCAAAATAATTACACAGTTGTCGCGTTTATTGTGTCACGGGAGTTGTTCCAGTTGTTGCATTTTTATTGACAACATCTGTTTCTTTGTAGTTGATAATTTGAGGAAGTGTAACAATAGTTTGCATGTAACAGTACTTTTTCTCAAGCGCATCGAAATCTCTTTGTAAATAAAGTGATTGACTGCTTGACCTTGTGGAACGAATCGGTAATTGATCATGAACCAAAATTTCAAGGCATGGAATGTTGATGGCCTTACGAAGCAAGATTCATTGGATTTCGGAAGGACTTGACAAAAGAACACGGTTTTTAAAATACCTACTTCTAAAAAAACTTTACTTTTAAACTGTAATCGAAAATACTAACTCAGACTTATAAAAGCTGCAATAGAAATCTAAAACAGATATTTATTGATATACTTCGTTGCATTACAGAAGAATTTATCCCAATCACAGTACAGGAAACAAAAACAATTCAGGCCATAATACTGAATCCGGTTGATTCGGCCGCTTAGTCAGAATTCCGGTTCCGGCCGAATCATATAAAAAATCTGGCAGAATCATGATATAAATTAATACTTTGTAATGATAGAGCAAAATAAATATGCGTATGCTTCAAAAATACTTTTTATGCACAACCGGGCCGAAATTCATGTGCTTTAGCCTTAAAAACCGGCCTTAAACACTTGTTTTTGGCCCTAGGGCCATAAAAAATTAATTTCTACGGATACAAACATAAAATTACAATTTTTGTATATTGTGAATAATTGATTTTACATTTTGACATGTAACCTATGTACATATCTTAGGGCCAGTTTTTCAATCACCGGTTTACTTTTGATTAATGCTAATCATGATTAAATAATAATGGAAATCATAGTTTCCATTATTATTTATTCAGGATTAACATTAATCGGTAATCGAAAAATTGGCCCTTAATTTTTTGAACATATAATTAAATGTCATTTCATTGTGCACAAAATATTGTATGTACCACGGGTGTAATAAGCGTTTCAGACTCTGAGCATATTATTAGCCCTCGGTACTTTGCGCCTCGTGCTACTAATCATGCCGCGGGTCAGAGACTCCAGTTTTCACCCTTGTTACATAACTATTAAATATTTTAATCTGTCACTGTTATTATGAATATTTTAATTTGACTAACAGTGAAAATAGGTGTTTCTGGCATGTGGCATGATTATTAGCACGAGGCGCAAATAACTATTTTGATCCACTTGAATGTAACATTATTGTTTCAACTTTTTTAATCGTAAAAAACGCTATTTCAAAAATATTTACGTTACTATGAATACGTCATAGACTTTTGGTCCAAAAACCAAAAATAGCATTTTTACTACAGTTGTTATGGTGATAAATAGTTATTTGTTTCATCAGGATTAAAAGTATAAGTTTTTGGTTCAAATAAATAATATTACCAGGATCGAAATAGTATTCTTCGATATGCAGCTGAGTAAAAATTATTTAAGAAAGAAAACTCTCATTTAATCGAAGTCGTAGCTTTTACAGTTTTCTAAAAAATGGGACATAGAGTATACACTGCTCAAAAAAAAAAACCGGTCACCTAAAGAATCCCAAAAAAACGTCACTTTTCAAACCACTGTCAATTTGTCAGTTTTGAAGCAAATTGGATGATTGGTGCTTTTTTTAAATCATTCGATTTTGATTCTGTTTTAAGTTCCAGTAACAAAAATGTCCATATTTTCATTATCTGATGACAGATGTGTCAATTGACGGCTGATGATTCCCATAGAAAGCTTGGAAAATCATATTTTTTTAGAAAAAAAGTGGTTCTCGTTTGAGGGTGGCTGGGGGAAGGGAAAGGGAAGTTAGTCAAAATCAATCCACAGCTTTTCAAAGACTAGACTTTGGACTACTTCGGAAAAAAAATTTCATCCAATTTGCTTCAAAACTGACAAATTAACAGTGGTTTGAAAAGTGACGTTTTGTTGGGATTCTTTAGGTGACCGGTTTTTTTTTTTTTGAGCAGTGTATTTTTAGAGAGAAAAAAGGTTAGAAATTACTTCATTTTTTGCTTTGTTTAATTTATCCGTAGGTACATATGAGGTTAAATCAACAATACTGCAAAATATTCTGTGATAAACAAGTTCGATTTGTATTTATTTAAATTTGTCCCCGCAATAAAAACTTTCGCATCGGATGTATTTTTCAGCACCTCCCCAGTCGCGAGGGTACCAGTATCACGATAGGTAGAGAGGGACCAGTCTCCCAGTCATCTCATCATTAGAATGCGCGGACACGGTTTGGTCATAAACCTCCCGTATCTTTCTCGTCCTGTCGCAACTCCCTTCATCCCCAAGCTTCACCCCTAAACGTGGACATATCACCGCTGCAGCAATACCACCGTGAACGTAACGCAATGGCACGGAAATTAATTTTTGCGCGTGTTTAGTGTGTTTGAAGCGGAAGTGTTGGCAACATTGCTGCTCCTCATGGTGATTTTGTGAATTTGTAGTGGCTGCTTTGTATGTATCTTGGTTTGCTTCCCATCTGGTATTGACTCTTTCGAGGTTTCCATTTATATGCATAACTGTTTCGGTTCGTTTGGTGGCGGTGTAATCTTACTGGAGTTACGAATAGAATGGAAACTGAATTGATGGAAATGGACAAAGTATTTTAACTTTATGTACAAAGTTAAAACTATGATAGTCGAACGAGTAAAGTAATGGTTTGTAAATCCTGACAGAACGCTATAAAATTTCAACAAGTAGGTAATAATATAAGACCTCCGGATTTTATAAATTTTGATTTTGTACAACTTTTTTGCTTAATGACAAACACGGGAGTTAACTTCAAGGTAAATCCTGAATTCGTAAGATGAGGAGTTTTGCCTAATGTCAGTTTGCTCCAATGATTTTGCTACCAAGAAAAAATTTTGCTAAATTCATATAGAGAAAATTTTAAGGGTCGCGTGCTAGTTGGTAAGATAATTTTCTGAGACACCCAAAAGAAAATTGTGTATTGTGTCAAATTGATCAAATATTAAACAGCCAGGATTTGAATCTGGAACCTGTGAACTCAAATTCTAATTTTAGTGGTATCCCGATTTTTCTTTTTATATTTTAATTTGATTAAATCATTTTTTTCGACTACCGTTTGAAAATGTCTTTGATTTCCATATTCATATGAGTTAGGAAAAATTGCATTATTCCACACTAGTGCGAAAAAGCAAAATATGTTTAATAGGGTATGTCATTGCACAGTTACAGGAAAACTTTCAAGAAAGCTTTGAATAAATTTCAAAACAAATAAATTGTCAATAATTATTTTTAAATTCCTTTTCAATTGATTTTAAATGGTTGTAGATATAACACGATTAAAAATTTCACGCTTAATACGGAAAAATGTTAATAATGAATGTTTAAATTTGAGCTGATTGGTTGAATTTCCAAATGTTTTTGCATTGTGATTTGTTGAAAATAGGACAAGGGAAATGATGTAATGAAATAAGCATTTGTACTGCGCTGTCAATTCTCGAACTTACTAGGTGTGGCTATTAAATAACGAGACTGACGCTGCTACAGACGAAGTACTCATGCGCCAGACACCAGCGACCGTCAGCTTTTTAACGTGAAACTTTCTCTTTCGAATGCAGTACTTCTCGCATCTGTAAACAAATCCGTATAGCCGTAGCATTCGTTCTAATTAGATTTTTTTTTTTTTGGTTTCGCCGAAAAATGTTATGTGCAACATTAGAGCAACGAATTGTTGTGAAAAGTCACATGAAACTTGGCAAAACTGCTACTGAAATTAATAATTTATTGAAAAAAATACTCGAATTGTGGAAGGGCAAGTCATGGTTTCTCCATCAAAACAATGCGCTGGCTCATTCCGCAATGTCTGTCAAGAGATTTCTAGCCCCAGTATTGGACCATCCGCCTTATTCGTCAGATTACCAAAAATCTTATAATTGAGTTAAAGTGGTTCTTCTTTCACTCTATAAGTTGACTCAGAATTTGCAAAATAAATACAGGACAAGATATTTATTAAGATTTGCAATTTCAGATCTGTTGAACTGACAACCAAATGAAAAATGTGATGACATTTGTAAATAAATATAAATATATCATCACACCTTTCATCCATTACTGGGTGTGGTACTATGCCGAAGCAGATCTCGGTAAGTGATATATGTATGCGCATGAAGTGAGATTACCAGCAGTCAAATAACGGCCCCCAAACATATTAGTAGTGGGGGAGCCACAGGTGTAATTTTAAATTGGTCTAAATGTTAGTCAGCTGTGGGGATCGAACCAGGGTTCTCAGGATCCACAGGTCGACTCAATACCACTGAGCAATTACAAAATATAGAAACTAGTAAAACCAATTAAATCAACAAATCTAGAATGCGGTGAAATATGTTATCAAATGTTGAATAACTTATTGATACGGAATATTTATTAATAATAAAACAGTGTTATCTTTACCTAACATAAAACACTACTATAAATCGTTGCCGTACTATTACTATGCATATTTAACTACTGTAACACATTTCAGAACCGAGAGTCCATTATTCCAAAAAGTATTTAACATCCCACCAACAACACCGTGGTCATAATTTCCCCAACTAACTTTTCTTGCGCTATTATACCGAGTGTGTGGAAAATTCCGCGCACATTCAAAGAGCATCGTGAACTTTACCAGCGCAATAAATAAACGGAACAAAAGAAATAAGGAACAAGCAGGAATAGAGCAGCACAGCACTCTAAATTTTATCGTCGGTTAAAGACCACGAAAGCCACGAGCGCGCGGATGCTGAGAGTAACCAGCGTTCACCTTTCCTTCGTGAACTAAGAGATGACATTTCATGAGTTTTTTGCACTTTTAAACCTGACTGTACTGTGTAATTTGCTTACTATAAGCTTAATTCACTGTGAGGTTTATGGGAGAATTACTTTACATTTTTGAAGCTTTTTATTTCTTTAACTCGAAGCTCCAATCGTAAACTTGACGCTTCAAGTTTTATTTGTCATTTCCAAACACTTCTCAAACTATTGTTTCACGATCATTGCAAATTGTCTCTCTGTTTCGGCATAAGGTGGGGTGGGTAGCGTTACGGAATTCTAATCCGCAGATCCCGAGTTCGATTCCCACTCAAGCTAGATATTATAATTACAACCACACTGCGGCTTGGTGAGACCGGACCCTGTACTGTAATTGGGATTCAATTTCTGTTGTACAGAGTAACATAAATAATAATAATAAGAATAAAAAATTATCGTATGCATATTGATGCTAGAATGAGCTTCATTCTTAAACGATTTTTGGTGACATATTGTTATCATACATTGGTATAACTGTATTAAATATACAAAATAAACGGGGCAGATGGCTCAGTGGTATCGACTCGGTCTGTCGATTTAAGAATCTCGGTGCGATTCCCACAGCCGACAAACAATTTTCACCACATTAAAATTACCCCTACGCCTCTCCCCCCACTAACATCTTTGGAGAGATCGTGATTTGCCGGCTGGTAACCGCACATCACGCGCATAAATATACCACTTACCGAGATCTGCTACGGCAGAGTGCCACCCTAAATAATGGATAAAAGGCATGATGATATATTTATTTATCCACAACTCATATATAATAAAGACATAATTACACTGATTTCAGTTGAATTACATGGCTCATAAAACACTAATGTTTTATATTCTATAAAACACTGTAAACAACTTGTTACTTAGCAACCACTTCATGATCTACCATATTTTGAGAAACTATATATAATTGAATCAAAGTTATACGTCAAGACCAATCTTCTTCGATACGTATAATTAAGAGTTGTGAATAAAATTTTGTATTACACTTGTGTTTTATTGGTATATAAAACACTTAAGAATATTAAACACCCGACCTTCGATCTCGGCTTTAAATTTTTCTTACGTGTTTTATATACCTAATAAAACATTTGTATAATAAAATATATCATTACGCCTTCTACCCATTACTGGGCGTGGCACTCTGCCGAAGCAGATCTCGGTAAGTGATATATTTTGCGCGTGAAGTGCGGTTACCAGTCGTCAAATCACAGCCTCCAAAGATGTTAGTGGTGGAGTAGCCACAGGGGTAGTTTTTGAAATTATGAAAATTGTTTGTCGCCTGTGGGAATCGAACCAGGGTTCTCAGGATCCACAGGCCGACTTCATACCACTGAGCTAGCCACCCCATATAATAAATAACTATTATATTTTATTTTTATTTTAAATGCTCAAAAAAATCTAGGCATCGGCCAAAATAAAAAACACAATTTATATAAACATCTAGGCAACGGACAAAATCAATCGTAAATCACTGTCACGTTCTTAAGTATTCTTCCAAAAATTTTCCTAAATGGAAAATGTCAACTATGTTTTATATAACGAAAAGGCGGATCAGAGAAAATAGTGTAAAAGACTCGTTAAAGAAGGCAATAGGCTATTCCAACGCGTATCAATTTTAATTGTAAATAAATAAAAACAATAAATCTAAAAAAGAGAGGTTATGTTTTTCTATCACTGTTACTTGCAATAATTTTTTTTTTAAATATTATAAATTAGTTTTTTTTTCTTTTTTCATGTTTAAAAATAATGATTGGATAAAGCTGCAATCTCCTGAATTTAAAAAAGAAAATCGGAACTTTTGATTAAAGTTAATTAAAATCTCTGCATGAAAAATGCAATAAGTAACAAGGATTTTGCAGGAGAAAATCTCATATAATGAATATTCCTTCTTTTAAAAATTCAATTCAATTTTAACTTCAAAGTATGCATTTACCTCGTGCTGTGAATCCATTTTTAACTGACATCTGCAGCGAAAATTTATAATATGAATTTTTCCTCTTTTTATTTCAAAGTTTTACTGCAACGTATAAGTTTTCTCTCTGCCATTAAAATCAATACTAGAGGGACTATTTCTCTTTTCAGCGCTAAATCAGCAATACTGTCAACTTGCTTCCATTTATTTTAGTTAGCGAATTATCAGCCAGCGATGAATGTGAAGTTAAATTGTGGAGAACAGAAAAATTTTCTTATAATCTAAAAATTTTTTGTAACATCATCATAACAAGAGAATAGATATCTCAAATAAAAATGTCAAAAGTTGAACTTGAATCTATACTTAAATTGTTCCAAATCATGATATAAGATACTGACTTATACTAGAGCTAAAATAAGTGCCAAGAATTTTGTATCTATTTTTTTATCTCACTAGTCATACTTTATACTAAAATATATATATGTATTAGTAGCCTAGGTCACATCTGCATGATTCAGTCAGAGTAGTAATTAAAATTAGAGGCATAATATGTTACATTCAACACGCTAAAGCTTGTTTCACACTAAACAATATTGCTTAGTGTAAAACAAACATTTCAATGATTATAATTTTATCAAAATATGGTTCTTATTCATTTATTTGACAGACGAGTTATCTGTCATTTACTTAACAGATGGCAAACAAACCCTTAGAAAACAAAACAAAGTGTTGTCATGAGTAGATTCTAGAAATGATCTGTTAGGCCAGAATGCTTAAAATGTTTTCAGCTAATCACGTTATTAACTGCGCAAAAAAGGTGAATTAGAATTTAAAAAAAACGCATCTACGAAATGTCAAAACTTAAAACTTTAACATTTTAAATAAAAATAAATATATCATCACGCCTTTTACCCATTACTGGGTGTGGCACTATGCCGAAGCAGATCTCGATAAGTGACATATTTATGCGCGTGAAGTGCGGTTACCAGCCGTCTAATCACGGCCCACAAAGATGTTAGTGGTGGGAGACCCACAGGGGTAATTTAAAATTGATAAAAATGTTTTGTCGGCTGTGGGGATCAAACCAGGGTTCTTAGGGTCCACAGGCCGACTTGATATCACAGCAAAATGTTAAATTCGTCCCAATGAACTTGAATCTATACTTAAAACTGTAACTATTCAAACCGTATTTCTATTACACATCACCCCATTTAGCATCTGCATGATGGATGCCCCTATTTCTGTTTCTGTTGGCACCATTGCGAGTCGACATATGACTCCCCGAGGAAGACGTAACCCCTGAAGCCGGGCCTGGTTCCCATGTTGACACGACCGTGTATATTGCCCCTGAACACGCATCCGTAACTCATATTTGCGTTCGGAATGGTTTGACTTTCAAAGCAACCCAACCCGACACAAATGCGAGTATTTGTTAACAGGAATTGGACACTTTATTGATCATGTTGCAGGGTTGTTCACATTTTTTACAGCGGAATTAATAACACGACAGTTTTTTGTTTGTTTTGCTGAAGAATATTTTATTATGTTGAGATGAGGAGACAGTTCCACTGAACACATAAAATGTTGTGTTCGCAACTCGAATGATCTATAATACAACTGTCTATCAGACTACGAGAAATTGAATGCCGTTGAGCGCATCTTCATATCTCTTATATTTGTCGAGTTACGGCTATTTTTATTTTTTTTTAAATCTCAACTTTGAAGGCCGATATCTCGAAAACTAAAAGAGATATTGAAATGCGGTTTGAACGAGTGTATTTCTCGTGCTCCAATTAACTTATACTAATAATTTAATAATTTTGAAAATTTTACAATTTTTTAAAAAATTTCATTTGTCCATATTTCAAAAAGTTGAAGAGATAATGCAAATCTATAAAAACCAGTTAATTGCCCTCGTAAAAGTACATATGTATGTAAAATTTCAGAATTTTTGCACCACGGATACATGTCTTAGAGCAAAAAAACTAAAAATGGCCTAAATTTGTAAAATTCTTAAGGGGTACCCCTTCAAAATTAATTAAAAATCAGTGATTTTTCGTTTTTTTGTAATAAAAACTTTACCTCTCCGAATTTTTGCCTGAAATTTTACATACCTATGCACTTTAACGAGAGGAATTCACTGGTTTTCACAGATTTGTATTATCTTATAAATTTTCTGAGATTAATAAACGAAAATTTTGTAAAAAATTGTAAAATTTTCAAAATTTTCAAATTATCATTATAAGTTATTTAGACCACGAGAAATACACTCGTTCAAACCGCATTTCAATATCTCTTTTAGTTTTCGAGATATGGGCCTTCAAAGTTGAGATTTAAAAAAAGTTGAAAATCGCCGTAACTCGAAAACTAAAAGAGATATGAAGATGCGCTCAACGGCATTGAATTTCTTATAGTCTGATTTATATAAAGGCATATTTTAAAATTTTTCTATTTTAAACTGGTTCAACCAAAACATTCGCATTTTCATTTACAACATTTTTTGCGATCACGACTCTGGCAATTAAAAAATATATATTATGAGGATTAAAATATGCATAATTATGTAGAAATATATGAGGAATTACATGATGAAATCCCCAATTTCATATCTAGTTTCATATTATTTAAAATTAATTGTAAAAAGAAACAAACGTGAATATAAACACAAGTATCTAAATAAATAGTATATATTAATTTTTCATTTCATTAATCCTCAAAATTTAAGCTTGCAACAGGATGAATTTTTCGAAACATGTATTTTAAAATTTGTAAATAGCATGCGACGACCCCCCTTCAATGTCTTTGCGACCCCCTGAGGAGTCACTACCCACACTTTGAAATCCATTGATCTAGAGATAGTCTTGAGTAACCATGGAAATATCTTGCATCTTTTCTTATTCATTTATCTGTACATACTTATTTCTTCTTATCGTTCTTTTTAAAGAAGATTCTTTACTTGTGAGAAAACTGCTGAATTCGGTTGAATATCTCAAAAACTAAACAAGTTATTAATAATTTCCTCAATGACAATAAATTTAATGTCATTCTTACTTACTTACTTAAATGAATGTACCCTTCTGAAACAAAACAATAACCCCCGGATGATTCTGGATCAAGCAAATATTTACCAGATACTTGAGTGCAAACTTTGCTGCGAATACACAAAGACGCAAATAATGCGCAACGCATTCTCTATCCATCAAACAACAACACACGAGGCTCGTACATTGAGGTAATTAATTACATACTACATACATACACACTGATGCATGCCTTCATCCTCTTGTGAAACATGCAAACCCCCTATTTGTGTAGGTATGTAGACAGATACGCTACCAGTGAAATTTTAACCTCTAGTAAGAAAAGATATTGATTGATTATATTCATCGTGAATTCTGTGGGAATTCAGATATTTTGTAGAACTATAAATATGTAAATTATGAACAAATATTTAATAAACAATCTATTCCTAAAATAAACAATTGATTTCCATATTTCAATTATCCCTGTTCTTGTGAATACTTCCAATTGAGATATTCAAGATGGCGTTGATCACAATATGTCAAACTTGAGATAAACATATACTTTCAGTTGGTCTCCATAAGCTTACTATTGCTGTCACTTGTATTTTTTTTGTTTTTTCTTTTTATTTTGTGTTTGTTAATAGTGTTTTTAAAATTAATTTATATAGAACATACTGCTGTGTTGTCCTTACTTGTAGTTTTTGTATTAATTTCATTTATATTTAAGATATAAATTTTAGTTCTATAGGTTCTTTTAAGGTAGTACTAGTGTGACGGTGGCGCCATCGGTTGTCAAGTGGCAAAATTGACGCTCAAAAAAATATACAAATTGAATAAAATAAGTGTTTTATACCTATTATGATTTGAATATCATGAATTGTTAACAGGTTGTTGGTCTAGTGCATTTTCAAATACCATACCACAGTGTGATGTTGCCATTATAAATTGGGATTCTTAATTTTTCGTTAAAAACAAGGCTTTGCATGGCTATATATCCATTACTAATCGATAAAAAACTTTCTCCTTCTGATACAATATACATGGATAGTTCTAGAACATCATACTAGTTTTTCAAATGAAACTGCAAAATTTTAGAGGTACACAAACCAAATATGTGCGATTCTGAGTGATGATCGCCATAAGCCCCGTGTATAAGAACTCAACTTTACAAGCGAATATAATTGTTCACAGACGATGAATGTGTTTCATATTTTAATAGGTTTCGTATGACTATCCAATGTGTACGTGCGCCAAAATTCATTCAGATCTGCAAAAAAAATTTCACGCTAGTACTACCTTAATAGTCTAGGTTTTTCTGAGTAGAAATGAGTACTTTTAGTATAATACTAGTTAATTATAGTTTTACTACCTAGTTTATAGTAAATATTAGTTCTATTATCATTCATGTTTATTTTATTTTTCAAGTCCTTACTTATTAGGTTAGTAGCAAACTGTGCCTTTGTCGTAGTTTAAATTTTCGCCACTATTTAAACATTCCAATACCCAAGCGTACAAATGCATCCGAATGGTTCATATTCCACTATAATCCATAAAGTCAATAAGTAGGATTAATTCCCGTTGTATAGAATAGCAAGTAAATAAATAAATAAGGCATAGCCTACTGAAAAATTAACATGGGAAGCGATACCTGTGAACTATCAGGTAAGACTTTATATGTATAAAATAGTAGTTATAAAGATAACTTGTTCATTTATTTATCTTGCAATTTACAGTTAATTTAGATAACTTTCCCACATTATACAAGATATTTACATGATTAGCGTAATTTTACTTCATGATCAAAATAATCGTGATCCATTATGAATATTTTATCTCCTAATCTAAATTTCAGATTAGACATAAAATTAAAACATATACCAAGTTATAGCTTCTTCCAGAAGAGCCACTTAAAAAATACTGTTACGAAGATTTTAAAAAGAGACTTTTACCATCCTATATTTTTCGAAAACAAATGTTTCTAAATTATTTCAGAGAAAAATGTTGTACAAAATTTAGTTGTCCGTGGATTTTTCTCGAAAATTATGTTTTCTGCAATCGAGCAGAAAATAGACATTTTCAACTGTCAGTTGGATGCAGAAAGTTGACCTTTGCTACTTGGCAAACGGAAAAGTAAGAACGTATCATCGTATCCATGCATATATTAAAACTGTCACCCGAATTTCCAAATAGAAAATAGAAAAACTGTGAAAAATTATTTTATTTTCTTTTTCAACATGTACACTATTTTTCGCACTTTCTGTCATACATTTTGAATTAGTTATTAATTTGGATATTGACTTGACGCATAATTCATGACATTAGCTGTATTCCATTTGTCACTTGGTTCAATTAAATCAGTTCAGATAAATTAGACAACATGACTAAATGAACTGAATTAAGCAAACTAATGCACTTATTGGAATGAATTACTTCAAAGTAAATTACAATAAGTAATTCTAGTACTAGAAATAAAGTTAGTGAAGAAATCCAGAGAAATAAATAAGTGATCTGGTTCAGTAAATGTAAGTTAGATCTGATCCAAATGGCAAATGAAATACGTCTATTATTATAAAAATTTTGAGGTAACTTAGGCAACATAAACAAAATGAAATATTATGAGGTTTATAATATATCTGGTGTTACAGTAATGTTTGTTTAGCTGTTAATTTAATTCCGGAGGGATTAAAAGTGACACTTCAGTCCTCAAAAAAAGGAAGAATGAAATAGATCATTTACTCCCGGAAGTGCGAATAAGTATTTTTTTTTTAATGAACGCTGGATGAACTACAATTTTCTTCAAAATAATTAGCAGGAAAATAAAGGCACATTTTAGATACCGGATAAGTGAAGATCTTTTGAAGACACTTTACATTCGCAGTTCTATACAAAATCATCACTTAGATTTTGTAAGATCAGAACCTCGACTTAAGACGTCAGCAAAAAATACAAACTTAATCTTGATGAAGACTCTTCACCGAAGAGGCAAACGAAAACGAGTTTTATTAAAATCTGCTCACGTTATTACACTTTATTAATTATGTCAGGGATGAATTATACTTATATTAACATCGCTCTTAAAATTAATAACAGCCTGGAAATCTTGTTCCCGCCTACAGAGCCTCCTTGATTTTTTTGTTCATTTAAACACAATGTCCGGAAGAATGTTCTCTTATAAAGATGGAGATATTTGCATAGAAGTTTTTTACAGTGTATAAAATGATGGACTAAAATTGTACTCCCAGTGCTTGTAATGTAATTACTATCTATTAGCTTTTTATAGACTGTTAAGGTTGTAATTGTCACGTTAAATAACATTCACCTTTAAATAGTTGTAAAAAAAGAACAGATTAAACACTTAAGTATGTTTTGTGTAATGAACATAAAGTTGTTTTTTAATTGTTGTACTTCCGCTATTCTTACAAAATAACGATTTGTTTTTCATGTAACTTTATACAAAACTAGAAATTTGACTTTCTGATGCAATTAAATTTAAAAAGATGTAATAGTCGAAAAAATATACTTTCTATAGATGAAGCTACAATCATTATTATTCTAGTTTCTAATGGAGACATAAGCATCTAAGAATTGGCGAATTACAACGGATTAAAAATTAAATTACATTATATTTGAGGTTTGAAGCTAGAAAATGTTTTTCAAATAACAGTTTCGAAGTACTGGTTTATTTAGTCATTTTTAGGGAATTTTGAAATTCACAAAATTTTACCTACCTAAAATTACATTTTTTTAAATTGGTCAGTGATACTGCACTTTTGCCGAAATATTTTCTACTTATTAACAAACATTTATGTGATTTTGTTCATTATTTACAGATTTAGAAATAAATAAAATAAATAAATAAATATTGATATATTGGCAAATATTCAGCCTAAGCTGTTCTTCCATATTAAACTTTTAACAATTTAAACGAAAGGCAATATATACAGGTAAGGCACAACAAACTACAAGAACATTTAACATAAAATAAACATAGAAAATATCTATATATTTATCACAAAATTCCAGCATTATCTCAATTACAGTACAAACTGTATTTAAATATTGCATATTTTATTCTATATTTATTTAAATATGTCAAATAAAATAAATAAATATATCATCACGCCTTCTACCTATTACTGGGTGTAGCACTCTGCCGAAGCAGATCTCGGTAAGTGATACATTTTTGCGCGTGAAGTGCGGTTACCAACTGTCAAATCACGGCCTCCAATTATGTTAGTGGAGGGGGAGCCATAGGAGTAATATTTAATGTAGTGAAAATGTTTGTCGACAGTGGAAATCGAACCAGGGTTCTCAGAATCCACAGGCCGACACGATACACCTGTGCCACCTACGCCTCTATAATTAATAAAATATTAAAAAATATATATATCATCACGCCTTCTTCCCATTACTGGGTGTGGCACTCTGCCGAAGCAGATCTCGGTAAATAATATATTTTACGCGTGAAGTGCGGTTACCAGTCGTCAAATCACGGCCCCCAAAGATGTTATTGGTGGAGGAGCCACAGGGGTAGTTTTTGAAATTGTGAAAATTGTTTGTCGCCTGTGGGAATCGAATCTAGGGTACCAGGGTTCTCAGGATCCATAGGCCAACTTCATACCACTGAGCTAGCCACCCCATATTAATAAAATAAAATCCGTCAATATAGCAATTTAGTTTACCTACGTCTTATTTTACATATTTATTTTTCGTTTTAACCTGCAAACATCTGTTCATAAAACTATCATGTCTCATGAACAATATAGATTTAGAAAATACCATCATAATATAATAAAATATGTGTACTACTCACCCATGTCTACACCATGGGCTACATTCCTTCAATATCTAGAAATAGGAACAAGACGGGGCACTAGCATTTCACTGCGAAACTGACACTATCACTACAGCACAAAACACGCACTCCCGGCAAAACGATCACTGATTAAATACGACACTATATACTAATCTACACATAATTAACAATTACCAAAAGTTGAACGAAGGTCTTATACCGCGATTTGACATATTTTCACAATTAAAATGAGAGTATTTTCGCCAAAAAACGAACAAAATTACGGAGAAACAGAGCAGTCACAGATAGAACAGCCGCGGACGGTATACTAACATGGCTGACAATTTGAAACCAGTTAGAACAATGATTTCTGTAATTAATGTGTTAGAATGAAAATGTATTGATCGAGTCTATGACATAGTTTTAAATATTAGTAACTAGATATTTCAATTACAAACGTAAATATCACTAGATTAAAAGTTTGTATTAAAGAAAAAAATATTTTCATGATTATTTTTGGATTAAATATTTTTTTACCTTATAGGAGTAAAACGGTAAAAGGTGTAATGATATATTTATTTATTTGTTTATTTTCTAGAAGGTCATCAAATTCTAATGAATTTATAAAAACAATTTCAAATTAAACAAATAACAATTTTTCAATTAATAGTTACAACGCGGAAATTCTTTAAAGATAAAAAATGGGACTATTGTTTTTTTATGATTTTTTTCCTCAAAATTGATGAGTTCAATCAGATCAATAATATATTGCAGTATAGTATAATAAATTTTTTATTCCCAGCCATTTTCGAAACAAAGTAACCGAACTTTGGAAACCATCTTTCACTAGTATTTGCACTTAAATTTAATGGTTTCAAATTTATTCAATGGTATTGAGTCGTACTATAGATTTGAGAACCAGGGTTCGATTCCCACAACCTAGAAACAATTTTCACCACATTTAAATTTATGGGGTAGCTAGCTCAGTGGTATGAAGTCGGCCTGTGGATCCTGAGAACTCTGGTTCGATTCCCACAGGCGACAAACAATTTTCATAATTTCAAATGCAAATTGTAGATATTAAACATCTTAAAATATGGGGTAATGGCTCAGTGGTATCGAGTCGGCCTGTGGATCCTGAGAATCCTGGTTCGATTTTCACAGCCGACAAACATTTTCACTAAATTAAAATTACCCCTGTGGCTTCCCCGCTACTAACATCTTTGGGGGCCGTGATTTGACGGCTGGTAACAGTATTTCACGCGCAAAATATATCACTTACCGAGATCTGCTTCGGCAGAATGCCACACTTAGTAATGGGTAGAAGTCGTGATGATATATTTATTTATTTTATTTATTTAAATTACCCCCTGTAGCTTCATCACCACTAACATTTTTGGGAGCCGTAATTTGCCGGCTGATAATCGCAATTGATGCGCATAAATATATCATTTACCGAGATTTGCTACGGCAGAGTGCCACATCCATTATTAGGTAAAAGGCGTGACTATATATTTTATTTATTTAAATTTTAAATATATTCATTTACGAATACACAAAATGTGTTTCAATTATAAAACTAACAATATTTTGTTTATGTGTCAACTTCAAAACCAATTAGATGCATATTATACCTTAACAAATCACTTTAAAAGTTTTTGAACAGAAATGACAATTAATGAATAAAATTTTGATAAATTAGTTTTAAATTTTTTTGACAAGTACATGAGATTAAAGTGTAACTACTTTTTCTTTTACCTAATGTTAAAGTACATACAAAAGTTATTCTATCTTCCATAGTAATTTTATTATAAATTTTTTAATACGTCATTAAAGTAAAGTTTAAAATAACTCTAGTTCCAAACTAGTTTTACAAGTTTCATCCTTCAATTACAAACTTAAATACAATTTTTACTAAAAGTGATATATTACCACCAAAACAAAAAACATAAATATTAAAAATTACAAGGAAATACTTCTTTGATCTAATTATTTATTAACTGACATATTCTCATTTTCCGCAAAAAAACGTAGCAACAAAAAAAAAGTATCTCGACTTCGTGCATTCTAGTAATGCGCTGTCCAGCTACAAAACAGATAACTTTCAATTTCATATATGAAAACATACAACGAAATTTTTTACCCACACCAAAAAACGCATTATCCTGACGTTAGCTCCGTATACCATCTTTACCGAGCGGCATAACTGAAAGAATAGGGGACAGAGTGGTCAGCGTACGTTAAGGGCCCTTATTCGCCCTTGATCGCTGGGAAAGTTGTGTAATTACGTCCAAGCTCTTTATTCTTTGTGATTTCTTTTATGGGGATTTCTTTTTTTCCGATTTGTCGATTTTAGGTGTAAAGTCAATTTAATTATAACAGAGTAAGTGGTTGATTTCTTTTGTATGAAGTTGCATTTCAGAACAATGAAAAAAAACCAAATTATTTCTTTACTAAAAAGCAAAAGGTGGATTGAAAAATTATGTAAGCAGTTTGCAATTTATTATTTTAATTAACTATTTAAAATTTTCTACTACCATCAAATAATATATTATATGTGTGTGGTCGTGAGTAAGCATTTATTTTTCACCACATACACAGATAAATGAACTTTTTCTCGCAAAATAGTGAGGAAAATTAGTTTTCACTCTTCAGAAACGACAAACTAGCAGTTACAAAAATGTTTTTATAAAAAAAAATCCTTACAATAATTATAAATAAATAAATAATTTTATTGAAAATTTTTATTCAATAATAGCACATTTTAAATCTTTAAATTAGCTTACAATTTTGATGCAAATATATAAAATATTATCTTTATTGCACCTACTACTTTTTTTGTGCCACTGGGTTGCCAGCTATTCTTAATAAAACAATAATTAAATTAAATAATGAACGTTGCAAATAATCGTTTATATGATGATGTATAGCGAATAAATTGACTATTGTAGTATTTATACTTATAATTTAATTATTAATATATTAGAAATAACAGCCAAACCAACAGTACTAAAAATGTTTACTTAAGATCAATCACATTTATGCTGGGTTGCATATAAGTTTAATCGGTTCATTAGCAACTAACGATTGAATAAATTTCAGAAAATCGCTATTGATACTGTTGCTAGATAAACAATTCTTTAACTAAAGAGCTCTTTAGTTTTTTCTTGTAAGCCAGCATAAATTTTACGAAATTATGAAATATTCTTTTTGTTGCATGATTAGTAAATCTTATCATATCTACCCTTAAAGTTTGATCCACAAGTATAGAAACACCCTGTAGAAGTATTTAATTCACGTGTAATGGCTATTACTCATATGAATAAATCACAACACTCGCCCTCGGCTCCTGTCGCAAATTTCATCTTCATGAGTAATAGCTATAATTACACACTCGTTGAATAATATACTATTATTTTGCCAATAAATTCCAATTACATCCAAACCACTCAGATTCAATCGCATAATTTTTTAAATAAATTGAAAGTCAGTGAGATTTGAACACGGAAACTCTTACTTGATAGACGTAAATTGTACCCACTTGACTACGACAGCCTTCATTGATCAATTTGAATTAAACCCATTTTAATAATCCTTATAAAAATAAATAAAAGAAAACAAAAAATAGAGTTTGTACTCATAAAAAAGATTTAATAATAGCTGCAACATATTCAGAGCATTAACAAAAAGCACTTCCTTTCCTCTGGCACAATCCATCATCCTCGAACGACAGTGACAAGCAGACATTAACATCAAGTAGGCTTGGTTTAGACATTTCGAAACTATAAACTTTATACTGCATGCAGTGACATCAATACACATTATCATAGCACACTGGGACAAGTTTCCATGAAAGTGAATGCGATCACAAGGCAAGAGAACGCGCCTACTTGGATTAGATAACTGGAATTATTGTTTCACGTGGAACTCGTGAAATTACCGATTACAGTTGAACAATGTTGTGCTCCTACGCAACGTAACTGTTTCTAGTACACTCGAAGGAGGAATTTGGAGTGAAGTTGTTGTTGATGACTTAATTGGCACATCACAACTTTAATATAAATAAATATATATATCACCACATCTTTTATCCATTATTAGGTGTGGATCTCTACAGGAGCAGAACTCGGTAAGTGATATATTTATGCGTGTGAAGTGCGGTTATAAGACGTCAAATCACGGCCCCAAAGATGTTAGTGGAGAGGGAGCCGCAAGGGTAATTTTAATGTGGTGATAATTGTTTGTCGGCTGTGGGAATCAAACCGAGGTTCTCAGGATCCATAGGCCAACTCGATACCCAAGGTGTTAACCCTTAGAAAAATTTAAAAAAATGAAATCGTTCGAAATTTATTAAATATTTATCAATAAGCCAATTTGGACACAAGGAATTCAATGCCATTAAGCGTATCTTCATTTTTAGTTTAGTTTTTATATAGACTCCGGAAAATAGAATTTTTCTCAAATTTTACTCACTTCAGATTTTCTACTTTGCTGAGGTTATATCTCAAAAAATAAATGAGATATGAAGATGCGCAAAAATTCAACTCATGCCCTAATGAAATTTTCAAAAAATTAAATCGCTAAAAATGAACTTATAGTTAATTTCGGACAGGAAAAATTTATTACCGTTTAGTTTTAATTTTAGCGAGACTTTCGTGAGATCCTCACGCGAGATCGACACGAGATACCGTAAAGTTCATGAGAGAGTAAGTGAGATTAATATTGCTGATCAAAACATGAAAAGAGATCGATATTGATTATTTTTCGTCTCGTCTCGCCTTGAATACATCACCAGCTGTAGGAATCAAATCCGGGTTTTCATATCCACAGTCTGACTCCATACCACTGGGCTACCTATCCCATAAGTCGAAAATAGTTTAATAAATTGCATTTTAACAAATAAACAATCAAGCACAAAATTACGACGTATATATAAAATTAGGAAATTGAAAATATTCCACACCATTATCTAGTTTACTTCCATAAACGCATACACTGGAAACAATTCTTTCTATGGTTTTGGGTTTGTTCCATTAATTAGCATTAATGCAAGAATACCATTAATTTATGTTCTCCCTATTTGCTAAAAAGAAAGAAATTAATCCATAATACCAGTGATTAAACGACAAAAACGTTACAAAAGCCTTAGAGGAACAATGCATCATTCATACAAAGAAAATCTATCAAAGAAGTAAAAAACAATACTGATTAGTCATTAATCATCTGCCTCCTGATAAGCGCGCTCCCATCCACGGATCCTAGACAGCCAGCATCGAGATATCGGAATCCACGAGCTGTTGGTACAAGCGATTGCACACAGTTTGATAGAAACAGCGGTTAAAACTTTCATTGCAGATAGATACAGCGCCACCGACAGGGAATGAAGCCCGGGAAATATGTCAACTAAAGTGCAATTTTATCTGAATCTCTATAAAATATACTAAATGAGTAATCTAGATAGAGTTGGAAACTGCCAAAATTGACAGATTTTAATTCTATGGTTTTAAAGCAGTTATGGGGTGGCTAGCTCAGTGGTATGAAGTTGGTCTGTGGATCCTGAGAACCCTGGTTCGATTCCCACAGGCGACAAACAATTTTCATAATTTCAAAAACTACCCCTGTGGCTCCTCCACCACTAATATCTTTGGGGGCCGTGATTTGACGACCCTTCACGCGCAAAATATATCACTTACCGAGATCTGCTTCGGCAGAGTGCCACACCCAGTACTGGGTAGAAGGCGTGATGATACTTTTTTTTTATTTTTTATTATAAACAAAAAAGTAGTTAATTTTATTATCGAGTTGGTCTGGATTTGAGAACTCGGGTTCGATTCCCTCACCCGGAAAACAATTTTCATAACATTAAAAACTACTACTCTGGATTCCCTTCCATTAACATCCTTGGAAGCCGTGATTTGACGGTTGGTAACCGTATTTCACGCACAAAATATATCACTTACCGAAATCTGCTACGACATAGTACCACACCCAGTAATGGGTACAAGGTTGAATGATTTATTTTCTAAAAATTCTTAATAATTGATCAAATTAAATTATAAATAGCAAAATTTGGAATTTGAACCTAGAACCTATGAATTTCGGTTACTTGCTTTTACCAACTAAACCACGGTCGCCGTGAATTCAAATCTAATTTTATAAAATAATAAAATAAATAAATATATCATCACGCCTTCTACCCATTACTCGGTAAGTGATATTTTGCGCATGAAATTGCGGTTACTAGTCATCAAATCACGGCCCCCAAAGATGTTAGTGGTGGAGGAGCCAAAGGGGTAGTTTTTGAAATTATGAAAATTGTATAAAATAAAATATATATCATCACGCCTTCTACCCATTACTGAGTGTGGCACTCTGCTGAAGCAGATCTCGGTAAGTGATATATTTTGCGCGTGAAGTGCGGTTACCAGTCGTCAAATCAAACAACCGCTTCGACAAGTAAAATATCACTTTTCTGACTTATTATGTAATATACTATTATCTAAGACCAAAAACATTATCAAAAATGTTATGAGTTTATCTTTCTTAATTTAATCTGATCTTCCATTGTCTCTGCACTAAATAAATTGTTGATTCATAGACGATTAAAATAACTTTAGAAAAGTACTGTTGGAACACCTGTATTTTGCAACTGAAAAGGGAAAAAATGTTAAATACAGTGTGACAAAGTAATGCATCAAATTTCGAAATACATATCAGAAATATAAAAATTAACGTTATTCAAGGCACGATACAAATGTTAACAAATGCTATCTATTCATATCATCTAATATACCGGGTGTGTCATATTCGCGATACGACATTCTTTCGTGACTCTCGTATCCGGAGAATTCTTCTACGCTGTTGCTAATTGGATGAAATAATTCTTAGATCTATCAATAACAATTCAAAGACAGCTGACAGTTGTAGGTTAGGTACGATTCTTTAATAACATTGAAATATTTGCTAATAATGAGCTCATGGACCTTCATTAGTTTTTAATTGAAACATGCAATTTTAATTCACCAGAATTTATTGAATTCAATTTTGCTGGAATTGCAATTTATTTTAAATGACGCTCAATACTTTTGATAATACGGTTGAGTGAACAAAATATGAAAATTTCTGTACAACATAAAAGCTTCATTATATTGCGGTAAATTTTGACAATACAAACTGATTTTCTATGTTAATGTACTTTGTGTTGATAGTAAAATAATGCTTAATTTAAATATATTTTTCTAGCGCGTGTATGAGAATGGAAATGCGTCTTTGCCGATGAAGCTGTCAATGTATCTTTTTGTAATTTGTTCGTGTTTACGTTGGGAACTAATCGTCCGTGAAGATAAGTCAAAACCCTGAGTAATACATCATCGTCTCGGAACGTCGATTGATTGATAGAATACATCACACATTGAGGAACAAAGCCAGCTTTGGAATAAATCTACACTTTTGTTTCCATGCCATCAGTTACATTCTTAGAGAGAACATTCATTTAACATTCATATATATTTCTGTACTATCTCTCTCTTTATTTTAGTAATTACTACTATTTTTGTATAGCAATAGTTATTTAAGTACTATGGACTTTAGAGATCGAGACGAAATCTTCAAACAACAGAAAAGATGCAATTTCAAAATTCTATAAAAACAGTTAAAGTTTGACTTTTCTGACAAATACTTTCTCTGGTGCTCGTTAAAATCAAGGAGTTTCATTGGTTCAGCAGCGGCAGAAAATGTCTTTTTCTGTAGCTTACGAGCGTCAAAAAACTTATATGACATAAAAATGTTTACTGGCTAAACATTCCGACATCTGAAGAAGAAATAGCACATTATATGTGGAGCGAAAGTGTCATTTTGTACTTCATACGTAGTTGTCAATATCTACTGATTCACCCCAAAAGTATCACTCTAACTCCTTATAAAATAATATACTATTTTTAAAAGTAAAGAATCACTTTCTCATAATTAGTTATTTGTAAGCAATTTTTAAAAACCCGATCGTGCAAAAAGGTAAAGGATCAGTCTAATCGAATATTTCATAAACAATCTTTGCTCAAAATAAACAACTGATTTTCATATTTCAAATACCCCGGTGCCTCTGAATACTCACAATTGGGATATTTAATTACTACGAGATGACGTTGATCACGGCATGTCAAACTTGAGACAAAAATACACTTTCAACTGATTGCCATAAGCTTACCATTGCTGTCACTTTTATTCTATTGTTTTTTCTTTTATTTTGTTTTTGCTAGTAGTGTTTTTCTACTAATTTAAATAAAATAAAGTTATATTTTGTCGTTAGTTCTAGTTTTAGTATTAGTTTCATTTATCGTTTAACTTTTAAATATAAACTTAAAAATATAGTTCACAGGTTTTTTTTTTAATAGTGTAGGTTTTTCTAAGTAGAAATTAATTCTTTTAATATAATATTAGTAATTAGTTATATTACTTTTTTATTGTAAATACTAGTTATATTATCTTTTACTTCTATTTATTTTATTAAGTACTTAGTTATTAGATATACCTTTGTCGTAGTTCCATTTTTTGCCACTATGATCGCATTCTTATTATTATTCCAATAATCTAGTAATTTTTTTATAGAAATAAATGTTATGCCTATTTCACTGTCTTGCAACTTCCCATTCGAATAATGAGCAATCCTTAACTGTAATTAAAACCAAGCCACATAAAAAACAATTTCAACAAAGTTTCTCATTCGTTCAAAACACTCTCTGTTTTTGACAGATGAGCTGACTGTCCACTTATTGTTTTTCGGATTTTTCGTTTACATTTTCAAGAGAAATAATAAAAAATCGAGGGTGAATAAATTCTGAGGGTGTCATTACCAGAAAGCTTGAAAAAACCACATCGCAAGTCCATTGTCCTTCGTAGATTTCGACCAGATTGGTCCTCGGTTGGGCGTAACAGGAGATACAGGGTCCTTCACTGATCCTTGCGGACCGCCGAAACGCGTAGTGTTTGCTCTTGAACGCGGATGAGGGGCGAAGTGAGGTAACGGGCGGGGAGGAGGAGTAGGGGAGTGTCCGTGTGATGATGTTAGTGGTTACGAATGTATTTGTCCTTTCATTATGTCGTATTGAATTACTTTGAGTTGAGACGTTGAAAGTTACTCCTTAGATCGTTATTTGCGATTGTTGCAAGATGAAATGAAAGGGAATGTGAATGAGGTTGATTGTATGACTTTTGATATGAATTTTTCCGCGATTTTTTCTGTTTTTAATTAATGATGGTTAAATAGTTATTTGTATATCAAGGAAAGAAAGTGAAATATTCTTCACGAAAGTGCAGTTTTATTTTCCGCATGACACTTTCCTCACAAGGTATATACATATAATAAACAGAATAAACAGAAAGTAAAATGTGAAAATTTAAATAAGATTTACTATTCTCTTGACAGATGTCACCTGAGTTTCACTAATATTAAGTCATACCGTTCTTTTTCAGTCGCCATGGACATAGCTTTAATTTTCTTCATTAGGGTAGAAAAATTTCATTTCTTTCTTAGAAATGATTTAATTTAGAATACAAAGTAGCACTTTCCTCTTCAAATGGGAGAAAGAAAATTTTAATTTTGATAGAGTTGTGTAAAAATATATTTATCCCATATTTTTTATATCATTAATTAGGTTATAGTGAACTAAATAATCATTATTAAAAACAAACGAATTAAACTATGTTCAGTTGTTCAATTATTAATTATAATTAGCAATAACAATAATCAATTAGTGAAAGAGGATTAAAACTTATAATCCATATTAAAATTAATAGTACCATTAAGTGAATTAGTGCGAAATTACATTTGGAGAAAACTTGAAACAAGAAAAAATCATCTGAAAATATCCTAAGGTAGGTCGGCTTAATTTTCTTCAAATTATTTTAATAATTATTATTACCATAATTTTTTCTAAATACTGCTATGGAATCGCGCCCTATAGAATTCTATAGTAGAATATAGGTGATAATATATAAATCGTATGTACTATTTAAAATAAAAAACGCCTTTTACCCATTACTGGGTGTGGGTGGCACTCTGCAGTAGCAGATATCGCTAAGTTATGCGCGTGAAGTGCAGTTATCAGTCGTCAAATTACGGCTCCCAATGAACAGGGGTAGTTTAAATGTGGAGAAAATTGTTTGACAGCTGTGGGAATCGAACCCAGGTTCTCAAATCTACAGTCCGATTCGAAACCACTGAACTAAGTAAAAAAGTATAAGAATTAAATTTAAGTTCAATTCTCTTCGAAAATATTTAAAATAAATACACAAACAATATTGAAACAGTAGTGTCCTATGTAACAGATACAAATCTCAAGAAAGTACTCCTTTGTAGTAGTTTCAAATTTCTGCACTAGGTTCGCATTATTATTATGATATTCCAATTAATTAAAAAAAATATATATATATCATCACGCCTTCTACCTATTACTGGGTGTGGCACTCTGCCGAAGCAGATCTCTGTAAGTGATATATTTTGCGCGTGCAGTGCGGTTACCAGTCGTCAAACTACAGCCCCCAAAGGTGTTAGTGGTGGAGGAGCCACAGAGGTAGTTATTTTTTTAAATTATGAAAATTGGCTGTCGCCTGTGGGAATCCAACCAGGGTTCTCAGGATCCACAGGCCGACTTCATACCACTGTGCTAGCCACCCCATATTCCAATGTTGCAATTGCTAATTGGATAGTTGTAAACGCAGCTTTATTCGTTACTTGTTAATGTTTATTATATTTTCTGTTAAGATTTATTATATTTCCTGTTGTACAGACTAGTATAAATAAGTAAATGAAATTAACTCAAAATAAAAAGACTAAATTAATATACCACTTCAAATTTAACGAAAAGTTTGCTTATCAGTTTTTGATTGTAAGTTGAAATCAATGAGGTTCTTCATTATAAATCAACATGGTGCTACAACTTTCTTAACTTTAAAATACTCTAGTTTACTTCATCAATTTTTTAGAACGAAATCTACTACTAAGCCACATTAGTCCATCTCTTAATTCACCACAAAACTAGCAACATACTAGTATATCTCACCACCGACAAAACAAAAACACCCTGCACTGGTTTGGCTCAGCAGAACTGTCTGTCCTAGGACGCAGGATTTCCGCTGATCCTCGTTCCGCCCTAACGTCGTCTGCAGCGGCGGGGGCGGCAGCATGGAGGCGGCTAGTTAGTGTCCAACACCGGACAAAGCTTTGTTCCAACTGCCGCCGCCGCCGCCAAGCGAGCGAGCAGAGCTTGCGAGAGAAGCGATTAATCTCGTAGTGTAACGTGTTAGACGAAGGTTTTGGTTTTTGTGGTTGTGATGTGTGGAATCTGCGGGTTGTGAAAGAATGATGAGTGATTGCTACGTGATTGGGGATGGTGTTATCTTTAATAGGGCTGACATGATGCAAAAGAAATGAAAGGGAATGTGTTGTTAGAGGTGCTAATTTTTTTTACAAAAAAGCGAGATAAATAAATGTGAAATAATATTTGTCCATTTGATGCTGGGTTGCATGAAAGTTTTATCGGTTCATTAGCAACTAACGGTTCAATAATTTCAGAAAATTGCTATTGATACTGTTGCTAGATAAACAATTCTTTAACTAAAGAGTTCTTTATTTTTTTTTTGCAACCCAGCATTAGACTTCCAATATCTTTTATTAATAAACACTTATTTAACACAACGTTTCGGTCGTTTCGGCGGCTGTAAACTGCATCAGGTGAACTGGTGAAACTGATAAATTCAACTTTACATTGACAACTGAAAGCATAAATAGAAGTCGTATGAAAAGTAATTTATCGAAAATTTCAGTTGAACTGGTTCAAAATTTTCATTTTTTTGTTTAATATGTTTCTATATAGTTTAAGGCACGAGAAATCGAATGCCATTGAGCGCATCTTCATATCTTTTTTAGTTTCCGAGTTACAGCGATTTTTCATGTTTTTCAAAATGCAACTTTCACACGCTATATCTCGAAAACTAAAAGAGATATCGAAATGCGGTTTGAACCAGTGTATTTCTCGTGCTTTAGTTAATATAATAGCAAATTTTGAAAATTTTGAAAATTTTCGATTTTTTTCAAAATTTTACTTTGGCGATATTTAAAAAAGTTGATGAGATAATGTAAATCTGGGAAGACCAGTATATTCCTCGCGTGAAAATACACCAGTATATAAATTTTCACGAAGAAATTCGTAACGATAGATTTTTTATTACAGAAAAACTAAAATCGGCTAAAAATCGAAATTTTTTGAAGGGGTACCCCTTAAGATTTTTTCGATTTTTGGTCATTTTTCGTTTTTGTGTAATAAAAAATCTATCCGCGCGAATTTCTTCCTGAAAATTTACAAACCTATGTATTTTTATTCGAGAAATACACTGGTATTTACAGATTTTCATTATCTCGTCAACTTCTTGACATATAGACAAGGAAAAATTTTGAAATAAATCGAAAAATTTTAAACATTTTCAAAATTTGCTATTATATTAACTAAATCACGAGAAATGCACTGGTTCAAACCGCATTTCGATATCTCTTTTAGTTTTCGAAATATAGCGTCTCAAAGTTGCAATTTGAAAAACATGAAAAATCACGGTAACTCGAAATATAAAAAAGATATGAAGATGTGCTCAACGGCAGTCCATTTCTCGTACCTTAAATTATATAGAACCACATTAAAAAGGAAAATGAAAGTTTTGTAGTATTTCAGTAAGTAAGTATTAAAAATATATGAGTAAGTAAATTTTCAGAAAAAGAAGAAACATCTCACTTTCATTCTTTGATAACAAATAACTATTTCATTTTAGGCCAGAAGAATAACTTTCATAATTGAAAAATAACATGATTAATATATATTTTTTATAATTCGATCAGATAAATAATATTTATAGTATACAAACTTGCAGGACTACTGTTGATGTGGGACGAGGCGTCAGCATCCAGCGTTCAGGAATATATAACTTTTCCTACTAGTTATACAATATACTATTTTCTCAAACCGGCAAGAAAGTGTCTACTTTTCTGACCAATTTTAGTATGGAAAGTAGGTTTTTACAAAAACAGTTAAGTAAAGTACGTATTCAAGGCTACATTAAAAATAACAGTCTAGTAAGGTACAAAACAGTCTGGTAAAGATTTTACCTGACTGTTATTTTTCATGTAGCCTTGGATACGTAGTCTGCTGTCAGTACAATTCATATTAAAAAATGTAACATTTTGAATTATTAATGATTAAATATTGATTAAATTAAACAGTTTCAGAAAAAATAGTACACATAATTACGTCAAGAAAGTGTTTTTATTTATAAATAAAATAAATATATCATCACGCTTTCTACCCATTGCAGGGTGTGGCACTCTGCCGAAGCAGATCTCGGTAAGTGATATATTTTGCGCGTGAAGAGCGGTTACCAGTCGTCAAATCACGGCCCCCAAAGATGTTAATGGTGGAGGAGCCACAGGGGTAGTTTTTGAAATTATGAAAATTGTTTGTCGCCTGTGGGAATCGAACCAGGGTTCTCAGGATCCACAGGCCGACTTCATACCACTGTGCTAGCCACTCCATTAGCGAATTAAAATATTCGACCTGCGCTCGTATTTGAAACAACTGCTTCATCAAGTAAAATATCACTTTCCTGACTTATGTAATATAATATTATTTGAAGTGTGATATTAGGTCATAAAAATTCTTAATAATCAACTGAGTTTCAAATCCTTTCTCTCTTGTAAAAAGAAGTAAACCATTCCTTTAGTCATATTTACACCAGTTGAATAAAATTAATTAGCAAAAATTAGCAACACTACCCCTTTAATGAATGCAAATCCACGAATTCGCAATCAGACGCGCAATACTTCCACTTCCCCGACGTGCAAAACGAATGATAATCGCACTGCAAATACAACATTGCAGGGAAATGAAATGCAGTGTTGCCAGATGTGTTGTAAGCAGTCCGTGGTTGCCGGTTATGAATCGGTGTTTATCCTGTAATCGTATTTTGTCGCTGAGGTGTCCAAAATGCATTCTAGGAAGCGCATTGCAACAAGCGCTAGAGATGCCAAGGTGCAGACTGTAATTTATGATAGAGAGTAATGTTCAACTGTCGTCACTAGCACGTTCTTCGTGCCATTTGATGTTGCTGGCGTAATAATTCTGTGTGTATTTACTTGTATTCATTACAGTACAAATGTGAATGATGATAAATACAGAGGTATTATATTCCGGGAAATAGGGGTCGTTGTACTGACTATGCTGAATATAACACCATGGCGCTGTCTTATTCATTATTAGATTTATAACTTAAAAGATATTAAAATAATATAATCTTCGATCACATTAATCTAATTCACCCTCTAACTAAATATCTGTTGATATCTTAAATTGAGATCAATTTAGTTAATACCTAGTGTTAGCGAATACTCGTGCAACGAATTCTCAATTGAAAGAAACTTTACGTTCCTATTAACGATGGTCGTTAAAAATATGTTTTCACAATTCTGTCAGAAAGTAAAATTTCCGTTCCTCAATTAATAGAAGAAAGTGATACATTTCATCCCAAAAGAAGAAAGTAATTTTTTCTTCCTTTGGGAAGGAAAGTAAAGCCTATCAAAGGCAACTGGAAAACAATGGTATGATTTTTACAATTATGTCAGAAAGTAATATTTTCTTTCCTCAATTGAGAGAAGAAAATGATACTTTTCATCCCTAAATACATTTTTCTTCCCTAGGGAATAAAGTTGAAGCCATATTCATGGCAACTGAAAAACGACGGTATGATTTTCACGATCCTGTCAGAAAGTAATATTTTCTTGACTCAATTGAGAGAAAAAAGTGATACTTTTCATCCCTAAGTACATTTTTCTTCCTTAACTTAAGCCATATTCACGGCAACTGAAAAACAACGATATGATTATAATCCCCTGTCAGAAATTAATATTTTCTTGCCTCAATTAAGAGAAGAAAGTGTTTTTTCTTCCTATGAACGGAAAGTGAGGCTTTTCATCCCTGAGGAAGAAAGTAAATTTTACTTCCCTAGTAAAGGAAAATTTGATAAAGTTTCTAGGTTATTAAAGTACTGCGATTGGCCGTCATTTTGGTTCCAAATTTGAAATTAACATAGCTGTTAAATGGCTGTTCGCCATTTTGGCTCCAACATAGGTTAAGAACTTTAACATTAGTGACATCCAGGTGACATCTATCAAAAGAATAATAAATCTAATCAAAATTTATAATTTATAATTATGTCTAAAGATTATATTTTCTATGTATACCTCTTGAAAAAAATGTCATTCTTCCCTTGACATACAAATAACTATTATTGGCCGCTACTATTAGCAAAAACCTCTAATGACCAGTTGTACCGCTATTTTAAATTTGTTTAAATAAATAAAAGCAAAGCAAGGAAATTGATATTCCTGTCAAATAATCGATATTCATTTACTTATGAAAACAAAGTTTAAAATATAATTTTTGACGATGTAACTGGTCGTAAAACTAAAATACCAAATATTTATTGGAAATCAATTATAAACAAGGTTACCATTATTTAAAACTTGATATCTATTACTCTTATATGGTAAAATAGCAATCATTTCTGATGACAACGAGGATGACAATACATTTTCGATAATTTAAAACAACTGCGAAACAAGTAAACATTATATTTGTAAATAAATAATGACTACAAAACTCTGGTCTGGTGCTCATATCGTATTAAATGCGCATTAAATTCATCTTCCAGAAAATATTTCGACAATACCACGCCCATTTATAGGAAAACTTTCCCTTCTCGTTGCCAAGATTACAACAAGCCGCCACATTTGATATTCACAAATCGTTCAGATTAATCAAACCGATCTAAAACGAGTTCTAAAGAATTGCGTACGTGAAGATTTACAAGCCATCTATCCGAAAACAATCCCATTTGGACGTAACCCAAAAGATTCATGTAAACTTCACTGTGTTTCGTTGCGAGCAAATTGAAAAATGTGCGACTGAAACTCATTCACTGTGGAATTGTGCCAAACGAGACGAGGAGTAACGCCTCTGTTTTTATTGGTAAGCTACGTCTCCACTTCGGAAGATAAACAGTAAACACAACTCAGGTTTTTGACATAACCTTGATGTGACATTCGAGATCGGAGATCATCTTCAGAGACTTAACACGATTGAAGGTTTCTTGCGAGAATGAAAGATTCTCTCCTGCCTGAGAATTTAATTCTTGTATGTATAAATAAAAAATATAAATAAATCATCACGCCTTCTACCCACTACTGGGTGTGGTACTCTGTCGAGCAGATCTCGATATATTTATGCACGTGAAGTGCAGTTACCAGTCATAAAATCACGGTTTCTAAAGAAGTTAGTGAAGGAGGAGCCACAGGGGTAGTTTTTAATGTGGTAAAAATTGTATGTAGGCTGTGGGAATCGAACCCGAGTTCTCAAATCCACAGGCCGCCTCAATACCACTTAGTTACTTACCCCATTGTATGTATATATTCTCAGTAATAATATAACAAGAGAGTGAGAATAAATTGAAAATAATTTGACAGACCTTTCGAAAACTTGTTGCCAGGCAATAGTCACGAAAGCTCGTAGGGCTTGAGTGGCTATTGCCAAATGGCAACAAGTTTGAGAAAGATACTGGAGAATTATTTTCTAATTTATCCAATTCTCGAGTTAGATTTAATTAGATTATTTTTTGACTTAGCTGTTGAGGTCGATTCGTCCAACTTAAAAGATTTTGAACTGGGTTCATATCGATTGATTACTTATTAATGTATTCTTGGAAGTTGTTCCCAAAATTTGTTGGTGTATTTCTGTATCTAAAATACAACTAATTGATTTATTTCAAACATTTTACTTGCGTTGACAGTTTTAAATAATTATTTGACAACTACCTATCATTTGTCACAAACAAAAAAGCATCTACAGACATTATTCCCGGGAATAATCACAAGAGCCTTATTCTCAGTATAATAATGACAGGATTGCTTAAACCGAAGACACGTGACAAACAATGAAGCATTTCATTGGTTTTGAGAAACGTCAAAAAATAATGTAATTTATCTAACTCTAGTCTAATTTTTTAGAATAGTGGTTAATAAGTGGAAACGTAGCTTTAGATGACCTCTAAATTGAAAAGGAAAAAATGAAAATATTGTTTTTCCCTGGGGCAAAGTAAACATTGTTTTCATTTATTTTCTAACACACTTTAATAATATATAATAAGAAAATTTGAATAGGTAATAAATTATATGTAGTTATTTTAATTTGAATCTGTCAAGTTACATTCTTAATTTATCTCGGAAGATAAATGAATCTTTGAAGATTGAAAACTTTTACTTTTAAATAATTGCCTTAGAAGTAAATATCAATTGTTTGTGCAGCTTTAAATGCTATTGTTTTATCTCCGCAATAAACTACAGCATAAAATGAACTCTGCATATCGTTAGTTTTGAAACTGCTGCACTAACCGTACCTTAGTTGAACTTTACAAATGCAAAGATTACTTTAGAGAGAAATAGTAAATATGCAACAATACGAAGTGTAATCTACATATTAAGGAAAAAGAAAGCAACTAAAAATAAAATAGAAAAGAGAATTAATTCCGAAATAATTTCATGCATAACTATAGCGTAGGCTAGACGCACTGCATAAATAAGTATAATTAAGCCCGGATTTTAGTAATGCATCATTTGTATTCAAATCGTCTGAGTTTTAGGCCGCTGGAATGAAAATATCTCTAGACACGAATGCTTTCAAATGGCTTGGATAATGAAACAAAACATACGCTGCGAATAAACTCTAGAAATATTTGCTACTTATTTGCGCACTATCACAGACAAAATATATACACGTGTAACTAAATGTATTCAAATGGCAGCGCATTTTGTAAATGAAATTTGTAGTTCTGGACGAGTCTGTATTGCAGCGCTAATGTCGGTTTTCAGTTCATAAACGGTAAATTAGGGATTATGTATTTACAATTCAATTTGAATTGTGAATTAATTATTTTAAAATGAATTCTAAAATAAAAATAAATATATCATCACGCCTTCTACCCATTACTAGGTGTGGCACTCTGCCGAAGCAGATCTCGGAAAGTGATATATTTTTACGCGTGAAGTGTGGTTACCGGCCATCAAATCACGGCTCCTAAAGATGTTAGTGAGAGGGAGCCACATGAGTAGTATTTAATGTGGTGAAAATGTTTGTCGGCAGTGGGAATCAAACCAGGGTTCTCAGGATCCACAGGCCGACACGATACCACTGTGCCACTTACTCCTTAAATATTGTTGCGTTAATTCAATGTCGATGAATTAAATCAACATTAGTACAGCAATATAGACTACAAATTTCATTGATAAAAACGTTGCCATTTGAATACATTTAGTTAGTCTGTATATATTTTGTCGATGGTACTATCTTCAAAATTAATTTATGAGAGAATTCTGTGATAAATTTATAGAATCTTAAATCTCTAAATAATAAACAAAATCACACTAATATTTGTCGATAAATAGCAAATATTTCATAAAGTCGTAGTTTCGTTGCGATTTTGTTCATCATTTACAGATTTACGCAATACTAGACACATATATAAGTATTTTGCAGGAACGCATGTCGAATGGTTTCCATCGCCATATTTTAAACAAATTTCAAGCACTTTACGTCAATAGCAATAGAAGAGTAGACGAAAAATTAGGATTTTTTTTATTAATTTCATTAAATTATCAAAATTAAATGAAATGTAAAGATATTGGCAGTATTGTGATAAAAAATTTGGCCCCAAAACTTTTGCGCCGAGCACTTGTTATTATTTTCAAGAAACTTATTTTATATGTTAACTGTCTATGCCAACATTTACTTGAGACACACGGTATAGTTCGAGAAATTAAAAAATTTAAAACTCGAGTTCGATTTGTGAATGGGCCTTTCAAGACTTTTTTGAATTTTCTATATATTAATCTACGTAATAAAATTATTATACCCAAATTTTTTATTTTTTTTTAAACTTGTATTAAGCATGATAAAAATATTTAAACTTTCGAAACAAACGAATGTTAGCTTAAAGAGAGACAGATAAGACAGAGATAAATAACACGTAACTTCACGTAACGTGTGTCGTTGTCAGTAGAATCCTCAGACAAAACATAACTAGACAACGTTTGCATTGACTTGAATACGGCATAATTCGTCTAGTATTATACGTCATTGGTAGAATCGTAGAATGCTGAATGCTTATTTCTTCTTCGTCTTCCTCTCAGTAAAATTGAGCACCGACAAACGTTTCAGACAAAGCTCTGTGATTGGCTTAATGCAACTACGTAATTGCAATGAGCGTTTTAAATTATTCAACTTTAACTTTCATATTTCAGCAATAAAGATATCATTTATGGTATGATTTTATATTGTATTAAATATGATGTACGGTCAAGAACTTATTTTAATAAATATATATTAAAAACCTCTACCACTTGAATCCCCATTACTCCTGTACCATCCTTTCACTAACTATAATTATGACAAATTCAGAAGAAAATTTTGACTAGAATATGAACCCGCAAAATAATGGGCCAATTTCCTGAACAATATCAACTCATAAATTACTATTTTGTTGTTTTTTCTGTTTAACAACAGTTATTTAATTTTTTGTCAAAACATGATATTAATACAAAAAGGTAAATTAACATTTAAGTCATCAAGTAATGAGTCAAGGAAAGATATTAAATGCTCTTTCCTTCGACTTTAAACCTACAAAAACCACTGAAATTTCTTCCTGATAAATTTCAAATTAGCACAAGCCAATCACTATTCTGCTGACGTCAAAGTTCCAAGGCCACAATGGCGCCAAATCACAGCGAGCCTTCTTTTTAGGTTAGTTCTCCATCTCCCCGTCAAATTACGTTTAGTAATTGGCTCCTCGCTGTTTCATAAGCTTCAATAACACAACTTTAGCTTCAATTTAACTCTGATTACAGATTAACACATTTATTCCATGCGATCGGAACTGCGAGCAGAGGACGAAAGGAGGAAAGGACCAGCGCTGAAAGGACTGCAACGGACTTTCAATTGAGACAGTTTATGGGATTCAGGGTTATTTGCATAGTAAATTGGATTTCGAGCAATTTTCCATGGTTTTGTCGGCCCAGGATTAGCTCTATTGCTGCGAGAATCGAATTTGCATACGAGGATTGTCGACAATTGCCGAACTAGCGCAAAAGAAGCAACGTCTTTATGCTTTCAAAGCATATGAAACGGGGAATTTCTCCAAAGGGATTAAAGCTCAGCTTTCCAGCAGACTAAATTAATATCTTTCACGGACTACACTAGATTTACACTTTTTCTTTCGCCTTTTCTCTCAATTTGAATAATTTAACTATATTACAAACTCTGAATAGAAATGACTTATATATATATATATATATATATATATATATAGATATATATATATATATATATATATATATATATATAAATATATATATATATATAAATAAATATATCATCACGCCTTCTACCCATTACTGGGTGTGGCACTCTGCTAAAGCAGATCTCAGTAAGTGATATATTTTGCGCGTGAAGTGCGGTTACCAGTCGTCAAATCACGGCCCCCAAACATGTTAGTGGTGGAGGAGCCACAGGGATAGCTTTTTCAAATTATGAAAATTTGTCGCCTGTGGGAATCGAACCAGGGACCTCAGGATCCACAGGCCGACTTCATACCACTGTGCTAGCCATCCCATATATAATATATATATATATATATATATATATATATATATATATATATATATATATATATATATATATATATATATACGCCGTCTCAAAGAACTAGTATAATAATCGTTGGAAAAATTTCCAAAAATATTAAGTCGCTTCAAGCGAGCTAAAGTGTGCTCTAGAAAAATTTCAACATCTCTGTTTTTCGACTTTCCCGAGGCCATATCTCCAAAACTAAACAAGATATGAAGATGTGCTCAACGGCAATGAATTTCTCGTGTTTCAATTAACTTGTGCACAAGTTTTGAGCTATTTTTAAAATTGTCAAAAATTTTCAATATTTTTTTTCTAAAACAGTTATTTGACAATATCTTAAAAATTAGACGGCGTATACACTTGAAAATTTGATCATTGGATTCAGCGGGTCAAAATACATATGTATGTTACAATAATTGTACGAGAAAGAGTTTTAAAGCAAATTGTTTTAAGATCGTAAAAAACGTAAAAACGGAAAAATATCCAAAAAATTAAATCGCTTTAAATGAGCTACAAGTTTGCTAATAAGTAAATTCGGACATGGGGAATTCAATGCAGTTGAGTGTATCTTCATATCTTGTTTAGTTTTTGAGATATAGCATCCGGAAATGTTGAATTTATTATTGATAATTGTTATTTTTTTATGAAATTATGCAAATTCCGATTCCATTTAGAAATGTTAATCAAATATGCAAATTTGATAAAATTAATATTTCTTTAATGATCCTTGACTCGATTATTAAAGCAGGCTTAATACAAATGGAACAAAATATTAATAACAAATCATTTATCATCACTTCACAATGATTGTAAATTATTATTAAATGATTGAATAATATCCGTATCTTTCTGATTACATGACAAACATCGTACAAGATAAATAGCTCATTAGCAATATGTAATAAATTACCGTCATTAATAATAATTATTAACATTCATTCATTATTTTATCGCATAAAAGTTTCAACTTTAATTGAAAATTATCTTTACAAATTCTATGAGAATATATGTGAAAGAAAAATATAGTCGTGATAAAGAATTAATTAAATAAGTCAATATACATTTCAACTAAATATCAAGATCAGAATTCTGCAATTGCAGATCACATTAAAAATAGTAAATTTTTAATGCATGACTGCCACCAAATTTTCCTACGTTAATGTCGAATTCAATTATTTTATAACTTTTATGCCATTTCTTTAATAATTTTGGCTATTTAAATAAGAATTATATCCAAATAATAATGGAAAATTATTTTAAAATTTTGAATGACTTTCTCAAAAACGGTAATTAAAAAAATGCAACAGTGCGTTTTTGGCGATTTCACTTATATATTTTATTTGATTTATATTTCAACTTATGTTCAGAAAATGTAAAAATGGAATGGATAGCCAAGTGCCCTAAGGCGATGGCTCGTACTTTTCAACATCACAAAGGACTGTTCATTGACATTATAAATTTAAATAAGGATAACGTCGAAATGATAATTTGAGGATGTTTTACTAGAATTAAAGAGACCCGCCTTTAAATCCTATCGTCGGCTTATACTATTTCTATTACTTATGGAACAAGCTTTCAGAACTTATTGTTAAAATAATTAAAATAATTTTTGTTTTAAGTTCTGTATATTTATTTAAAATTCGACGTTTTGCTACATTAGACGTGTCGAATTTTTAATAAATATTACAGAACTTATACCAAGAAATGTTTTACTTATTTCAATTACAATTTTCATTCCCGCTCTAAAATATTTTTTTTGTGTTTTTCGTAGCCATTTACTATTCAAATTAATGTCAAAGTTAAAAAATGAATCCAGATATTTCAACCACAACATAAAAAAAAAATCACCGGTTTTCCCTATTAATAGGGCCGAGTTAGAGTCCTGCGTCGCGTACATAAATCACAATAACAACGGAAGAGGGCGTAGGGCCTAGGGTAGGAGCCATGCACACTGCCAAACCATGTGTATTACAAAATATTCGAAATCAATACACCGAAACAACAGACTACGTTGACTACGCACACTGCGAGGTCTGTAGGGCGCAAAGAAGTCACGCGAGACACTTCTAGAACGCGTGTTATGGTGGGAGATCATCCATAACCTAACTTATGTGTTTTCGGATTTAGCAGACGCTAAGGATGGTAAGGTTCACATGACTGAACACCGACAACTTCTGGGGTTGAATGATATTTTTAAAAATAAATATAAATATATCATCACGCTTTTTACCCATTACTGGGGTATGGTACGCTGCCGAAGCAGATCTCAGTAAATGATATATTTAAACGCGTGAAGAGCGATTACTAACCGCCAAATCACGGCCTCCAAAGATGTTAGTGGTGGGAAAGCAGCAGGAGTAATTTTAATGTTTTGAAAATTATTGTCGGCTGTGGGAATCGAACCAGGGTTCTCAGGATCCACAGGCCGACTCGATACCACTTAGCAATCTACCCCATAGATGTTATTTTTAACGTATATTAATATTACAAACAATTGGTGGTATAATTATTTCTATACTTAATGACACCTCTGCATAAAAGGAGTTTACTTAATTCCAGTTACAGTACAGTAATTTGAACGACTCATGCTGGGTTGCAAGAAAAACATAAAGAGCTCTTTAGATGAAGAATTGTTTATTTAGCAACAGTATCAATAGAGATTTTCTGAAATTTATTGAACCGTTAGTTGCTAATGAACCGATAAAATTTGCAAGCAACCCAGCGTTAGAATGACACACCGAGTAATGGGTAAAAGATGTGATGATATATTTATTTATTTTTATATATTCACAACACTCTTTTCCAAAACAAGAAATGATAAGTAATTTTATCCCTTTCTTTGTCTTATCGTTTCTATAATCGTAGCTCAGTGGATAAAAGTGAGGTAAAACTTGCATTTCTTAATTAGCAAGCAAGAGATCGTGCGTTCAAATCTCACTGACTTCTACTTATATCCAAAAAAATACGATTGTGTCTGAGTGGTTCGGATTCCACTGTAAGCTGTAGGCCCCCTGTACTGTAATTGGGATTTACTTCCTGTTGTGCAGAGTAACACATAAATAAATAAATAAATAAATAACGTATTTGTTCATTTTCACTACTTTTCATATAAATCGTAAAATATCAGTAATGACATGAACATCACTACATTCAAAATAAACTATACTTCATTTACTTCAAATTCTTATATATCTTTTATACAGAGTGTTTAATTGAAGTGTGCTACCATTGCTATCTCGTGGACTGTAATTAACTATATAAGAGCACAAGTATGGTTAAATTACCAAAGAAAGACCAGTAGCTCTTATAGTTCTCGAGATAGCAATTCGCACCTGAATTTACCGATGGCGGCGCTGCGATCTCATCAAAATGGCGGATGAAATTCGTATTCAGTATTTGTTTACAATTGTTTATGGTTATAATTACAGTGCATTGATTTAATTATGATTATATTTACAGCATAAACACACAGTGCTAATAATATAATTAGACCGTAAGTATGTACAATACACGGCATATGCATTTTATTGTTAACTTTACTTATTTTGAGATTAAAATGAATGATCACCAAGATGATGTCAGGTTATCCCTTTCAAAATTATTTAAATATTTGAATTCGACACCAACATCTCGGAATATAGTAGAAGGCGAGGAAATTATTCATTCGGGATTTATTATTTTATGTGGAATTAAAAACAATATAGAAGTTAGAAAAAGTATTTTTGCTTTTGTGGCTTCAAACTAGTGCATTGACATCTAGTCCGCACGAAATATCAGGATGTATTATATGTGAGCCGGACAATATTAAAATAAACAATTTTTTCATGTTCTTGTAAAGCAGGGTGTAGTGGCAAATGCAAACATGTTGCTGCAATTTTAATTTATTTAACTAGGTGATGTTGGTTCTTAATGAATTGCATGTCCAGGATAACGGGAGAGTTTTAAACATATTTTTCTTAATCTAATATTTTAGTTCTCTTTTCTGGTTGCTTTGTTTGTTTCCGAGCTAGAAATATTAACTCAAACAGATTTAGGATGCAAATGGAAAAAACAAAAGAATACTACGTTACAAAGTTTTAAGTCGATTCCACTATTAAAGACTGATTGTTATTTAAGTCTTTCAAAAAAAATCCATTGGAAAAAGTCAATCTGAGAAGAAAAATTTATTAAACCTATTTATGCAATCATATGTTTACTAACAGGTTTACCTGTCTTTATTTTCAATATCCACGCTTTTCGTTTATCAATTTCTTCATGTGTTCCAACTTTATTTAAAATTTTAACCTTTCTTTCACCAGGCTTTGGAAAACTATAGAAACTAATACCTGCATTTTCACTACTACGGGAATGACATCCATATACGCAACAATTAAAGTTGTGTTTCTATTTGCGTAAATATTTTTCCATTTTTATATGATTATTGTTTATTAAATTGAATAATAATGAGAAACTACTACATGTTCAAATGTCAAGATAGAGGTTGAATACGAATTCAACGGGTTTCAAATTTTGTCACCAGATGGCTACATGTTTTTTTCAGTCGCGAATGGTGACACATTTAAATTGAGCACCCTGTATAGTATTCAAAGTTGGTAACAGTATTTTATTATTTATTTTATTTACTAAGTGACAAACTAATCTGAACAAAATTAAATTAGTATCATTATTAGTATAAAACGACTTCCGTTGAAAGGGCAATATTTAATATATATCCTTCTGGATATATTGATTAGCATGATTAAGCTTGTTGACTATTATTTATATTCCCCGATTAAATAGTAATTTCCGTTGTAAATAATGTGATTTCATAAGAATGTTTTTACAAAACTGTTTATTTAGTTTTTTGCGGATACGGCAGAGTGTAATGGCAAAGGCGAGCAATTTTCCGCGAACTCTTTTGTAGATTATTTATCCTGTCATTTCTCAGTTGCAATCGCGTTGGTTTATCGCAAGACTTACCACAATAATTGGACTTAACAAGTTGAGTAATATTTTTGCTTAAAGTTCACTCATATGGAAAATAAATCGAATATCCTGTGTATTTTTTATATCATAAATTTTAAAATGCTCTCGTTTGCTTTCCAAAAAGATATTTCAAGAAGTGACGATAATACAAGATGCAGAAAAAATCAATCAACATTTTAAAACATCAACACTTTCTCTAAGTTGCTACTACCAATTTTAATTATTTTATTACTTGGTAATAGTTATTTGTATATTTGCATAATGAAAATAGTATGGAATGGCTAGCTCAGTGAAGTCGGCCTGTGTATCCTGAGGTCCCTGGTTCGATTCCCACAGGCGACAAATTTTCATAATTAGAAAAAGCTATCCCTGTGGCTCCTCCACCACTAACATGTTTGGGGGCCGTGATTTGACGACTGGTAACCGCACTTCACGCGCAAAATATATCACTTACCGAGATCTGCTTCAGCAGAGTGCCACACCCAGTAATGGGTAGAAGGCGTGATGATATATTTATATTTATTTAAAATAGTAATACGCAAAAAACAAAAAAAAAACTTTCAGAATAACGGACGTAAATATTAACGTTTTTATACGACCATGTCAGAAAGTAATTGTAACCCGAACAATCAGTGTATATAAGTCTTTCCCGAATGCCTCCAATAACAATAACCTGGAAAATAACATTCCCGTTTGTTCTCAATTGCAACAACGAGAAAAGTAATATTTTTGCTTGTTTGTAAATAATTTTAAACTATATTTCCAGCATGTTTAAATTGTCCTATAAAAAAATATTGTATGTACAAATAATTATTTTATACGAGCATGACAAAAAGCAAGCTTTTATTGCATTTGTTTCATGTATGGAAAGTAGTCTTTTGCAGCCTACTCACATGGAAAGTACTATTATTTGCACGGGTGTAGAAAGAGAGTTTTTCTAATTGAGATCATCGTATCCATGGATACATGAAAACTGTCAATATTTTCAAGAAAATTTCAAAATAGAAGAAGCTATCAAAAATAATTTATAAATTATTTTTATACGATTGTGCAAAAAGTGAGTCACTATGTATTCATGTTTAATGTAAAAAGGAATTGTTTACCGCACAGCGCTTAAATGATACGAAACAAACTAAGCTAAGAAGAAAATAAATGTTTTTAACGTTTGAAGTGTAATTAATAAAATTGGAAATATAAGTTAAAGTTCGATCATATAAAAAATACTGTATGCAACTGTTGTTAAAATTATCTTGTATTGCACTTATATATTTTTCAACATTCTTGTAATAAAGTGACACTTTTCACACTAGTTGTATAAAAAATTATTTCAAGAGTTTCTAAATAGTCATCGTATATAAAAAATATTGTGTGCACAACGAGCAGAAAGTGTCCTTGTAACTCTAGCATAGTTGTTGCTCCCGACTGCGCCTCAATCAGCAATATTCCATGCGTGAGCAGTAATAGACTACTTTCTGTTCTAGGTAAACAAATAATTATTACAGAGAAATAATTAATAATTCTACGTAAATTTTGTTAAAAGCATTTTCATCACAAATAATTTAGAAACACTTGACAACCGAAAACATACGAAAAATGTTTATCCCTTTTTGAAAATTCTTTCAAATAACTGTAACTACCTAATGGTGTAATTTCCTGAAAATATTTTTCCGAACATTCTAAAATGAATATATTATTAGTTCTTCTAAATATAGGTGTTCGATTTAGTAAGTTATCCACTTTAGTAAATGGTTCTTAAATAAATAAAAGTCATCGACGTGGGCTCGATCGGTGAGAATTTATGGAGTCAAGTAGACATATCTAACTTGTTACGATTCTCGGAATCTTTTTGTCTGTCACTTTTATCAGTTTTACTTTGACGTTCGTGGGCCGAAATGCCATAAAATTTCGCTCTGACCTTTTAAACAATGGTTGTCATGGTTCATGTCAGGTTAAATTGTTTATAAGTGTCTCAAATACCGCACTGGAGTACTTTTCCAGATGTACTGAATTGTTACAAAACGGTTCATAAATTTCTTGCAGCTGTAGTTAGTCGTTGCGGTGACTTCCTAATTTGGGTTGTGGGCACGTCAGTATATTTATGCTAGAATGCAGTATTGACGCGATATTTTCTGTAGTTTCGTTCATTTTCATATCTTGAGTAATATTTGAATTTATTAGTGCACCTTTAATAGCCATAAATGTAAACATCGTAAATTTGTTAATTTATAATTATTTACAATTTATTATACAAACGTTCTAGTATGCATAATGTTCAAAAGAAATTAATGAAATTTATTTAAAGGGAAAAATTCACGCCACGCTGCAATTTGGATTAATTTAAATATTATATTTAGTTTATATAAATAAATTTTCGTCATATGGATGACGTTGAAGTACAGTGACAATGATAATTTTTAAAGTTAATTTTATGACAGAAAAATTTGGGAGACGCCCGGATTCGAACCGGGGATGTGGTCTAATGATTAAGACATTGGCCCGGCAAGCTGAAGGTCCCCGGTTGGAATTCGGGCGTCTCCCAAATTTTTCCGTCATAAAATTAACTTTAAAAATTTAAATAAATAAATAAAAGAAAATCGAAATTAATTGTCCTATATGAGTATTCGATATAGTCTATTTATAATTTATATTATCTTACCGGAAGAGTATAAAATATACTAAATTAGAAATTACAGCATTATTTCGTGAAAAGCCAAATAGGTTCGGAAGAGCTTAATATATGCGAATTTATCAAAATTTATATTTTGAATTTATAAAATAAAACAAAAAATGTTAGTATTCTCATAAGATTCCGCGATTTTCAGTAACAGTAACTGTCAAAATTAGTTCAAATTTCCGCCACTAAAACAATTCAATACCACCACCAACCCCTATCAAAACACTAGTGCTGCCACCTACCTTATCCCCATCAAACTTCTCCTCATCGCTGGTCTGCTGCGCGCGCGTGACCGTCACTTTCCTTTTAGTTCCCGGCGTCGCCACGGGCGTCGTTTCACTCAGCGACTCCACCAGCAGCGTGCTGCCATCCCCATCTGTCGGCGTCTTTATGAACTCGATTCTGCCCGCCTCGACGCAGATATTGGGCGCGAGGGGGTACGCGGGTGGCGACTGGTTGTTGTGATGCGTGTTGTTGTGTGCGTTGTGTTGTTCGACAACATCGTATGCGTGGAGTACGTGAGCTCGGTCCTCGCATGCTGGGTGCACTTGACGGGCACAAGGTACGGGTACACAACGGGGTTTTTCTCCGATGAGGGGGCAGTCGGTTGAAGGGGCGATGGCGTCGACTGAGAGACGACCGCCGTTGGAAGCCCTGTAACAAAAAAAAAAATGTATTTAATATTAAAATATACGTATATCACGTATTTTATCCATTACTGAGTGTGGCACTCTGCTGTAGCCGACCTTAGTAAGTGATATATTTATGGTCGTAAAGTGCGATTATCAGCCGTCAAATCATGGTTTCCAAAGAAGATAATTGAGAAGGAACTTAAAATTAGTTTACCAACAAACCAAAATCGAACTCAAATTCTCAAGTCTACAGTTACCATTGAGCTCAATAGTAAAATAAAATAAATAAAAAAATATATCATTACGCCTTCTACCCATTACTGGGTACGAAAATGCCGTAGCAGATCTCGGTAAATGAAATATTTTATGCGTAAAGTGTGGTTACCAGCTGTTAAATCGCGTCCCCCAAAGATGTTAGTGGTGGAGGAGCCACAGGAGTAGTTTAACATGGTAAAAATTATTTGTCGACTGTGGGAATTGAACCCGGGTTTTATATTTATTTTTAAGGAATTGTTTATAAGCGAGTATAATGCCGTAGCAGATCTCGGTAAGTGATATATTTATACGCGTGAAATGCGGTTACCAGCCGTCAAATCACGGCCCCCAAAAGATGTTAGTAGCGGTGGAGCCACAGAGGTAATTTTAAATTGATGAAAATGTTTGTCGACTGTGGGGATCGAACCAGGGTTCTTTGGATCCACAGGCCGACTCGATACCACTGAGCCATTACTCAGTTTTTAATATTGTAATATTATGTAATATATTACGTTATGTAATTAGGTAAAGTAACTTTACAGCATCCTGTTATGGGTAATGTACGGGTTATCCATACGCTATACAGAAAGAATCTATTTTGTTTATTGTTTTGAGTGCACAAAAGTCTCCTTTTCTTAAGGGATGCAAGAAAATTACTTCATTTTAAAATACCATCAAAAGAAAATAGCAAGAGTTCAGATTTGAATATGTATAGTACTTAATAATCCGTAATGAACTTTAATTCAAATTGTATGTTTTGTACTAGAGCTCTTTAAGCTACTGAACAGCAAACACAAACCAAGTCCATGTTCTATCTCTGTCATGTAACATACAACATTGGCGTGCATCATGAAAGAAGCTTTACATTCACACAAACGCCATGTAAAGACGGTTACTTGCACATATAAACTATGTAAATACCACATCACACGGTACACGTACAACTAAACTAAAGAAGCTTCGTGAATGCGGGCGCCAGTAAACAGCAACAACACAAACTGACATGTAATATTCAAGGTCCTGTCTGCATATCGATCGGACACGGAATTAATCTTATGACGAGGCAGAACTTCAACCGTGATTTAATAGCCTCCGCGAATCAATTTATTTTATAGATTTTTGTACTAATGATATTTTCAAGACTACCATACAAACATATATGGGATGATGACTAAGGCGACGCAGCATAGGGATTTCAGTGGATAAAAAGTTTATTCATTTATTATTTGTTTGTACATTTAAATTCTACAATGTCAATAATAAATATATATTAATTATTATTAAATCAGGGTTTCCCAAAAAAAGTCTGCGGATCTCTGAGGGTTCCCAAGGATCTATCAAAAGGGTCTCGAAACTTTTGTATTTAAGATTTAAAATTTCTTTAGATATTTTTAAAGAATTAAATTTTTGGTTACTATATTTATAAATGGGGTAATGGCTCAGTGGTATCCGAGTCGGCCTGTGGATCCTAAGAACCCTGTTTCGATCCTCACAGCCGACAAAACATTTTCACCAATTTAAAATTACCCCTGTGGCTCCCCCACCACTAATATCTTTGGGAGTTCGTGATTTGACGACTGGTAACCGCACTTCACGCGCATAAATATATCACTTAACGAGATCTGCTTCGGCAGTGCCACACCCAGTAATGGGTAAAATTATTATTTACGTCAACATATTTCGAATTATATTGTAATGACTTATTATTTGATTTTTAAATGAATAAAGAAATAAATATTTACCAAATTTCTCAATTTATTTTCTAATAAATATGGTAAATATAGATATAACCTACAAAATATCACGTAAGCAAAAATATTATATCTTTGGGATACTGAATAATTTTTAAGATTATAAAGGAGTCCTCGGATAAAAAAGTTTAGGTAAGGATGATCTAAGTCAATAAAGAAATTTAGTTTTCAACTGTTTGTAACCTCACTCCGATAGTACGGTGGTATGGGTAGCGTTAAGGCGTTTGAATCCAGAAGTCGAGAGTTTGAATCCCACTCAAGCTAAAAATATATGAACTACCACACTGCGGCTCGATGAGTTCAGACCCTGAATTGTAATTGGGATTAAGTTCCTGTTGTACAGAGTAACATAAATAAATAAATAAATAAATATATAGGTTTAAAAAAATAGCTGTTTTTAATTAGTTTGTCATGGGACTTACAAAATAGGAATAAAAGTAAGACTTTTTGTTGTAAACGAATATTTCATATCTCTTAAAAACGAATAATTAAAATTTTAATAAAATTAAATTAATAATTTTTATACGACCAAGTAAGTAATGCATTCATTATATGTGCGTTTCTTAATAGATAATACAGTAAGTAATAATTCATTACTCACGAGTTCTGACCAATCACATAGAGGTTACTATGGCAACGCAGCGACGACCGAGCATAATAATTTATTGTCTAGCAACAATTTAATTATGAAATAAAAAAAAACATTTACGAACATTTTTTAAAAATAAACATTACAATAACAAATGGCATGTCAAATAATTTAATAAAGAAAGAACCATAAGGATACTTTTAATATGCTCTGGGAATCGAACTCGAATTAACATTTTCACAAGTCAATATATTTTAACAGAGGTATACAATACCCTACCTAATATGATTGTGTTACTTAATGAAGATACATTTAGTACTGTTTCAAGTCTTTCAGGCGTGAAGTTCACCCCAAGGAGGTTGCGGCCGGGAATTAGAACAAAATTATTGATTGTTTAGCCCAGTTCTGCAGCGCAGATCCGATTTTAATCTTAACTGAAAGTCTCGTAAAATCTTATCTTATACGAGGCTCTCAACCTACACAGCCATTATAATTATAACTACTCCTAAAGCAGATTAACTTTATTACATAAAATTTCATTACACATAAAACATATACGCGTATCTTTATCATAAAATCGGCACTTTTCAAATAACGCCTTCGATATGAGTTGGTAAGGAATTTTAATATAGATACGGATTCCTTTATTCTGATATTAACTTTACTACGAGTATATACAAGATGGTGAACGCAACTCTCGAACACAGGGATTTAACATGTAAAATCACAATTTTGTAATTTCCTGCTTCCCTAATTATTTTAAGCAAAAAAGCTTCAAATAAGAGTTTTAGGGCATAAAATTCTGCATCTAAGCCAATAAACAAAATTAACTTTGCATGCTTCGTAACGGCACAAATTAGATCTGAAAATGATAAAAATAGCCTGAAAACTATTGATAGCCATGGAATTGAAACAAAATTAAACAAATGTTTGTCGTTTTATCTGTCAAAATAAATGACAAATAAATAAAGATATTATTTTGACAGATTAAACGTCAAACATTTGTTTAATTTTGTTTCAATTTCATGGCTATCGATAGTTTTGAGGCTATTTTTATCATTTTCAGATCTAATTTGTGCCGTTACGAAGCATGCAAAGTTAATTTTGTTTATTGGCTTAGATGTAGAATTTTATGCCCTAAAACTTTTATTCGAAGCTTTTTTGTTTAAAATAATTAGGGACGCAGGAAATTACAAAATTGTGATTTTACATGTTAAATCCCTATTTTCGAGAGTTGCGTTCACCACCCTGTATATACAGTTTTTTTATTATTTTCATTTGTAATTTAAAATTAAGTCAAATTTTCCGTGCGCATTACTTCCAAAATTATTTTAAGCACAACCGGGCCGAAATTCATGTGCTTTAGCCCTAAAAAGCAGGCTGAAACAATACTTTTTGGCCCTAGGGCCATAAACAAATCATTCCTATGGATACATAAATAATATGATTCATTTTGCAAATAAAGTAGAAACAAAAAGCAATCTCAATTCAATTAAAGCGCCCGAGAATTCATTTTCTGTCAGTTTACCTCTATCTCTCTTTTTTAAACTGTATTTTTAAAAGGAGTTAAAAGGGAAAAATAACTTATTTATGTTTCAAAATTGTTTTCATTTCATTTTAAAACACTTTAAAACTCACCGTAAAGAAAATGAGGAAGTATCCTTTTTAAAAATGAAGTATTTATGGCAATTATTTTAATCGATTAACTTTGCAACATAAAATTTCGTTAATGACATTGTTATTTTCTATTGCGTAGGTTTCGAACAAAGAGCAAAATTGTTTCGGAAATGTAAGGTTAGTATAACGATATAATTCTATAATGCAAATATCATGTTTTCACCTAACACCTAGTTTTATAGCGTCATTTGACCAAGTATAATCAGCTCCATTAAAGATTAGTGCACACCAGAAGGATAAACAGACTTGAACTTTAAATAATCTTAATATTAGACTATCGTAATCGTCAAAAGTCATTTTAAAACGCACTTTATACTTCCATATAACAAATGTCAGAATATGAATAAAATTAAAATAAATCCAAGGCGAAGTAAAACAGTAATAGTAATTTATTGTACTAGTGTGGAACGTGATATATTTGTCACGAAAGGAAATGTTAAGCCACGATGACCGAAGGGCGAGTGGCTACTTTTCTTGACTGATTATTATTCATTTCACACGAGTCCAATACAAAGTTTTATCCAAACACATCTCTTGAAACGTCTAAATCGTTTTTATATGTTCGTTTATTGTTTGACACTGACAAGACAATAGATATGATATTAATAAAACATAGAAATTTTAAAGTACCCAAAGAATGGTTGTTATGGTACTGTGATTTCTGTAGTATTCTCTATCAACGATTCTCAAAATAGTTTTAGCTAATCCTAAATTTTGGATTAGTTAATCTTATACTAGTCTGACTTTAAAAAGTTAATTAAATTCACTTTCTGAAAAACAAATGGTAACGAGATTGTATTAGAGTTTATTTAAACTAGGGTTGTTCATATTTTACCCACCCAGGAAAACCCACCTGGGTTTTTTTTAATAAAACTCACCTAAAAAAACCCAAATAAACCCAGTTGGTTGAATGGTTGAAAATTCACCCAGGGTGAATTTTAAGATAGAGTCAAATCTCGGAACATAAATATCTTTGATTTATTTTACAATGTAATAATACATAATCTCTTTACAAAATAAAGCGTTTAACTTAAATTATCATTTATTACATCACATCGTAGAATCATATTGTATTTCTTTGACAAATGTCAATATCAAATTAGTTTAAGAGCAAATATTATTTGTCTTATATTATATTACTATTACAAAAACACATTTATTTCCAATCTTTTTACCGTATGATAATAACATGCTTTTAATTCACAATAAAATAAATATCTTTTTTTGCACTTATTATAGAATAATACATAAATTTTGTTTTAATATTTAGTAGTAGGTATACAAAATATATTTTAAGCATTATAAAAAAAAAATGTATAATCACGCCTTCTACCCATTACTGGGTGGGGCACTCTGCCGAAGCAGATCTCGGTAAGTGATATATTTTTGCGCGTGAAGTGCGGTTACCAGTCGTCAAATCACGGCCCCCACAGATATTAGTGGAAAGGGAGCCACAGGGGTAGTTTTTGAAATTATGTAAATTGTTTGTCGCCTGTGGGAATCGAACTAGAGTTCTCAGGATCCACAGGACGACTTCATACCACTGAGTATTATATATAAAATTAATCTAGAATTGACTAACTTAAATTAAAAATCGTATTTGTCAATATTACAAAAAACCCAATAATGCCCAAATAAACCCAAACCAAACCCAAAAAAACCCCAGTGGGTCGGATTTTTTTCAACCTTGATTTAAACCTTTTTCAAAATATTGTTTAGCTTAATTTGACTAATCAAAAATGCAGGATTAGCTAAAACTATTTTGAGAATTGGGCTGTATGTGACTAATGATGTACATTATTTATTTTAAATAACTATAGTAACAGGCTCATTATGTGGCGGTGTTGGATAAAAGTAATTGATGTTTTTTCCAAGTATAATTTTAAGTAAATATAAAGATTGACTTATAACTTTGTAAATTTTGTTGTAACAGTTAAGTAATGAGACAGAAGGACAGGGCATAAATTTTTTAAAAATATTTGCGGTTTCAGAAACCGCAGCGAACATATATTTACTTAAAATTATCGTAGGTAGCACATCAATTAGCAAATAGGTGCTACTTTAGCATACAGCTAAAACAAACGGATGAACTTATTTGCCTTTTACTCTCGCCTACACTACTTCCAATCAAGATGAACTCACATATTAAAAACGATGTTTAAAATACAGGGTGATCAGAAATAACTGTTTCAGTTGGCAATACAATTCTGCGGATCTTTTTATTCCATAGTTTGCATAACACCAAATAAAGGCATAAATACTATTTGGTATGTCATTTTTACAAATAGATTATGTGATAGAAATACTTTAGATTCAAGGGCGGATCCACGGAGGGGGTAAACTTTGTAATACTCTGAAACAACTCAGAAAAACTTTCAAAATTTGTATTGTCAGACTTTTTTTTAAAACTAAGAATAGAATACAAAATACATTCAAATATATATTCCACACAAAAATGACAGAATTGTTTGTCAGTATTATATAATTTCCTTCATAAAATTCAAAATAGCCTCCTCTCATTGGGATGGCTAGCACAGTGGTATGAAGTCGGCCTGTGGATCCTGAGGTCCCTGGTTCGATTCCCACAGGCGACAAATTTTCATAATTTGAAAAAAGCTATCCCTGTGGCTCCTCCACCACTAACATGTTTGGGGGCCGTGATTTGACGACTGGTAACCGCACTTCACGCGCAAAAATATATCACTTACCGAGATCTGCTTTAGCAGAGTGCCACACCCAGCAATGGGTAGAAGGCGTGATGATATATTTATTTTTATTTATATTTCATTGGAAATTTTCTAGATCCGTCCTTGTTTAGATTATTACTCTGTGAGTAATGTTAAGAAATAAAATAATGTGGGCAAAAGAAACAACGATTTTATTAATTAATAGTATATTACATAATAAGTCAAAAAAATGATATTTTACTTGACCACTGAAAGTAAGCACTTTCTTGCCGGTTTCAGAATAGTTATTTTTATAACATGTGTCGAAAAAGGTTTGTTACGCGCAAGTGCAGAATTTAACGCAATATAAACAACTATAACAACTGTGTTAATAATATACACAAACAATAAATATTATGTATTACACTTATTCTTAAAATAAAACCATTTATCGATATATTTTACTTTGTTCGGTTCTTTTTATTAATTGTATACAGATTAGATTTACTGCAATTTAAGGTTATGTTTACGAACGTCAAAATATACTACTGCATATTTACTAGCGCTGGCTCACCGCATCTCTTTCTTCCAAAAGCGTCTGTGTCCAAAATATGAATTCCGCACTCGGCGCGAAATTTAAATCGCTCTCAATATAACTATTTTTTTACAGTTGCGTAATGAATTACTTTCCGCACTAGTGTTTCTTTGTTTAAAGAAACGCACTTGGTCTGCATTTGTCTCCTTTCCAGCCGTAACCCAAGCAATAATAGTTACGTAATAACAAAGAAATCGCACAGTTGTAGGAAAAAATATTATAAATCCAAATTTGCAAATGGTTCTGTCAACAACAGGAAATAAATGTATCTTTAATAAACAAATCCTGAGCGGGATTTAAACCCGCAACCAACAGTTCAACAGCTATTCAGATCATTAGTACTACCAAACTTCAATTTAACAAATTAAAAATTTTAACTTATCAATTTTGAGTAAGGACAATATTAGAATCGTGTTTTATTTGCCACTTATTTTTTATTTCAATCAGTTCAGATAAATCAAATCTCATAACTAACTGATCTGAAGTAAAACATATACATAGCTGGATAACTTCAAGCTGCAACTGAATCAGTAATCGAAATTGTGGGAAGTAAAAGAACCAAGTCACGTAAAATAAAAAATGAATAAGTGATGTGATTCAAATGGCAAAGGGAGTACGCCAAAATTTATGTCAATGCCAACAGCTTTATTTTGTAATATTTGCAGAATGAATGGATTTCCTCCTAGAACCTGCATTATTTTTAGCCTTCAGCTTTGCCAAGTGCATGGGCCACCATTGAAAACACGTACAACACCATTAATAACATACGGGTATTTTTACCCAACTAGTTTTGGAATTTCTTCCGTCACTAGTGTTCCACTTGCGTCAAATAATTAAAAAATGGATTATGGTTTTCATAGATTAATGGTTCTACATTTTGATGTTTAACAAAATGATGTTTTAGTGACGCTTACAAAGTGTTACGTACAAGATTTATATTTAGGGTTATGACTCTCATTTTGAAATAACTTTACGTGTAAATAATGCATTTATTATAATTAGGGATTCGAAACTTACCAGTTATTTTAAAAATAATTTGTTTTATTAACACACTAATGCTGGGTTGCAAAAAAAAATTAAGTGCTTTTTAGTTAAACAACTGTTTATCTAGCAACATAATCAATAGCGATTTTCTGAAATTTATAGAACCGTTAGTTGCTAATGAACCGATAAAACATTCATGCAATCCAGCATAAGGATGTAGATTTTGAAAAAAATTGTCGAACGAAAATTCGTTATTCGGATATTTAAAAATTATTCGGATTTGAAATGTAACTTGGAAAACTTTTTTGAAAGGTTATATCTTAAAAACTAAACAAGATACGAAAATGCACTCAACGACATTGAATTACTCGTGTCTGGATTGACTTATAAGCAATTTTTTAGCGATTTTTATTTTTTGAAAATGTCTTGGTTTTTTTCGATTTTAGGCTATTTTCAGATTGTTTGCTCTAAAATTCTTCCTCGTACGAATATTGTAACGAAAATTTACATACATATGTATTTTGACTCGCTAAATATAATGATAAAATCCCCAAGTGCGTATGTCCTATAGTTTTTGAGATATTGTTCAAAACATGCGTGATGAGAAAATTTTGGTGAAAACTTGTTGAAAAAGAAAAAATACTGAAAATATGTTTACAAGTCAATAAAAGTACGAGAAATTCAATGCTGTTAAGCATATCTTCATATCTTGTTTAGTTTTTGAGATATAACCTCTGAAAAGTCGAAAATATAATTACAGGTAGGTAATTTTATTTTGGAAAATTGAACTCCTTCTGAAGGCTATATCTTAAAAACTAAACAAGATATGAAAATGCTCCCAACGGCATTGAATTCCTCGTGTCCGAATTGACTTATAAGCGAATTTTTAGCGATTTTTATTTTTTGTAAATTTCTTAAGGGGTACCCCTTTGTTTTTTTCGATTTTAGGCTATTTTCAGACTGTTTGTTCTAAAATTCTTCCTCGTACGAATATTGTAACGAAAATTTACATACATATGTATTTTGACCCGCTAAATACAATGGTAAAATCCCCAAATGCAAATGTCTTATAGTTTGATATAAACTACCATAACGCGAATTGGTGAGTCCGAACCCTGTACTGTATTTGGAATTAAGGTTCTGTTGTACAGAGTAGCTTAAATAAATAAATTGAAGTAAAGGAAAAAATATTGAGTACACCTTGTCCATGAAATCTGGCGTACTCAGAATATCGTCTGCCTCGGCTGATAAATTAATTGTTGGACACATTAAATAGTCATTTCACTACTTATTCATAGGCATATAAATATAATATTTATTCGAAGTAGGTTATTTATTTCCCATATGTTCATTTCAACATCTAGAAATAAACAAATAATAACTGTAATCCATCTACAAAGTCGTATTTCTTTTAGTAAACAATCTGTTACACCATTCATACATAGTGTTGTTGTGTTAAAGACAGTACTTTGTACAACACAGAAAGGTATAATTTTTCGTGATAATTGAATGTATTTTCCAAGACCTTGATGTGAGAATGACAGCTGACATCAGTGACACATGCTATGCTCAACTCTGCCTTAACTCATGCTCATGTTGGTACCCACTCTTTGTGTTATCAGCAACTTTGATCTACAAAGGTAAAACATTTGTGTTTTGTGTGGGAGCCAACAAAAAACTCGTCCACTGGAAAAAAGTTCTACCTACGGTTGTGAGTGAGTTCATGCGATGAAGTTTAAATTGTGCTGCGGTAAATATAATAATGTTTTAGAAAAGCTATAAATATTATGAAGTAGGTGCCATAGCGGCCTGTGGATACTAAGAGATCTAACCTAATCTAGAGAGAAAAATTGGGATACTACCGTCAGGATTTGAATCTGGGACTTTTGAACTCCGGTGAAATACTTTTTAGCAACTGAACTACGATCTTCATGTAATCCAAATCTGGTGATACTCTAATTTTTCTCCCTATTTATATTTTCCCCTATTATGGGGTAGGTGGCTCAGTGATATCGAGTCGGTTTGTAGATTTGAGAACTCTGATTCGATATCCACAGCCGACAAACAATTTTCACTACAATAAAAATACTCCTGTGGCTCCTCCACCACTAATATCTTTATTTTTAGGGTTATTACTCTCATTTTGAAATAACTTTACGTGTAAATACTGCATTTATTAAAATTAGGGATTCGAAACTTGTTAGTTATTTTAAAAATAATTTGTTTTATTAACACATGTAGATTATGAAAAAAATTGTCGAACGAAAATTCGTTATTCGGATATTTAAAAATTATTCGGATTTGAAATATAACTTGGAAAATTGAACTTTTTCGGAGGTTATATCTTAAAAACTAAACAAGATATGAAAATGCACTCAACGGCATTGAATTCCTCGTGTCCGAATTGATTTATAAGCAAATTTTTAGCAATTATTTTTTATGAAAATTTCTTAAGGGTACCCCTTGGATTTTTTAATTTTCGGCTATTTTCAGACTGTTTGCTCTAAAATTCTTCCTCGTACAATAAAAATACCGCTGTGGCTCCTCAACCACTAACATCTTTGAAGGCTATGATTTGACGGCCGGTAACCACACTTCACGTGCATAAATATATCACTTACCGAGATCTGCTACGGCAGAGTAAGAGACGTGATGATATATTTATTTATTTTGTAAAATAAGATTTCATCAATTGTTTACTGTAAGAATACTATGGGCCTATTTTTCTATCGCCGGTTTACTCTCGGTTAACGTTAATCATGATTAATATTAATCGGTGATTGAAAAACTGGCCCTAAGTAAAGTAAAGATTATATTGGAGTGGAAGTCACGGAGGTAAGTTTAATGTGTTGAGAATTAGTTGCCGGCTGTGGGAATCGAACCCGAGTTTTCATTTCCACAGTCCGTTATATTCGCAGATGGCACTACACCATATAAAGAAGTACAATAAAATATAAACATGAGTTTACAAGTAATAAAATATTTTCTTATAATTTGAAATTAATATGAAATCGTTTTATCTTTAATCAAAATATTTTACACCAAGTTAAACCTCAATAAACTATAATTTGAAAGTAGAAATTAAAATACATTTCTAGCAAAGTATCTAATGTTTAATGCAATTATAAATTTACTTTATGTTGTTAATGTTAGTTGAGGTAAAATAATTATCCTATATTTATTTATAAGAACTATCAGTAGGTATTTTATAATTAGACGCTAACAAAAATTATAAAAATAGATAAAAATTAAATTAAAAACGGGACTCATATTACTTTTATTTGTGTTTCTTTTTTTAATTATTATTTCCCGGTTGTAACAAACGAAATACGTTGTTGAGAAACGATAAAAACATAATTCGGATTCCACTATAAGCTATAGGATAAATAAATGAATAAATGCATCACCAATGTGAGCTGTATTCCATTTGCCACTTGATTCACTTAAATGTACATTTCGACTGTCATGCAGTCAACGTAGTACTACTGACGATGACTGCTTGACGGAGCTGGGCAAGCTACTTAAAAAAAGTAGCTAAGCTACAGCTACAGCTATTCTTTAAAAAAGTAGCTGAGCTACAGCTATAAGCTATATTTTGTAAAATATAGCTAAGCTACAGCTAACAGCTTTCGTTAAAGTAGCTGTTAAATTTTAAAGCTACTTTTTCAATTATTGTGAATCATTAAATATGCCATTGTCATATGATCAGTTGATCAGTCTTTTGTTACAATGACTGTTAATAAATATAAAAAATCGCAAATGGACAAATTTACTGTTAGTTTGTGATGCTATAATTCTTATTTATATCGGAATAAATTAACAGTCATATTAACAGAAGACTCCTAAACAGTCAATATTTAGTTCACCTAACATTTAATACAAAAGTAGGATAGGTTAAGAACAAGTGAAAAATAAAATATGTTAATAGATTTTACACTATATAATAATTTGTTATCGTACAGTTATAGAAAACAATAAAGAAGGTACAATTCAAATACAAAACAAACATAAATAGGTATTTCTTAATGAACAGTGGTAGCTTCAAGCTACAAAAAGTAGATTTGGGCTACAAAAAGTAGCTTTGGGCTACAAAAAGTAGCTTTAAGCTACAAAAAGTAGCTTAAATTGTTATAACAATATTTTTAAGCTAATAGTAAAAAAACATAGCTCGCTACGAGCTACAGCTATATTTTTTCATATTTAGCTAAGCTACAACTACAGCTAAGGTAAACGTAGCTAAGCTACAAAAGTAGCTAGCTACTGCCCAGCTCTGCTGCTTGACAGTCGAAATGTACATTTAGTATAATAAAAAGTTCTCTAGTGAAGAAAATAATATTGTGTTGTTTATAAACATTTATCTTCACACAGCTCTAAACTATATATTAATGAATTATTACAAAGTAAATTAGAATCAGTAATTCTAGTACTGAAAATAAAGTCATCAAAGTAATCCAACAGAATAAATAAATGATTTGAATCAGTACATGTAAATTAGATTTGATCCAAATGGCAAATGAAATACGTCTGTGGAAAGATCATATGTATTTTAAAGAACATTTAGCATGAAAATGCACTGAACACGGATATCTATTTTTAGCAATTGATTATATAGGTAAAGCATTAGATATTAACATAACATCTCGTGGCGCAGTATTTCAGTTTCATGTCTCAAGTTTAGTTATTCATGGCATGCAAGTATTGAAATGAGATTAATACTGCGAGGAATGCAATAGAGAATTCAGTATTTTCTCCCTGACACCCGATAAATTAACTTGTTGATGTTTAAATTAGACGCCACTGACTGTACCGTATTTAAACATGTGGGATAGAGACGATAAAACATCCTTCGGCACAAGGGAATTCACTGAATTCAGGTAGCGAGGAAACGAAACTTTACGATGTTATTTCTCATTGGTATTCTACTGGAATCCACATAAACGATAGGATTTTATACATTTACACAGATTCTTTAAATTTATTTCATGTACTGACCATTCTTATAAATACACAGGTACATTGTAGTAAATGCTAACTAATAAATATTCCTGACAGGAATTTCTTTTCATTTGAAACGTGTTACTTGAGAATATTACAAAATTTGATTAAAAAAAAAAATATATATATCACCTTAAAAGTCAAATAATTTTCAATTTATTCTCACTCTCTTGTTATATTATTTCTGAAAACTGTTTGTCGGCTTTCATAATCGAATCCCGGTTCTCAAATCCACAGTCCGAGTCGATATCTATTCAACTATTACAGATCCTAAGATAAGACTCCTTTACCGCTGATCTTATTCCAAACTCAAGATAATTCGTAACGCGTCGTGGGCCGCATAAGTTCATATCTGAGGGCCTATGAGCAACCACGAGGCCCCGAAGACCCAACCGTTCATTCCGTATTCAAGCTATTAACATCCTCAACACTAAGTTAATGTAAGATCGCCGATTTATGCGCAACAAACACGGAACATACATATTCAATTTCAGCCAGGAAAAAATGAACACACGAACAACCAGCTGTATAAATAGCTTTATCTATATTTTAGAATTAACCGAGAAGATATTGCTTTTATATGCCACTCTGCAGACAGAAAGACTTGCAATGAATTAATGATATTGCTCGACAAATAACGATTTATCTTGCAGGGTAATATTTTAGAATTTAAGTCAGAAGTAGATTTAATTTTTAAATATTTGCTTGTATACTGATACAAAGTAATACTGAATGAAAGAAATTTGAATAATCCGGCTCATTTTGTATCTCGATCGTTATTTGTTAGTATCGATCGACTGACTGGTTATTTTAATGATTACACTATAGATTATATTATGGGGTAGGTGGTTCAGTGGTATTGACTCGGAATGTAGATTTGAGACTCCGGGTTAGAAGACAACAGCCGACAAACAATTTTCACCACATTAAAAGTTCTCCTATGGCTCTCCCTCTATTAACATCTTTAGGGGACGTGATTTGACGGCTAGTAACCGAACTTCACGCGCATAAATATATCACTTACCGAGATCTATCACGGCAGAATGCTACACTTAGGGCCAGTTTTTAAATCACCGGTTTACTCTCGATTACTGTTAATTATAAAAATAAAATAAATAAATATATCATCACGCCTTACTGGGTGTGGCACTCTGCCGAAGCAGATCTCGGTAAGTGATATATTTTGCGCATGAAGTGCTGTTACCAATAGTCAAATCACATCCCCCAAATATGTTGGTGGTGGAGGAGCCACAGGGGTAGCTTTTGAAATTATGAAAATTGTTTGTCGCCTGTGGGAATCGAAGCAGGGTTCTCAGGATCCACAGGTCGACTTCATACCACTGAGCTAGCCACTCCATTGTGATTAAACAATAATGAAAACTATGGTTTCTATTATTATTTAATCATGATTAACATTAATCGGTGATTGAAAAACTGGCTCTTGATCATGAATAAAAAGCGTGATGATATATTTATTTTATTTTTATACTAAAGATTATTACTACCATTTCAATACTCCATTATCCGTGATTTGTAAATCAAGGGAAAAAAGACATTTCTTTCCAAAGCTAGCATTTCATTTTCCGCCTTAACGAGGGATTATCCTATTAGAAAGTAAAAATGTTGAACATAATTTTTCAATTTGAGGTATGAAAATTTAGATAAAATTCCTTTTGTTAGGATACTTGGCTTCATTTGATTTTTTTTTATTTTATTACACTAATAAGATTTACAAGTAGAGTTTACAACAACAAAAACTTTTAAGGTAAAGTACAAAACAGTCAGGTAAAGATTTAACCAGACTGTTTTTTTACTTTACCTGACTGTTTTTTTCTTGAAAACCTATCTACTAAAATTGGTTAAGAAAGGAGGCACTTCCTTGCCGGTTTCAGGACAAAAAAATCATTCATTCTGTTATTTCTATTTTACTTTTATGCATGAAGCTGCCAGTATAAAAGTTAATGCCTTTAATCATATTTTTTACTTCAGTAAGCTGTTATTATATTCTTTTTTACAATACGGGAGTACAGTGGTGTTCCTAGCGTTACGGCCTAGGAGGTCCCGAGTTTAAATCTCACTCAATCTAGAAATATAAGAACTACCATACTACAGCTTAGTGAATCCGGATCCTGTATTGTAATTGGGATCAAGTTACTAATTGGCAGAATAACACAAATAAATAAATAAATTGCATGAAAGTATCATAAATATCAGGACAAATTATTTTGATCATACCAAAATTGTAAGTAGATAATCATGAAATACAAGAAGTTGTCATTAACAGATCGATCGATTACCAATAATTATCTCTTTACAAAATAGGGGGAACATCTTTGGAGGTCGTAAATTGATTAATCAAAGTTCTTACTACCAAAAAAAAAAGAAGATATACTTGTATTTAAATTTTGAAATCTATTAAGAAGTAAACGTACGATCCAAAACAAACAAGGCAGAATGATGTATGAAGCAAATTCGAAAGCAGTTATAACAAATTAATATGTAAATATCTTGTGAAAGAATAATAATTGTTTCGTGTCAATGTTATAATGTTAGAATATATTAGCATAAAAAATGAAGCAAGTGTTTCAAATTTTCTACTCATAATTATAACTTCATCATTGGCCCATCCCACATAATTTTCACAACATTACAACATATTTTGACTTCTGGACCACCCTGTATAGACCTACTTTACCACGCAATAAAACTCTGTGCCTATAAAATAATTCACTCATATTTAAACCGCAGAAGAGTTAAATTACAAATGAAGACAAAGACACAGGGACGGACTTTAATCTGGGAAAATTACTGAATATTTTAGGGCTTCGCCTCACTGCAATGGCATCAATATCAAATCGTTAACAAAATTAGAGATGCAATAAAAGATACAAACAAAAAACAAGTAAACGAATTAATGATCAAGGATTCCAAATGGACGAAATAAAAGAGCTTGTTTGAAAAGAATTATGAATGTGAGTGAAGCAAGTATAGCTATTTACATAACAAGTGCGCGAACGGTGCAAATGACGACTTCGTGCACGAGTTTTGTACAATGCTTTTTGTATCGAGAAAAAATTATATAACCAATAGTGAGAATAGTTATTTTTGTACCATGGGTGCAACCAGGCGTTTCTGGCCCGTGACATGATTATTAACACGAGGCGCAAAGCGCCGAGAGCTAATAACATGCTCAGGGTCACAAATGCTAATTTCACCTGTGGTACATACAATATTTTATGCACAACAAAATAACATTTTATTATATGTTCAAAAGATTAAAATATGTAAATAGGTTGTATATCAAAATGACATTTTGCAGAATTAAGTATTCACAATAAACACAAATTGTCAATTTATTTATGTATCCATGGGAATTATTTCTTTTGGGCCCCTGGACGAAAAAGAAGTGTTTAAGCCGGCTTTTAGTGCTAAAACACATGGTTTTTGGCCCGGTTGTGCATAAAGTTATTAAATTTTAAGCATTTATTTATATTGACAGTATACAATGAATTGACATTTGTTATTTTAAAACAAATTGTTTATTTTTTTCACGTAAAGCTTGTTAAAATATGTCTGATTGATGGCGTTATAAGCTAAAGTCTCTATTTCTTTTATAAATTCCTTAAAATGTGTGTACAATTAGCGTTTTAATAGCCACAATGTAGAACCATAAAAATGCGTGTGTTTCCAATTACTTTGAAGCACTAGTGCGCAAAATCAAACTTTAGTCCAATTTCCAGGATAATGTAAACCTTATTTTTAATGATGCGAGTACAAAAACATATTTTTTTCCATGACCACTAAATAATATATTCATTATATTACATGTCTGTGTCTAGATAGATAAGATAGTTCATTATTCGACAGTGTTGAATAATGAACCATAATCCAATACTATTTAAGCCAATCAAATTTCGGCTACTATAGTAACGCCATTATTCAGTAGTTTTAAGCCAATCAGAGTACGGCTACAATAGTAACGCAGCGCATTTTCGATTTTAATTTTTCAAACAAGGACAGTAAGGGTTCCGGAGTTCAAAAAATTATAAATCCGGCTCTGAGAATTGCCAACGTGATCTTCTGACACGAAAGCACATTTCAGCACGTAAACCAATCAATATGGAATATTGCATTCAGCCACAGAGAATAACTTATTCCATATTTTAATCTGAAGTTTAAATTACAGTACAGTTATGCGAGATTACACAGAGGCGCCTATAGTACCGCAGTTCTCGTGTAGGTGTCTCCACTAATCAAGCCGGCGCATGCGCATACCTCGCGCACGCATGTCCAACGCCTACTTTTCCAAGAGGAAACTGGAATTCTATTATCGTGTACATGGAAAGCTATTGTGTTACTCTACCATTCAAATGTAAACAATCAACTAATAAATATTATACACCGAATTTGGAGGAAGAATGTTCCTTGTCAGATTTAATGACTGGCAATTAGACTTTCCGTTTTAATTATGTCGATTTTGGTTGCTTGGATTTCTCACGAGTTTCAACTTTCAAAGCAATTAAAACATTAATTACAAGAAATGAACAATTCCAGACATTTATATAAACGTCTTTACTGTTTCTACACTTTTCTCAAATCATAATATACTTAAAATTACTTATAACGAACCCAATTGTAAAGAAATATATCTTGCCCCGTTTACATTTTTGCTGAAATGTCTTTTGTCTCATTAGCAAGAGTTTGCAAGTTCAAACTTCACTGACTTCATTATAAGCTGTATATAAATATACCAGGTGGTGTTGGTAGGGGGTGAAGGAGGGGTGTACATAGTAATTTAATAAGTGATATTGGTTTTATGCAATTTCTTTCTCTTCTGTTCATTTTATGGAAAAAACTGTAGCATGATGTAAGGTTGTTCAGAATTACAAACTGCACAGAACACTATTTTTATATTTTATATTAAGTTTTAAATTTGTAATAAATATGTAACATTTAAATAATTGTATTTAATTATTGCTTGAGCATGGCCACAACTTTAGTCGAAACGTTGCAAAATAAAATGTGTGTTTAAACTTTTACGACTCGTTCATTAAGCCAGAAATCCAATCATAATACTGATATTGCTTATGTAAAATGATTGCAATTATTATTATTTTATTTTCATAATATAGTTATATTAAACTGCAAAGAGCTAATAAGGTAGTTCTTTTTTTTTGTAAACCAGTTAAAAATTAAAAATATATGGTTCTATATCACTCAGACTACGAGAAATCGAATGTCGGAGAGCGAATCTTCGTATCTTTTTTAGTTTTTGAGTTACAGCGAGTTTAGACTTTTTTAAAAGCTCAACTTTAAATGCCCATATCTCGAAAACTAAAAGAGATATTGAAATGCGGTTTCCACGAGTGTATTTCTCGTACTCTACTTAACTTATTCTGAAATTTTGAAAATTTTGAAAATTTTACAATTTTTTTTGAAAATTTTCTTTTCTCATATTTCAAAAACTTGACGCGATAATGAAAATCTGTAAACACCAGTGAGTTCCTCTCATAAAAGTACATGGGTCTGTAAAATTTCAGAATTTTTGCTCCATGTATACAACTTTTAGAGCAAAAAAACTAAAAATGGGCAAAATTCGTAAAAATCTTAAGGGGTACCCCTTCAAAAATAATTAAAAAACAGTGATTTCTAGTTTTTCTGTAATAAATACTTTATTTGTCCGAATTTTTGGCTGAAAATTTGCATACCTATGTACTTTTACGAGAAGAATTCACTGGTGTTCACATATTTTCATTATCTTTTCAATTTTTTTTAAATATTGATAATTGAAAATTTTGAAAAAATTTTGAAAAAATTGTATAATTTTCAAAATTTTCAAAATGTCAGTATAAGTTAATTTGAGCACGGGAAATACACTCGTTCAAACCGCATTTCAATATCTCTTTTAGTTTTCGAGATATGAGCCTTCAAAGTTGAGCTTTAAAAAAAGTCAAAAATCGCTGTTACTCGAAAACTAAAAAAGATATTAAGATGCGCTCAACGACGTTCAATTTCTCGTAGTCTGAATTATGTAGAATCATATTTAATTTTTTTTTTATTAATTAATCATTAATCATTAATTTGAACCTAAGTAATAAATGTCAAAATAAATTAAATTTCTACATAAATAAGAAAAAATAGGAAAAAAATTTCCATCACTTGTCTCGTAATTCCACAGAGGTTTTACAGCACGTTTGCATCAACTTCTCAGGTCATCAACAAACGGCTGGTCAGTTCAGCTTTAACCATAGACGCGTTTCGTCCTTCCGGACAATTTTTTTTTCAAAATTTGCTAAATTAAGTATGCTTTATCTTAAACATTACAGTACCAGTGATTTGATAGTTATTTCTAATATATTAATAATTAAATTATAATTATAAATAGTCAATTTATTTATTATTAAACATCAGACAAATGCTTACTTGTCGTGTTTATTATTTAATTTAATTATTATTTTATTAAGACTACCTAACAATCCAGCGACACAAAATGTTCCCCTAATCATATGACGAAAAATTTAACAAAATAAATTTGAAATTTAGGGACTAGGAATTTGTTTTGTTGACGAATCTTTGTACGCGCATGACTTCAAAGTTGACATCACTAGATTATATCATCTTAGAAATATGAACAACTTCTACAAACCTTTCTAAAATTCATAATTCACCACTAGAGTGAAACAACCTAACTCACTACTCTAAAATTACCATCTCCGCAAGCGTAACGTAACTTAACATTAACACAAAGAAACTGAAAACCCTGCACCACGAAGCATATCAGTCAAGAGCGTTCAAGACATCATCATCAGCATCAACTCAGCACTCAAGGCGGGGGCGTCAGCACAAGAGAGTATACCTCCGATAATTCGCCCCTCTGAGGATTTTTCCGGTGGTTACAGACACAGACACAGTCGCAGTCGTAGTTGCAGTCGCTGTGCATATCGGAACATCTTGGCCGACAACCTGTAATTTGAGATGCAACATGCAAGTAATTCCTGAAATTACTACGTGCGGCGCTGTGCGCTGTACTCGAGGCCTCAGGGACCGCGGATTGGCGGATTTTTTCCTACTGAACAATTGAATCCCACAGGCTGACGTGATTACGCGCTATTAACGAAAAGAAAAATTGTTGCAATGCGTTTGTTACTTGCAGATTCTCTGCTGTGGTTTATCGAGTTGGTACACCACCAGAAATTAGAAAATGAAGAAGTTTTCCAAACTACATCTCATTTAAAGTAACGCATGAGCTCTATTCTCATTCAAATATGGCATGTTCAAAAATTTGTTTTACAAACCGAATTTCAATATCTCTTTTAGTTTTCGAGATATGGGCCCTCAAAGTTGAGCTTTAAAAAAAGTCAAAAACCACTGTTACTCGAAAACTAAAAAATATATGAAGATGCACTCAATGACGTTCAATTTTTCGTAGATTGAATAATATAGAACCATATTTTTTAAAAATTAGTTTTTTGAACTGGTTCAACAAAAATCGTATTTTCATTATTATCCGAATTAGTTTTACAAATTTTTAGGGCAAGTAGAGGATACCAAAATAAGAACTTTTTTTCAAATAATATAGGGTCGATTATGTTTTTAAAAGCCTAGCACCCCAAATGATTATTTCAGTTTTTTAAACTCAACAAATCTAGTATGTTAAAATCTAATCATTCACTTGATTTTCCCATTGTTTTAATAAAAAATTGACATTTGGACAAATTCTTGCAGCTTCCCGAGAATTGTCATTTGTCAGTAAGATTAATCTCAGTTAATTCTGCCAAGGAAAATTCTCCAGCTATTCATTTTTTGTTTATAATAACAACGAAAATAACATAAATTGTAAATTATATGAAAAATGTCAAAAGTCTTAACACCAATCGAAAAATCAAATGAATGATTAAATTTCCACATACTAAGATTTGTTGAGTTTAATAAACATAGTCGAAATAATCACCAATTTGTTACTCATATGTAACCAATTTTAAAAATGTAATTAAATCCTGTCCGTTGTGTTAAAAATAGTCATTCGTATTAAAAACTAAGTATAATGTTATAAAAAATAAAAAAATATATATCATCATGCCTTCTACCCATTACTGGATGTGGCACTCAGCCGAAGCAGATCTCGGTAAGTCGTCAAATCACGGCCTCCAAAGATGTTAGTAGTGGAGAAGTCACAGGGGTAGTTTTTAAAATTATGAAAATTGTTTGTCGCCTGTGGGAATCGAACCAGGTTCTCAGGATCCACAGGCCGACTTCATACCACTGAGCTAGCCACCCCATAAATATAATCTTAAAGTAAGTATAATCTTGAAATCTGTAAATGCAAAAAAAAAATATATTCCGTTCGAGTTTTCTTTTTGTAGAGTGTACCTCCTCGTTCACAGTTTTTTACGTTTTAAAGTCAGTTCTGGAGTATTATTTATGTGATGATATTAAAATCGGTTTAGTTAGATAAAGATGAAATATTTTTGAATGCTATAATAATATATTCTCGGAACCATAAAATATCGCAGTTCTAAATTTTACTGTTACTTTTTTAATGGTTTGAATTGCACCACTTATCTTTGTAGTAAGGAATAATTTTTCATGGCTGGATATTTATTATTCTTCAGTTTTTATTCTCTATAAGTCTACGCCTACTTCTCGAAACCTGCTTTGAAATTATTAAAAATTTAAATATCTTCCATCTCGCAAAAATATTGCCTACGAGAATAAACCCATATCCATCATAGTTTCTCTCCAGGAATATTTTGATAAAATAATTTAACATACTCATTTATCATTTGTTTCTTGACGTTACGTTTCAACAAAATGATGTATGCTTTTAAACTTTATAATGCTGGCAACCATTATAGCAAATTGAAACAAAAATTAATTTAAAACGAACCAACAATATAAGCAACTGATTAATACTGGGTTGCATAAAAGATATACACAGTATGTCTCAAAAATAACGAAACTTTCAATTTAAATCATAGAACACGTAGCGCAATCTATTGAACATACACATTGTTAGAAAAATACATCTTTCCTCTTTCGAACGCACACAATTTCATGCAATCAGGTGACAGTTTAAAAATGTACGCGCCTTTTAATGACAGGAGTTTTTGAGTTTATGTTGTAAAAATATAATGGAACAACGAGAAAATATTAAATTTTGTGTTAAACTTGGAAAAAATTTTGCTGAGACATGCGAATTGATGAAAAAAGTTTATGGTGATGATTGTTTATCTCGTTCACAAGTTATAAGTGGCTTGGAAAATTTAAAAATGGTCGTGAAGATTTAAATGATGATGAAAGATCTGGACGTCCAAAAGCCGGAAATTGTGCTGAATTAGTCGAAAAAGTGCGTGAAATCATTGCTGTCGATGCGAATTTTACCCCATATAAAAACAACTGTTTTATACCACCTATGGGGTGGCTAGCTCAGTGGTATGAAGTCGGCCAGTGGATCCTGAGAACCCTGGTTCGATTCCCACAGGCAAAAGCCGGAAATTGTGCTGAATTAGTCGAAAAAGTGCGTGAAATCATTGCTGTCGATTCGAATTTTACTGTTAGAATGTTGGGTGAAGAATTAAATACATGTAAAAATACTATTTGGAGAATTCTAACTGTAGATTTGGGCAAACGAAAGGTTTGTTCACGGTTTGTTCCACATGAATTAAATGAAGACCAAAAAGTCGCTAAAAGGCAACGAATTTTTGATGAAGAAACATATTTGTGTCATCGACCACCTTCAGTATTCGCCTGATCTAACACCATGTGACTATTATGTCTTCCCAAAACTGAAAATTGCCATGAAAGGAGCGTTTTATAATGATATTCCTTCCATTCAAGCAGCCGTGACACAGGTGTTAAAGAACGTTCCTTTAGATGGCTTAAAAAAATCTATGCATGCTCTAGTTGATCGTTCTAAAAAGTGTATTGATTCAAATGGAACCTATTTTGAATAAATATTAAGTATCAAACATAATACAATGCGTATTTTATTCTATATCTAAAGAGTTTCGTTATTTTTGGGACAACTGTGTAGTTTAAGGTGAAATTCAACCACTAAAACATTATCATATTTTATTTTCTGTAGGTGAAGTTGATGTCAGTAAGATTTGAACGCACGATTATTTGTATTTAATGCATTTGTTTAAATATACAATGACATATTTAACAAATAAAATCACTATAATTGATGAAGCCAGCTGTTCCAATTTTCCACATTTTATTTCACCAACAGCTCACTAAAAATGATAATCACATGATTCATCCCACACATTTCTTGTTCCGAGTCGAGATTCAGAACAGTTTCACGGTTCTATTAGTGAAAGCGCTTAATGACATATCCCAAATTAAAAACTCATAATTTTACGCAACGTAGTGTGGATACCGGCCGCTTAACAAATTACGCCCACACGTGTAAAGGCAATACGCATGTGCAGACACACGTGACGTGATGTGTGAACACGTGTGCGACTTGGATACGAGAAACACGTGTGAGACGAAGAGGCAATACTTGATTTTGTGGAGTGGCTGTCACCTTTCGTATCCGGCAGTACTAAATAAAATAAATATAAATATATCATCACGCCTTCTACCCATTACTGGGTGTCATACTTTGCCGAATCAGATCTCGGTAAATAATATACTTTTGCGCGTGAAGTGCGGTTACCAGCCGTCAAATCACGGCCTCCAAGGATTTTAGTGTAGGGGGAGCCACAGGAATAGTATTAATGTAATGAAAATGTTTGTCGACAGTAGAAATCGAACCAGGGTTCTCAGGATTCACAGGCCGACACGATATCACTGTGCTACATACTCCATAAACTTAAATTAATAAACAATTATTTTTTTTAACCTAAGAAATTAAGAATGAAAAATTACAAAATTACAGTTTAATAGTGTTAAAATAACAAACAAATGCATGAAGCTTTTCTGACAAATTTTCCTCCGAATAATGCCATTTAATTATTTATCATTTTTTCTTATTAATATATCATCACGCCTTCTACCCATTGCTGGGTGTGGCACTCTGCTAAAGCAGATCTCGGTAAGTGATATATTTTTGCGCGTGAAGTGCGGTTACCAGTCGTCAAATCACGGCCCCCAAACATGTTAGTGGTGGAGGAGCCACATTTTTTCTTCATGTGAATAATTTTTAAATTTTAATAAATTTGTAAGACTAATGCAAAATGATTATAAACTTATTTTTAAACAAAGCAAAACTTCAATGTGTCAGAATTTGACAGAATTAAGTCTCGCATTTGTTTCTTATTATGAAATTCAGTTTGTCAGCCAAGGGAATCGAACTCAAATTCTCAAATTAACAACACGACGTGTTGCATCTACCCCATAAAAATTAAAAAGTAAAATTTGAATGATGCTTTTAATATATAATATTCAAATTAGTTTGAATAATGCGAGAACACGTCAACAAGAATCTCGCCGACAAATTTGAATAAAAGCCTATTATGATGAACACGTTTCTAAAATTGCGTACAGGTGTTTAGACTCTAATTTTATTGTAATCCACATTAAGTTAAAGGCAGTTTTTTGAACCTTATGTTTTATTCATGAACAATTCATGTGTCGCAATTGAAATTCAAAAGCGAGAAAATTTGCATTTTAAAATTCGTTGGTTAGTTTTCAACACGTTCATTACACGATACATTTTATCTGCACTGCATACATGGCACACTCTGATGAATATGAATCAAGGAGCTTAATTTTAATATCTTAATAATCACCAAACGTAAACACGGAACCTGGGGCACTGGACAGACATGCAATTAACCGCCATAACTTATGCTCAGGAAAGTCATCTTCAAGCATGACCAGGAATTCCTCCATATTTTATGCATTTACTGGAATATCGTCACACCTTTTCCTCATTTTGTTGATGGCATCCATCAATTTTAATTCATCATGGATGATTCCGTTCGAGGGTTAATTATTTTGGAAAGAAAATTAAAATCGGAATTACTCAGCGTTCAATTTTGGAAGCACTTTCAACACTGTTAATTGTTATACCTAGATATTTGTATGTATACACAGTTAGTCCCAAAAATAACGAAACTTTTAATTTAAATCATAGAACACGTAGCGCAATCTATTGAACATACACATTGTTAGAAAGATACATATTTCCTCTTTCGAACGCACACAACTTCATGGAATCAGGTGACAGTTTAAAAATTTACGCGCATTTTAATGACTGTAGTTTTTGTGTTTATGTTGTAAAAATACAATGGAATAACGAGCAAATATTCAATTTTATGTTCAACTTGGAAAAAAATTTGCTGAGACATACGAATTGATGAAAAAAGTTTATGGTGATGATTGTTTATCTCGTTCACAAGTTTCTAAGTGGTTGGCAAAATTTAAAAATGGTCGTGAAGATTTAAATGATGATGAAAGATCTGGACGTCCAAAAGCCGGAAATTGTGCTGAATTAGTCGAAAAAGTGCGTGAAATCATTGCTGTCGATGCGAATTTTACTCCATATAAAAACAACTGTTTTATACCACCTATGGGGTGGCTAGCTCAGTGGTATGAAACAATTTTCATAATTTCAAAAAAACTACCCCTGTGGCTCCTCCATCACTAACATCTTTGGAGGCCGTGATTTGACGACTGGTAACCGCATTTCACGCGCAAAATATATCACTTACCGAGATCTGCTTCGGCAGAGTGCCACACCCAGTAATGGGTAGACGGCGTGATGATATATTTATTTCATTTTTATTTTTTTATAATATAATAAATGTAACAAAAAAAACTGTAAACTTCTTTAAAATTTATTCCCAACAAATAATCGGAATTTTACAAGCTTTAAAGGAGGTTGCCAATAGCAGCGGTCGATAAAAATCTTTTGTTAGCCGTCGTCAATAGCAACGTAAAATAAAGTAGTATTGTACAAAAATGATGAACATCATAGACTGAATTATTGTTTTTATTTAAAAAAAGTATCTTCAACATTAAACAAGCACAAACATCACCAACAAAAATTTTGTTATTTTAAAATTTAAAAATAAATACAGCATACAAAAAACACATTCATGTTTGTATTTTATACTTAAAGAATTAATGATCAGCAAACAAATGTCTAAATTAAAAGTTTAAACATAAAACAAGGTTTAACGGAAATCACAGTCTACTAAAAACAACAGTCAAAAAAGAGCTAGACCATTTCATTCATAAAAATTAATGATAGAAAAATAAATATCTAAATATAAGTTCCAAATAAAACATAATCCTTCCAAAATCTTACGTCTCATCAACAAACTAGGTCCAGCCTAATGAGTTACTAAAAACGACACAACAAAACAAAAACTTCTACGCCCAAAATTATAAATAGAATTCACTGAAGAACATTGACTTTTCAACACCTTTACAACCGATCTACGACGTCCGAATTCTCCGAAAATAATCCCGTTACCGCAGTGGTAACACCAAACAAAAAACAAAACCGCAACCACGGTACGGATCTTCTCTAGCCCAATTTGAAGTTGGTATTGGTTGCATGCTTATTGTTTTTTTTGTAACACTGCGGCGGAAACTGAAACCTCGAACATCCTGTTCTCGTGATATAAACCGGGATCGGGAGTAAGAACGGACTCACGCGAAATGCAGTGATAAAAGTGTTTGTCATCGGAAATGATAGTGCCATGTCTTTGTTGTGATCGACACTGCAATATCCTCGGCTTGCTTGATTAATATATGACATTTTAAACGGTGTGAAGTTGCGAAATTTGGACGGAACTGTACAAGATTAGATTAAGTGTGGATTATTAATTTTATTGTGCATTTTGCCGGAATTTATAAATTTATACATTTAAATGATTCAGAAAATCATTGTTTGTTGTTATGCACGTGAGGCTAGACAAGACGAGAAATAGAAAATATTGAACTCGCCGCTTTTTTTGATCAACAATTTTTATCTCGCTATCGATCTTGTATGAAATGTATCGTATTTCGTTCTCTTCTTGAACGAGAGTCTCACGAGAGTGTCGCTAAAATTACAACTAAAAACATTGAATTTCTCGTATCCGAATTACGCGTACTTAAAATGAGTAAAATATAGGCATTTGTTTTTGTTTGTTTGTTTAAAAAAACTAAACAAGATATGAAGATGTGCTCAATGGCTTTGAATTCCTAGTGTCCGCATTACATTGTACACAAATTTTTAGAAAATTTTCTAATTAATTATTATTTTTTTAATTTCTGGTGTATCTCTAGGGTATTTTTCGATTTTAGGACATTTTCAGACTGTTTGTTCTAAAATTCTTTCTCGTACGGATATTGTAACAAAAATTTACTAACATATGTATTTTGAACCGCTAAATTCAATGGTAAAATCCCCAAGTGCATATATCTTCTAGTATTTGAAATATTATTCAAAAACTATTTTCTGAGAAAATTTTTTGATATATAAAAATTGTTAAAACCATATATTAATTAATTGAAACACGAGAAATTCAATGCCTTTGAGTGCATCTTCATATCTCGATTAGTTTTTGAGATATAGCTACGGGAAAATAAAAAAAATCTGATATGGTAGACTTTGGAAAAAGTTCAACTTTTTCGAAATCTTTACCTTAAAAACTAAACAAAATATAAAGATGCGCTTAAAGGCACTGAATTCCTCAAATTATTTGATAGCTCTGTATTTAGTTATTTCTTAAATCACATAATAATAATGATTTATTGTGATCTTCTCAAAAAAATGTAAATGACAGAAACAAAATTAATAATGTAAATGTTTCTTGTAAATAAATAAATAAAAAATAAATATATCATCACTCCTTTTAACCATTACTGAGTATGGCATTCTGCCGATGTAGATCTCGGTAAGTGATATATTTATACGGGTGAAGTGCGGTTACCAGTAGTCAAATCACTGTCCTCAAAGATGTTAGTGGTGGGGGAGCCACAGGGATATTAAATTGGTGAAAATGTTTTGTTGGCTGTGAGGATCGAACCAGGGTTGTCTTGTAAAACAAACAAATTCTTGAATTCCAAAGTTTTCTTATCTGACAAACTTTATTTTGCTATATGGAACATGAAACTAAGTCTTTCTATTTGCTTCAGTTTTATTCTATTTATTTTTTGTACGATTCATTGTCCTACATATCTTTATTTCATTGTTTATCGAAACGTTTTGCTTTTGTTTATTTCCTGCCCTCCTGCTCGTACAAATAAAATAAAATAAACCATCCACAAATGCCTCCTAAACACAAACCACTCTTCATTTCTCTTCACTCACTAATTCGCACACACGTCACACTTCTCAGCGAAAGCAACTCTTCTCCGTAGGCGTTTCCACTCTTCAATTCTTTTATTTCCCATACGATTCTCTTTCCTGTTTCTATCTCCGGATGATGTGACGTCAGAGTGCCTGTGTGGTGCGATATCAAATCTCACGCGAACACTTCAGAACAACAGTAAGAGGACGATGTACGTGCCTGATGCAGCGATGCAAGGACAGTGAAGCACACGGTGTTGGAACGCGATGTGTGCGGTCTGCAGAGGACTAATTACTTGGAGCTTTTGTCTACGCCTTGTCGTTAGGTTGAGTGGGATATAAAAACAAATTGACAAGAATAAGAACAAGAATTAATTGAGTGGGAGTTGATGGAACTATTAATTCGGCGCAGGTGACTTATGTCAAGGACTCAATCTGTTAAAAGTGGTTTATTTTCAGTGGATAGAAGCGAGGTAATACTATTAATTAATAAGCAAGAGGTCGTACGTCCAAATATCGCTGACTTCTAGTTTTACTGTCGCGTCTCCGTCCAGCCCCCGAATCGCGCCGTATAGAATTCTATTTCGAACAATAGAATCGCTGTCATCTGTCAAGTAAAAATTATGATTTTTCCTAATATAGCATAAAATAATTGGTGATTTTTGTATCAGATAGTGCACAAAAGATGTAAACTACATTTCTACTGCGAAATTATTTAGAATGGAATACCAATTTGACCATTTGAAAACTATCGCTTGAATTCTATTATAAAATTCTATATGGCGCGATCCCACTACAGAAACCCTAGTTTTGCATAACTCAAAATCGTCCAGAAATAGCCTGTTTTCGGCCTAGGCCGTAAAAAAACTGTGAACTTTGGTATAGTTAGTATTGGAATTAAATGCCTGTCAGTATCAGCGATGCCAACATAAAAAATCCCTAGTATTTAATATTTCACACACAAATTAATCATTTCATTTAAATTGGCTCGAAGAATTTGTGTATCACACGTTCAGAAATTGTTTTGCCAGTACTCGTTATTTGAAAGCCTCGTCTTCGGTCGGCCTCTCAAAATATTCTCGCACTCGCAAAAGTACAGTTTCTGGCCTAGTGATAAAAATAATTTTTTTGTACGACTATGATGGAAAGTACGTTATTTCAATAGTCATTTGATAACGCAAAGTTATCGTATGCCAAGCAATAAACGTTTATTTTACACTCCCGACTGTCTCCAATAGCAACAAAGAGGAATGTAACATTTCCGCTTGTTTAAAAATATCAATATTACAATTCTAAAAAGCGAATTACGTTTTTATCAAAGCAAGCAATGGCACAAGAAGCCCCGTGGTTATTATCCGCTTTAAAATATTGGCGTTTTTTATCGTAATGTGTTCTATTACAATAAAAGTACTGTAATAAATTTTGACAGTAAAATGACAATCTGACACAAACAATGAAACCTAAATTTTATTGAAAATTGAATGAATCTACTAACATCTGAAATAAACGTTTTGAAATGGTTCATAAAAATATTGTTTGCACCTCGAGCAGAAAGTATCCTTGCCGCTCTTGCATGGTTGATGCTCTCGACTACGCCTCCATCAACATTCTCCATGCGCGATGGCAATAGATTACTTTCTGCTATAATAGCAAGATCTGCAAAAAAAGCTTGGTCTGCAATTGTTCACTTTCTGTCCCCAATGACGCTTGAAAGGCTTGCTTTCCCACTCCCCCTTGTAAAAAAATACATACCAAATCGTACTGAATTATGAAATATCAACCAATAATTTCATTGTTACTACCCAAATAGAGCTTTGGCAAAAATGTTGTTAAGGAAGAATCGGGTAAGTGCATCTCACATCAAAGAAAAAACGTCTTTCGCCAAATGAATAAATAACAAGAACTATTCCAAATAATTTGTACTAAACTTTTCCCCTGAAGCAATCAACACACGTAATTTATTTTAGGGTGTAATCCCAAAGAAAAACTCACGTGTCTGACACAACGTAATCACCAACCGTCCGCGACTTTATAGAGGGCAGCATACGTCCCTGAGGCACTTTCAATTATTCATGAATTTGCCGTATGATTCATAGCCTTAATGTATGCGAATCTATCGTATGTGCTCAATGGCGATTTCAGATGCATGGGATAGCGGCATTAATTACTCCGTGCGAGGAAGAGAGATAGACGTACTATATTTACTTTTACACGTTTCAAAAATTTATAACCAGGAAGTACACGCACCGGTTGTTTATTCATTCTTTGATGTTTATCAAACTGCTTAATTTGCTGCGAAAATTTAAATTAAATGATTGGAAATATTGTGCAGAAAGCTGCGAGAAACATGATTAGCTTGATAAAATACTGCAATACTCTCTTAAAACGACAATGTCTGATTTGACACTTCATTTTCATTTAAATTAATTACACGATTTACAGTTTACTGTTACAGATCCTCGATTAATGATAGAATAATATTGAAAGGCAAATTTTAGATATTAAACATCTTTAATCGCATGGTAAACAAATTCTTAATGACATTTTACTTCAATCTGAATCGCTGTTACTTCAATTTTAAGTTATACTTAGAAGCGATATTTCAATACAAACAAAAAATATCGCATCCAGATTATAGTTCAAATTATAAAAATTATATTAACTGTCATTTTTTGATTGAACAAAACTTACATTTTAAACTTAGTTTAAATCAATAAAAGCAAATAGAATAATTGACATTGCTGTCAAATATTTGATTTGTTTTTATTTATTTAGGCCCAATTTTTCAATCACCGATTAATGTTAATCATGATTAAATAATAATGGAAACTATGGTTTCCATTATTATTTAATCATGATTAATACTAATCGAGAGTAAACCGGCGATTGAAAAACTGACCCTTAAACTATTTTATATAATTTTGTATGTTAACAGCTGGAAATGAATCAATTTTAGTTGACAAAAAAAAAGACAAAAGCAGTGACTATATTAAGAGCTGTAATTGTAGCTAAAGATAATAGCGATGCGACTGGTTAAGTAATTTTAATTTAACTCAAATAAATGCTTAATTGGTTGTTAAAAATCCTTTATAAATAAATAAACAACCCGATTCTCAAAAAAGTTTTAAATAACCCGGAATTTTGAATACGCTAAGAAACAATTTTCACAACTACACTTCATACGAAAAAATATCACTTACCGATATTTGACATGACAGAGTGCCACACCCAATAATGAGTAGAAGGCGTGATGATATATTCATATTCTAGTCTGATTTTAAAAAGTTAATCTAAATCACTTTCCGAAAACTAAATGGTAAGAAGATTATATTAGCGATTATTTAAATTTTTTTGATAATCTGGTTTAGTTTAATTTAACTAATCCAAAATGCAGCAGGATTAGCTAAAATTCTTTAGAGAATAAGGACGAGATCTCTTATAATTTATATCATTTCTCAAATATTTCTAGTAATATTTTTAGTGCGTATGCATGTATATGAGAACCCTATAGTGCCACACCCAGTAATGGATAAAAAGTATGAAAAAATATATATTTATTCGGTTCATTTCTATTTTCCTCGTAAACTTTTATTTAAAATTCAGCTTTTAAGAACTAACTTTTCTTTCTGTTCTTCCAGAACAAAAACAAGGTTAAAATTACTTTTCCATTCAAAACTTTTCCCTCTATGCCCCAATTTTCCAACAAACTCCTACTAAAAATCATCCCTCGATCAATTTACCCCTGAAAATAGCCTGAACACCCCGAAGGCACGAGTCTTTCAATTTGCCAGAGTATTTTAATATTCCATCATGGAAGACTTCACTTGTCCCTTCTCTTCGCCGCCTCTGCACGAAGTGTCAAACACTTGACGGAATGATGAGTCACCGCTGTGAGGCTGTGAGTGTGAGTGACTCGCCAGACGAGGAGACCTCAAAGAGAAGTCGTGTGCAACCGACCAACCACGGAGCTTAGTTGCTTCATTTTTCCCTTTGTCACAGAGATCGATCAGCTGGAAAGTGTTTACTTGCCATTTGATCTGATCGCAGTAATCGCACATTTGGGATGGTGACTCAGGTTTTTTTTTAACTAAATAGGATTTGTATGCCGGAGAACGGTATTAATCTAAAATATACGAAAAAAGCTTACTAATTATTCAATGAAAAACATTTTTTTTTGTACTTTGTATCGTTCTTAATGAGTCAGCTCTTTGATATTTTTATTGAAAATCGGAATTTTAGTTAAAATGTATCTTATGATTGTAGAATTCTATGAACTTCAATTTGTATTCTTTTCTAATGTGACAAATTCTGCAATTTCACATTTTAAAGAGAAACATATGCTTACTTAGGTCTAAAGGAAATTAAAGCCTCCGAAATAGTTCTCAATAATATTACTGTTAATAATATGAACAGGTACGGAAGAAATCAATGTTTCTTTAGACAGTACAAAAGTTTCCACTTCACATTATGTCAATATAAGCAATTGTAACAACTGTTTTAATAATATACACAAACAATAAATATTACGTATTTCACTTACTCTTCAAATAAAACCATTTATCGATATATTTTACTTTGTTCGGTTCTTTTTATTAGTTGTGTACAGCTTAGATATACTGTAATTTAAGGTTATGTTTATAAACGTCAAAATATACTACTGCATATTTACTAGCGCTGGTTCACTGCGTCTTCTTCTTCCACAAGCGTCTGTTGCCAAAATATGAATTCCGCGCGCTAGGCGAGAAATTTATATCGCTCTCAACACAACTGTCTTTTGACAGTTGCTTAACTTTTCGGACTAGTGTTTCTTTGCTTACAGAAACGCACTTGGTCTGCATTTATCTACTTCCCATACGTAACCAAGACTATAATAGTTACGTAATAACAAAGAAATCGCAAAGTTGTAGGAAAAATAATTTTGCTCTATATATCCATCCACATTTTCTGAATGTCCTTGGCATACAAAATATTTATATTTGTCGCACCTTGCTGATATTTAACAAAATAATAATATTTTGTAATAACAAATTTATTAGCACAAGCGAATTAAAAAAAATAGAGGTGTTAAAGCACATATAAAAAAAACACAATTAAAGTTATCCAAGAACAACGTGGTGTAGAGTCAAAATAGATCCATCTTGATTATCCGAAGAAAAACAAGTTATTATTGTTATAATAATTCAAGCATTTATTTATTTTATATATGCTATTTGTTTAACAGAAACTCAATTCCAATTACAGTACAGGATCTGATCTCACCGAGTCAACTTTTAGCTTTAGATAATATACATGTATTGAAAATATTTTTGAAGTTATAGGTCGAAAAATACTGTAACAAATTTGAAAACGATAAATTTAAGTGCAATAATAAAAGGATTTCAAAATTTTAATTGACTTTATCAGAAACGGTAAATTTTCATTGCGTTTCAACTCGACAATTAAAATTAAAAACGCTTTTTGACGTTTTTGTCTCTCGGCTGGATGGTATATTTAATTCCATCGTGTTATTCGTAACAGAGATTCATTAACGAATTTAAATACGAAATCCGTTTGAATCCATCAAAAGCATAAAACTTGAAGTTGTTGATGTCTGTCAGTTATTAATTATAGACTAATGCCTTCGATCGAGTATTTTTAATAGGATGTAGCTACTTATAACGCAATACGTACTCGTATATAGGAAGATCTTGAGGAATTAGAATATGCTGTAAGAATCAATCAATCAAATTAAAATTCTTGTGGCTCTTCGTGTGAGGTCGAATGTCGTGGCATATAATTAGCATACTTGATGATAAGTGTATGCAGATCTCGAAAGCAGTTAGGCGGAAATACATTTCACCAGTATTTATCTTGGCACTCTGTTTTATTTTTTATTGGTACCTACTTGGAAATCAGTTATTGATAGCTCTTCAACTTATTTTACTACGTTATTAACATCTACTAGTGCCTGTTAATTTGTTTCAAACTTTGTTGATTAGTATTCCCTAATATCTTAACGGACGTCGAAAATAGTAGGGTGATCAAAAGGAATTGTTATAGTTGGCAATACAATTCCAGAGATCTTTTCATTCCACAGTTGGCACAACGTCAGATAAAGGCGGAAATGCTATTTGACATTTCAAATAAATACAAATAGGTTATGTCAGGAGTCTGACAGCTAATAGAATTTTGACTTTTTAAGTAATAGAAATACTTTAGAAATAAATGTAATAATAAATGTACTCAAATTTAAATTTTAAATGTCACTGTCAACAACAGGAAATGAATTTATGTATCAGACTTACCAATTACAAGTAGTTTTTTTTATTGCCAATTATAACAATTCCTTTTGATATAGTATATTGAAAAACAAGCGTTACAATTGGTCATTGTAACATGTATATTTCATTTACTTTCATTTAAAATTTTTAGTTAAAAAATAATAACAAAATATCAAGGGTGTAATACTGACAGATTCAATAAACATATACAGCCAGATTCTCAAAAAAGTTTGAGCTAATCCTGCATTTTGAATTAGCTAATATGCTGCTAGTCCGACTTCAAAAATTTGATTCAATTCACTTTCCGAAAATTAAATGGTAAAAAGTTTATACATAGTAGTTTATTTAAACTTTTTGGGGAATATGGTTTAGCATAATTTGACAAATCCAAAATTCAGGATTAGCTAGATTTTATCTAAAACTCTTTTGAGAATAGGGCTGTTAAATTGAACAGCCAGATACACAAAAAAGTTTTAGCTAATCCTGAATTTGGAATTAGCTAATCTTCTGCTAGTCCGACTTAAAATAGTTGATTCAATTCACTTTCCAAAAAGTAAATATTAAAGTTTATTTAAACATTTTTGAGAATATGGTTTAGTTTAATTTGACAAATCCAAAATTCAGGATTATCTAGATTTTAATTAAAACTCTTTTGAGAATTGGGCTGTTCAAATTTAAATTATTTTGACATATATTAGTTAGGTTAGAGTTCAAATTAATAATTATCTAGATTTTGTTACAAAAAAAAAACCTTCAATTTTTAATAAAGCAGTGTTCGGCACTTTAATGTAATTATTTTATTATTTCTATGGGTACTGAGTCGGCCTGTGGATCCAAAGAACCCTGGTTCGATTCCCACATTCGACAAACATTTTCACCAATTTTAAATTACCCCTGTAGCTCCCCCATCACTAACATCTTTGGGCGCCGTGATTTGACAGTTGATAGTCGCACTTCACGCGCATCAATATATCACTTACCGAGATCTGCTTCGACATAGTGCCACACCCAGTAATGGATAAAAAGGCGTGATGATATATTTATATTTATTTACTTATTTATTATTATATTTATGAGGTGGCTAGCTCAGTGGTATGAAGTTGGCCTGTGGATCCTGAGAACCCTGGTTCGATTCCCACAGGCGACAAACAATTTTCATAATTTCAAAAGCTATCCCTGTGGCTCCTCCACCACTAACATCTTTGGGGGCCGTGATTTGACGTGATTTGGTAACCGCACTTCACGCGCAAAATATATCACTTACCGAGATCTGCTTCGGCACAGTGCCACACCCAGTAATGTGTAGAAGGCGTGATGATATATTTATTTTATTTATTTATATTTTATTATAAAAAATAATTGCAATAATTTTATATGAGATAAGCAATGACAGCCAAAGTGATAGATTTAATTCTGACAATTTACAACTAGACATCTCAACTACTTCACAAAAGAAAAATCCTTAAAAATTGAATTTTATAGCACTGATTTTGACAAAAACAATTGCATAAAATTTACTTTGTAAAACCAATATAGAAAAACATCATTTTGATTTCGTGCTCGATCTGCTGACTCAATCACCATTAATATTCGTATTCCATCAATTATTATTTCAAGAGTTAATAACATTATTTTGTACTTAATGTACACTCTGTATAGTAATAAGAGAAGGTATCGTGTTTAAATCTCAATAAAAATAAACTTTATTGCTGTGAATGGAAGTAAAATCAATTCAAGTGTCTACCATGAAAAAATGGCTTCGTGAGTAGCTTCATTAACATACATTTACCGTGAAGCACTCATACATAAATTACTGCAAACCATTAACAAGTTTCTTTTTTCGCTCTGCAGACAGTTTTTTTCAGAAGTCGTCACGGTAAAAATGCTTACATTTTGTTTGTGGTGTCCGTAGAAATTCTTTATAATAAAGAGTGAAATTTATGCGACCGTAGCTTTTTTCATCATTACGGTTTTTGGATTCATGCCAACTGTGAAAAGTTTTATTGCTCAAAACACTATAATTCTACTTTAATTTGATACAGTATTGCCAAATTTCCGCCTAGACTAACATAAAACAAACACATCTTTAACTTTATACAGGGTAATACTACGAGAGGTTTAGTTCTTATCAGACAAATTTATATTAGCCGTATTCCATTTGCCTTTTGAATCAGATCTAAGTTATTGAACCAGATCACTTATTTACTTCCCTACATTACTTCGTTCACTTTATTTCGAGTACTTGATTTACTTATTAGAATTTAGCTTATAGTAATACGTCCCAGTAAGTGCAACAGTTTGCTTAATTCAATTCATTTAGTAATGTTATCTAATTTATTTGAACTAATTTAAGTGGACCAAATGGTAAATGAAATACAGTTATTTATGAGAACGTGTTTGCTTGGTAACAACCAATAAGAGCATTTAATCCATTGAGGTGGAGAAACTCATGTATATTCTGTAACAAAAATTGCAAAGTACAACAGTTGCTAACATGCCCTTCTGATAGTAACCTTCCTAGCAACTACTATACTTAATAATTAGTGTTACAAAATTGGCCTCATTTTATCTAATATAAAATTGCTCCAACCAAATTTAAGTGTAGAAAACAAAAATGTCGCTAAGAAAAACTAAACCGCGAGTAATGGTATTTCAATTTTCAACAAAATTCATAATGCTTGTTTGCACAAACAACTCTAAACTCTGAATTAAATAAATAAAAGCAAATAGAAATAAAATCACATAAGAAGATTACATTGCTGTCAAATATTTGATGCTATATTCATGTAATTAAAAATGGCTAAATATAGCAACTGCTAAATCCCCAAAAAACAATGATTATTAGGAAGGTTGCTATCAAAAGATCATATTAGTAATTGTTATTCTTAGCCACAATAATGATAAATAAATATTTATTCCCTTGCAAACAGTTCTGTTCCCTATTTATATCCAATGTCAAATTGAGAAAAGTTGCGATATTAAGCTTTTTATACATAAGACGAATTTCCGACCCAATTTCGATTGTTCTTTAATAAGGATTAAATATATATATATATATATATATATATATATATATATATATATATATATATATATATATATATATATATATATATATAATGGGGTGGCTAGCTCACTGGTATGAAGTCGGCCTGAGGATCCTGAGAACCCTGGTTCGATTCCCACGGGCGACAAACAATTTTCATAATTTCAGAAACTACCCCTGTGGCTCCTCCACCACTAACATCTTTGGAGGCCGTGATTTGACGACTGGTAATCGCACTTCACGCGCAATATATATCACTTACCGAGATCTGCTGCGGCAGAGAACCACATCCAGTAATGGGTAGAAGGCGTGATGATATATTTATTTATTTATATATTTGTTAATGATATTAATGTTCTCTACACATCAGACCGTATTCTACGAAGATTTATTACGCAGGTAAGATAGAGACAAAGTAAGTACTAATTAATCTTGTGGCTGGTTTATAAGAATAGTTAAATGACTTACATGAAGTGCAGGAGTTCGCGTTCGGCGCGAGTGAACTCTCAACCAACCGCCAACTAAACTGCGAACGGCACATGTTACTGAACGCTTACCAGGTCACAGAATTAGACTTAGTCACTGCCAACATTGCTACGAAATATTTTGTACATTCTTAACACTGAGAGCGAAATAAAACTAAATAAGTCATTAATACTGAAGATACTAAAGATTTAAGAAATATATTATTCTATATTTTCTTATGTCAAATTCTTTTATAGGTGACTATAAAAGCTACAGTACAATCGTGCAACTGGTTGTCACCATTTTCTTCTAAATGGCAAAAATAAAAATATTGGTTTGTAATCTAGATATTATTATAAACCGATTATGGACATTTAATTTTTGAGAAAATACGGACAGCTGCCAATTTCTGTCCGAATTAAATAATTCTGTTGACTATAATAAACAAAAACGAATCGTCCATTGGCCACACGAAAATTGTACCATGGTCAATAAATATGGAAAATAAGTTTTCTACTACCATTACTTCACTAAAGGCTTGACAAGAAAATGTTTCAAATAAAAATTTATAAAATTATATTCTAGCTCAGTGGTATGAAGTCGGTCTGTGGATCCTGAGAACCCTGGTTCGATTCCCACAGGCGACAAACAATTTTCATAATTTCAAAAGCCACCCCTGTGGCTCCCTCACCATTAACATCTTTGAGGGCCGTGATTTGACGACTGGTAACCGCACTTCACGCGCAAAATATATCACTTACCGAGATCTGCTTCGGCAGAGTGCCACATCCAGTAGAAGGCGTGATGATATATTTATTTATTTTAAATCAGTTAACACGAATCATTTTACTTATTTCATTACTCCTTTAATTAATTTTAGACAACAACAGGAACTTAATCCCAATTACAATACAGTCCGAACTCACCGTATTATGGTAGTCAAAAGCAGTTTTCAAGAGCCGAATTTGCAAAATAATTTGACTTCTTTCATTTATTTATGCAGGAAATTATCCCAATAAAAGTAGAAGGACATTGTGTTCATTGTCCTTTTATTTGTGAATAATTTTTTCTACAGAAACATTTGTAGTATCTGTCCGGTAATACGGTGATGTGAATAGCGTTACGGCATTCGAATCCGGAGATCCCGAATAAATGTTTCTGTAGAGAAAATACTTCACAAATAAAAGAACAATGAACTCAATTTCCTTCTACTTTTATTGGGATAATTTCCTGTATAAATAAATAAAAGAAGTCAAACTATTTTGAAAGTTCTGCTCTTGAAAACTATTTTTAAAAATGCTTATTCTTAGATCTAGAAATATAGTCCTGTACTCATATTTACAAACTCCCTTCTTATCTTTTAATTCATTTTCAGTTCTTACGTAGTGTTTAACTGCAATTGAATGGAATTCACTTTCAAACATAAGCGCAGGGCGACGCTTCCTTCCATTCATATATTTTTGTTTCATTTTCAGTTACTGCATTGTGTGGACTTTTCTTCCATAAATAAGTGCAGGTTATCGCTTTCGTCTTTTCTAAGCTTTATAAATTCGTTGTTAGATTCGTTATTAGATTCGTTGTTAGGAGTAAGCGTAAGTAATTTGAGATGTTTTATGCACATGTTTTGTACGTCGAAGAAAGAAGATGAATGATAAGTGAATAGGAATGATTGTAAAGATGGCGATTGAAGGTTTATTGTGTGATAAATGATTTCGAATGTAATAAATAAATGAGTTTACATGGAGTAATCTGTGAATGTGGTTAAAGTGAGGGTGGTGTGTTTGGATGAGAATGTTTGACGAAGACTGATTATTTGATGAATGTAAATAAAATAAATAAATAAATATATCATCATGCCTTCTACCCATTACTAGGTGTGGCACTCTGCCGAAGCAGATCTCGGTAAGTGATATATTTTGCGCGTGAAGTGCGGTTACCAGTAGTCAAATCACGGCCCCCAAAGATGTTAGTGGTGGAGGAGCCACAGGGGTAGTTTTTAAAATTATGAAAATTGTTTGTCAACCTGTGAGAATTGAACCAGGGTTCTCAGGATCCACAGGCAGACTTCATACCACTAAGCTAGCCATCCCATAAAGTAATGAATGATGAATGTAATGAGTAAATATTTTATGAGTGATTTTAGGGTTCGTGCTACCCCATTTGATGGGATATTGCGTGAAGATATATATATATATACGTACGTATGTATTCAACAACTAACAACGTAATAAATTAGTAAAAAGTGTAAAGGTCAAAAGTTAAAATTTAATTAATTTCATAAGTACATCCCATAAACAACCTCTTATAGAATATTTCCTGTATTTCCCTCACATTTAATTGAAACAGTCGAACACATCATAAACCATAACAATCTCTGTAGAATCTGAGATACAATCATTGAATAAATAGCTTTACTCCTCGCGTGTAAATTCAATATAAATTTATTTAATTTAATGCCCAGTACTTACGGTGAATTTTTCTCGAGAACATTATCTACCAGGAGGAGGTCTCAACTGCAGCTGAGCTTCAACTCGAACCAACTAATAAATTACGAATAATAACCATAATTTTACATTTTAAACATGATATTTCATTAACCCTTCCGAAGGAATTGCATCTGACTCGAGTACCGCTACGTATTTAATCACAGAGCAGAAGCTTCAGAGCTGCACATGGCAAAGAGAAAAGAATTGCTTTCAAGGTTTCTCTCATTATGAAGCTAATTATTTTTATCCATAATTCGTCTGCATAAAATCGCGATTCGTTACAGCGTTTGGAAGATGAATGAGGAGAGTGCATTGACTTGCCGGTAGTTTTTTCTTAGAAGATGAGATGATGTTCATGAAAATTATTGGGCGAAAATAATTGGAAATATATTGGCTATAAAAAAAGATAATAAAATAATTATTTACTATCGCGTCTTTTCATGTGCCGCAAATGCTCTTTCAAACTAAGATGCAGGGCTGAGCCACCAGGGCGATAGAAACTATAGGGCGCCACTAAAGCAATAACTAAAACCGACTTTTTGTATGATTGAATTTTTTCATGTTTACCGATAGGGTAACCAAAGCAGTTATGTTTACAAATTACAGATTGGTTAGTGTTGTTTAAGAGGTGGTAAGTAAAGCAAAATTAAACATTACTCAGGGATAACATTGCACCTACGAGGGCATTATCAACATAGTCTTGAAAAAAAAAAAGCTACGTTAACAAAATGTCACAGGGCAAAGCAATTTGCTTCTGTTGAAGCACTCAAAGAAGCTACTGTCCAAGAATTTTTTTTCTGAAGGGGTAGTATAATTAGAAGAGAGATGTATAAATGTTATGTTTCGACTTCTTAACATAGTCTCTGTTTTAGTCTTTGTTTTTGGTTTTCTATAAAACTATTTGGAATACTTTAAAAATTATATAAAATTATTAATAAGGAATAGTAATTACTATTAAAATTAAGTATTAGTTTAATTAAATTATACAATTCCAAAACAATTTGAAAAAATGGAGACATTTTAGTAGTGAACAAACCAGAATATTTCAAATATAGTAATATAAATTTCAAAATTGATTTTTATATTATTAAAATATAATTAAATTGCAATTATACTTTTAAAATCAAAGAAAAGAAATAAATTTTAAAATGACAGCGACCAAATAATTTCTTTTAAACATGTTAGATTTGTTGTTGCTATTAATCTAGTAATTTTTATTTTTTTCACAGTTGAAATTATTACTATTTTTATTCTATTGTCTATATTTATCGTATTTTCAACACAAACCTAATGACATTTTATAAATACGGCATAGAATTGATTGTATAACAAGAGATAGCATTACCGCAGCTAACTGTCTCTTACAGAACAGCGACGAAAGACTATGTCGAAAGTATGAAGTCTGCAAACTTGGTGTTTATGCGCAGCGACAAAGACAAAGACTAAGACTAAAACAGTAGCTGGAAACGCTCAGCTGTATTCACATATGACAAACTCTCAAGGTTATGCCGAAAAACTAAAACTATGTTAAGATGTGGAAACAAGGCTTTACGCCTCGCCTCGTTCAACTGTCTTCATATTTTATTAAAAATATATATTTTTTTTATGGCTAAATCGATAATATAAAAATACGCCCTCGTAATTGTTTAACTTAAAAATTACAATTCTGGATAACTAAAATTCTTTTAAATGTCAAAATAATTTGAAAATGAGAACATGAGAAAGACGTTAGCGGAGGAGGTGCCAAAAGGATGATTTGAATCGGCTAAGGGAATCGAACCTGTATTCTCAAATCCACAGTCCGACTCAATGCCACGTTTGTGCAATATAGAACAAAAATTAAATAAATCAATAAATGGGGACAAAACTCCATATTTTTTGCCTATTAAATAAAATTTGTGGTAAATAAGAACAGCTTCATGATGAAAATTAATATAGTTGGAAGCGAATTGAAGAATAGGTTAATTTTTAATCTTAATCAAATGTAACGTATTACCAAGTGCAATTGTGTGCAGACAGCGGATAATGGTATTATGTACGTGCATGACTTCATGCATCAAGCTTTCTTCTCAATCAACAATACACCAATTTGAAAGATTTTGATTTATGGTTTAATTTCGCACGCCATTATGTTTTGCATTTCCAGCCATACATAATTTCCGAATGTATTTCCAAAGTAATTGGATTAGAACCACGGTCGTTATTGTGAGTCGAGCGCGCCGTCGGGAGTATATTACCTGACCTTGAACTGCAATCGCTAACCTCTCTTTTCTTTACACGCACACACACGCACGGACAGATGTAAAGGCAAGGCAGGAATGGTTATTATTGTTCCGCGTGACTCAATGCGGCTATTTTCATTTGTTAGTCGTGGCACACCGCGATACCGCACACAGGAAAACGACGCTCGTTTGTTTGTATTCGCTGATGTGTCATCACCAGGTCATTTGTAGTTAATTTTAGCAACTTTATGAAATTTGCACGACTACTCTCTCATTTGCTCTTATTTCAAATTTCACGAGTGCTATCTACACTTGATACACTTAGATGGAAATAAACCAGTAATAGTTATTTTTACAATACTTGTTCTGTAAGTTAACCTACTATTGACAAAATTTAAACACAGTAAGTGAAACTTTTATTGCACATAGTTTCCATGGTTATATCAGGACTTTAATATTTACTTACTATCCACCGTGGACAGTAAGTAAATAGTACATATCAAGGTCCCGTTTATTTTGACAACAATTTGACAGCTGTTACTTTTGAAACCTATTCTTCTTTTCCTTCTATTTCTGCAAGTATTGTAAAAATAGCTTATTAACCTCGAACTGTAAGTGATTTCTTTAGGTTGCGAATGTTTAGGAAATCTCGATCCTTCGGGCCTCGATTTCTCAAACTACATTCTTGACCTAAAAACTGTCAATTACAACAGTTCGTCAATAAATAAATATAAATATACCATCACGTCTTTTACCCAATACTGGATGTGGTACTCTGCCGAAGCAGATCTCGGTAAGTGATATATTTATGCGCGTGAAGTGCGGTTACCAGCCGTCAAATCACGGCCTCCAAAGATGTTAGTAGATTCATTTCTTCCCAAAGATGTAATATTAGGTAATTACAGTTTTATTACCTTCATTAATGTAAATATATGGGGTAGTTGGCTCAGTGGTATCGAGTCGGCCTGTGGATCCTGCGAACCCTGGTGCGATTCTCACAACCGACAATCATTTTCACCACATTAAAATTACCCCTGTGGCTCCTCCTCCACTAACATCTTTGGGAGCTGTGATTTGACGGGTGGTAACTGCACTTCACGCACATAAATATATCACTTATCGACATCTGCTTCGGCAGAGTGCCACACCCAATGATGGGTAAAAGGCGTGATGATATGTTTATTTTATTTTATGAAAATACTGGTTCTATTTACATTCATTTATTTATCAAGTTTTTAGTTATTAGGTTCGTAGCAAACTGTACCTCTATCGTAGTTCAAATTTTCGCCACTATGAACGCGTTGTTATTTATAAATTTACGACCCAATTCTCAAAAGAGTATTATCTAAAATCTAGTTAATCCTGAATTTTGGATTTGTCAAATTAACCTAAACCATATTCTCAAAAAAGTTTAAATCAAATTTAATATAATGTTGCCATTTAGTTTTCGGAAAGTGAATTGAATCAACGTTTTTAACTCAGACTAGCATAAGATTAGCTAATCCAAAATTCAGGATTAGCTAAAACTTTTTTGAGAATCTGACTGAACAAGATTATATGAAAGTTTATTTAACCTTTTTTTGAAATATGGTTTAGGCAAAATGGGGTGGCTAGCTCAGTGGTATGAAGTCGGCCTGTGGATCCTGAGGTCCCTGGTTCGATTCCCACAGGCGACAAATTTTCATAATTTGAAAAAGATATCCCTGTGGCTCCTCCACCACTAACATGTTTGGGGGCCGTGATTTGACGACTGGTAACCGCACTTCACGCGCAAAAATATATCACTTACCGAGATCTGCTTCAGCAGAGTGCCACACCCAGTAATGGGTAGAAGGCGTGATGATATATTTATTGATTTGTTTAGGCAATATTTGACTAATTAAAAATTCAGGACTTAAAAAGCCTATTTTATATTTTGACAAGGTTATGCTGTGTGTGGTAGTTCTATAACTATAGATGTATGTCAAATTCAAAACATTTAAATGATTTGTTTCTGATCCTTTTTTGATTTTTCCTCTGCCTTCCACAGAATGTTCGTTGTTGGCGCCCATGGCCACCTGTGCTGTGGCAACGACCGCGGGATGCTAATTGCGGTGTCGGAGGCAGGTCTGGACCGCTGCGGGACCCAGGAAATGCATCACTAACACTCGCTGCCACCGCTCGCGATCGTCTCGACATCGTTCGTTCGTTCGTTCGTTGGCTGCTGCGTGCTGCAGGACTTTTACACCTCGATTCCGTGCCCGAAATACTCGCGTGCGAGGCCTACTATGATTTATACGAGCTCCGAGCACCGGGCGACGATGACTAAACATGTTTTCGTATGTTTTTCATTTCCTTTGATGCTAAATCTTGCAGTAAGTAGGTTTACAATTGACTCATGGCAACAAGATGCATCTTATATAATTTTCACATCACGTAATAGTTATTTATGTATTAAGAGCGAAATTAAAAGATTATAGCATTGAGGGAATGTTTAAATTTCCTGAGTGCTATAATCTTGATTGTGTAAGTGGTACATACAACGTTTTGTTTTGTATTGGTCCTCGAACTTAACGGATTCAGTCAGTATGTATTCGTTATCGTTTTCCTGACGTTGTTAATTTTGGTATGGTATGGATTTGATATATGTACATAGATTGTTGGCGTTGCTATATTGTTTGTTTACGTGCAATGATTGTTTTTTAAATTTATAATAAAATAAAAATGGAAGATAACAATAAATATTTTTAAAAAATATTGGATGAATTTTAGTCTGCACTGAAAATATTAGTACCACAGAAGTCAGAGCTTTACGAAAAACGAATTTATTCGGTTGTCTGACATTTGTCCATAAATTACGATTTTAATTTGTTTGAATAGCTGTTCCTTGGCCACTTTATACGCCCAAGGGCTATAATAGCCAAATTACGCCCGCTTTTGAGGGCCAATACAAATATTCATGATCTCAAAATAAAATTTATAATATCAAAAATATATATATCATCACGCCTTGTACCCATTACAGGGTGTGGCACTCTGCCAAAGTAGATCTCGGTAAGTGATATATTTTGCGCGTGAAGTGCGGTTACCAATCGTCAAATCACTGCCTCCAAAGATGTTAGTGGTGGAGGAGCCACAGGGGTAGTTTTTGAAATTATGAAAATTGTTTGTCGTCTGTGGGAATCGAACCAGAGTTCTCAGGATCCACAGGCCGACTTCATACCACTGAGCTAGCTACCTCATATTTATTTAAACAACGATTAAAATTTAAATTTTTTTGATGAAACCGAGCATACAACTTGTATTTAAATTTTTTGTCTAAAATTTACTGGGCAATTTTAGAAAAAAACTGATTTATCCAGCTTTTCATGTTAAACCCAATATGTAGTTAGTATCTTATACCACGAACAAATTCACATAATTATGGATGCAGTAATAAAACAACTGGTGAAAATGTCACTTTGCAACGTTTGCAATTACTGCGCAGTCACGAACGAACAGTATAAAATTAATGGCAAGGTGATATATTTATTTAAAAAGTAATTTAAAGCAATGAAAATAAGGATGGTTGTATCTTTCTCTCGCTGTAGGTAATCTCGCAGGTGGTCCGCGAAGTGCATTTGCCTCAGCTGCTCTTATTCTCGCGTCTTTGTTCGTGTCGAGCCTGTATACTTTGTAAATAGTTTCCACAATTTAAGAAATATCCACAACGGTGGTTTACGCCTGCATCGTGTCCGCCTCAACCGTTTACCATATGTTTAAATTGTCATTAAATGCCAATATAACCCCTCTATTATTATTTACTTTTATTTTCTCTAAAATTATGTGTTTGAACAATAAATAAGTATGTACGAAAATGGAAATGAAGTATAAATTGAATGTTGCGAGAAATTGAACGAAAAATGGGTTTCAGTGGATGATTGATTAGGTAATAGTAATAATTTTGCATGTCCCACACATGTCATAAATAATATAGTATTATATTAGGTAGATTTTGTATTGCAACTCCACCAACATATGAAAACTTACGAAATAAAAATAAGTAATTTTACGAATTCTGAGTGTGGGTAAGTAATTGGAAAAGGGTGAATAACTATTATCACACTATCAGGAGCATCTTAAGAATAAAGACAAACCCCTTTTCAAAAGTTTGAATATAAAATAAAATAAATTATGTAGAAAATGGAAAGCAGTGAAATAATGTACCATTTTGATAATCTTTAAAATCGTTATGTTATTATAAAACTTGTGAAGAACAAAAATCATTAAAATAAATAAATAAATATATCATCACGTCTTTTACCCATTACTGGATGTGGCACTCTACCGAAGCAGATCTCGGTAAGTGATATATTTATGCGCGTGAAGTGCAGTTATCGGCCGTCAAATTACGGCTCCCGAAGATGTTAATGGAGGGGGAGCCACAGGGGTAATTTTAAATTGGTGAAAATGTTTTGTCGGCTGTAGGAATTGAACCAGGGTTCTTTGGATCCACAGGCAGATTTGATACCACTGAGCCATTACCCCAATACATAAAAAATCTTCGATGAGATTTACACAAAATCTAACCATAATAATAATATATCAACACACCTTTTACCCATTACTGGGTGTGGCACTCTGCCGAAGCAGATTTCGGTAAGTGATATATTTATGCGCGTGAAGTGCGGTTACCAGCCGTCAAATCACGGCTCCCAAGGATGTTAGTAGTGGGGAAGCCACAGGGGTAATTTTAAATTGGTGAAAATGTTTTGTCGGCTGTGAGGATCGAACCAGGGTTCTTTGGATCCACAGGCCGACTTGATACCACTCTGCCATTACTCCATTAATATTAAAAACATGATTTCAAAATTAAAATATGATCGCAAACTTTTGAACAATTGTATAAATAAAATAAATAAATAAATATATCATCACGCCTTCTACCCATTACTGGGTGTGGAAATCTGCTGAAGCAGATCTCGGTAAGTGATATATTTTGCGCGTGAAGTGCGGATACCAGTCGTCAAATCACGGCCCCCAAACATGTTAGTGGTATAATTGTCAATAATAGCTAGCAACCACAAAATTTTATTACAAATTTACCTAAATTGTCCCGGTTTAAAAAACGCAGGTTTTTTTTATTTCATAAAAGACGCAAAATAGAAAGAATAGTATAAATAACTCATTTTATAAGATTTTTATCGCACTTGTCTTTTAGAAAACTCGTCTTCGGCTCGTTGTCTAAACTTGAACGCGTGCGAAAAAACACCTTACAAAACTCATACATACATACATACATACATATCTTCACGCTATATCCCAACAAATGGGGTAGCACGAACCCTAAAATCACTCATAAAACATTCACTCATCACACCCATTAAACAACCAGTCATCGTCAAACATTTTCATCCAAACATACCACCCTCACTTCAACCACTTTCATAGATCACTCCATATAAACTCATTCATTTATTACACACGAAATTATTATCACACAACAAACCTTCAATCACATCATTCCTTTTCACTTACCATTCATTTTCTTTCTTCAACGTACATAACGAATGCATAAAAAAAAAAAAAAAAAAAAATCTCAAATTACTCACGTTTACTCCTAACAACGAATCTAATAACGAAACTAACAACGAATCTACAAGATTAGAAAAGATGAAAGCAATAGTCTGCACTTATATATGAAAGAAAAGACCACACAATGCAGTATCTGAAAATGAAACAAAAAGATAAGAAAGGGAGGGAGCGTCGCCCTGCGCTTGTTTTTGAAAGTGAATTTCACACAATTGCAGTTAAACACTACGTAATAACTGAAAACGAATTAAAAGATTAGAAAGGAAGGGAGTGTCGCTCTACGCTTGTTTTTGGAAGTAAATTCCACACAATTGCAGTTAAACACTCAATGTAAGATCAGAAAAGAATAAAAAAGGTAAGAAACGAAGGGAGTGTCGTCCCTGCGCTTGTTTTTGAAAGTGAATTTCACACAATTACAGGTAAACACTCTAATGAAATTACTAAACAACGAAACTAAAATCTAAAACCCTGCGCTTTTCTGAAATCATCAGATTCATTCCGCAATTAATCTTCGCCAAACGTTCCTATCCTGACACACCACTTTTGCTTCATCCACATTCATAATTCCTTTCATACAAGCACGTTTGTTCCTCGTACTCGGAAACTTTCGTTCACGCAACAATCCTTCTATCATATTCATCCATTTATTCATAGGTCGCCCACGCAATCTTTCACCCTCAATTTCACCAACATATACCTGTTTCACTAATCTCTCATTCGACATTCGTTCTTTAATATACTATTAACTGATCTTCCATTGTTTTTTTCATAAGTTAAACAAATTATATCTAATTTAACGAAACTTATGATCGAGAAAACAGATTTTTATTTCAGTTGAAGTCAGAAAGATTTAAAAGCAAGACCTCTTACTTCGACTATCAACTGGCCTACAACTGCCTGTTCTGACAGTTCTGGGATCGAATAAAATTATAATCATGGCTTTCAAACAAAACTGATCAACAGTTACATAAAGTAAGAGCCACTTTTAATCTTATGGTACAGTGGTTAAAGGTGGTCTATTATATCAAATTTTTGTCTAAAATATTCAACATTCCCGCAACAATCATACTCTTTGTATAATCAATAATAACAGTGTGATTCTGAATAACTATATATCATTACGTCATCAAGTAACATGTGAGAATCACATTCTTCGATAATTCTACCTTCGCATCCTCTAACAATATACATAATTCATTTACACTGAAATCAAATCCATTTGAATCCTAACAGAACACCATTATCAGCCAACAACAAACAATGCACAAACGCATACAACACATAGTTACATACAACATCGTGATCAAAAGGAACTGATCCTTGTCCGATGATAAATGTTATGAGTTTCGAAGTAATATTTAAGTGCCAACACAGTCGAGATTGTAAATTATCCTGCAGTATTTGAATTATGCAAATTGGCAGGCTTTTGTTGAAGAAACGACAGAATGAGGAGCCCGCATCTTGGGGAGATTATATTTCTTGCTTATGTTGGACTGTCGTTAACCACTCTGGTAAATATAGAATTGTTTTGGATTTTCAAGAATCTGTTTTACTCTTTTGCATACTGTGATTGTTTACAAGTATGATACTAATTATTTTATTCTTTCAACAGTCAAATTTACAGGAAATTTCAATACTCCAGGAAAAAAGGCAGAAACTACATGATATACTGATTTCGAATCAAACATTTTTTTTCTCTGCTCGTGTTGAAAAGTCCTAGTATCAGCATGCATAATGAGTGTGTAAAGTATCTCTTTGCAATATTAGGCGTATTCCATTTGCCATTTAGATCAGATTTAACTTATATTTACTGAACCTTATTTATTTTGCTGGATTACTTCACTGACTTAATTTCTAGTACTAGAATTACTGATTCTAACTTACTATGAAGTAATTCACTCCAATATGTGCATCAGTTTGCTTAATTTACTTCATTTATTCATGTTATCTAATCTATCTGAACTGATTTAAGTGAACTAAGTGGCAAATGGAATACAACTATTTAGTACGTCATAGTGCAGAAGGAAATAGTTTATGATATTGTTACCAAGACAACTATTACGGAACAACCTTCTTCTATAATCGCATTTACAAAGTGAATTTTGTGGAACTATATTTGTCAGAAAAAGTGCTACAAAATTCAATTTTATGCAACTGTGTTCTGGGATATTTCTTGTGAATATACTATTTTTAATTCGTAAAATAAAGTATAGTTTTCTATTAGATTTGTTCATGTTCTAGGCGCCCGAGAATTTACTTCCGGTTTGTTTATCTGTATCTCCAGTTCCCAGAAAATAAATAAATAGATCATCGCGCCTATAACCCATTCTGGATGTAGCGCTCTATCGTAGCCAAATCTCAATAAGTGATATATTTATGCGCGTCATGTGCAATTACCAGTCGTCAAATTACGGTCCGCAAAGATGTTAATGGAGGGGGAGCCACAGAAGCAATTAAAATGTGTTGAAAATTGTTTGTCTATTGTGGGAATCGAACAAGAGTTCCCAAAACCACAGTCCAACTGGATACCACTGAGCCATCATTTAGATAAATGCTTTTAAAAAGGTATGTTAAATGATACAAAATGTTGTAATTATGACTAAACACATCAAACAAAATAATAATTAAGTTTCTTTATATAAAAATAAAATTTTGGAATGTAAGTCTGACAGCAAAGAAGACTACTGCAACCCAGAGATGATAGATCCTTAATCCTTCGCCTTCACTTATTATCTTTACCATCCTATTATAACCAAACTTCCTTCTCTCTATTTACAATCCATTTTTGAAATTGAATCACAAGAAAACAAATCTCTTATTTCCTGGCGTGCTCCATCTTCCTGCAAAATCTCTAATCAAGCACGTGCACACTTCAGCACGAGCGCACGTAACATCCGGTGTCGTCGCTCACGAGTGCTTCTAGTTCCGGTACACTTGGTATCCTGACATCCAGCCAAGTGTAAGATCGCACCATTCGGTGCTGCTGCGGCGCTAGGATAGACTTGATGACGACTTCTGCATGAATAATGCAGCGAATCTTATCAACACTTGGTTGTTATGCCAACGGAGAAATGCGAAATATGCTAATGTTGCATACGTACTCTGATAGGTTAGATGTGGTGAGTGTTCTTCGAGATGAAGAATAATTTGTACGTAATTATCAGAACTTTTCTTAAATTTTGATTGTGGTAATTCTATATGACCATATCAAATGGAAAGATGTCATGATAGAAATCATACCAACGCAATAACAAATTAAATACACTGATTGTTTCAAAAACTGTTTGATTTTCTTATTAAAATTCACTTCAAACTTTCTTTCCGAAACAAACAAAATATTGTCAAATAGTTTAAGCTTGCCTCTATCTTTACCAATGCCAAATTAATTCTAATTTAATTCAAATGTTTGTCCAAAATTTCTTCTTTTCTTGTACCTCAAAGATCGAAGTTCAATCGGTAGCTACCCCATAATTATTAATTATTTGTATATGTAGCTGTTATTATAAAAATGGATGTAATTACAGCCCAATGACAGTTTCATAAGAAGTGTGGTTAAAAATAATATTTTTTTTATAATGTCCGTTTCATACGAGATCAAAATTCATAAAAATAAAATAGAAAGAACAGAATAAATTGTTTTAACCACAAAAAATCGAAGTGGTGTTAATAATGAAAAATAGGGGTTGTCATTAATTTATCGATCACTAACAGATAATGATTCAGTTACAGAATAGGGGGGCATATCTCTAAAACAGTTGGTGATATCGACCTGAGCGAATTCTTTTACATTTACGTTTAAAATTTATATTTTCTTGCTACAACTAGACTAATGTTGGGTTGCAAAAAACAATAAAGAGCTCTTTAGTTAAAGAATTGTTTATCTAACAACAGTATCAATAGGGATTTTCTGAAATTTATTGAACCTTTAGTTGCTAATGAATCGATAAAACTTTTATGCAATCCAGCATAAGTGTGTTTCTTATTATTTAAATATTAATAAAAAAGTACGGAAAATGAATTAATTGATATGTACTTACAAAAATATTAGTTTGGCAATAGATAAGATGATTCAAACGTACCTGTAACAAAACAAACAAAAAATTAGTTGAATTATTAATGAACTACATAGACATCACTTATTCATGACATTTACAATTTACATATTTTTCTACTTCTTAAATTAATGGATTTTTGTTGTAAAATTTAAATTTAATATTTATATTGCATGATAAACACCAATATTTCATTAATATCTTTGAGATGTTTTTAGAAAATGTCATTGAAAGTAGTTAGTTATACGAAAAAATAGAAGAACTTTCTATAATTTTCCTAATTAATTCAATAAATTATAAATAATGAAATACGTTTAATAAACTATGACATTACGGAGTAATGACTGCAAATTCAACCGCAGTCTGCACAAATATACATTAATTATCAGTAAATAACATACAAAAGCAGTTATTAATCCTTGTAGTAATCATCAGATTCATCAGCGACGTGAATTACAACTTCAATAAAACGAAATTACATTATTAATTTCGCTAGAACGAGACCGACAAGTAAGAGAAAGAGACCGAATGGAAACAAGTGTTTCGCCAGTTCCCTGAACTTGTTACACCTGTTCACGGGGTTATTATTAAATCAGTGAATAGAATCAGCGGCACTTTGATTGTTCCGTGTGAAGATGCGGGAAATAAGCGATTATACAACCTGATCGCGTGCTAGTGAACATTAGAACATCAGCAGTCGACTGAGTTCTATCTAATTGATACCGTTTATAATGTCTGCAGGTTTACACTGAATTTGGAGATTTCACAGCAGCTGCTGAGGAGGTTATTCAAAATTGGAGCAACTGATTTCTTAGAAGCTTTTTATTTTTACCAAACAGATTATCCTGTAAATGATAATTAACATTCATCTAATCATGGCGTAAGATTATGTCCGAGTGGTGCAGATTCAACTGTATGGATGTAGAGTCCCTGAGATTAATTTTCTGTTGTGAAAATTAAATAAATTGAACTTATATTTTGAGTACTTTTAATAAGATTATTTAAATAAATGATAGTTATACATAGAGTAGGTGGCACAGTGGTATCGTATTCAAGAGATACGTTGATTGAAAAAGATTCAGAACCAATGCTTTAGGCAGTACGGTGAGGTGGTTAGCGTTACGGCAATCGAATATCACTCAAGCTACTATTCTGCGGTTTAGTGAGTCTAGACCCTGTACTGTAATTGGGATTAGGTTCCTGTTGTACAGAGATGAATAAATAAAATAAAATAGCACCTAGATGTCTCTATTGTTAAATAATATGGCTTTACTTCCTTTCCTAGGTAAAAACTATTTACTTTTTATACGAAAGAAAGTAGGTTTTCCTGCATATATATGCTATATGAAAAGAAGACATTTGCCACCTAATCGTATAGAAAGTATTACTTTCTGCACTCATACAGAAAGTGACTCCAGTGATCCAGCAGATCATTGTATTCATGAAAACTATCGACGTTTTCAGGAAATTTAAAAACAGAGAGCTCAAGAATTATTTTTAAATTCATTCAACACGATCAGGGTCTAGGTACAAAAATAACTATTCTACCCTAGGGATGAAAAGTATCAAGAAATATATTTATGTATTTCTCTGACATTTTAATATGAAACGTTATTCTGTGAAGTAAACGGGGAAATAATGTCAGCGGAAAATTCCGTATAAAATAATAAAATCAATTCCCTATAATGACCTAAATGTAAAGAACGAACTATTTCTTAGTTGGAATCTGAGCATCGGCAGAATGGGCGAATCGTGACGCGTGACGTAACTCAACCGACCAATCCCATGTTATCTTTCAGCGTGGGAGCGACCACAAGCAAGAGGAGAAAAATCCGTGTTCCGTGCACACAAATAAATCCCGACCAGGAAACAATGCGGCTCAAACTTTAACTGTATTAAATTGTTTTTCTGCAGATTACAATCGATCCTAATGCACGAGTGCTATGACTATAACTTTCATTCAATGGAATTACTATAACGGGACGTTTATTAAAATAACTCGGACTTTTTAAATTTATCATGAAGATGTGTCTCTTCAATACGAATGATGTAATTTTAAATTTACAAGTTACCAAAAAATTTAAATAGCTGTCATGAATTTTCGTTATGTAAATTCATGATTAGTTTTCACCATGATTAATTTGTAGAAAATTAAAGTGGAAATTAACCACTGTTTTTCTAATTAAATTAATTACAATTAAGTACCAAATGAATCTAAATTGCTTAAGTTAAGAACTGAAAATTACCGGGTTCGTATTAACAAAAATAAGGATATTTTAACATCTTATACTACACATATTTTCAATTCATTTGTACAATGAGCTCCTGAATCATAATCAAAATAACAAGAATGAAGGATAAAGACATAAAATATATATTGAATAATAGCTATTAGTGAAAAAATTAATTAAAAACATGTTTTACATATAGGCGCGATGGCCGAGCGTGTTAATGTACATATCCTAACATGCTGACGTCATTCGACCATTGGGTCGTCAGTTCGAATCCGCCTGTCGACAATGTGTGATTTGCCGTTAAATATAAAAATACAGTTACATGTATTATCACGCTCGGGCGCTATGAGCTAGTCACCTAAAATAATGTAACATCGACTATGAAAACCAGCAGTACGGCAGTGTAAAAACTGCGGCTCGGTGTGCCTGGTCCCTATGTTCCACTGAGGAATGATGGGAAACAGTATGTTTTACATAAGAGATATAAGCGAGTAGAACGTAACTATGACATCGCGGCACTGTTTTTTCAAACTGTTCGTCGTTTGCTAAAATATATATATTCCACACGTTATATATTGATTACAATAATTTAATTAGAGATTATTTTTCAAGAATTCAATCGTATATTATTTGTACAATTTGAACGAAACAAGTTAAGTACCATTGAAACGAACTTGGGACGTCACAATCCCAACACAAAACTTCAAAAAATCATACCACTTGTAATATAAAGAATTTTCAACCACCGTTTTCTCCGATCGTCATACTTTATCATGTGGTTCCATAAAAAAGAGGTACAATAGCCCATTGTTGTTAAGTATTTACTTAAAAAATAATAATTAAATATTTTATTCACAACTCATATATTATAAAGACATAATTACACTGATTTCAGATGTATTATATGGCTCATAAAACACTGTAAAAAACTTGTTACTTAGCAACCACTTCATGATCTACCGTATTTTGAGAAGCTATATATAACTCAATCAACGTTAAACGTTACGACCAATCTTCTTCGATACCTATAATTATGAGTTGTGGATACAATTTTATATTACACTTGTGTTTTATTGGTATATAAAACACTTGTATAATAAATAACTATTATTTTTATTTTTAAATAATGTTTTGAAAGTTGCTATGTTTCTACAGAGCAATGTATAATTTTTATTTACTGCCTTCCAACCGGTAAATAATTTATAAAAATAAGTTATTGCCTTGGAAACCCTAGCGGTAAACATAAACAAAATTCCGATCGTGCAAAACAAATATAAAAACTATAATTGTACTTGTGAACAGAGGAACAATGAAAAATATTTTTCCTTTAAATTAGCTAAGAAGCAATTGCAGCAGAAAAGCTATATCCAATATTATTTTGTTTATAATACAATATTTTCAGTTAGTTCATCAAAGAAAGCATGCTTTCTTTTTAAAAAGCTTCCAATAATTGCATTGTTCCGAACAAAGAAGAATAAAAAAGTGTCATTCTTTAGGATCCCATTTACAAATACCTATTTTCCATAATTCTATTCCTTCCATCCATCTCAAAATTTCATTTTCTCGATCAGCTCTTCCGCTGGGACATTACACAGCAAATGGAACATAATATCGATTGATATTACGCTTTTAGTAACCTATATCCAGCGATTTACGAACCGAGAACGATGTGATATTCAAAGGCTGAGCAGGCCAAATTTCACTTTCATATTTACCAACAAGGGCTGCGACTCGTTTCAGCTGACGCCCCATTGGCTAGGGAGTATATGAGGGTTAGGTGCTGACCATGTTATTCTGCATGTGTGGGAAATAGAATTTCCTATGCTGAGGTTTTCAATGAGGGTCTATATTTGCTTTGGGGATGGGATTTTAGTTTAAGGGAGTAATTAGAAATTTTAATTAATATTTAGAAGTTCTCACGGGAGTATTAATTAATTTTCAGATTAATTTTAAGTTATATTTGCATTTAAGATTAAACCTAACCTTGAATATTTTCAGGTTCAACAAAATTAAATTCATTAAGTTGAACAAAGATGGTCCCTTGTTACAGTGTTTGTTATTTTAGATCGATTGTGTTTAAAGCGAATTAAATTATTAATAAATTAATGAGTTTAAATGGAGTGATCTATAAATGTGAAATGATATATGTAATATGATTTCCAGTTTAATAAATAAATAAGTTTAAATGGAATGATCTATGAATGTGGTTGAAGTGAGGGTGGTTTGTTTGGATGAAAATGTAGAAGGCGTGATGATATATTTATTTATTTGATATATTTCATAAATCGGATGTAGATAATGAACCATATAAAATCACTGAATATGCACTTTACTAAAACCTGAAAACTACAATATTTAATTGAGATAAAACATGAAAGTAATAAATATATTTTATTTTATAAGCTATTATATAATACTTATTTTTCCATATTTTAATATTAGTTTTTAATATTCGTGTGATTTTTTTCATGTGTATTCAAATTACATTTTTGTGTAAACTTTTTTTTTACATACAGAACATTCAAAGTTATTAAATTATTAATAAATTAATGAGTTTAAATGGAGTGATCTATAAATGTGATATGATATATGTAATATGATTTCGAGTTTAGTAAATGAATGAGTTTATATGGAGTGATCTATGAATGTGGTTGAAGTGAGAGTGATTTGTTTGGATGAAAATGTTTGACGAGGGCTGATTGTTTGATGAGTGTGATTAGTGAATGTTTTATGAGTGATTTTAGGGTTCGTGCTACCCCATTTGTTGGGATATAGTGTGAAGATATGTATGTATGTAAATTATATCTCAATTTTTTAATTCAGAGCTGCGAACTGAACCGGATCTAGAACCGAAACTGAACTGAACCGGTTCTTTTTCTTTAACCGCGAAAGCGAACTGAATAAGTGTGTTTTATGTTTTCCATTTGTTTGTCTTTTAGTTTTTGAGATATTGTTCAAAAACTGCTCGATGATAAAATTTTGGTGAAAAAATTAAAAATTTTGGAAATTGGGTTACAAGTCAATTGAAGCCCGACAAATTCAATGCCCTTGAGGGCATTTTCATATTTTATTTACTTTTTGAGATATAGCCTCTGGAAAATCGAAAATATGATAAAGTAATTTTTTTTTCAAAATTGAACTTTCCGGAGGCTATATCTCAAAAACTAAACAAGATATGAAAATGCGCTCAACGGCATTGAATTCCTCGTGTCCGTATTGACTTATAAGCAAATTTTTAGCGATTTTTATTTTTTGAATATTTCTTAAGGGGTACCCCTAGGATTTTTTACGTTTTTGGGCCATTTTCAGACTGTTTGTTCTAAAATTCTTCCTCGTACGAATATTCCAACGAAAATTTACATACATATGTATTTTAACCCGCTGAATCCAATGGTAAAATCCCCAAGTGCATATGTCTTCTAGTTTTTGAGATATTGTTCAAAAACTGTTCGATGAGAAAATTTTGGTGGAAACTTTTTGAAAAATAAAAAAAGCTGAAAATTTGCTTACAAGTCAATTGAAGCACGAGAAATTCAATGCCGTTGAGCGCATTTTCTAATTTTGTTTAGTTTTTGAGATATAGCCTTGGGAAAGTCAAAAATATTATGAGGTAATTTTTTTGGAAAATTGAACTTTTCCGAAGGCTATATCACAAAAACTAAACAAGATATGAAAATGCGCTCAACGGCATTGAATTCCTCGTGTCCGAATTGACTTATAAGCAAATTTTTAGCGATATTTATTTTTTGAATATTTCTTAAGGGGTACCCCTTGGATTTTTTACGTTTTTGGGCCATTTTTAGACTGTTTGTTCTAAAATTCTTCCTCGTACGAATATTCCAACGAAAATTTACATACATATGTATTTTGACCCACTGAATCCAACGGAAAAATCCCCAAGTGCAAATGTCTTCTAGTTTTTGAAATATTGTTCAAAAACTGTTCGATGACAAAATTTTGGTGAAAACGTTTTGAAAAATAAAAAATGCTGAAAATTTGTTTACAAGTCAATTGAAGCACGAGAAATTCAATGCCGTTGAGCGCATTTTCTAATTTTGTTTAGTTTTTGAGATATAGCCTTGGGAAAGTCAAAAATATTATGAGGTAATTTTTATGGACCATTAAACTTTTCCGGAGGCTATATCACAAAAACTAAACAAGATATGAAAATGCGCTCAACGACATTCAATTCCTCGTGTCCGAATTGACTTATAAGCAAATTTTTAGCGACTTTTATTTTTTGAATATTTCTTAAGGGGTACCCCTTGGATTTTTTTCAATTTTAGGCTATTTTCAGACTGTTTGTTCTAAAATTCTTCCTCGTATGAATATTGTAACGAAAATTTACATACATATGTATTTCGACCCGCAGAATTCAATGGAAAAATCCCCAAGTGCATATGTCTTCTAGTTTTTAATATATTGTTCAAAAACTGCTCGATGAGAAAAAGTGGTGGAGGAGCAACAGGAGTAGTTTTTGAAATTATGAAAATTGTTTGTCGCCTGTGGGAATCGAACCAGGATTCTCAGGATTCACAGGCCGACTTCATACCACTGAGCTAGCCACCCCATACATCAGATCTCAAAATCTATGAAACCGGCACTGTTAACAATTCGTGTTGATTCCGTCCCTGCGTTCGTTATCAATGGGCATTATTGCAATGTGATATACACGTGAATGTGTACATTCGTCAAACACTGTTAAGTACACGATGCAGATGTGCGTGGGCTTACAGACAGAGTGCGCAGTTTCTGTGTTTCATAACTGCAATTCTCCAACTTACGATTGCGAACGTCGCCTGTCTATCTCTGTTTCTTTCTATGCGACAACCAACTCTATTTATAACTTTGTAAATACGCAATGAAAACTTAGAGATATCGAAGTATTTCATTATTTTTAGTTTGACCGTTTGACAGCTGTGCTTCTCAAATGTAAGATTTTCGTTGGAACGCAATACTATTTCAAACTGTTACTAAATTTGTAATACTGCTGAAATGAGAAGGACAATGTTACACTTTCTTCCTTTGGTACACAAATAACTATTTCGTCTTGTGTAAATATTTGACACTTTTAAAAGCAATCGTAATCAAGATCAAATACTTCATAAAGACATAAACAACCCGATTCTCAAAACAGTTTGAGCTAATCACGAATTTTAATATAGTCAAATTAAACTAAATCATAACCTTATGAAAAGTCTAAATAAACTCTAATATAATATAATTAGTTAGTTTTAATATCGGGATCAGAATAAGTTTAGTTAATTCAAAATTCAGGATGAGTGAAAACTCTTTAAAGCATTAAGCTATTAGTTTCTATCATTTCCGAGTACGAGAAACAAACGTGCTTGTATGAAAGGAATTATGAATGTGGATGAAGTGGTGTGTCAAGATAGGAACGTTTGGCGAAGATTAATTGCGGAATGAGTCTGATGATTTAAGAAGTGCAGGAATTTTGATTTTAGTTTTGTTGTTTAGTAATTTCATTAAAGTGTTTATCTGCAATTGTGTGAAATTCACTTTCAAAAACAAGCGCAGGGACAACACTCCCTTCGTTTCTGATCTTTTATATTCGTTTTCTGATCTTACATTGAGTGTTTAACTGCAATTGTGTGGAATTTACTTTCAAAAACAAGCGTAGAGCGAGACTCTCTTCCTTTCTTATCTTTTAATTTGTTTTCAATTCTTACGTAGAGTGTTTAACTGCAATTGTGTGGAATTCACTTCCAAAAACAAGCGCAGGGCGACACTCTCTTCCTTTCTTCTCTTTTTATTTCATTTTCAGTTACTGCATTGTGTTGCCTTTTCTTTCATATACAATTGCAGGCTATCACTTTCATCCTTTCTAATCTTTGTAGATTCGATATTAGATTCGTTATTAGATTCGTTGTTAGGAGTAAGCGTGGATAATTTGAAATGTTTTATGCATGTGTTATGTACGTTGAAGAAAGAAGATAAATGATAAGTGAATAGGAGTGATTGGATGGATGTGATTTTTTATGTAAGGAATAATTTCGAGTGTGAATGATATGTTTGACGGGGCTGATTATTTGATTATGTTACGACTGAATGTTTTATGAGTGATTTTAGGGTTCGTGCTACCCCATTTGATGGGATATAGCGTGAAGATATGTATGTATGTATTTCCATTTTCATATTGTCCAAGAAAACAACAACGTATTTTGTTTGATGAGCCGTTGTCATGGTTTCAAAAATAACGCAATTCCTATTATTTAAGCTGTATTCCATTTGTCACTTGGTTCACTTAAATAAGTTCAGATAAATTGGACACATGATAAAATTAACTGAATTAAGTAAACTGATGCACTTATTGGGGTAAATTACTTCCAAGTAAATTATAATCTATAATTCTAGTACTGGAAATAAAGCCAGAAAAAACATTCAGCGAAATAAATAAGAGATCTGGTTCAATAAATGTAAGTTAGATCAGATCCAAATGGCAAATGGAATACGCCTAATATATCATCGATTTATTAGATATCCTTCGTCGATGGTCCGGTACAAATTACATCACCCACCAAACTCCAATTACATCTAACCCCGGCGGAAATCAGAATGTGTTGACAGTTCATAATACCAACTTAACAACGTAATAACTAGCGTGGGCGATCAAAACGAGGGCAACAGCCACTACCAGACCATTCATCCAACCCGAGCACCCGTCTTCACGCTAACACTAATCATTTCAAAAATACATAATGACCGGTCGCTCGCACGAAACCTGCAGCACCCACACGTGAGTTCGCACGCTGGTGGAAACGTAAGTAAATCTTCGCGGGCTTCACTTCCTGTGACCTGACCTAACGACGACGTAATGGGGAAATAATCGCTCTACAAGGAGCTTGCATTTGTTTTATTAACTTAAATTTATGGGTTTTAAACGTGATAAGATAGATGAAATTGTTGTTGTTACTGGTTTCAAAAAGAAAGCAGTTCATTTAGTCCTCAGAATTAATAATTATTTTATTTATCTGTTACTCTGCACAACAGAAAGTTAATCTCAATTACAATACAGGGAGCGTACAGCTTATAGTGGAATCCGAACCCCTCAGACATAATCTTTTTTTTTTATATAAGCAGAAGTTAAAGTAGTACTAGCGTAAAAAAAATTTTTGCAGATCTGAATGAAATTTGGCGCCCGTAAACATTGGATAGTCATACATATCCTGTTAAAATATGAAACACATTCATCGTCTGTGAACAAATATATTCGCTTGTAAAGTTGAGTTCTTATACACGGGGCTTATGGCGATCATCACTCAGAATCGCACATATTTGGTTTGTGTACCTCCAAAATTTTGCAGTTTCATTTGAAAAACTAGTATGATGTTCTAGAACTATCTATGTATATTGTACCAGAATGAGAAAATTTTTTGTCGTTTAGTAATGGATATATAGCCAAGCAAAGCCTTGTTTTTAACGAAAAATTAAGAATCCCAATTTATAATGGCAACACCACACGGTGGTATGGTATTTGAAAATTCACTAGACCAACAACCTGTTAACAATTCATGATATTCAAATCGTAATAGGTATAAAACACTGATTTTATTCAATTTTTTTGAGCGTCAGTTTCGCCACTCGACAACCGACGGCGCCACCGTCACACTAGTACTACCCTAATGAGATTTGTACGCACGACCTCTTGCTTGTTAATTAAGAAACACAAGTTTTACCTTGCTTTTATCCACTGGACTATGATTACCTGTAATAATAAAGAGGATCTTATATATCTACATTCTAGAAAGAAAAAAAATAATAATTGTTGACGTAACTATAGGATGAACCATAAAAAACATAAATTATAGAGTTCTTAAACTAGACATTGAAAAATGAGAAAATAATCTTTTTCTTCCAATGGAAGCTTTCACGCCAAACGTTTCTTGAGGGCAGTAACGTACCAGTTCCAGTTTTAAACGGCGTATTTTGAACTATAGATTAAACACCTAAAAATAAGGGAAGTGCATTTGAGCAAATGTCCATAAATGCTTCTTTATTCCAGAGATATTTCCATTTGTCTAATTCACTAATGTCTGGGTAGAATCAATGAATTCAAACAAATTTATTGTTTAAAAAATTCAAATTATTATTGCAAAAACCATAAACAAATACCATGTCAATACATTCACTATTTGTGTAAAAACGAGGCTTATCATTCCACTGTTATAAACTAAATTTTGGACAGAAAATAGCTAATTACCATTCATTTTTTATTTAATTTCATTATGTCACACCTATGGTATTTACTAATTAGATAAATAGGACTTTTCCCAAATGAACTTATTACCTTATTTTAAATAAAATAAATATATCATCACGCCTTCTACCCATTACTGAGTGTGGGACTTTGCCGAAGCAGATCTCGATAAGTGATATATTTTGCGCGTGAATTGCGGTTAACAGTCGTCAAATCACGGCCCCCAAAGATGTTAGTGGTGGAGGAGCCACAGGGGTAACTTTTGAAATTATGAAAATTGTTTGTCGCCTGTGGGAATCGAACCACGGTTCTCAGGATCCACAGGCCGACTTCATACCACTGAGCTAGCCACCCCATGTTTTAAGTCAGGCTGTTAAAATCTGGGACAGCTTGTATTTTAAAATTGATAATATAGCTACCAGAACACTGTTACAAAGAAAGTTGCCGTTTTTCATTTTTCGGTGAATCAGCGTTGGCGCATTGCATCATTTCACTCGCCGAGAAATGTAAAAAATATGGTAGGGATGAAATTATTGGCACTGGATTTGGTTTCACTAAAAGCTCTCATTGGCTAGAATTTCTCACGTTTGCCTAGGTCTCCCAGATCACTTATTTGATGAGGAAAGTATATAGATTGTTTTTCCGTGATGACAGCAAAAAAGTTCAGAAAACATTGAAATCTAGGTCAAAACAACGAAAACCTATACTCTGCAAATAATCATCTGATTAATTTATCGTCCATTTTACGAACTGAAAGTTAATTTATTTATTTGCTAATCTGAACAACAGGGACAGGACAGGCGAACTATAACATATAGTGGAATCAGAACCACTCAGATACAGACGCATTTTTCTTCTATACAAACTAAAATTTGTATTAATATTAGCTGATAGCCATTCACTTTTAATTTAATTTAATTATTATGTCATGTACCCCTGTGGCTCCTCCACCACTAACATCTTTTGTGGGCCGTGATTTGACGACTGGTAACCGCACTTCACGCGCAATATATATCACTTACCGAGATCTGATTCGGCAGAGTGCTACACCCAGTAATGGGTAGAAGGCGTGATGATATATTTATTTATATTATGTTATGCCTTAATAAGATAATATTTGTTATCTCGATATAAAGTTAATATTTAAAAATAGCACTGCTCCAATTATTTTAAATACTTAAACTTAGGTCGTTTAAATCAGGGGCACCATGGAACTTAAACCAACAATTGTTTTAATTGTAAGAGTGAATAGACTATTATGGGAAAGAATTTGTGTGTGATTCATTCAGTTCATTTATGTCATTATTTTTCAATGTTAGCTGTATTCCATTTGCCATTTGGTTCACTTAAATCAGTTCAAATAAATTAGACAACATAACTAAATGAACTGAATTAAGCAAACTGATGCACTTATTGGGGTGAATTACTTCAAGGTCAATTAGAATCAGTAATTCTAGTACTGGAAATAAAGTAAGCGAAGTAATCCAGCGAAATAAATAAGTGATCTGGATCAGTACATGTAAGTTAGATCTGATCCAAATGGCAAATGGAATACGCCTATTCTCGTATAGAAAACAATAACATATTTCGTTCGACATTACGTTGTCATGGTTTCGGTGATGGCATAATTGTTTTCCCAGTTGACATGAGCCAGTATCATAGTATCATAGTTAGAAATCTGCAATTGTTTCTTGTGCAAGTGCTTCATCTTCATGCAAATTTTCTGGTAAATGGTATAATTAAAAACTTATTTATTTTGCTTGATGGAACGGAAGTAGAAGAAAGAGTTGTGCATAAATGTATATTCATTCATTCATTCATTAATGGAAGTCTGCAATGTTTTATAAGAGAAATATTATGAAATCAATGTTTCTCCTAGTCAGCAGCTGGTCTGGATTTTGTTTTCGTTTTATACGAGTAACGAATGAATGAAGTAACGTGATCTTATTTTTGTTGAACAGTTGTTTTTTCGTTTATAGAAATGTGTAAATAGAATAGTTGCATACAAGTTTTTCTTCAAGACGTTACAAGTGAAAATTGACAGTTAGATGTGTAAATGAAGATTTTTACTCTTATATTTGGTTACAGTTATTTTCAATTAAATAAAACAATATAGCTAATAAGCAGATAGAAAAATAGTATATTAAAGAACGAGTTTTATAATTGTCATTTTATTTATGGGAAGGGACTTCGAACATAATGGACAATTATGAAATGAGTTCTTTTTACTATTATTTATATTTTGCGCCTTTCAGCTCTATTTAAATAAAAAATGGAAGATTCAAAATTTAGGGAATTTTATGTTATTTTGTGATACTGCTAACGGTCAGGCATTCGAATCTGGAGATTCCGAGTTCGAATCCCATTCAAGCTAAATATATATGAACTACCACACTACTACTCGGTGTGGCCGGACCCTGTGCTGTAATTAGAATTAAATTCTTGTTGTACAGATTAGAATATAAATAAATAAATTACAGCACTCGAATAAGCTATTAAAAAACTCTTTTGGGTGCTGTAATAGGTTTGTTATAGACACAAAATTAAAAAAAAAACTATAAATGCATTAATTTAACATTTACTTACAGTATAATAATAATAATAATAATAATAATGGGATGGCTAGGTCAGTGGTATGAAGTCGGCCTGTGGATCCTGAGATCCCTGGTTCGATTCCCACAGGCTATAAATTTTCATAATTTGAAAAAGCTATCCCTGTGACTCCTCCACCACTAACATGTTTGGGGGCCGTGATTTGACGACTGGTAACTGCACTTCACGCGCAAAAATATATCACTTACCGAGATCTGCTTCAGCAGAGTGCCTCACCCTGTAATGGGTAGAAGGCGTGATGATATATTTATTTTATTTATAATAAGTTTATTTGCAATTAAGCAAAACTTATACAAAGGTGGCAGGTACATGATGATTTAATTATTACAAATAAAATTACGAATTTCAAATGATACATGAACACAATTATAAATATCATAGGCCTTATACTTAAAGTACCTGTATAAAAATATTATTTCTATTTTTGTGGAAGAGCATATGGCGGATGTATGCTGCCCTTATATGAATTTAATTTTTTTTAATTACTATAAATTCATTATATTTACGATTTTGAAATAGATAGGTAGAAATTTCATTTTCCCATAAATATGTTAATTGCAATGTAGGAGTTGACAGCGTTATCTCATATTCCAATCAAAAGTTTCATTTAATAACACATTTAACTCATCATCGTATTCATATAAACTGATCAGATCAATTAGCGATAATGTAGGTAGGTCGAATAATACATATTTAATTATAGCAACATCTGCTGGCTAAATTATTAATTAAAACTCAAACGACAGACGTGTATTTTTACAATGTGCTTTAAATATGTTTACCAGTAAAAAGAACAATTTAAAATGCATACAGTATGACTAATCACTAAAAAAAGAAATGAACAATTAAAATAATATTTAGTACTTAAATTCTTTAAACATAATTTTAATTGCCACATAAAACAGAAGCTTTAAAAACCTGAAACAAACCTATTAAATTAACTAATTAAATTTGCCTTAATCTTGACAAATACAAATATTATTTTCGAACTGAATCCTAATCTTGAAATATACGTTTTAAATGTCATTGAACGTCAACAAGGATTATAAACTGACGGTAAATGAACTTTACAAAACTCAGGTGTTGTTAATAGTATTAAAGATTTAACATAATATCCTTTTTTTAGTACAGACATGAAAAGAATTTCGTTTTACACTTCATAATAACAGTTAGTATAAAGTTACATAAAGAAAGAAAAAAAAAAGAAAAAAAAAGAAAAAAAAGAAAGAAAAAAGAAAATAATAACATATTTGAGCTGTATTCCATTTTCCACTTGGTTCATTTAAGTCAGTTCAGATAAATTAAACTACATGATGAAATAAACTGAACGAAGTAAATTATTGCACTTATTAGGGTGGATTACTTCAATCTGAATTCGAATTAGTAACTCTACTGCTGGAAGTAAAGTGAGCGAAGTAAGCCAGTCAAATAAATAAGTGTTGTGGTTCAGTAAATGTAAGTTAGATCTGATCCAAATTGTAAATACAATACGCTTAGTCCTACAATTTTTTGCACGAATGGATTTTTACTCTCATTTGTAAACGTTATTTATCCAAACCGTTTATTCACTTTGAAAATTAATCATTGGATGAAAAAATTAATGGTTTGTGATCAGTGAGAATATGATATTTTCTACCTTCAATGAAGTAACGAAACTATTTAATTACCAAATAAATAGACAATAATTCTCTACCAAATGTACTGTAACGAGATTTATTATTATTATTTTTTATTATTATTATTTTATGTTACTCTGTACAACAGGAATTGAATCCCAATTACAGCACAGGGTCCGGACTCACCGAGTCGCAGAGTGGTTATAATTATAATTTCTAGCTTGAGTGGGAATCGAACTCGGGATCTCCGGATTCGAATTCGGTAACGCTACCCACCCCACCGTACTGCCGGACGGATTTAAAGCATAAGAAAAAAAAAGTAAAAGGTTGTCAGGAATTTTTAATGAATTGTTGTAAAACCGCCCCTATTCCAGTATCTGACGCATCTACCAATCTTTAGAAGCTACAGAAAGTAAACAAAAATTAAACATTATTTCGTGATAACATAAAAACTATCAAAATATAGTTTAAAAGGTGACAACAATGACAACTAAAAATGTGTATAAAGTCAAAAAGAATTATCAAATTTAGGGTGTTAAAAAAGGATAAAAAAACTTTGAGGATTATGTTCTATTTTCAAAATACGCAAAATTAAGAACATGGTGTATATTTTTAGTATCACTGGCTGCCATTACTGATAGTCTCTTATCTTATATTGTAATATATAAAAATATATCATCACGCCTTCTACCCATTACTAAGTGTGGCACTCTGCCGAAGCAGATCCCGGTAAGTGATACATTTCGCGCGTTAAGTACGGTTACCAGTCATCAAATCACGGCCCCCAAAGATGTTAGTGGTGGAGGAGCCACAGGGGTAGTTTTTGAAATTATGAAAATTGTTTGTCGCCTGTGGGAATCGAACCAGGGTTCTCAGGATCCACAGGCCGACTTCATGCCACTGAGCTAGCCACATCTTATATTGTATAAAAAATAAATTGACTATTGTAATGTTTGTAATAATAATTTAACTATTAATATATCAGAAATAACTATCAAACCAGTGGCACTAAAATGTTTACTCAAAGTAAAACACCCGTACTTATGTAAATTTTGAAAAAAACTTTTTTTGACTAAGAATCAGGACTTATAAAAATATCTACAGCTTCAAAGTTTGTTACCCTTTATTTAACACCCTGTATATATAAATGTTTATTTCATCAATATTTGTTACGATCACATCAGCAGTTCTGCAAAATACTTCAAACTGAAAATATAATTAGAAGTCAAACTACAATTTAAAGCAAAATATATAATGTATAGACAGCAATAAGTTTCATTACCAAGTTGTAACTATAAACAAAAACATTGTAGCATTTCTTTAATAAGAATTCTCTTCAGAAATGAACGAGACCTAAGACCTCTAAGGTCTTAGACTGTTGAGAGTTGTTGCGTTTGAAGAGATCATAACATTAAGCCAGACTTCGAAGAGCAAAGTAACCAGTTGAGAAGACTAATCGTCCTATTAAGGCAAGACCATAAAACGAACACGAACATAAGGTTAAAGCTGGATGCTATCAACACGTGCGATTATAAACGAAATGATTTTTCTCAACTCAAGTGAAATCATTTTAAATTGTTGATGATTGTCACGTCAACACATTCGATTGTGTTATTAATCATCACTTTATATTTGATTACAAACAGAACAGTGTATAGGTACAGTGTGTCCCAAAAAGATGTAAAACAAAGGTAATCTGTTTTTTTGATATTAAAAGAATGAGGCAAAAAATTATGGTACCAAATTTCACATGGCAATACTAGATCTACTCATCTCTTTAATATGTGTTCATAATGCCCCATGCACACGTAGTACGTTTTCTGAGAAACTGTTTAGAAAGTAGAAGACCGGATTCAATTTTGACCACTACTTTGGTTTACAAGTCGTGTAATCTTGGTAGAAAAGATCTTCTGATGATGAGAACTTAATTCTTGAAATACGTACATAGACTTAATTTTATATTAATTAAGGCTTAGGAGTTAAATTAATTTTTTGTTCATTCTTAGCCTTAGATTTTTATATTTACATAAGTCTAGAAAGTTTCTTGAAAATTATAGCGGCGCTTTTAGCGCAAGATTTTGTGGAAAGTAACTAACCTCATGCTTATGGCACAGTAGTTTACTCATTTCATATCAAAGAGTATCTGACAGATATTCAAGAAACATTTTTGACTTGTTCTTCTTAATAAAAAGTTTCTCAGGAAACTGCACGGAGTATAATGTTAAAAGAATCCCAAAAGAAGTAAAAGAAATTGCATTATAAACAAAGAAATTAATTAATAAGTATAATGACTACCTTTACTCTTATTATCTGACATTGACAGGAGTCCAAATTTGCTATTTTATCGTACTAGTCCAATAAAGTGCTATTTTATGGACGGTAAACCGTGTCATATAGCAAGTAGTTATGGTGCAGTTGATCATAAAAAATATTGTGTACATTTTGTCCGTGAAGTGTGTCTGGTGTTCTCAGAATGTCGTCTACCTCGACTACGCCTAATCCAAAATATTTTAATCAATCTGTAATTTGTGCCATTGGAATGAGGATACTATAGCTGTATTCCATTTGCCACTTGGTTCACTTAAATCAGTTCAGATAATTTAGACACATGACTAACTGACCTGAATTAAGCAAACTGATACACTTATTCTGGTGTATTACTTCAAAGTAAATTAGAATCAGTAATTCTAGCGCTAAAAATAAAGTTAGCGAAGGAATCTAGCGAAATAAATAAATGATTTGAATCAGTAAATGTAAGTTAAATCTGATCCAAATGGCAAATGGAATACGCCTTATGTAATAAATAAAATGTATAGATTTTTCTTGTTATTTCCCTGTCAATATTTCCTTGGATCACATTAGATGGCATGTAAAATAAGTAAACAATTGCATAATCATCAAAACCCTGACAACGCATAATAAAATAAGAAATTTTTGAGTAGACTATTCTATTGTACGGTCATTTTCTTGACACCATTCGAAATTGGAAAGCCTTTTCTTAAGCTATATTAATGTAATGTAATAAAAAAACAAGTACAGAAAGAAATTAAATAACATCATTCTTTTTCCAGTTAACAAATCCTTTATCCAATTGTTAGTTTACTTGTTTATTAAAGTAGGCCATTTGAAACAATTCTCTCTAAAGGATTGTACATACGTAAAACGAAAAAACAATACATAATAAAATCATTGATGACACTTTCATCTCGTAAAAACAAACGTCTACTTAATGTTAGTGCCACTCTTTCTTGTGTTAAGAAACTATGTCTTACTAAATAGTAACCAGAAGTAATAGTAAATTGATATATTAACCGTTGAAACAACAATAACTAACAACTGTTATGCAAATTCATAAATCTTCAATTGCTTGCGAACATTATCTGCGAACGGTAGCCAGTAAAGCCAGGCAATTGTTTCTACTTCAACATAGCTGCATAGCTTACTGCAATCCTTTCTATTTGTGACCACTTCGTCAGAGTGACGGCAACAGCCACCTGTTGCAGTTTGACACGAGGCTGATTTATGAAATTTGAACACAACGCCGAGTTTTTATTCATTTGTCTTTACTGCACATTCGAATCGAGTTTGTATAGTCTACAGGCGATTGTTTACACTAGGAATCGAATGTTAAGTTATTTGAGGCTTTTGTTACAAGAAGAAAATAAAATACAGGCATTTAAAGAACATGAAAGTGTATTTGGCGGTTGTGGTAATTTATTGCATTTGCAGTTTATGCAATTTTCAACGGTTCAAAGAATTTTAAAGGACAATTTAATGGGATTGATATCCTCGTAAAGTAAATCGTGAGATCCAAATGCGAACCACACCTACCTAAAACAAGACTTTTCAGTGTCAGTGGGAATTAATTACCCTAAACTAAGATTCATTAAAGTAGTGATATACGCCCTAAAGGTCGCGAAATATTTTTAAAAAATCTCGTATTTAGTGATTATAATTCACGTCATGTAATAAAACTCTAGAAACTTAACTTTTTTGTCATAAACTCTTGCTTGATAGACGCAAATTATATCCAATGGTTTACGACTGCCTATAGATCACTGGTTTTCAAACTTTTCTGAGCCTTATTTCTTTAGAGGCTAAAATCACAACTACATTTTATTGCAATCTCCTTAATTTTGTGTGATTAAAATTAAAGTTTGTAAGAGGCAAATTCAATTATGTGCTTTAGAAAAATTGAACCATGATTTCAGAAATTAGTAAAGGATAAACCTCTCATTGAGAACTTTGGTATATATAAAATAAATAAATATATCATCACGCCTTCTACCCATTACTAGGTGTGGCACTCTGTCGAAGCAGATCTCGGTAAGTGATATATTCTGCGCGTGAAGTGCGGTTACCAGTCGTCAAATCACGGCCTCCAAAGATGTTAGTGGTGGAGGAACCACAGGGGTAGTTTTTGAAATTATGGCTAGCACAGTGGTATGAAGTCGGCCTATGGATCCTGAGGTCCCTGGTTCGATTCCCACAGGCGACAAATTTTCATAATTTGAAAAAAGCTATCCCTGTGGCTCCTCCACCACTAACATGTTTGGGTGGCCGTGATTTGACGACTGGTAACCGCACTTCACGCGCAAAATATATCACTTACCGAGATCTGCTTTAGCAGAGTGCCACACCCAGCAATGGGTAGAAGGCGTGATGATATATTTATTTATTTATTTATGTTTGCCGTCTGTTGGAATCGAACCTGGGTTCTCAGGATGTATGTTGTAATAATAGCTTTCAAGCTTGTAATAAATTCTTCGAATCTTTAAATTTCAAAGTAGCATCCGGCAAAACCCTTCCAATATTTTCCCGATCCACACTTTGAAAATCACTAATATATAGAGTGATCAGAAGTAGAAGAAGTATTTCAGTTAGCTATAAAAAAAACTACTTAGAATTGATAAGACTAATACATAAATTTATTTCCTGTTGACAGTGACATTTCAAAATTTAAATTAACAAAAATCGTTGTTTTCCTTACCAACATCCTTTTATTTCTTTACATTACTCACAGAACAATAATCTAAACTTTAGATTAGAAATACTTTAGATTCTAAAGTATTTCTATCACTCAACCTATTTGTATTTATTATAAAAATGACATGTTAAATAGTATTGCCGCATTTACCTGATGTTTTACCAATTGTGGAATAAAAAGATCCCCAGAATTGTATTGCCAACTGAAACAATAACTTTTGATCACTCTGTAGATTACTGGGCTGTAGTATTCGAACCCAGGACATTTCTCGTTGGAGGACAGGAATGAATGAACCCAACAGACATGCGTATAAGAAGTTAAAGAACTTTAGCAATGTAGGTGATAGGTAAATGCACTGACTAGTTGAGTGGTCACTGTGTCGAGTGTCATGTTGTTTGTTGTGTTGGCAGTGCCGAGTGTCGGACACTGTCTGATGCACACGTCGGGGTCCCACGCCGGTCAACGTACCATTACATCCAAATCCATCGAACAGGACCCTGTCATTACGGTGAGCAGTGGAGTATAGCAATGATTGGGGTATTAAAAAGTGATTGAATTGGATCTGGTGACCTACTTGGACTATTGTTGGTATGGTTATTATGGTCAATTTTGATGGGAATTAGACTCCTTAAATTATAAATTAATGTTTTTCCAAAGATACTACAGCGTCTTTGGGTACAGAGATTTTATCCGGAAATGAAAAAAGGGTTCAACTAAAATATGAGGAAATTAGTGCTGGACATCGTATCTTTATAATTCCTTTAATTTCTGATTTATAGCATAGTCTACAAAATTTAAAATTCTTTCTAAACGAGATATTACGCTATTATATATGGAACATAGCGTAGAGCGACATTCCCTTCCTTTCTTATCTTTAATTCGTTTTCAGTTCTTACGTAGAGTGTTTAACTGCAATTGTGTGGAATTCACTTTCAAAAACATGCGCAGGGCGACACTCCCTTTCGTATCTTTTTGTTTCATTTTCAGTTACTGCATTGTGTGAACGTCTCTTTCATATACAAGTGCAGGCTATCGCTTTCATCTTTTCTAATCTTTGTAGATTCGTTGTTAGGAGTAAGCATGAGTAATTTGAGATGTTTTATGTATATGTTATGTACGTCGAAGAAAGAAGATGAATGATAAGTGAATAGAAGTGATTGAAGGTTTGTTGTGTGTTAAATGATTTCGAGTGTAATAAATGAATGAGTTTATATGAAGTGATCTATGAATGTGGTTAAAGTGAGGGTGGTGTGTTTGGATGAGAATATTTGACGAGGGCTGATTATTTGATGAATGTAATGAGTGAATATTTTATAAGTGATTTTAGGGTTCGTGCTACCCCATTTGATAGGATATAGCGTGAAGATATGTATGTATGTATATATGGAACATATAATATCAGTTACTATTTTATAAAATCATTGTTCTTTCAACAAAAAAATAAAAATGTAGAAAAACAATGTGTTAACAAAAAACTATAGTTCTAATTTAGTTTCCAAATAATTAATTTACAGTATGTAATTAATTATTAGGGTAGTGTTTTGGTGACTTAATAAAATTTACTGACTTGTCCGTTTAACTTTCTCAGACCGACTACATTGTTAGCAGACCGTCTATTTGTATTGTGGTATTAACTAAATGGCTACAATTTGTCTTTCGTTCAATCCGAAGAATTACAAGACAGTTTTGCTAGCAATTAATCACTGTTAATTAGCTACAATCGAGACTAGTTTAACCCCAAACATTTTTATTCGAACTAAACCACATTTTTTACAATACTTTTACTGTAAGTTACCTATTAATGACAAAATTTAAACACAGTAAATGCAACTTTCATTGCACAGTGGTTTCCATGGTTATATCAGGACTTTAATATTTACTTATTGACCACCGTGAACAGTAAGTAAATATTACATATCAAGGTCCTATTTATTTTGACAACAATTTGACAGCTGTCAATTTTGAAACCTATTCTTTTTCTTCTATTTGAGCAAGTATTGTAAAAAGGAGCTTACTAACCTCAAACTGTAAGTGATTTTTTTAGATCGTGAATGTTTAGGAAATCTCGACCCTTCGGACCTCGATTTCTCAAACTACAATCTTGACCTAAAAACTGTCACTTACAGTTCATGGTACGATATATACCTACTTGTGTATATCAAGCAAAGAAAGTGATTCATTTCTTCCCGACGATGTAATATTAGTTAATTACAGTTTTATTATCTTCATATATAGGGTAAGTGGCTCAGTGGTATCGAGTCGTCCTGTGGATCCTGAGAATCCTGGTTCGATTCCCACAGCCGATAAACATTTTCACCACATTAGAATTACCCCTGTGGTTCCTCCACCACTAACATCTTTAGAAGCCATGATTTAACGGCTGGTAACCGCACTTCACGCACATAAATATATCACTTACCTAGATCTGCTTCAATTTGACAGCTGTTAATTTTGAAACCTATTTTTCTTTTCCTTTTATTTATGCAAGTATTGCAAAAAGTAGCTTACAAGCTTCGAACTGTAGGGGATTTTTTTGTTGTTTAGGAAATCTCGACCCTCCGGGCCTCGATTTCCCAAACTGCATTTTTGATTTAAAATCTGTCACTTACAGTTCACGGTACGTAAATACTATTTATTTATCTTACAGTTCCTGCTGTTAATTTCTTTGTAATATCCGTGGATAATAATTAATTTAAATGTGTAGCGAAGCATAAATAATACATCAGTTTTAATTACATTATAAATTAATAAGCACGTAAAAAGAACTGACAGGTTTTCCATCTGACAGTTCCTCTGTTGCAAAATAAATCAGAAAGTGTTAAGAACAGTAAGTTCCAGTGCAATTACATCGCAGCGTGCCATGATGAAATGATTACAGTTATTCCTGCACAATGGCGCTTTCCACATGTAATCTTACAGGCTGTAATTATAGCATGCATGCAAGCCGAAGTGTTAGAAAATTGTGCATTTCTGGAAGATGTTAAAGGAACGAAGAAGAACGGAAGATGTAAGTAAGATGATCCCATGTTGTGTTTAGTAGATTGTTAGCTGTCAACTGTGAAGGAATAACGGTTCCGGAGTATTTAATGACGCGAATCTACATATTAGAGGCCTAACACCATAAAAGTACATAGGATCGTACTTACTGAGATAGCTGGTATCGACTTTGAAGGAAACAGTGCAATGAATCACTTGATGATAATAAGTAACGTTTTAGTAGTTATGTTATCAATATCAGAATGTTTACTGATTTTTTTTATGTTCTTTTTACTACATTGTGTTTCATTAGGTACAGTTTTGCCACTTGGCAACGAAATCGTTAAGCAAGATTTTAATACAATAATGTATATGTTTTAAAACTAAAATTTGCATCATTTGAATATATCGAAATTTATGTTCATGATGTTTCCATTTTACGTCAATTTTTATTAATTTTGTCCATCGGTTAAGATAATAGAATATATAATGGCCAGTTGCATCGCAAAACTTAAATTTTACACTTGATTTAAATTAACAAAAGCTAATCGAAAGTATATGACATATGGAATAATTGATATTTTGTCAAATATTCGATGGAGTAGGGGGCACAGTGGTTATCGTGTCGACCTGTGGATCTTGAGAATCCTGGTTGGATTCCCACCGGCGACAAACATATTCTCACCACATTATTACTACTCTTGTGACTCCCCCTCCACTAACATCTTTGGGGCCGTGATTTGACGGCTGGTAACCGCACTTCACGCGCATAAATATATCTCTTACCGAGATCAGCTACGGCAGAGTGCCACACCCAGTAATGGATAGAAGGCGTGATGATATATTTATTTTTTATTTATATTCGATGTTTTTCTTTTTTTTAATTTAAACTAAGTTATTTAAGTTTTTAAATTTTAACTGTGCTAGAAAAATTCTGTCAAATAATCTTCAAATTTTATGGACTTATAATATATTTGTATATCAAGAGAAGAAAGTAAAACATTTCTTCCCGAAGCTACAGTTTCATTTTCCGAAACAAAGACGAAGAATATAAAGCCCCTGAGGGAAGAATGATACTTTCTTCACGCGGAATAAATATAATTTATTTCATTGTCCTATCAGGAAGTACATTTTTTAGAAACGAATCCGGAGATCCCAAATTCGAATTCCACTCAAATTAAAAATATATGAACTACCACACTGCATCTCGGTGAATCCGGACCCTGTACTGTAATTGGGATTAAATTCCTTTTGTGCAGAGTTGCATAAATAAATAAATAAATAATAAAATGAGGGAAGAATATTTTTCTTTTTGACTGTATCAAATATAATAATTTGATTGTATTATGGGGTGGCTAGTTCAGTGGTATGAAGTCGGCCTGTGGATCCTGAGAATCCTGGTTCAATTCCCACAGGCGACAAACAATTTTCATAATTTCAAAAACTACCCCTATGGCTCCTCCACCACTAACATCTTTGGGGGCCGTGATTTGACTGTAAGAACTTTTCTTCGATAAAATTGGAAATATTTGTCTACAATTGAAATGTCCCAACTTGGAACCTCAAGTACAAAACAAAAAACCCATAGCTTATGATGAAATCCGAACCACTCGGAAACAGTTGCATTTTTATTTAAAAGTAAGCAAGAGCGGCTATCAAATATCCGCCACATGCATCAACACACACACTGAGGTCAAAGTCTTATATCTCTGACGACACTATAATCTATGCAGGAAGCCAAGTTATGTCTGCTCTACAATGTTCACAGCTCGGGGCTTAGCTACTTGCTACTTGCAGTTTGTAGGAACGCCAATGGGGTATTTAGGTTATCCTGGTGCACTAAGAATGGCTTCCGTGCAACTGAACTCTTTCAAGAAAATCCACTTAAACTTTAGACGCTTAGAGGTTGACTGATGCGATTTTGCAAATTCCAAACTGTTGTAGAACGAAACCTACTTTGATAATTATTGTCAGGAACGATTTACTGTTGAAATACTTTGTTTATTAGGTGTATCAGAAATTAAACGGTCTTAAACTTTGCAACTGGGTAGCATATACCATTTCAGGTAATTCATAATTAATGATTAATGGGAAATAATACAATCTACAAAATGAGATTGGTAGTCAGTCAGGATTACAGAGACTGAATTAAATACGGACGTATAATGTATGTCACCATGTTTCTACTAAATTTAATATAGGTGATATAAGAATTTTCACTTCATTTACTTATTAAAAAATTAATTAAAAAAATTCAAAAATATTTTCGCAGAAAACTGTTTTTGAACAAGATTTAAAATAATAGATGATAAACGCACTTTACCATTAGATTCAGCGGATCAAAATACACATGTATGTAAATTTTTGTTGCAATATTCGTACGAGAAAGAATCTTAAAGCAAACAGTCTGAAATTGGCCTAAAATTGAAAAAAAAAACTCAAGGGGTATTTGCTTATAAGTCAATTCGGACACGAGGAATTCAATGTCGTTGAGCGCATCTTCATATCATGTTTAGATTTTAAGATAGAGCCTCCGGAAAAATTAATGTTTTCCCAAATTTTATCTCATCAGATTTTCTACTTTCCCGAAGCTATATCTCAAAAACTAAACAAGATATGAAGATGCGCTTAACGGCATAGAGTTTCTCGTACTTGAAATAAGATATAGACATATTTTCAGCAATTTTTTATTTATATTTTAGAAATCAGAAGACATATGCACTTGGGAACTTTACTATAGTATTCAATCAGAGCTGGGCAGTAGCTAGCTACTAGCTTAGCTACATTTACCTTAGCTGTAGCTGTAGCATAGCTAACTGTGAAAAAATATAGCTGTAGCATGTAGCTAGCTACTTTTAAAGCTACTTTTTAAGCAGAAGGTCAACAAAGTACGCATGCGTACAAGCTAAACCCATACAAAATAATTATTTGTTGCCGGTTCTAACTGGCTCTCATATTTATGTACATAATAGTAAATTAACAGTCATTATAACAAAAGACTGATCATATGACAATGACAAATTTAATTATTTCACAATAATTTAAAAAAGTAGCTTTAAAATTTTACAGCTACTTTAACGAAAGCTTTTAGCTGTAGCTTAGCTACTTTTTTAAAGAATAGCTGTAGCTGTAGCTTAGCTACTTTTTTTAAGTAGCTTGCCCAGCTCTGGTATTCAGCGTGTCCAAATTCATATGTATGTAAATTTTCGTTACAATATTCACATGAGAAAGAATTTTAGAGCAAACAGTCTGAAATTGGCCTAACATCGAAGAAAACCTAAGGAAAACTAAATCGCATCAAATTAGCGAAGTTTGCTTATAAATCAATTCGGATATGAGGAATTCAATGCCGTAGTGCACGTCTTCATATCTTGTTTAGTTTGTAAGGTATACACTCTAGAAATGGCCAAAAAGCAGATTTATTTAATTCACATGTGTAATACTAGCAGTTCGAACAGATTTAAACCGGTTCACGTGTTCGGTTTGGTTCAATTAACCAATTCCTCGCAAACGGTTTAATTCCAGGTTAAAAAAAAACAGACGATTCGATTTAGCTGATGTTTAGATCCGGTTTGCAGCTCTGATAACACTTGCAAATAACATCTTATTTTTTTGGTATGAATGCTACCATTATTTGACATAGCAAACAGTGACCATTAATTGTAATTGTTAGTTGTAATTACTAATTGTACAGCTGAGAATATAGCAACAATAAGTAATTCGAAGTCTTAGTATTAAGCTGTTTGGATTGTCAAATCGCACGTCAATTTTCTCATATTCATGCTCATCATTAAAAACTACGACATATTATGATGACTATCATTAATTATAAAATATTGTTCGTCATTATCTGCGGTAGAGAATTAGGCAATATATTAGAAAATTTTAATTACAACTAGATAGAATCTCTCCTTTTAACTGTGACAACCATAATAATTGCTTCGAAATATGTGATTATTTGGTTTTCACACTTGCTCGTTAATTATTAAATTGCGGACTAATCGAAGGCTGGCGGTTATAATTTGAATGCGTAAATAATGTTAAGCTGCTTTACAATTACAATGCCGGTAATATTACACCTGAGATTAGTTCTGTAATGACAGGTCTGCCACTCTGACATGGTTCCAGGGGGATTTTTGACGCTAGTTTAATACTAATCATGTGGTTAAAGTTAGTTACAGTTGTGTAGAAGGAAGTAGTGATTTCCAATCATGCTAATTTTAACCACATTTTAAATATGAATAGCATCGATTTTCATAAATTTGTAAACTAGTTTTAGCTGTTTAAAAACAAAGTTATAACTTGGTAGTCTGCAAAACGGAATAGTAATTTTCATATTTTCAATCATGCTAATTTTCATGACATTTTAAGCATGGCAGTCATTTTCATAAATGTAACAAGTTTTTACCATTTTGAATAGATACGTAGCACTTAGTACAACATAGTAACTAATGACTGAGGTAAGAAATATAGACGTTTATAACGGAACAAAATGAAATAAAGTGAAGACACAAATCTAAAATGGGTTCTTCCACTAGTGTCATTATGACACTTCTTTTAAATTGAAACCAATGTACCATTTTTTTTAATTATTACTAATTTAGCGGTAAGGAATTAAAGAAATATTTATGCACGGTTCGAAAAGCATGTGTTTTAGCCCTAAGAAGCGGGCTTAAACATTTATTTTTGGCCCACGGGATAAAAATAAATAATTCCTATGGATACATAAATAAAATGACAATTTTTGTTTATTGTGAATACTTCATTCTGCAAAATGTCATTTTGACATATAACCTATATACATATTTTAATCTTTTGAAAATACCTATAATTAAATGTGAAATTAGCGTTTCTGACCCTGTGCATGTTATAACATAATTACAATTAATTTGTAAATGGGGTGGGTAGCTCAGTGGTATGAAATCGGCCTGTAGATCCTGAGAACCCTGGTTCGATTCCCACAGGCGACAAACAATTTTTATAATTTCAAAAACTACCACTGTGGTTCCTCCACCACTAACATCTTTGGGGGCTGTGATTTGACGTTTGGTAACCGCACTTCACGTACATAAATATATCACTTACCGAGATCTGCTTCGGCAGAGTGCCACACCCAGTAATGGGTAGAAGGCGTGATGATATATTTATTTTTATTTTATTTTATTTATTTTGTTGGCTCCTCCACCACTAACATCTTTGGGGGCCGTGATTTAACGACTGGTAACCGCACTTCACGCGCAAAATATATCACTTACCGAGATCTGCTTCGACAGAGTGCCACACCCAGTAATGGGTAGAAGGCGTGATGACATATTTATTTATTTTACAATTAATTTGTACTTACAGAAGCAAGAAATCATAAGGATGAAATTTAATTTCAATTCTCTTAAAAACTATTTCAAACAGTTGCATCCTATGTAACAGCAAAAAAAAATTTCATGAAAGTGCTCCTTTGCAGTAGTTTCAAACTTCGCCACTAGGGTCGCATTCTTATTGAGATATTACAATAGTCCCCATTCTGTTTGAAAATGTGGATCGCCTATAAATGAATGAAATATATTCGATCTTATTTCTTCTCTGAAATTAAATAAATTCATTGCCAACGAAAATAATTGACTATCTAACCTATTATAGTTTGAACATATCAGCTAGTAGCATCCCTTACATTTGTCCGATCAATTCTTGTAATCTTCACCTGTTACCATAACAACTGTAGCGAAGTAGAAACGATAAGCCCCTTAACTTACTGTCCCATAAAGTTTCTAAAATCCTTGTCCCTTTCAAAAATAATACCATTAACACCCTAACACCCTATAACATCCCATTAGTTCATCTTATCACAACGCTTGACAGAACATCCCAAATTCCAATTCCCCAAGATTATACCTCAAAACCCAACAGCTGTGCACAACGGTTCATCGTGTTAGCCATGGATCAAAGCTGCCTGCGATGGACTCACCAACTCACAGTTTTTCTAGTAATCCCCCATTTCATCACAATATAAAGAGAAAAAAATTCCATATGTTTGTATTTCATCTCGGAGGTTCGAATGCGACGATGCGGCGATGTCTTTAGTCAAGTTGGCTGAGGTTAAACCAACAGAATATATGAAGAGCAACAAACAAATGAGTTAAGTGTGCGGTTAAAATTTAACTGCTCTTTGCCGTGGGCCGTGGAAGTAAACATTGTGGTACAAACATATACAGCAGAAAGAGTTGATTATTGTATTTTTATTTGAAAGAAAAATCAATTTGCATATAAATAATACCTATTACTAAAGCTCTCTTATACAATAAGTGTGATCACACAGATATAAGCATCCGTCACTGATACATTGTAGTATATTATGGCAATAGAATTTGATACTAAATATTAGTATATTTCTGTTACCAAATATACACAATTTAATGCGGTTATACCTATTTTTCTGTGTTGAAATGTCAACATATAAATATTCAAAATATCTTTTATGATATTGATTCTCAGACAATAATTGTAGAACAATCTCTTTTTTTAAATAAATGTGAAACATAACAGTAAATGACGGATGTCAAATATCGATTCAAATATCAGTTTAAAAAAAAAGTCTACGACTGTAGAAAAACTAGTATGTCACATACATGTGGCAAGGGCCATTGCCACACTTGTGTTACAATATACTATTCTGTACCTACAACTGAAAGTAGTCTATTGTCGCTCGCACATGGAGATTGTTGAACGAGTAGTAACATGAAATAACGGCAAAGAAACTTTATGCTCGAGGTACATATATTATTTGTAAGTGACCATTTAGAAAAGCTTGTAAAAGAATTTATAAATAAAATTTGAGTTTTTCTTTTTTGAAATTCGCTTAAAAACAAATGTTTACATGATGTATCCATAAATATTATGGTCTACTCGATAAGAAAAACACACTTTCCGTACGTGTACGAAAAGTAAATTTCCACATGAATACACGGTAAATATATACTTTCCATACATGAAATAAAAGCAGAAAAATCTACTTTCCGTCATAATGGTATAAAAATTAATTTTTCACGACCCTGACAGAATGTAAAATTTTCTTCACTCAATTAAAAGAAGAAAGTGATACTTTCACCCTAAGAAAAAGGTAAATTATTCTTCCTTAGGGAAAGAAAATAAAGCCACAGGATCTGGAAAACAATATGATTTGACATTAGTGACATCCATGGACATATGTAAAGATAATAATAAATTTTACTTTCTGATAGAGTAGTGAAAAAAATATATGTATACTTCGTGAAGAATAAATCATTATTTCCTGAGGTAATACAAAGACAAAATGCCAATTGCGATGTGGAAGTCTTAATAAATAAGAAAAAATAGGAAAAAATGAGTTGATTCAAATGTGCTGTAAATTTTTTGTGGAACTTTGACAAGTAATGGATTTTTTTTTCCTATTTTTTCTTATTTATTTCCTGAGGTGCTTTATATCATTCGTCTTCGGCTAGAAAAAAGAATGTCACACTTTCTTCCATTAGAATACAATTAACTATTTTTGTTAGTATACATACATAACATCACACTATATACCATCAAATGAGGTAGCATGAACCTAAGAACCATTCTACCTAAAATTCATTCATCAGATTTATTAAAAGTAAACATTCTCATTCATTCGTTTCAACCACATTCATAATTCTCTCCTTAGAAGCTCATCTATTCCTTATACTCGGAATCATTCATTACACAACAAACCTTCAATCAAATCCATCTATTATTACAGTTCATATTAAAAATATTAGTCAGTAATGAAACGAACAATATCCGGCTCTAGCTATTAGTTGTTTCCTGTCTCCGTACTTGATTGTTTATTTAAATAAGCTTGCCGCATCACTCAATTTTCTAAAATATATGACATTACAAGGAAGCGCTTTGCTTTCAGAATCGATTTATCAAACGAAGACTTCTCAGAACACAAATTGTAAGAATGGAACAGTATTTGTTTCTATTGGTTTTGGTTCTTTGTTCTTTGTGAAGGTGTTTTCCTTTCTTTAGAAGCGCCGAAGTGCTGGAGGGTAACCGGAAGTCACTGAAGTGAACTAGACCATGTGCAACGAAGCATTTGTTTCTTGTGACTGACTTTATAAGACAGATGGTTTTATCTAACCGACGCTCTTTTATTAATAAGACAATATGCTATTGTGTTACGTCAGTCTGTACTAGTTTCGAGAAAGTGGGGAATTATTAATAATTTGTTTATTTTGCTTGTTTACTATATGCGCAAAACAGGAACATAACTCCATTTTAAGCTTATAATGTAAACCGAACCATCGAATGCATATATTTATGCGTGCAGTTACCAACCTTTATATTACCCCCTCAAAGAAGGTAGTGAGGAAAGCCATCGGGGTAGTATTAAAGAGGTGAAAATTGTTAGTCGGTTATGAAAATCGAACCTGGGTTTTCAAATCTACAGTCCGACTCGATACCAGATAAAGTACGGAGAGAGAACTTATTATTACTTTTTAAGAGGTTACAGATATTAAACAGAAATGCAGGAAAAATTTTCTAATATTAATTATTATTATCTTTTTTTATTCGTTTTCTGATCTTACATTGAGTGTTTAACTGCAATTGTGTGGAATTCACTTTCAAAAACAAGCGTAGAGCGACACTCCCTTCCTTTCTTATCTTTTAATTTGTTTTCAATTCTTACGTAGAGTGTTTAACTGCAATTCTGTGAAATTCACTTTCAAAAACAAGCGCAGGGCGACGCTCCCTCCCTTTCTTATCTATTTGTTTCATTTTCAGTTACTGCATTGTGTGGACTTTTCTTTCATATACAAGTGCAGGCTATCGCTTTCATCTTTTCTAATCTTGTAGATTCGTTGTTAGTTTCGTTATTAGATTCGTTGTTAGGAGTAAACGTGAGTAATTTGAGATGTTTTATGCATATGTTATGTACGTTGAAGAAAGAAGATGAATGATAAGTATATAGGAATGATGTGATTGAAGGTTTCTTGTGTGATAATGATTTCGAGTGTAATAAATGAACGAGTTTATATGGAGTGATCTATGAATGTGGTTGAAGTGAAGGTTGTTTGTTTGGATGAAAATGTTTGACGAGGGCTGATTGTTTGATGAGTGTGATGAGTAAATGTTTTATGAGTGATTTTAGGGTTCGTGCTACCCCATTTGTTGGGATATAGCGTGAAGATATGTATGTATACATGTATGTATGTAATTATTATTAAATTTAGGAAGAAAATATATTTTTTGTTTGTGTCCATAAAGTGTGTCACACGTAAAAGTAAGATGATACATTTATTTATTTTACTTTTGAATATCTACGTTTACTTAAATCTGATGTCGTAACTTTGCGTACATATCACTAATAAAATATTTACGTAAAACACTGCAATTTTGATAGCAAAAGGAAATAAAATATTTAATTAAAGTGTAGGATACTAAACAAACAAAACAATTTTAACAATACGTGCAATAAACAAATGAAACAAATAAATAAATAATTTTCATGAAATAATGCCAACTTTGTTTCAAAACATTTTGCTTGATAAAAACAACTGTCGATATTATTTTTGTTACATATCAAAGTTGAGATTTGTTTATCAAAATAAAATAAATAACGAGAACAAATAAAATGTGGTGATTCCGTTTTAATTAATACATTTTATTGGAAAACAGCTCATGTGCTTAACGTTTAATCTTAAGAGAATTGAAAGAAATCAAATGATATCGACATGGCTTTGAAATTTTTATAAATAAAATAAATATATCAGCATGCATTTTACCCATTACTGGGTGTGGCACTCCGTCGTAGCAGTACGTAGTAATAATAAATAACACTGATTACATAATTTTTTTAAAGCGGTATTTGCTTTATTTATCTTATGAATAAATTTAAAATTATAGCAGATATTAAATGCATTTTAAAAATAACAACTCACATTTTTCATGGGATTCTTGTTATTTATAAAGCAAATGTTTGTTTTTAAGTTTCGATATCTTGGAAAACTATTATCTATATTAATTTACTACGAAATTAATTAGGGAAAATGATAATATCTCCTTTGCTGCAACATGGCCTTTCTAACATTCTAACTGTTTAATGACATTTTATAATCTCTGTCTATAGTTTACTAATGCCTAATAGTATATTATTTTATGAGTTAAACTGATTCATTTTGCGGCGAATCTATAGATATAGACAACTACAGATGAGGAATAAAAAGTCACTTTCGCTCGACAAAAAATATGTAATTTTTTAAATAAAATATCAATAATAATGTAACAAGAGAGTGAGAATAAATTTAAAATAATTTGACAGATCTTTTGAAAACTTGTTGCCGGCAATAATCACGAAAGCCCGTAGGGTTTGAGTGGCTATTGCCAAATGGCAACAAGTTTGAGAAAGATACTGGAGAATTATTTTATAATTTATCCAACTCTCGAGTTATATTTAATTAGATATTTTTTTGACTTAGCTGTTGAGGTCGATTCATTTAACTTAAAAGATTTTGAACTGGGTTCATATCGATTGATTACCTATTAACGTATTCTTGGAAGTTGTTTCCAAAATTTGTTGGTTTATTTCTGTATCTACAATACAACTAACTCGATTTTTTTCACATATTTGACTTGATGCGTTGACAGTTTTAAATAATTATTTGACAACTACCTATCATTTGTCACAAACAAGAAAGCATCTACAGAGATAATTCCCGGGAATAATCACAAGAGCTTTATTCTCAGTATAATAATGACAGGATTGGTTAAAACGCAGATACAATGAAGCATTTCATTGGTTTTGAGAAACGTCAAAAAATAATCGAAGTAAATTATTTACAAAGGCTTTTACTTGAAGCGTAATTTTCTCAATTTTCTTTATTGAGCTATGATTGCAGATCAATCCATTATTATAACTGGCATAATAATATTGATTTATTTCCTTTACATTTTTATATTTCTAGAATATAATTTGTGGGAAGAAATAACTTTTCTTATTCTTACATTTGCATACCATTAAGTTTATGGTTGTTGAAGGTTGCTATTAGTGAGTGCGCTGTTAAATTGGCCTGTCAGCGGTTTGGTTTTAAAGAAAGAGTGGTTGTGTGGTTTTGTACATGCCTGCGAGTATGTGTGGGTGTTGCATCATGTGCTGTATGTTGAGAGTATCCCCTACTTCCTGACTGTTTTTTGTTTTTCTTTCAGATGTGATAATCACATGTTTAGTTGTTCAAATGTTTGTCTCAATTAATTTAGAGATGTTTGCGGTTTTGTACCTGTCTACTGAGAGAATTAATTTTTATTTGATTAAAGTTTTTATTTGAATATAATAGGTCGGTAGGATCATTGATGTGGTTTCAGTAGTTAATGATAAATAGTGAATATTTTAATAAGTTTTGATGACTTTTGGCTTTAGTAGTGGATTTCTATTTTATTATTTTAAAGAGAAAAATTAAGCTACTGTCGAAATTAACATCCGGAACTTCAAACAAAAATATTCTCAAAAACAGTTGTGCAAAGTTGAACTTTGCAGCATTGTCTTCACTTTGTAAACGCGATTTAGGAATAGTATATTGTAACACAAGTGTGGCAATGGTCTTAAAATCGGTATTTGAATCGATATTTGACATTTGTCATTTACTGTTATATTTCGCATTAATTAAAAAAAGATTGTTCAACAATGGTTGTCATGGAAACAACATCATAAATGATTTCTTGCCGCACTAGTGTTGGGTTGCAAGAAAAAATAAAGAGCTCTTTAGTTAAAGAATTGTTTATCTAGCAACAGTATCAATAGCGATTTTCTGAAATTTATTGAACCGTTAATTGTTAGTGCACCAATAAAACCTTTTTTACAACCCAGCATAGGTGTGACAAGAAAGCATGCCGCATTGAGCGTTGCTAATAGATACTTTCCACAATTTTAATATTGACATTTTAACTTTTCAATACGACCGTAGAAAAAAAGAATGTGCTATTGAATTTATTGAACAATATAGTAACATAATTAAAATAATGACTATTTGTTTTGAGTTAATCTGTCATTGTAATTACTGCAGTGTGATCAGAAATAAGTGTTTTAATTGGCAATAAAAAAACCTACTTGAAATTGGTAACACTGAATCATAAATTTATTTCATGTTGGCAGTGACATTTGAAAATTAAAATTAATAAAAATCGTTGTTTTCCTTACCCACATCCTTTTATTTCTTAACCTTACAAAGTAATAATTTAAAGTATTTCTATCACTCAACCTAAATAAATAAATAAATATATCATCACGCCTTCTACCCATTAATGAGTGTGGCACTCTGCCGAAGCAGATCTCGGTAAGTGATATATTTTGCGCGTGAAGTACGCTTACCAGTCGTCAAATCACAGCCCCCAAAGATGTTAGTGGTGGAGGAGCCATAGGGGTAGCTTTTGAAATTATGAAAATTGTTTGTCGCCTGTGGGAATCGAACCAGGGTTCTCAAAATCCACAGGCCGACTTCATACCACTAAACTAATTGTATTTAATATAAAAATGACATGTCAAAAAGTATTTCCGCCTTTACCTAGCATTGTGCCAACTGTGAAATAAAAAGATCCCCAGAATTGTATTGCCAACTAAAACATTTACTTCTGATCAGCCTGTATTTACTACAATTACATTCCCAATTCAAATTAAATCGTGAATCCACTAATAATAATCCTCATTTTCAAATACCAAATCCATCACCATCACATCGATCACTACAACCGTATTCCCCACACCACTCAAACAACAATCCCATTGACTTCATCCGAGGGGTAAGACGAAGATCAAGGCACATCGAAGGCGGCGTGGGAACCTCTGGTCACGATTCCCAAGCCAAGGAAGAAGACACACTGGAGCATTAGCAAAGCGGGGGCGCACGTTGTGATGTCATTTGTCAGACTGTAATGCGGTAATCGATTCGAGATTAACCTCGACTTGCACTGTAACCACGGTTACGTCGTGGTAACCGTTCCGTGACTCGTTCATGACCAGGAGAATCACTGAGGTTATGTTTGATGACCACGAAATGGTTTGATTGCTAGATGGGGATTATGGATGGATGGAAATGGAGTTGAATGACTGAATGATTGATTGGGCGATGCGGAACTATACTAAGGATTTGTATTTGGTTTGTACAATTTTACTCTTGCTAACTTTGACCACGGTGGCGAATCCACGGAGGGGACCTTGTGGCCCACGGCTCCCCTTTTGGGCTTATTAATTTTTTTTTTTTAGTTTTATTCAAGTGTTATTTTTATTCGAGTTTGATAACCCTTATAGTAATAAATAAATAAATACTTTGTAATACACCGAAACAACTCTGAAAAGCTTTCAAAATTTGGATTGTCAGATATTTTCCGAGTTTTTCAGATCATTAAAATTAAAAAACTCAGGATCGAATACAAAATACATACAAATTCCACACAAAAATTACAGAATTGTTTGTCAGTATTACATGCATATATAACTTTGTTTACAAATAAGTTTTCTTATATCATGTTTACAAAAAGAATTTTGTACAACTGTTTTTGTCAAACACAGTGCTAGAATAGTATATTAAAATACAAGTTACATAAGGCAATCTATTCTAGCACGAGTTCGAAATTCCGACAAGAGCCGCGCAGCGGCGAGGTAACAAACATATGAGTGCTAGAATTGCCTTCTGTAACAAGTATTTTATACTATTTTTTCTCGTTCGGATTTCCTTTACAAAATTTCTTTATAAAAATACTTGCCATTTTTCATTAAGGGTAATTTTTGGTAGAATAATTCACATTGATATGAGATTGATTTCATCCGTTGCCAAGATATTTGTATAAATTGTGTTTCTTATTTTGCCCGTTACTTAGATATTTTGTGTATTTATTGCAGTTATACCAATATGTCATAAAAAAAAGTTTAAAAACAAAGCTCATTCTAGGAGCAATATACGTACGGGAATATATTATTCTAATACCGAAATTGAGAAAATTCTATTTTGTATAACTATTTTTTGTGAAGTTGTTGAGTCGTCTAGTTGTAAAAATGACAAACATAAATCTGTCATTTTAGCTGTCATTGCAATTTTTTTTTAATAATGAAATAATTGCAAAACACTACTTTATAAAAAAGTATTTTGTTTTATAACATAACCTAGTTAATTATGAATTTGAACTCTAACCTAACTAATAAATGTCAAAATAAGTTAAATTTCAAATGTTTATTGAATCTGTCAGTAAATATTACCACCTTGAAATTTTATCATTATTTATGTTAATAAAAAATTTGAAATAAAAGTAAATTAATGTGATATAGAAAATTGTATAAAATGTTGCAATGACTTTTAAATATACTATTCTAATCAGAAATGAGTTAAATAAATACCGTAACTTAAAAGTTTCCATAATACTAAATAAGTTTTCCTATAAATACATTTAAATTCACAATGGTGTAATAATTAATAATAACATCATAATTCCATTATTCAAACAAAGTTCTAAACCATCTCGACAGGAAACCACACTCAACAAACAACCAACTTCGCTCTAATTCCACCCTCCATTATAACTTTACAACATCCCTTCGCCCCTTGAAAAACAACTGCCATCTATCCTAATAATAAACAATCGATTACACCGGCACAATCGATACGAAAATCAGGTAGGCGTAGCCAGGAAACAGATGAAGATCGTGGAAAGGTCGTCAGCATGAACAATAGAAGAATAGTAGGCGGTGGTTCCAAGAGATTTCGCAATCCAGAGGCGGCGAATCGGAAAAATGCTAAAGGAGAGTATTAATCACTTGGCGGGAATTTCAAATGTGCCTGAAGGGATCGAATATAAATAGACGGGGTTGGGCCAAATAATAATTAAAAATTATGCTACGTGGGTTCAGTTAATTTGAACAGAAGAAAGTGGGTCACAACTGAAGCATTATAATAATGACCTTCAATTTATTTTGGAAATTTTGACAACCACACACAAAGATATTAGGGCAAACATATTTCATGTTGCAATAATTCACTTTTGAGTTTTCGATTTATTAGTTGCCTCTAACAAACATTTGAATTATAGCAACTTAATTTTCAACTAACAGCTATTTGAGATTTAACTGCTCCGAAATTAAAAAGTAAATAAATATGTCATTTTTCGAAAATATTGATGAACCTGTTTTACAAATCTACATACTTCTGTAGCTGAGTGTACATAAGCGGAACCCTGTACAATTGTGTTATGCGTCATGTACTATTTTTGTCAAATATTAATTTTGTTTTGCTATTAAAAATGTAATCAATATTGTGATAATTGTCAATAGTTTGTAATTTTCTGGAAAAAAGATTGACATTGATATAAGCGAGCATTGTTTTATTTGTATACTATTTTTGCTTTGAGTTGTATACTAGAGGTTTTTCCCAGTAAAGGTGGTTTTATAGCCTTTCCGTTAAGGGTAGGTACTTGTTCCCTGTACCTCATTTTTAACGGATAGCGGGCCATGGTTTTTGTTAGAATTGTACGATACGAATTCAAAAATAAATAACATTTCCACTAATATTTTCAGAAAATAAGATTTTACTAGATTTAGTAATTTATAAGTTCACATTCGCATCTCACTAGTATTTGATTTTGTAAAATATTAATTAATTATCTTATTACAGACGTTCAATATGAAAGGAAAAAGACATTCTGATGTTTTTTCCAAAAAGAAAATATGAATGAATTTTTGTTCTGTTATTAATTTTATAATATTTGATGTAAATGTTTGTTTCATTTTCATGTGACTTGATAAAATTTATCTAAAACAATAATTTTAATTACGGAAAAGTAAATTTACAAAAATTACAGTTGTTTAAATAAAATGTTTAAAAGCCCGCTATTTTTTACAAAATTCAAGATCAACACACATTTTTCGAACAACTCTAATTTAAAAAATTTTTGCTTTTAAAACTTTTCCATAGATGACGAAGAAGATATATGTATATATTTTCCAATGCCGTTTAGTTCTATTGTTAAAGGTGAACCAATAAGGAGCAATCGTGGGCACTGCAGAGCGCTTTTTTTTCTTTTAGATCATTTTAAGGCACGCACGTAGGGCCTAATATCAAAGTAAATTAAGGAGATTTTTTTTTATATTCCTTAAAGTATATATTAATGTCTATAAAAAAATTGCTATTTAATAAATGGTTTTCATTTAAATATAAAAAATAATTTAAAATCTCCCTTGTTTACCCCAAAAAACCAGAAAGACCCCTTAATGGGTATCCGGGTACCCGGCTAATAAGTTTGTACTTACCCAAAGGACCGAATAGTAAAATTCTCCAGGTTACTGAAATCCCTACTTCTGACTATATAACAAAAAGTGATTTTCAAACGTTGCCACGGTATAGAATTCCAACCCAGTAATTAAAAGTTTACAAGTTCACGGAAATTTATTTGATTTAGAGGCTAAACAATTTAGCAAATTCTAGATTAATCCATGGCCAGCAATCATCCTACTTAGACTTTTAATTATCTGCACGAATTTTGACCAAAATGAATAAAGAGCATTTATTTAACTTTCTAATTATCAACCGTTATACATCAACCTTTAATTTAGACTCTGTAATTAATAAACATCATCTGAAGTAAACTCTAAAGTAAATATTACACGGAGAAACAACACCAGAAGACATTGTATTATGTACCAAATAGATTATCATAGTTCGTCGTCTTACGTTTGTTATCTCAAACGTACAAAGTTTGTATGTCAAGTAAATAATCAAGGTATGTACGATTATTGTTTAAATACAGTTTGAATGTTATTGTAATAGGCGCCAAAAAAATATTTACCAAGTAATTCAAGTCTATATCTGATTTATATTTCAAATTTAATTTAATCATGAATATTGTTTATTTGCATTTCTGTGTCGCATAAATTATTTAATATTTTCAATGTTTTTATAACACGCAAAGTTATAAATTTAAGAAGAAATCGATAGTGGAAATTAAAATATTTAAATCGTTTAAAATGATTAAACTAATTTATATTTTAGTTCATTCAACACATATGGCTATTAATTCACAAATTCTCAAAACATTCCCATGGTTACGATAAATAATTACATTATAAATATTTTAATAATTCAAGTGCTGAAATAATGTAGCGCATAATAAATAATTGTGTGCTTATGTTTATCGCATGTAATTTGGCACGAAAAGGTCGTAAAGGAATAAAAATATTTTTAAACTTACAACTGTCGTCTTTTGTTTGTAAATAGATGGAGGAGAAGTTTACATACCTGAAACAAAAAAAATAGAAAATTAGTAAAAGACAGAAATGTAAAATAAATAGTAAAGTTGTAGTATGTACGAAGTAGATCGAATTTAGAATAACTTGTCTACATAAATATTTGTATATTTGAAATGTGTTCTATTTAGTTTGGTTTAAATTTGTGGTGTATAAGTAGGTTTACAGTTACAGGAACTGGGAAACTGTCCAATAGAACGACACAACGCCCAACTTAAGTCTTAAAATAATTTTATTTATGTTTTTACACAACATATTCTTTTATTTTAGTTTGTACTTTCAAATTTCTGTTAATTATTAAATATAAATATATCACGTCTTTTACCCATTACTGGATGTACACATACTGTCGCAGCAGATCTAATTTATACGAGAGAAATTCAGTTACCAGCCGTCAAATTCGGGCCCAAAGATGTTAATGGTGCAGGAGTCACAAGGGTAATTTTGATATGGAGTAAAGTTTATCGACAGCGGGATACGAACTCGGATTCTTAATCCCATAATTATCTATAGCTTGACACAGTATGTCAAATACGAGTATCAAATGTCAGTAAATGTGATAAAATGTTACCAATTTAAATAACTAATAATAATAATGTAGTCTCCGCAACGTGGATATCGCGTACAATATTACGCTGATATATGCTATTCGTTGTGATTTCTAAGAAAATGAGACACAGAAAACACGACACGAAACGACAAAGTTCTAGGAAACAACGAACTGAACGAACGGTGTTGAGGTAAATATAGTAGGCCGCGGAAAGGCGAAAACAAGTGCCTGATGACAGCCAACTAGATGAGGATGTATTCGTTATTTGCTTATGCGGGAAGTTTACATATTGAGGGGAGGAACACCCATGTGTGAGGTAACAAATGACAGCGCATTGCCACTAAATAGCAACGATAACTACATAGAATGGATAACAAAAAATGTAAATAACACATTAAAAATGACTATTATGTTTGTAATATAATGATTATAATTTGAACCACGATTTCTATGCGATATCTTTTGTTTGTTTGACAGATAAATTTATTAGAATATTTAAGAGACTAAAATACCAACCATTATGGTCGATTGTTCCCCTGTTCCTCAAATATTAAGTGTATATTATGTCCAAAGTTATTATTATTAATTGATTGTTCTTTCGACAGTATAGAACATTTAAGATAAAATAAAGTGCAAAAAACAAAGTACAGAAAATGACGTAGAAAAGAATCAATTTTCTATCATAAAACTCCTTTACTTTACAAAAACAATAAAGTAAATAAGTTTTTACAGCACTTTTAAAATTTTTGACATCATTACATTGTTTTAAGTGATGAGGCAAGTTATTAAAAATATGTAGACCCTGCACTTGCGGTGCTTTAATGGCAACAGCGCTATTTGCAAGAGATGTGTGATAATTATTTTTATTCCTAGTGTTGAATTTATGTAAACCAATTTTTTTTAGATCGCTCTGTAGTTTGAACTCATGACCTCTCGCATGTAAGACGACTATTCTATCCAAGGAATCACAACCACCCGTAATTTCAAAAAATATGGCGTCGCAATATTTAAATTTATCGTATATAAATCAATACGAACTGTTTGATATTTATATATGTGGCTACGATATTTTTTTCATCAATAACAGGAATAATTCTGTCATACCACGTCAATGCTTCTGACACATTCTTTCGGATAAAATAAGAAAAATCTATTTTTATCTGACATGTTATGCTGATATGTTATACGATACAAAACATGATTGATTGAATTTAGTTTCTTTCAAAAATATAAATATCTTCTGTGGGTTTTCAGTTTTCCTACCTTTCTTACTACATTTTACAGTAAATAAGAATTCAAAGAGAATATCAAATTATATATTAAACGGAATTTTGGTTCGCACATATTTTTTTAAGTTAAAAATAGTAAATAAATAAATAAATATATCATTGCGTCTTTTACCCATTACTAGGTGTGGCACTCTGCCGTAACAGATCTCGGTAAGTAATATATTTATGCACTTGACGTGTGGTTACTAGCCGTGAAATAACGACCCCCAAAGATGTAGGTTGAGGGGGAGCCACAGGGATAATTTTAATATGGTGAAAATTATTTATCGGCTTTGGAAATCTAACCCGGGTTCTCAAATCCACAGTCCTACTCGATACCACTGAACCACCTACCCCATAATATAATCTATAGTGTAAAAAATGAAGTAAATTAATATATGATCTCGTCTTTTATCCATTACTGGATGTGGCACTCTGTCATTGCAAATCACGGTAAGTAATATATTCTGCGCGTAAAGTGTGGTTACCAGTCGTCAAATCACGGCCCCCAAAGATGCTAATGGAGAGGGAGCCATAAAGGTAGTTTTAATGTAGTGAAAATTGTTTGTCGGCTGAGAGAATCAAACTCGGGTTCTCAAATCCACAGGCCGACTCGATACTACTGAGTCACCTATCCCATATTTTAAAAAGAGTTCATTTAACAAATTTATTTCAGGGTATGTGTAGCATAGTTATTTTTCATTGTCATGGGATTTGTAATCATGACAGTTACATATATTTACGTGAAATTATTTATCTGTTGTTTCACCCTTAACATATAACGCACCCTTGTTTTGTACTATAAATAACAAGAGATATAATCAGTCTCCCTGCTTTATGTTAATTCTACAATCGTGCTCTTTAATCATGTGTTCTTTCATATGTAATTAGAAACCCTCATGTAATAACTTAATATTGTATGCCTGCCAGCCTGCTCCAGATATGATATTATATTCGTATATGCTGTAAAGACCAGAAAAAATTCAATTCAAACCCTTATTCGACAAAATACATAAAGGCTTTGTATATTAATTAAACATTATATTAGAACTGCTGGAGGAATAAATTTTCTTGTAATTTTGAGCTAACAAAATTTCTTTGCTATTTAAATAAAACACCCCCACTATGGGGGGGGGGCGTGGAGTGGATACTCTGCCGTAGTAGATCTCGGTAAGTGATATATTTATGCGCGTGAAGGTGCGGTTAACAGACGACAAATTACGACCCCAGATGTTAGTGGAAGATGAGACACATGGGTAGTGATGCACGGAACAAAAAAGAGAGATGAGAACGAGAATATTGCAATAGAAAATTCGGGACGAGATCGATATAAAGAATGCGAGAGAAACAATCTCGCATGGAATTTCGTGAGAGTCTCGCATTTTCATATACTTATACAAAATATTGTTTATTTAATTTTGTTTTTCCCATATTTTGCCTCATCAAATATTGTACTTTCCTATCTTATTATTATCTCAAAAATTAATCGAGATATAAACTAATTTTCAGCAATTTTCATATTACTACAAATTTCCGCCAAAATTTTCTCAAAAAACAGTTTTTGAACATAATCTCAAAAACTAGAAGACTTACACACTTGGCGACTTTACCATTGGATTCAGCGGGTTCAAATACATATGTATGTAATTTTTCGTTACAATATTCGTACGAGAAGGAATTTTAGAGCAAACAGTCTGAAATTGGCCTAAAATCGAAAAAATCAAGGGATACCCCTTAAGAAATTTTCAAAAAATAAAAGTCGCTAAAAATTTGCTATAAGTAAACTCGGACACAAGGAATTCAATGCCGTTGAGCGCATTTTCATATCTTGTTTAGTTTTTAAGATACAGCCTCCAAAAAAAGTTAAATTTTCCCAAATTTGACCTCATCAAATATTCTACTTTCCCGAGGCTATCCTGTTGTACAGAGTAGTAAAGAAATGAGTAAATGCCATATTTTTTAATCTAACTATTTAGGGCGGCAAATCTGATTTCGCCTATAGGGTTGAAGCGGCCCTAAGGGCAGTAAAAAATTATAAAACCCCTAAATTTATTCAACGAATCTTTCAAAGAATTTTTTATGAAGCAAAGTTTCCGTAGAGCTAAGTTAATGAATCCAATTATAAGACAAATTTATTAAGAGTTTAATGTAATAAGTTTTTATTGAAATAATTAAATGAGTCCAATTAAGACAATTAAAAAGGGGCCACCGCACTTCATAAAAAAATACATGAATCAATTATCTCACTATGTAAATTTCTCATTCGCTCCATGACATGCAATTTTAATAATGCAAATTCTATTTGTAAATTCTTTAACAAAAAAAAAACAAAGTCAAAAACCTGTCAGTTTAAGTTGACATTTCACTTATTTAAATCAGTTTTTTGATGCATGAAATCTTTGAGATATCTCACAGTGTGCTGTGACATGACATCAAGAGGCCAGTAGATTGTCATTTGTTTACCTACGCATGGAGTGCTAATCCCAGAGTAGGCTGCGGCCTACGCAAGTGATAATAGACGAAGTATTAGTAAGAGAGTTTAGAAACCCTCGTAACCATAAAACCATAAGTCCGGTTCCTGAGTTTTGAACTGGTGAGTCCTTGTCTAGACGCCGCTAAAACACTTGAAATTACCACGAGGTATTAGTGGCTATTGGCGCCGTACCAATTACCAACTTCCTACTAAACGACTCACGCTCTTCTAACACACGTACTAATACTGATGGTTGTTATTTGCACTTATGTCTTAATTGCGTAACATTCAAGGCACTCTACTTCCGAAATTATCGTACTACTAATCATTTGTGTGTCAATAACATGAAAATATTCTAGATAAAAATGCTATAAAGCTCTCTTTCTTCATAAACAAAACTTCAAATAAAGAGGATACTTAGTGATACTCTGTGGTGTACATAAATGTTTTTATCATTATGCTTCATAATTTACCGAGGGAAATAGAAATAACAAGTTCTCCCTCGGGAAATGAAGTGATTCAAGATCAATGGCAGTGTCACCTAGATTTCTTTTTTATTGTAAAATAAATAAATATATCATCATGCCTTTTACCCATTACTGCCGAAGCAGATATCGGTAAATGATATATTTATGCGCGTGAAGTGCGGTTACCGGCCGTCAAATCACGTCCCCCAAAGATGTTAGTGGTAGAGGAACCACAGGAGTATTTTTTTTTTAATTGGTGAAAATGTTTGTCGGCTCTGGGGATCGAACCAGGGTTCTTAGAATCCGTAGGCTGACTTGATACCACTGAGCCATTACCCTATTGTTATTATTATTATTATCTTAGATAAGATTTATTATTCCCTTGACAGATATTTCGTACTAATGTCAATCATACAGTTGCAATTGTCATGACTTAATTTTATGCCCTAGGGATGAAAAGTATCACTTCTTTCTCTCAATTCAAGGACGGAAATTTATTTTCTAACGGGATCGTGCAAATCAAATCAGTTCACATAAATAAAATAATGTTTTACTTTGTGTAAAGCAAATATTACTAGTGACATTAAATGAAAAGAATACGCAGTTTAATGAAGATGTTCTTAAGTATTTACTTTTATTTATTTATGGTACTCTGCAGAACAGGAACTTAATTCCAATTAAAATATTGGGTCCGGACTCACCGAGCCGCAGTGTAGTAGTTCATATATATTTAGCTTGAGTGAGATTCGAACTCGGGATCTTCCGATTCGAATACTGCAATGCTAACCACATCACAGGACTGTCACACAAAGTATTGGTTTCATTTATATTATATCTCAAAAATGTACGGCAAAAAAAAAATTGTCTATGTTGCTGAGTACATCTTAAAAGTATGTATTTTAGAATTTAAATTATTTAAAGAAAATCGTTAATTTTATAATTTTCCTTGTATTTACTCATCTATGTTTTGGAAAAGCCAATACCCAATATAATTGTCTCCTAAAATGGGAAAAGTCATAAATTTATCCAATTTTGTTTCTCTTATGGTTTTCGTAATGCTAATGGTTGCAAAACTACCTCCCCTGATAATAATTATAATGTCTACACCCAGATTGGAAAAAGAGACGCTTTATATCTTTTTGTCTAGTTCCGAAGATCCTCTTCCATTTCTGAAGACATCCACCTCGTGCTAAATACTCCCAGGGCAAAAAACTCCAGCAAAATATATTTATACACTCTTTCTCAACGGCTCATTGATACTCACGCCCCATGCAAAATCCCCCTTCACCTTGTCCCTCTCTACCCCTGACCAAAACTCTGTCCCATCGCTGTCTATTTCTAGTGCGCTGTGGAGAGAAGCGACAAATGTGCTGGTTCGACACGGGACAAATTAAAAACATGAACAGAAGACGCGAGCTAAAACAAGTGAACACGCCTGTGAAACATCACGGAGGCCGTGGAGAAACAAATGAAGGGTGGGAAGAAATAGAATTTGAAGGAAATGCTAATTTTGTATGGTTCAGGAAAGTGGAAAGTTACAAGGGTTTGTACGAATATAGTTCGACATTCAAATTACATCTACCTAATAATATAATCATTAATTAGCTGTGGATAGTGTTACGAAATTCTAATCTGGAGATCCCGAGTTCGAATCCCACTCAAGCTAAATATATATGAACGACCACACTATGGCATGGTGCATTCGGACCCTGTACTGTAATTAGAATTAAGTTCCTGTTGTACAGAGCAGCATAAATAAATATAAATAAAATAAATAAATATATCATTACGCCTTCTACCCATTACTGGGTGTGGCACTCTGCCGAAGCAGATCTCGGTAAGTGATATATTTTGCACGTGAAGTGCGGTTACCAGTCGTCAAATCACGGCCTCCAAAGATGTTAGTGGTGGAGGATCCACAGGGATAGCTTTTGAAATTATGAAAATTGTTTGTCGCCTGTGGGAATCGAACCAGGGTTCTCAGGATCCACAGGCCGACTTCATACCACAGAGCTAGCCACCCCATAAATAAATAAACTCGGTCATTATCTGTTACCAATTGATAAATTAATGACAATCCCTATTTATCATGATTATTCTAAACATTACCACCAGTTCTAGATTCTGTGACTAATCTGCTAATAAAACAAAAAATAAAATAAATATATCATCACATCTTTTACACTATAGGGTGTGGCACTTGAAGTGCGGTTACCGGCTGTCAAATCACGGCCTCTAAAGACATTAGTTAGAGTCCTCCCCACAAGAGTAATTTGAATGTGTTGTAAATTGTTTGTTAACTGTGGGGATCGAACCGGGGTTCTCAAATCTGCAGTCCGATTCGATACCACGTTTTTTACAAATCTGTCAGTGGACTGTCATTTTTCTATAATGACAGCTTCACATATTAATAAGCACGAAAATAATATTAAAATTTGTCAACGGCCATGGCTGCGCTCGTTGGTACTGATCTAAGCGATAACGCGAGTTATGCAACGTTGCGCGCGGGTAGTATTTGGATGGGTGACCGTCCAGAGAAACTCGCCTTGCTGTTGACGCTAAAGATCTAAAACGCAGGATCAGGGCGTAATGGCGGCATATGACCTCAGTAGTTGGTCCCCCAGGAAGCCATAAAAGAAAAAAAAATTAAAATGTCAAGGTAAATTATTCTGGCCACTAGAATTGTAATCATCTATACAGCAATTATGAAAATAAAAAATCATTAACTTATTAATTGATTACAGATAACGATGCAGTTAATAAATAGCAAAATTTAGTCGCAAAGAATTTTTTTTCTTTCCAACAAATCACTTTGTCAGAGTGATATCTTTTGTTTTCCATTATGATGTCTTGAAACTTTATATCATAAAAAATATGAAAGGATCTGCCTTTGTCGGTAAAGAAGAGACAGATCTGGTCCATTAAATTAATTAATACCCTCGAGCACAATTGTATAACATTATATCAAACGAATCAACCCTCAGAGATACAGTCAACCTAATTATTTCAGGTAGAAAGAAGACACAAATAAATTTTAATATGTAGTATCACAATCGGAATTTTGCTTTTATAATTCTGACTTTTCGAAAAGACTATAAGACTAGAAGTTCTTGTTGTGTAATTTCTTCGAATTAATTTTACTAATGATACATTTAAAATAATTGGAGAGCTGCTTAAATTTAAATTAACTATTTTATGACGTCTTTTGGATTGTCTTTAAAATTAAAACGCCAATGGTAGTGTTTCAACAAGCGAAGATATGTTGATATATTGAAATCTTATGGGTAGGTGGCTCAGTGGTATCGAGTTGGCCTGTGGATTTGAGAACCCGAGTTTGATTCCCTCAGCCGACAAATAATTTTCACCACGTTAAAACTACCCCTGTGGCTCCCACTCTACTAACATCTTTGGGGACCGTGATTTGACGACTGGGAACCGCATTTCACGCAAAAAAAATATCTCACTTACCGATATCTGCTACGGTAGGGTGCCACACTCAGTAAAGGGTAGAAAGCGTCATGATATATTTATTATATTTATATATCAAGATACAACAGAGTGCGAATTAACATGAACAATGAAGTATTTCTATTTTGTCTCAAGAAGATGTTCTGGGACTGTTTTTCTTACATGAAGACCAGATTTTTTGTGCCAATTGAATGGATGATGAATTGTCAAAAGTACAAGGAATTACTGGTAAGTAGAGTGGCTGAGTGCTGGAAAATTTTAAGCTAAAGGTGAAGCAATTTTTCAGCAAGCTTCAACACCATGCCACATTGAAGATTATGAAGAAATATTTTACAGAATGTAGATCACTTGCCTGGAATAGCCAGGAAACTTATCAGATTTAAATTATATTGTGGGCTATATGTAACTCCAGGATTAAGAAAATGGATTGCACAACTAAAACAAAGATGATTGAAGCAGTAATTCAAATATAGTTCCGGGACGAGAAAATCTTGAAGAATCTCATTAATTCGATGCTAAAAAGTCTCCAACAAGTTATTTAAGCCAAAGGCCATACTTCTTATTTCAATAATAATTCATGTTTATTTAATTACCAATTATACTCATTTCATAGCTAATAAACGTATTCTGGAACGAAAACACCCATGTTCACATTAATTCGCCTACTGCTGTATCTTGATATTTTTGTGTAAAATTAAGGTCTTGTTTTAAATTTATTGATATAATTAATATTTTACCAATTGATTCGTGAAACACTCTCAATGGTATTCAGTTGTCTAGCAAACGATTACCAAAAAATGTTAGTAATTCGAACTACAATCTTCTTAAGTAGTCAAATTACTCCGCTAACCTTTTGAATAATTAAAATAATTTCTCATGAAACTGTCGACCTCCAAATATTTCAAAAACTCAAAAAAAAAACGAATCTAGAGTATCCTTCACCCATGGGAAGAGAACCAAAGCGCTTGAACAATTCCTCCAGTGGCATTCTTCCTCGGGATAACATTTCTCTGGTGTTGTTTGTAGTTGGCGGTGAAGTTGACTGTCGACTATTGTGGGATGAGAACACGTCTGTTTTCGCACGACTGGTTTTTCTGTTCCCTTGCATCCATGACTGCCTTGATTAATCCTGCGGTGCCGCGGCGTTTGGTTCTCAGGTTCCCATCAGATAAACATACGTGCTATGCTACAGTAACGTTATGTTTATGCTACGTGAGGCTGTAGTTTGATGATCGTAACTTTGGTGAGATCTTTAATTGCTTAATTGACGATGATGATGATTTCATTCAAAGTTTAATAACAAACGAGGTATGTATACTATTTTTCATATAACTGTGCAATTTCTTTGTTATTACGTAAATACTATTGCCTTGGTTACGGGTGGAAAGGAGACAAATGTAAACCAAGTGCGTCTCTGTAAACGAAAAAGCACTAGTGCCAAAAGTAACATGTGCTTTACGCAACTGTCAAAAAAAAAAAACTGACAGCGACACGTGTCGAAAAAGGTTACGTGCACGTCCGTTAATCTCTGCACTTTCACGTAACAAGCCTTTTTCGGCACTTGTTATAAAAATAACTATTTTCTGAAACCGGCAAGGAAGTGCCTATTTTCCTGACTAATTTTAGTATGGAAAGTAGGTTTTTACAAAAAGAGTCAAGTAAAGTACGTATTCAAGGCTACAACAAAAACAACAGTTTGGTAAAGAACAAAACAGTCTGGTAAAGATTTTATCTGACTGTTATTTTTGTTGTAACCTTGGATACGTAATCTGCTGTCAGTACAATTCATATAAAAACATTGAAACATTTTGAATTATTTATGATTAAATATTGATTAAATTAAACGGTTTCAGAAAAAATAGTATACATAATATGTCAGGAAAGTGTTTTTCCTTGACTCAGCGGATTAAGATATCACTTTCCTGACGTATTATCTAATATACTATTAATCAGCTAGTTGGAAAAGTGAAGTAAACAATAACTCACGTCCCAACTGTTTTGTTGGTTGGAAACGCACAGATTACTAACTGATTGCGAATAAAATTTATTTTCTACCCTAGTGATCGAAAGTATTACTTTTTTTATTTTTCTCAACTGAGGGAATAGAATTTTACTTTTTAACAGAACATACAATTTTTAATATTTTAAAAATGATATTTTCGATTACTCGGAATTTTCCTCTAAAACATATACCCATTTTGTACTACTCATTTGGAGAATGAGAATCAATTAGTTTCATTTGAAATTTTTCAATAATTATTATTATTATATGAAGTCGGCCTGTGGAACCTGGGAACCCTGGTTCAATTCCCACAGGCGACAAACAATTTTCATAATTTCAAAAACTACCCCTGTTGCTCCTCCACACTAACATCTTTGGGGGCCATGATTTGACGACTGGTAACCGCACTTCACGCGCAAAATATATCACTTACCGAGATCTGCTTCGGCAGAATGCCACATCCAGTAATGGGTAGAAGGCGAGATGATATATTTATTTATTTATTTTTGTTGTAACCTTGGATACGTAGTCTGCTGTCAGTACAATTCATATCAAAAAAATTAACCATTTTGAATTGTTTATGATTAAATATTGATTAAATAAATGGGTTCAGAAAAAATAGTACACACAATACGTCAGGAAAGTGCTTTTACTTGACTCAGCGGATTAAGATATCACTTTCCTGACGTATTATCTAATATACTATTAATCAGCTAGTTGGAAAAGTGAAGTAAACAATAACTCACGTCCCAACTGTTTTGTTGGTTGGAAACGCACAGATTACTAACTGATTGTGCTATAAAATTTATTTTCTACACTAATGATGAAAAGTATCATTCTTTTATTTTTCTCAACTGAGGGAACAGAATTTTACTTTTTGACAGGACATACAATTTTCAGAACGATATTTTCTAATACTCCGTATTTTCCTCTAAAACATACATCCATTTTGTACGACTAATTTGGAGAATGAGAGTCAATTAGTTTCATTTGAAATTTTTCAATTATTATTATTTCGTCGCTTTTAGACACCAATTTTAATCAGAAATGTAAATAGCATTGATTAAAAAACTCAATACAATGACTGAATCAGTTGTCAGCTGTGGGAATCGAACTCAAGTTCTCACTTTCACAAACAGATACGTTGCCAATGAGCTATTTACCACATTTTAAAATTTAAAGTGTTAATATGTTAAATAAGATATTCTCCCTCTTTGATGTAGCATTCGCCAATAAATCGTCAAACACAATAATTTTTCACTGTTCTGCCCGCATATATCGCTGTATACCTGTCGAAAGCCCTTTCCATTTCCGAGATCTGCTCGATCCATCGTCACAAAGAACTACAAAGAATGTACACAAGAATGCATTTATACATTTTGTCTACAATATAAATAACAGCGCTGACTTTTCATAGCGCGCACGACATTTATATTCTTGAATGTATTCATTTATATGTGACACTTCTGGAGAGCAGTCCATAGCTTGCTTTGAAGCTCGATGCGTTTCTGTTTCCAGTGAAATAGCTACATGATGTGCATTTGTTTGTTGGTTACGTCATAGTACAAAGGAAACCCGTTATTACGGTTTATCGACGTTTTGTACTTTATCGGAAGTACGTAATTGAGTAAACCTTTTGTCAATTATCCATTGTGACGACAACAAAACGGAATCGAGTAATCAGTGTTTCTTAGCCAATGAGTCATAGTTGGCATTTGTTGTTTTTTAGGTATAATTATTTTATTACGTACATATGGATAAGAAAAGGATTAATTGTACAATCAGGGTTGTTCATATTTTACCCACCCAAAAAAACCCACCTGGGTTTTTTAAATAAAACCCACCTAAAAAAACCCAAATAAACCCACTAAAAAAATCCATTTGGTTGAATGGTTGAAAATTCACTCAGGGTAGGCACAATGCTAGGTAAAGGCGGAAATACTATTTGACATGTCATTTTTATATTAAATACAATTAGTTTAGTGGTATGAAGTCAGCCTGTGGATTTTGAGAACCCTGGTTCGATTCCCACAGGCGACAAACAATTTTCATAATTTCAAAAGCTACCCCTGTGGCTCCTCCACCACTAACATCTTTGGGAGCCGTGATTTGACGACTGGTAACTGCACTTCACGCGCAAAAATATATCACTTACCGAGATCTGCTTCGGCAGAGTGCCACACCCAGTAATGGGTAGAAGGCGTGATGATATATTTATTTATTTTTTTATAATTTAGTTGGAGAGCATTAATTACAGAAAATAATAATCTTGTAAATAGAAACGATCATTAAAGTGTTATTTATTTCGGCAAGCATATAACTGTAAATAAATTTAGTAATAGTCAAAACTTCGGTGAAAGAGAATGAGACAAATTACGACACCAATACATTCTACATTTCCTCTTTAGATAATGTGTTCTTTTCAAATGAGTGAGCATTAAATATCATTGATAGCATCAAACTTATTCCATTCATTCTTGATGGCATCATTTACAATGCTGTTAAAACAAATGCGGGTCACTTAAGTGCTATAATCGCGGCAAGTTGAAAGAAGAGAAAGAGACGGGAGACATAAGAAAGGAAGAAGATAACTCATCTAGCGGGCGTAGGAATCGTAGAAGATATGGTGTGACATATCGGAACGAATTTGGAATTGTGCTATTCAGAAATAACGTGGAAGTTAGTGGACCTGGAACTAACTAGTTGTGATGGCTGACAGTTGGGGTGCACTATTCTCTTATGCTGTCACTATTCACAGAACCGTACTGGGAATATTCATTATTTCCCTTCCAACGGATACGAGAATTTAAAAATGACATTTGATCCAGAGGTATCAAATCACTAAGTTTAATGGGAAAATCGTATTTTTTTTTCACTGCGATTTCTGTGTCATTATCTAACTATTATTGCCTTATGGTTATGGATGAAAAAGAGACAAATGCAGAATAAGAGCATTTCTGTAAACGTAATACACATGTACGTTTCGTTTACGCAACTGTCAAAATCAAATTCAACTGACAGCGATTTAAATTTCGCGGCTACTAACCAACTAACCTCAATGTCTATTTGTAACTATTTCAAAGATTGAAGAAAGTAAAATATATCGATACAGGGTTTTATTTAAGAGTAAGTGAAATACATAATATTTATTGTCAATGTGTATTAATAAAAAAGTTGTTACAGTTGCTTATATTGACATACTGTGAAGTAGAAACTTTTGTACTGTCTAAAGAAACAATGATTTTTTCCGTATTCATATTATCAACACTACTTATTGTACATGATAAAGTAGAATCATTTATTGTTGTAGTATTCAAATCTAGACAATTTTACAGAAATTATCTTGAAATTAGCCAAAAATTTCTAAATAATGCAGAACAATGAAGCAATCAACAAATAAACCAGAGTTGAGAGATTTAAATCAAATTGATTTAAATCATGATTTAAATTTAATAATTTAAACATAAATGTAAAATTTTTATTATTGTATATGTATTTATTAAATTAAATTAAATATACAAAAAAATCACAGAAAAAAAATAAAAACATGTTTTAATAATTCATAAATGAATATGAAAATATAACAATTCAAATAACAAAAAAAAAAGTAGAAACGTTTATTCATTTAGTGGTACATTATTATTAAAATGTTTAAATAAAAAAACCAGTTTTCTAGACTTTTCAGTTCCTAGTCGGTTTCTCAATTTTGAATGCACAAGTCCAAATGATGAAAAAACTCGCTCAACACAAGCGGAAGACGAAGTGGCGCATAAAAGTGATTTTATAATTTTCAATATTATATCTTTATTTGGTCCTAATTCATCTTTTTGGCACATCCACCATTCAACACTTGAAATGTTGTTCAGAATTTCTTTTGAAAACTTACACAATATATAATATTTAATCATTTAATTCAAAGTACCCGTTTTTAAGAAAATAATTTAAAAAATCTGATTTAAATAAAAAAAATCTGATTTAAATAAAAAAAAATTGATTTTTTTGATTTTTTTTTTTTAAATCACGATTTTTATCCACCCTGAAATAAACCATATTAATGCCATAAAGCGTCGTTCTAATGTAATATCATTAAAATTTCATAGATCGTGTTTTTGTAAATGATTAGTTGTAAGAAAAAATATTGTTTATAACACGTGCATGTAACGAGTCTTCTTTGCAGTATTTGAACAACTTTAAAAAATTAATTTGAAACAAAAAAAAAACAAATATCAACAGTAGATTGTGGAACCAGAACAATTTGAGCCAAATAAGAGGCTGTGCCAAATATGAAAAAGTTTCACATAAAAGACTAAGAAAAATATAATATTATGATATTCTTGAAAAATATAACTTGTAATTATATAACATATTTGATTAATTAATTGTAATTATAAAAGATCCTAATGCGGTCCTGCATCATCTGAGTCTACATCACATGTGTCCTCAAACGAACAAGGACGAAACACAAGACACCATCCAACAAACAACAGAACATCGTCAGGCAAGCGACAAAATTCCGGATATCTGAAGCGGGCCCTGCAGTAACATGACACCGGACACAACTTGCTGTTCATTTGGGGGTGTTTTCACTCTCATCTAACCAAGGGGGCAGAGGGGGTGGTCTGACAAGACACACGCGCGACATCTGACCGACCAACATACCTGTCTAGTTGGCGGTACGAAGAACAGATGAGCATCACGGTTCAGACAACTGACAACCGCGGAGCAAGATTGCTAGATAGTCAATCAGAAAATTAAATCTATGATTCGCTGATTCTTGAGAATAAAAGGAGTGGTAATTGGATTATTGAAGTGTCATCGAGTTTGAAATATAGCAAATTAACTCACAATTATAGATTTGAAATGAGTTTTAACAATGACAAATGAAAATCATTGACTGCTAGTATGCACAACCGTTTTTTTTAACTGTCATTTGAATTGTGTATCTTGTATTATTTTTAAATCAGCTATAAATAATAAAGTAAATAATAAATTATATGTTATACTGTTTCTTATTATTATATATCTCTTTTAGAGGTTTTCTTCTTAGAGTTGTTCATTTAGCAAATATAGTACAGACAAAAAGCAACATGGGGCAGATAGCTCAGTAATATCGAGTCGACCTGTGGATTTGAGAATCCGGGTTCGATTTCCACAGTCGACAAACAATTTTCACCATATTAAACTAGCACGATAAAAACGGATTTTCCGGTCTGAAAAGTGGTCAGAAAGAAGAAAAACAAAGATTCATTGGCAACTGGAAAATAACGGTATAATTTGACATTAGTAACATCCAAGTGATATCTATCAAGAGAATAACAAATCTTAAATATATAATTTATTTTTAAAATTTTACTCTCTGTTAAAGGTAGTGACAAAAATTATTTTCAGACGACCACTTATGAAGGTAACCATAACAACATCATAATCTACTACGGAAAGTTGAAAATACCATATACTGATGTGTTAGTATAACGCACACTTCTAACATATCAGGTGAAGTTACACTGATTGACAATAGATGGCGTTACGATGAAAGAAAATAATAAAATAAATGCAAAGAATTTGTATTATTATTTAAATCGAAGTTTTGGCAGATTTTTTAAATTATTTGCACAAATAAATCTTTTTTTTAAATTAATAATTACTTATTTACTAATATTTTTGCATTATTCAATACAGTTGGCATCACAATACCTAACCTCAAACGTTAAAAGTCAACGCTTACAAAAACGCATCAGCTGTCAAAGTGTAACAACATTACTCTTGTAAACTTTTTTTAGAAATATTTTGTGGTCGTCTGAAAAATAGTGTACAAAACTCGCTCGAAAGTGTGATAACTGTGCTCTTGATCTCAAATCACTCGGCGCTACACGCCTCGTTTACTCGCACGTTATCTTACACTTTCGATGCTTGTTATGTAATATACTATTGTATACCTCGTGAAGAAAGTGTCATTCTGTCCACGGATCCTTTATATATGAAACAGCACCATCGAAAAGAAGTATACCACTTTCCCCCTTTTATATACAGGGTGTTCAATTTGTTGCCATCATTGCTATCTCGAGAACTATAAGAGTTAAAAGATTGGTTCAATAAGCAAAGAAATACCACTTTTTAAGTATATTACAAAACTATTAACAATTTTTTTTTCGACCAGTGGTTCTCAAAATACGGGGTACAACTTACTTGTTTTAAAAGGGGATCTATTTGTTTTATTTGTTAGTTCAATTTAGTGTTTTTTCTGAATTCAACGACTATAGAGTTCAGTACTTATTTATTTATTCTACAAAATAGTTGTATTGACAAATAATAATGAATGAAAAAAACAAAAATATTGGTTTGTTCATTTGTTTCTGTCAAATTAATTTAGTCACTGGGTAGTATTTATATTAACAGTCAGTGATACCAAGTTCTGACAATTTTAATCCAAATCATAAAAAATGCCTCATATTAGCAGAATGAATATTCAGGCCCTCGAAAGGGCAGGGTAAATAAAATTTACCAGGTGCGGCAGAAAGATAGCGCTAAAACCTAATAAATAAAAACGCGCGAACATGAATTCCCTACTAATTAAAAAGAGGCTTAACACAGCTGTGCCTCAAGTGAAATAAATCATACATTTTTATGAATAGTCCGTTTGACTTATATGCAGAATGCAATCGTATTAACAGAGCAGATTTAACGGAACTGAACAAAAACGACTCATTATAAGTAAACATGAAAAGGCTATTACACTTTAATTAACTTACGGAAGATATTACAGAGACGCTGTCGTTTTAACAAGACAAACCAAGAAAAAATTAATAACTTATAATGCATATAATTCATTCACATCGGACAAATATAACGTTATATTTATTCACTGCAATGATTCTTCACATCGTATTTTATTTATAGTTATTGCAAAGTGACTGGAACTTATTATACTAGCAAATTACTTGTCTATTTTATCGTCATGTTGTCAACCACTACAAAAAAAAAACAATAGGTAACTTTATAGAAATTTCAGAAGTAAAAATGTGAATATCTTTTTCGCAGACATTTTACGTTGACAAATGCAAGTGCAAATGTATACTTTGTTTATCGACTTTAGAAATAATTATTTACGTATCAAGGGTGAAAATAGACGTTTCTGTCCCGTGGTATGATTAATATTATAGGGTAGGTGGCTCAGTGGTATCAAGTTGGCCTGTGAATCATGATAATAGTCAAATATTTCTAATGGCAGTGCTACTTTATAAAGATCCTACAATCATTTTACATTTTTGAGCTTGGCATACTCTCACGTCGATAACAGTATACACAGTTTGTCTCAATTACAATTATTTATTTATGTTTATCAATTTAATGAAATAATGGCTCAGTGGTTTCGAGTTGGCCTGTGGATTCTGAGGATCCCTGTTCGATTCTCACAGCCGACAAACAATTTTCACCAAATTAAAATTACCCCTGTGACTCTCCCGCCACTAACATCTTTGGAGGCCGTAATTTGACGGCTGGTAACCGCACTTCACGTACATAAATATATCACTTACCGAGATCTGCTTCGGCATAGTGCCACACCCAGTAATGGGTAAAAGTTGTGATGATATATTTATTTTATAATTTATAAAAACCACCATTTGATTGACTCAGAAAGGGCGGCAAATTGGAGACCGCCCTGGGCGGCGAAAGTTCTAGGTACGCCACTGAGTATACACCATTAAAGTTAATATCTGAAGTTCTGACTCAGCCTGTGTAACATAGATAAATAAAAACAAAAATAAAATGTATATAAAATTCACACTTTTCAACTGTTCAATAAAAAATAAGTATCTGATAAATTTGAAATTACAATAACAACACGCTATAAATCAAAATTCAATTGTTATTTTACAGGATGGTTTGAACACATTTATAATTAATATTACCGTAAATTAAATTCATAAAATAATTATGATAATAAAGGATAGTACAGCTCATTTGTGAATTAAAAACTTTAATTAATGAACAGTGTGTATGTAAACTATAAAAGAACAATTACATCACGCATCAGTAACTCGAAACGATTAAGCAAAACCAGACAAATTAAACATAATTATATTTTATTAGCTAGACAAGTGTAGCGAACCGTAATAATGATCAATTATCCATGTGCACAAATCAGCTAAAATGGAAAATAAAAATAATAATGAGCTCATACGCAATCCTGTGAAAATCTAAAACAATTCTAATTTATTATTAATAAATATTTCATTTAAAATGCAATAAAATTAAGTGTTATTAGCTTCGCAAAACAATAGCTGTTTTATTGTTTTGTTTCTCACAGGTAACAAGATTCAAGTTTTCCAGTTCACACTGCAGAAGTTTGCGTGTTAAGTGTGCTATGATTATGCATGGATTGAGTTCACTTGTCAGTTTAAACTGAAAATCTCGCATAAAACTAATTATAACCAAAGATATATTACCACATGCATAACGTGCTGACTCATTTGTTTAGTCAGATTATACGTATGAAATACGATTTTCACGTTTCTTTTATTTTTAGCCTACATGTCATTTTGCACCTTTTGTCCTTTTGTCGTGGAAGTATATTTTATGGTAAATATTAATTATTAATTCAAAATGAAAAACAAAGTATGCATACCTTAAGTTCGTCAATAATAATATAAAATAAATAAATATATCATCACGCCTTCTACCCATTACTGGGTGTGACACTCTGCTGAAGCTGATCTCGGTAAGTGATATATTTTTGCGCGTGAAGTGCGGTTATCAGTCGTCAAATCACGGCTCCCAAACATGTTAGTGGTGGAGGAGCCACAGGGATAGCTTTTTCAAATTATTATTATTATTCGATTTCTATAGCCGATAAACAATTTTCACTGCATTAAAATTACCCTTGTGGCTCCCGCTCCACTAACATCTTTGGGGACCATGATTCGACGACTGGAAACCGCACTTCACGCGCATAAATATATCCATTTACCGAGATCTGCTACGGCAGAGTTCCACAACTAGTAATAAGTAAAAGGCGTGATGACATATTTATTTATTTAGTTTACTATTATTTATATAGGGTAGCTAGCTCAGTGGTATTGAGTCGGCCTGTGGATCCTGAGAACCTCGGTTCGATTCCCAGTCGACAAACAATTTCACCCCATTAAAATTACCTCTGTGGCTCTCCCTTCATTAACATCTTTGGGGACCATTATTTGACGACTGGAAACCGCACTTTAAGCGCTTAAATATAACCACTTACCAAGCTTTGCTACGGCAGAGTGCCACAACTAGTAATAGGTAAAAGGCGTGATGATATATTTATTTATTTAGTTTGTTATTATTTGTTACCCGGCAGTACGGTGGTGTGAATAGCGTTACGGTATTTGCATCCGGAGATCCAGAGTTCGAATCCTACTCAAACTAGATATATATGTACTACTACACTACGGTTCGATGAGACTGGACCCTGTACTGTAATTAGGATTAAGTTCCTATTATACAGAGTAGCATAAATAAATAAATAACATAAGTCAGCAAGATTAGAACCCCCGACCTTTTATTTGAGAGGCAAATTTTACCTCGATTGGGCTATAATTAATTGATTACCTAAGTAATACAATTTTTGCGCTACAGTAATTTCTTAAGCTCGTCTCGTCGTTTCCTTGAGAACCAAGGACTTAATCATATATTTACATTTTGTTGTGTAAATTTTGTTTTGCCAATTTGTAAAGGGCTGATTAATTACGTAATTTATTATATAAACAAAATTATTTATAAGATTATTATCAAAAAATCTTGACACATCTGGCATCAAAAATAGTTTTATCTTTCTTACTGCCAAACATTCTTAAATTATTTTACACAAAAATATTTCAATAAAAGACTAAGTCTAAAATATTTTAGAATCATTTGATAGTGGAAGGTACTTTGAAAGTAGCAACATCTTTTAAAAATTCAATATTGAGTATTTATCAAAAAGTAAAAGAGGAATTTATAAAAGAAATAAATAAAGATTAAAAGGATGATACCAACGCAGTTTTATCATATGTAAATTTAACGACATACAAAAGATATAATTTATGGTTTTACTTGTATGTAAAATATTATTATTTCTTTCAATGATATGTATCTATTTAATTGAATATTCTAAAATGTTATTATCACGTAACATACGGTTAAAAAGCCATGACGAACATAATAATTTTAAAATATTCAATTATTTATCAACTTTTCATATTGTTAACCTGAATGTGCCTACACCATAACGTAAATCATAAAATATAATACTATAATAGTCCATGTAATTATGAACATATAAAATCGTTAAATGCTTAAATAAATTCATAATTTCCTGTTCTACATACTACAGATTACATTCATTTATCTGTGGTTGAATATACATAAATGTGCGGTTTATTATAAATACAAATAAATAAATATTCAACTATTAGATATTTATAGTCTACATTTAACTTTTGTAGTGTTAAAACTTCAATATGCATGTTTATTAACTATAACCAATTTAATGTTTAATTGTAATTGTAAATAACAAATTCGTTGAATGTTAATTAAATTTGAAAAAATCAAGTTCTCTCCGCCAGGATTTTATTCAACGAATTTGTTATTTACAATTACAATTAAACAAAAAACATTTATCTTTATGATTTGAAGTATTTCATTCGTGTCAACGTTTGTATATCATGGAAGTGGAAGGTCCGGGTTCAAATCCTGGCGGAGGCAAGTAGATTTTTTCAAATTTAATATAACCAATTTTAGTTTATTTTTAATTTTAACCCCCTGTAACCTCTGCTTGAAAATATAAAATATATAATAGTTATTTGCATATCAAGGGACGAAGATGAGTCATTTGTTTATAAAGGTCGTGTTTCAATTTCCGTGGCGAAGACAACGGATAGGAAAGAATGATACTTTCTTAAAGAGGCATACATATTTTTTTTTCATTAGTCTAACGGGAACTAAATAAATTCTAATTTATTTTTGCAAGTTTAACTTAACTATCTTTATCTAAATATCTAATTTAATTAGAATTAGATTTATTATTTACCTGACAAATGTCACCTGGATGTCACAAATGTCAGATCAAACAAGTTTCCATGGATATGGCTTTATTTTCCTTCAAGATCGTATGAAAAGTGAATCATTACATACTTAAAGGTACAAAAAGTGATTATTTTTAATAGCGTGCAATAAAACTTGTAATAAAATAGTTAGTAACCTAAAGAATAAATGTTGTTCACGTTTGAAATTTTCACCACATTAAAATTTGCCTTGGGACTCCTTCAGTATCATCTTTGGGAGCTATGATTTGACGGCTGGTAATCACACTTCACGCGCATAAATATATCACTTGCCCAGATCTGCTTCGACAGTCATCGTCAGTAGTACACTCAGCTAATGAAATAAATAACTAAATTAAATAATTTTTCAGTAAAGTAATCAAAAAGAAATGGCATCGCAAATCATACTTCACATGGCACAGTTCTCATGTGACATTCTATAAGTTTCTATTTCTATTGAATAAGTTGTAGTTACAATTTCCTTTTTGCCTCATCGTCAAAAAAACAAAAAACAACATCTTACGCTTCGAGTCCTACAATAGCATTAATGAAAGCAGTTTTGAAAGAGCAGAAACACCGACAGTAAAACCATGAAATGCACATCGCACGGAAACATTAGTTACGTCTGTCGGACCGTTGCAATTATCTCTCTGGTGTAATGAGTCCACTTGCACTGCAATGAACTGTACGTCACGGTGCCCCCGGTGCAAACAAAGCACCTACGCCACTGAGTGCGCCTACTGCGATCTCAGATGAATCATACACAGGAATGTTACAATCTCTTGTGTAGTGTTATCGCGGATTTTTTTATGGATTGTTTTGTAATGTTTGTTTTGATTTTTGTTTTTTAGTGGATGTGTGATTATCGCAGTTTGAAGTGCTATAATGCAAAAACAGAGGTTACACTATTTTTATTTATACCAGGGTTATTTATAACCTTACGTGATGAGTTATAGTTAGATCTAAACTTCTAGACCTACAGAGTTCCGAGTTCTATTTCAGTCAAATTTAATATACATAATTATTTTTGTATTAAGTGCGCGAAATATTTTTTTTTGTACGTGAAAATGTAATTTTTAGCCGAGAAAGCTAGGTCGAGACAAAGAAGTTATTCGAACATGCCAAAAATTAAGAATTTCGCCCATGAAATACAGAAAAAAACTTTGGTGCTATTTTTCATTCCTAGGGAAGAATAATTATGTAACTAATGTTAAAAAGACTCTTTAGTGCATGAGTGAGAGTACAATAAAGGCACTTTTAACACGATCAAGTTTTAACGATTTATACTAATATTACTTATTACATTTCAAACGTAAAATAAAATAAATTAATATATCGTCACGCCTTTTACCCATTAATGGAGCTGGCTGTCTGCCGTAGCAGATCTCTGTAAGTGATATATTTATGCACGTGAAGTGCGGTTACCACCCGTCAAATCACTACTTCCAAAGATGTCACTGGCGGAAGAGTTACAGGGATAATTTTAATGTGGTGAAAATTGTTTATCGGCTGTGAGAATCAAACCCGGGTTCTCAAATCCACAGGCCGATTCGATAACACTGAGCCACATACTCCATGTATTTAAATATTAATTTTAGCTATTAAAATTAATTTTAGCAGTAAATGAAATAAGTAAAATTAATTGTGTTAATTAATTTAGATGCACAATTAATTCTCGACAACTTTTATTAGAAAATATCTTCCTATAAAGAAATCAAGAAAGCAATGCCAATAAAAAAACTTATTTCCTATATTAATTGCCTATAGCACAGTTTTCGTGTAACACCCTGTAAATGTTTTTTTTTTTCACAATCTTCTGACATATAAGTAAAAATATCAAATAAGCTATATCATCACACCTTTTACCCTTTACTGGATGTGGCATTCTGCCGAAGCAGATCTCGGTAAGTAACATATGAGATCGAACCAGGGTTCTCAAGATCCACAGGCCGACTCGATACCACTGAGCCACTACAATGTAGCAAACCGATTACAGGCAGATTAATAAAGCGGATTAGCGCTAACACCATTTTTTATTTAATTCTAACTCTCTTTTCAATGTACGAAACAAGTTTATTTTAACTTGAGTTAAAAAGAGAGTTAATTAGCTTCAAATTTAGTTCATTTCTTTAATCTGTTTTAATTTGGAACAGAGTTATACTCTTAGATAATATTAAAAATGGTGTTCGCGCTAATCCGTTTTGTGAATCTACCTGTTTGAGAATAATTTTCATTCGATAAATTCATATGTATCTTTTTATTCATGAAATGAATTTTATTTACTGTTTCATCAAGTTTTCGACAGAAGAGAGTGTCAAATTTCGTCAGAAAAATGATCAAAAGAAATACTAAAATTACTTTTTCTTTGATATTTAATAAGATGTACATCTGGTCGAAAACCTAAAAATATATTACGACACCTTCAGGTTTCCTATAAATATAAAAATATGTTTTCCTAACTTGATACTTGATGAACATGAAGAATACATTAGTAAAAGTGTTTCGAAAGTATTATTAAAAATTTAAATAAATTCAATATTAAAATTAATAAGTTCCTTGACTTTTTAATTATCCCAAAACAGTCTTCTATAATGAAGCCAATATTGAAAACTTTTTATACAAGCCTACTTGAAATTTTGCATAATTTATTCAAGAACTCACTTCATTACCTCAATTACTGAATTAATTAAAGTTTCACTTTTTACATTGATTTAATAAACACATAATATTTCTAGTAAAAATAAGAAAAGTAAACAATTTTAACCTTGCGCGAAAACTGGTTCAACGAATGTCTTTATTTTTCTTGCACTGCAGTTAAATATGAAATAAATGCATAAATTCATATGATAATTACCCAGTGAAATAAAACGAGGTAATATTTTAAAAATAATGCCAGAAATGCCCTTGAAAGTATAGTTGTTTTCCTGTTGTCCTTTAGGTAATCTTTTACTGCCGAATAAGGCAAGTGATTTTTTTATTACCGATTTTAATTATCACTTCATGTAGTCATAAAGTAACTAGTTAACACGTTTCCTTCTATATATAGACGTTTGTTTAGCATAAATCAGTTGCACAAGTCGGAAGTAAATAAAATTTGTAAGTAATTACAAACAAAAATGGCAGGTATACATAATTATACTAACAAGAACGTTAATAAATAAAATATGTATAATAAATGTCAATAAATACGTTGTTTTTATGACTTCATTTAAGAAATAATTATTGAAAAATGTGAATTATGGAATAATTGTTTTTAAATTACTAGAATTGTAAATCATATACACAATTAAAAAGATACAACGATATTTTAAAATTATTATTATAATAATAGTTAAGGTACGAAAATCACTTTTATCTTTTCTAATCTTTGTAGATTCGATGTTAGATTCATTATTAGATTCGTTGTTAGGAGTAAACGTGGATAATTTGAAATGTTTTATGCATGTGTTATGTACGTTGAAGAAAGAAGATAAATGATAAGTGAATAGGAGTGATTGGATGGATGTGATTGAGGGTGAAAGAATAATTTCGAGTGTGAATGATAATGTTTGACGGGGGCTGATTATTTGATTATGTTACGAGTGAATGTTTTATAAGTGATTTTAGGGTTCGTGCTACCCCATTTGATGGGATATAGCGTGAAGATATGTATGTATGTATGTATTTACGAAAATTATTAACATGATGATGTTCATGTTATCGCTTTCCGAATCAAGAAATGAATAGTAAATTTTTTAAATCAGCTATGGGGTAGCTAGCTCAGTGGTATGAAGTCGGCCTGTGGATCCTGAGAACCCTGGTTCGATTCCCACAGGCGACACACAATTTTCATAATTTTAAAAGCTACCCCTGTGACTCCTCCACCACTAACATCTTTGGGGGCCTTGATTTGACGACTGGTAACCGCACTTCACGCGCAAAATATATCACTTACCGAGATCTGCTTCGGCAGAGTGCCACACCCAGTAATGGGTAGAAGGCGTGATGATATATTTATTTATAAACAGAAAATAAATAAATATATCATCATGCTTTTTATCCATTATTGGGTGTGGCACTTTGCAATAGCAGATCTCGATAAGTGATATATTTATGCGCGTGAAATGAAGTTACCAACCGTCAAATCATGGCCCGCAATGATATTAGTGGCGGAGAAGCCAGAGGGGCAATTTTAATGTGCCGAATCTTGTCGGCTGTATGAATCGAACCCGGATTTTCAAATCCACAGGCCGACTTGATAGTACTGAGCCACTTACCCCATAAATAGAAAAAAGTACATACTAAATTATATATTATAATGTTTGTTTTTTAATATATATATATATATATATATATATATATATATATATATATATATATATATATATATATATATATATATTTATTTTTTACAGGTTTATCCATTACTGGTTGTGGCATTCTGTCGAAGCAGATCTTGGTAAGTGATATATTTATGCGCGTGAAGTGCAGTTACCAACCGTCAAATCACGGTCCCTAAATATGTTAGTGGTGGAGGAGCCACAGGTATAATTTTAATATGGTGAAAATGTTTGTCGGCTGTGGAAATCCAACCAGGGTTTTCAGGATCCACAGGCCGACACGATACCACTGTGCCACCTACCCCATAAAATAAAATACGAACAAAAAGCAATCATTATTTAATCAAAGGTCCTGATATTTTCCAAGCAAGCTCAATCTTTCAGATATTGGTACTTTTGTATAACATCTTATCCCACTTTTCACATCCTACGAAAATGAGTAAGCCGTGGACATTTCCCTATGCTTGTCGATTGTGTGCTAATCAGGTAATCAATAAAAAACAAAAGAATCCTAACCTATATCCCATCAAAAAACAAACACTAAGCGCAAAACAAACAAAAGAACTCGTCAGTATCTCATGGCTTACTGCCATTTTATTTTTAACTCTTCATTAAAACGATCGTGGCTGCTTTGTATGAAAGAGTTCATATCCTATCCTATCGCCATCTCGTCCAACGGAACGACAGTGCAGGTATTTTAAAAATACACCAGTCACTACGTAAAGAACATCCGAACATCACGCACAGATCATACTTGAAGATAGAGACGTTCTACGCAAGCGTCAGATTGAAGATACACTGGAAAATTTCCTAGGATTTTTTTACTACCTTTGTTTTGCTTTTACATAAGAGACGTGAAATATCTTGGCAGCAAGTTCACAGTGTAGACATTCGAAGTATTCCATTTACATGCAACGATGCTCCAGACGAACAGCAGTCCTTAAAAGTTCTTCATTATCCCCCCTGTCGTATTTTCACTACTAAGAATGATCTTGCGAAATCCTACATCAGCGATTACAATACAAGACAATTACTTACAGCCAGATTCACGAAACAGGTTAGCGAATAACCCCAAATTTAATCCCAGTTTTAGCCCTTTTTCGAATTCACGAAACAGGTTACTAGGTAACCCTAACCCCATTTTTAACCCTTGTTTTAATTCCATGAAATGTCAAAATAACCCCTGTGCTGATTCATGAAGCAGGGCTAAGGAAAAAAATTAGTCCAAAAAATAACACTACTGATGAGTAGGGTTAAGTATATTTTTGACATTTTTATATATCTAGTATGAGTAGGTAATTGAACAAAAATACTGTATCACATTGACATTTGACAGTTGATATAAATTTTATGCCATGTATTATTTGTTATTTTTAATAAAATTTAAATGGTACAATGTTTAACCAAACATATGAATGAAAAACATCGACATTTATACTAATTATTACTAATATACAGAATATTATACAAATTTTCACTTAATTTATGTTCATTATTTATTCACAAGACGTGATTATCTAAATAATATTGAAGTAAATGAAAATGCAGCTGTCAAAAATGACAATTTCATTTGAATCAGTTTTTTATTTCTAGTAATCGCTACCGCTACGTTGAAGCGTAGCATATTTTATTCAGAGTAATTCTCAGTATCCCACCACAGAACTCATTTTATTATCTAAAATTTCCACAATTGATATTTCTTTTTTCTGTAAAATTATTATTTCTCGTTGTGTTCTCTCCTTCTATTATCTGCTTTATTTCGTAAATTTTAACTTTCTGTTCTTCAAAGATTTAATAATTTGAACCATTTATTCAACCTTTTACAACTTCTGCTATCTGTCAAATGTCAAATTAATTACTTTGTTAACATTTTATATGGAGACTTGATTTGAATTTGAAATAAAGTGGCGCCAAGTGTTAGTGGTAAAAATAACAACTAATTCAAGATGTCAAATTTAACACCAAAATTATTTCGTTTCGTGAATTGCCAATAGGGATTAAAATTTAACCCGGAATAAAATTAGGGTTACGTAACACCAAATTTAACCTTTTTCGTGAATCTACCAGTTAATTTTTAATTGAATTAATTTATAATATAATTAATTAATTTGGTAATTTGAAACAGCAGAGATAGGTAAAGCCGATGTCACACGGTCAATATTTTGTTTGTGAAATTAAGTATGTCACATCATTCAATTTGATGTATGATGAAAACTAGGTGTGTCAGACGATCATTCTTTTCAGTAATAAGAGAGTGAGAATAAATTGAAAATAATTTGACAGATCTTTCGAAAACTTGTTGCCAGGCAATAGTCACGAAAGCCCGTAGGACTTGTGTGGCTATTGCCAAATGGCAACAAGTTTGAGAAAGATACTGGAGAATTATTTTCTAATTTATCTAACTCTCGAGTTATATTTAATTAGATTATTTTTTCACTTAGATGTTGAAGTCGATTTATCCAACTTAAAAGATTTTGAACTGGTCCATATCGATTGATTACTTTTTAATGTATTTTTGGAAATTGTTTCCAAAATTTGTTGACGTATTTCTGTATCTGAAATGGAACTAAATCGATTTTTTACTTGACGCATTGACAGTGTTAAATAATTATTTGACTACTATCTATCATTTGTCAACAAAACTAAAGCTACAGAAAATACTCCCGGGAATAATCACAAGAGTTTTATTCTCAGTATAATAATGACAGGATTGGTTAAATCGCAGACACGTGACATACAATGAAGCATTTCATTGGTTCTGAGAAACGTCAAAAAATAATCACTAGAATTAAAACTATCAAATATGAACTTAACCTAGGTTATGTTACAGTTATTCTGGATTTAAAAATATATTTATATTATTCAAATTCTAATAATTATTAGTAATTGTATTGAAAACTTGAACTATAGTGATTTTTGTTTAATCAATATCGCAAAACTACAAATAAAATAAAAAAGTAAATAAAAATGTTTGACAGAATAATAAACGTTTCTATTTCTACCCATTACTGGGTGTGGTACTATGCCGTAGCAAATCTCGGTAAGTGATATATTTATGCACATGAAGTGCAGTTACTAGAAGTCAAATCACGGCCCCCAAAGATATTAAAGGAGGGAGAGTCACAGGGATAATTTTAATGTTGTAAAAATTGTTCGTTGGTTGTGGGAATCGAACACAGGTTCTCAAATTCACAGTCCGACTCGTTACTACTGAGCCACTACCTAATACGAATAAAATGATAATAGTAATTTTGCAGGGCTTGCGTCGTTCGCCTTACATTTTTAACATTCAACTCTCAAATCGAGCAAAACAAATAAACTTGCTTACAAATCGTAAACAAATTTATTTCCTGATTTTTATTAATGTTATATCTATTATAGTAAATATAAACTATAGTTCAGTATTAAGTTCTGATATTTAAAGTTTAGTAATATCCATTTAATAATTATCAATTTTGAAATATCTCCACGGGATATCAAAAAATCGGAATATCAAATCATTTAAACATAAAAAAACTTACGAAACAAATATTTATTTTAGTAAGTTACGTTTGAAATTGCCAAATTAATAGCCACTAGAAAGTTTGATTAAAATATCTGTCTTCCTGTAGTATACGAAACAGCTGTTATACATGGATCATTAATTTCTCATAAATCAAAAGGTTATTTTTTATTCGCACGCACGATCTAGATCCACAATAACTAGCATCAGGCCCGGCTCAACGTGAAAATAAGCCAAATGGGCCTTTCAAGACTTTTTTGAATTTTTTATATATTAATCTACGTAATAAAATAATTATACCCAAATTTTTTATTTTAAAAAAAAACTTGTATTAAGCATGATAAAAATATTTAAACTTTCGAAACAAATGAATATGACGTAGTTGCATCTTAGCTTAAAGAGAGACAGATAAGACAGAGATAAATAACACGTAACTTGTCGTTGTCAGTAGAATCCTCAGACAAAACATAACTAGACGGATAACATCGGCGTTTGTTGTGAGTCAGAAAGAGATAGAATAATTGGTGGGTGAGGCGGGTGCGCGGCAAGGAGCAACTTGCATAACATCAAAGTGTACTCGCTCCTTGCCGCGCACCCGGCGGACCCGCAAGTTATTCCATTCCGCTCTGCTTCACAACACTGCATTGACTTGAATACGGCATAATTCGTCTAGTATTATACGTCATTGGTAGAATCGTAGAATGCTGAATGCTTATTTCTTCTTCGTCTTCTTGAGCACCGACAAACGTTTCAGACAAAGCTCTGTGATTGGCTTAATGCAATTAAGTCATCGCAATATGGCAGTGCGAACGTTTTAAATTATTCAACTTTAACTTTCATATTTCAGCAATAAAGATATCATTTATGGTATGATTTTATATTGTATTAAATATGATGTACGGTCAAGAATTTATTTTAATAAATATATATTAAAAAGCTCTACCACTTGAACCCCCATTCAACACTCGTCAGATTGTGGACCTTTCTAGTTAATCACATAAACATCTTGCATCTTTCAATACAAGGTACATTATTTAGTTCATAATGCCCTAGAACATTTTATGATTCTAATAGGTCCTAGGGAATTAAGAGTGACGTTACTATGATAATACTGTTAAAAACTGACATTTCTTCTATTCAGTGTTGCCAGATAATACATTATTTATTATTTAGTTTATTAAGAAATACTATTAAGACATAAAATATTGCATGCAGCACAGGCATTACTTAATATTTAAACCTCTCGGGCGACTTACCAACCCTCAAGACAGAGGTCTTCGGCCTTGTAGATATCAGCTTCGTAGGGCATAAATATATTCATAATTCTGTCATTACTGGGTGCAGTGTTGAATTCAGGGTAGTGTCTCCATAATTTTGAAAGAATAGTGGGCTTGTTTTAGATGCACTGGCACTGAGAAATATCTCACGGTTCACAGTTCACGATGCGTTTATCAAGTTATCACCAACAACTCATTCAACCAGGGTTCGAATCTTAAACTGGTCACGAATTCAACTTTCGAGAATTCGTCTGAAAATCGTAAACACGAAATCTCATATCGACACCCACGCGATGACAGAATTTATGTTCTCCGAACGCAAGAGTTGGTAACATGCAGACTGTAAATTCACGATGTAGAGATTAGTTTGGCGTAATTCATTCATTAAATCTAGGACGACTTTGCCTAGAAAAGATCACCTTGAAAATTTTCTATCTAATTTGGCAACGGATGAAGTGTCGACAAATATGCAGACGCATTGCGACATACACGTGCAAGAAAAAGAATTTTGTTCTACTGAAGATGTAAATAGCAAATAATTTCAATTTTTTTTAATATGGTTCTATATAATTCAGACTACGAGAAATTGAATCCTGTTGAGCGCATCTTCATATCTTTTTTAGTTTTTAAGTTACAGCGATTTTTGACTTTTTGAAAAGCTCAACTTTGAAGGCACATATCTCGAAAACTATAAGAGATATTGAAATGCGGTTTGAACGAGTGTATTTCTCGTGCTCCAATTAACTTATACCGATATTTTGAAAATTTTGAAAATTTTACAAGTTTTTTCAAAATATTCATTTCTCCATATTTCAATTTTTTTTAAAGATAGTGAAAATCTGTGAACTCCAATGAATTCCTCTCGTAAAAGTACATAGGTATGCAAATTTTCAGCCAAAAATTCGCACAGATAAAGTTTTTATTACAAAAAAACGAAAAACCACTGTTTTTTAATCATTTTTGAAGGGGTACCCCTTAAGAATTTTACGAATTTTGGCCATTTTTAGTTTTTTTGCTCTAAACATTGTATCCGTCGAGCAAAAATTCTCAAATTTTACATACGTATGTACTTTTTTACCAGGAATCCACTGGTTTTTACAGATTTTCATTATCTCGTCAATGTTTTTAAATATGGGCAAAAAAAAATTATGAAAAAATAGTAAAATTTTCAAAATTTTAAAAATTTTAGTATAAGTTAATTAGAGCACGAGAAATACACTCGTTCAAACCGCATTTCAATATCACTTTCAGTTTTCGAGATATGAGCCTTCAAAATTAAAGTTAAAAAAATGTCAAAAATCGCTCAAAAATTAAAAAAGATATGAAGATGCGCTCAACGGCATTCGATTTCTCGTAGTCTGAATTACATAGAACCACATTTTAAAATATTTCGATTTTCAACTGCTTCAACAAAAAAAATCGCATTTTCATAAAATGATTTTTTTGCGATCATGACTCCGGCAATTAAAAGAAATTTTTTTGAGGATAAAAATATGTATATCTACGCAGAAATATATGTGGAATCGAATGGTAATATCCTAAATTTCATAACTAGTGTTATATTATTTTAAATTCATCCTTAAGGTGGTAGTATCATTTACGATAGATTTTAATGAAATTTAAATATGTTATTTTTCATGAGTTTCTACATTAGCATGAAAATTTGTTTAATTAAATACTTTATAAACTTTTTCGGTTACTTATACTTTTATGAGACAGTCATGAAAGAACCACTTGAATATTTTGTATAGCAACATCACAAACATGCGACTATCACCGTGATAAGTGATTTCCGCCCGATGTACTTACACACAGACTAGAGCAGTGCCCTTATGACGTCACATATCTGCCCCCCACACATACGTCTTATTCATTCGCTCTATTTGGTTTATTTTCGCACGCAAGGATGAGATTTGCGCGGCAGGCTGTTCAAGTGGTGTTTGGCACGCGAATGTAGCGAACGAGTTAGTTATTTGGCTTTGCTTCGATAAATAATCAGTTTATTTTGTTTTTTCTCGAGAATGTCGGTCATTCTACTAGTGTGGTAGGTAATTATAGAAATACCAGGAGAAGGTTTCATATGAACTAGATTTTTATCGCAAAATTATTATTTTCACGATATTGACCTTCATAAAATATTTATTTATAGTACTTTGTACAACAGGAACTTAAATAAAAATTACTGTACAGGGTTCGAACTCACCGAGCCGCAGTGTGGTACTTCATATATTTTATCTGTATATCAAGGGCAGACACTTTCTTCATGAGGTATACATATTATTTTTTTACAATACTTATACTGTAAGTTACCTATTAATGCAGTGGCGTAACTAGAGGGGGCGGCGGGTGCGGTCCGCACCGGGCGGCACATATTTTGGGGCGACATTTTTTGTATTTAGTTTTAGTTGTAAAAAACAACTTGTTCACTTCATAAGTTTACTATTAGATTTCTACGAATTATGAATTACTATATGATTTTGAATATTTTTCTTCATCGTCAAGTCAATGTAGGGTTGAAAATATTATCTCAAAAAATTCCTTTATTACTGCCTAATTTAAGTATGCCATCCAAGTTCCCCACCTATAGTTTGTCTCAATTACAATTTTTTATTTGTATTTATTAATTTAATGAGGTAATGGCTCAGACCTTCTACTCTGTGACCACGTGCTCTAAAACACAACATAATCCAAAAACTTGTAAACAACATTGCGTGAAAAAAATTCTATTAAAAATGTAAATTAATGAATTGCTAATTAACTAAAGAAATAACTAGGAGTAAAATGAAAGAATTTAGACCAACTACGTGCAAAGAATGACTGGCAGAAGAACTGAAAATAAAAATTCAAAGAATCCAATCACCTTAATTAAAAATCACAAGTGCAACTCAACTTTCTACGTCCTTAATTAATTGCAAAACCTGACCAGCACGTTATGTTATGCTAATGTATGCGTTATGTGTTCAAATGTCAACAATAGTTAGAAATCAATAGCAATAGCAACAACACCTAGCCTCGGTGTCTATTTGACTGCAACAATATTACTAATGATGTTGTCTAGTAGATCAAAATAAATAATTCATTGGATTTATTACAAGTAAACGTTAGCGGTAAGTTTAAGTTACACTATGTTATGTTACGCAATGCGTTACGTGGAAGTGATAAATCGTGGAGGTACGGAGGTCAACAGTGGGTATTTGCAGAATAACGGTAGCTAATGCAATTATTATTTTTCTTGTTGCAAGCAATTCTTGTTTGTCATTATTTATGTTCCTTTCAAAACTCACTGATTTTAACAACAGAAAACTTATATGCAGGAATTTAAGTATGTGACTACAGTCCATCGCTTCAAAGCACTGGATTACCTCTGATTCTTATCGGGAAATAGTGTCTTTAAACGTTAGTTTAGTAGTTACTTACGAGCATTGTAAAATTGATTGATAGCCTGATACTATTGTATTCGAAATTAAAAAATACCGTCTACCATTTTAGGAGCTCATAACTTAGTTGCATCTTTAAATAGCCACCATTCACTTGTTATTTCTCATTGAACTTCTGACATACTTTTTTCACTTGTTTGATAGGTTCATCATATACTTTCACTTGTTTCCCATTCATCTGTTTATATGCACAAATCACTCATGAAAGACAGTAAAACTAAATAGTCATGCACAGTTAATAATTTCAATGATTCTGAGCAAAGAATCCAGAGGGAAGCGTTAAGGGGAGGGGGATATGTGTTCACTTGTTTCCCATTCATGTGTTTATATACACAAATCACTCATGAAAGACAGTAAAACTAAATAGTCATGTACAGTCAATGATTTCAATGATTCTGACCAAAGAATCCAGAGAGAAAAGTTAAGGGGAAGGGGATATGTGTTCACTTGTTTCCCATTCGTCTGTTTATATGCACAAATCACTCATGAAAGACAGTAAAACTAAATAGTCATGTACAGACAATGATTTCAATGATTTTGAGCAAGGAATCCAGAGAGAAACATTAAGGGGAGGGGGATATGTGTTCACTTGTTTCCCATTCATCTGTTTATATGCAAAAATCACTCATGAAAGACAGTATAAGTAAATAGTCATGTACAGACAATAATTTCAATGATTCTGAGCAAAGAATCCAGAGGGAAACGTTAAGGGGAGGGGGATATGTGTTTACTAGTTTCCCATTCATTTGTTTATATGCAAAAATCACTCATGAACGACAGTAAAAACAAAATAACCATGTACAGTCAATGATTTCTATGATTCTGCGTAAAGAATCCGGAGAGAAAAGATAAGGGGAGGGGGATATGTGCTCACTTGTTTCCCATTCATTTGTTTATATGCACAAATCACTCATGAAAGACAGCAAATACAAAATATCCATGTATAATCAACAATCTCAATGATTCTGCGTAAAGAATGCAGAGGGAAGCATTAAGGAGAGGGGGATATGTGTTCATTTGTTTCCCATTCATTTGTTTACATGCACAAATCACTCATGAAAGACAGTAAAAACAAAATAACCATCTACAGTCAATGATTCAATGATTCTGCGCAAAGAATGCCGAGAGAAGCGTTAAGGGGAGGGGAGTATGCGTGCACATTGTACACATTCATGATTCACACACACATGTTGAAGAACAAGAACAAGTATGCAGAAGGTAAATGCATGTTTGTGTGTTTGTATGAGTGGCTAGGAGCGTCATGCTGTCTGGCAGCGCCAAGAGCTGTGCACCAGGTCGCTGACCCCTGCACTACGTCATCAGGTACAAACAACGCCTTCTGAACACGACTTCCATGAGATGGTATTTGTACAGATCTTTATATGCTACTGAGTAGGAGAATAATACGTACATAACATTACTATATTCTATCAAATAGCATAGGATTCGTTGAAACAATCGAGAAACGTTCAATCATTACATTTATTCTGCAATTAATCTCTACAACATATTTATATCCTGGCACACCCAAAAGACTGGATTGCTAATTTACGCGTACAAGTGAAGCAAGTGGTGGGGGAATGCCACCATTTGCAGGAAAGGCAAAGTACGAGGGCAGGGTGAAAAGTCCCTGAAAAATGAAACAAGAAATGATTTATTTGGTCAAAACATATTTTATTTCTCAACATAATCTCCTTGTAGCTCGATACACTTCGTCCAATGTTTTTCTAATTTTTCGATCCCTTCCAAATAATACGATTTTGGCAATCCTTCAAAATAGGCGTTTGTCTCAGCGATGACCTCATCATTGGAGCCAAATCTCTTTCCGCCGAGCCATTTCTTCAAGTTTGGAATTAGATAAAAATCGCACGGGGGCCAAATCTGGAGAAAAAAGGTCCTTCTTATTGCGTTTGAACATCGCCAAACACTCCTTTGAACTTGTCACACGGTCGCGCTTGTTGTCAACAAAGAGCAAATGCGGCACCCATCTAACAGATAGCTTTCTCTCAGGGACTTTTCACCCTGCCCTCGTATGCATTGTTAGATTATACAAATAAACTAATTAAAGAGAGACCACATATTTTGTTTTTAATCTTTGCTATCACTGAGCCATATTTTAAAATTAGATTAATATTTTCTAAAGTTTTTAATTCCGAATATTTTTCTTACTTATAAATTAAAACGTATAAATTTAATAATAATATCTGTTATATACTTTTTTGTCTATTTGTTTATATTATTATGCTTTTATGGGGTAGGTGGATTTGAGAACTCGGATTCGATTCCCACAGCCGAAAAATAATTTTCACCCTTGTAGCGCTTCTTCCGCTAACATCTTTGGGGGTTGTGATTTGACAACTAGTAACTGCATTTCACGTGCATAAATATGTCATTTATCACATCCAAGAATGAGTAAAAGGTGTGATGATATATTTATTTCATCAAAAAAAGTACAATTTAAATTTTTCAATTATTTTAAAATATAGTAAAAGATTTTGAGAAAATGACTTTCAAATGATTGTTTCAAAAAATAGTATAATGAACTGACCTACTAGCTATTAAAAATAAATGTCCCACGTAAATCAAGTAAAATAATAAATTAATAATTCATTCAATTGTTAAGATAACCGTTTAAAAATATAATAATTCTTTTAATTGGCGTAGGAGTGAAACAAAATAGTATTGTACTCAACAGAACATGAAATAAATTCTACTTTCTGGCTTTCTCTTTACAAATTATCATAAACTGTATTCATCTAATTAATATGAATAAATTTCTATATAATTGTTCTTAAATCAGCAGCTCAAAACAATATAAAAAGTTTATGAACACACACAATACAAACAATTCAAAACAGTCTAGAAACGATGAAATACTTTTGCGTTTTGGTAACAGTAAACCTTTCTAAAATATAAAATTAATGATTTCACCAGAGTTATTAATTATATGAAATAAAAATAATGTAAGAATAGATATTCTTATCTATTTGCGTCATACTGTATTTCCTATCACTTTTATTATCTTTCCAAACACACACTTGTACAGGATGTTTCAATACTGCAGGAAAAAACAAATACTACATGAAATACAGGTCTCGGATCAAATAGTTATTTGTTTCATTAGGACTAAAAATACAGGTCGAGTAATAAAGTTTGGCGGACGACGCGTAGCGGAGTCTGGCAATATTACGAGACTCAAAATAGTATTTTTCGTCCGACTGAAACATATTATTTTTATTTATCAACTTATTTAGAAAATTTCGCAACTTTATTCAAATTAAAATAAAACAATTTACAAAATTATATTTATCATTATGACTACTCTAGTCAAAATGCTATTTTTCTACAACTGTCAAAAAACATGACATTTTTACATCACTATGGATACGCGAAATTTGTATTTTTTTCATCGATATGTCAATTTTCAATATCGTTGACACTTTTTTAAAATTTTTTCAAACATTTTCATGTTTACTTGGTTTCAACACGTCAAATTCATATTATTTTTTAAAAAATTCCTTCAATTTACTATGGGGTGGCTAGCTTAGTGGTATGAAGTCGGCCTGTGGATCCTGAAAACCCTGGTTTGATTCCAACAGGCGACAAACAATTTTCATAATTTCAAAAACTACCCCTGTGGTTCCTCCACCACTAACATCTTTGGAGGCCGTGATTTGACGACTGGTCAACCGCACTTCACGCGCAAAATAAATCACTTACCGAGATATGCTTCGGCAGAATGCCCACACACAGTAATGGATAGAAGGCGTGATTTGATAATTCGCTTTACATTTTTTTCTCTCTTCACTTATTTTGAAATTTTCGATATCCATTTTTAAGTACCTACTGCGCTAATAATTAATCGAGTCATTATAAATTTAAAGAAAAAAAAAAGCGAAATAAGCAGGTATGAAAGAACATTAAAATTATTCGTCTTTATCAATTTTCATCCTACCCGCATATTCAGTGAATTTTTGCACAATAAATTATCGTATACATCTGCAGGTGACCATAACGATATTAAAAATATAAAACCAACAAATAAATTTATTATCGCAGCATACGCCGTAAGTAATTACGTTAAGTTACGCGTGCTTGCACCTGGCTAGCCGCAGCATAAGACATAACGTAACATACGATCTCGTTAAAATTAAATTACATCGAATGCTTTTGTTCCTTGCACGTTGCACTTGTTTCATACTGTGCAGACAGTTGGCTATGCCGTCTGTCGATTGTCACGCTTCGACGATCGGCGACTGTTTTGCAAAAAATTGAACGTCGTTTAGCGAGGTTTTTGTTTTTTAATGATGTGCAAGCCGATAAACACGGTATCAATGAATGCAGTTTTTTAGTTTTTAGAGCGTATAACAATTTATGACCGGTGTTTGTTGGACATTATTTAATTCACAAATAATAATAGAGGTATTAATCATAGGTGTAATATCGCAAAATCCCATCTGTTAATAAATTATAACACGATATACTATGATATCTAATTCATTTTAACTTTTTTATCGGATTCGAATATTCTGAAAATCTAAACTTAAACGTTAGTAAATTTCAAATTTTGACATATGACATTACTTTAAAGTACAGTGACGATGATATTTTAACAAAATAATTTATGACTGAAAAATAAGGCCCGAATACCATATGCAGATAAGCAGAATGTAGCACGTCTGCCCGGCAAGCAGAAGGTCCCTAGTTCGAATTCGGGCATCACCTGAATTTTTCTGTCATTAAAGTCAAACATTAGTATCACATTAACAGTTCGATTCTCAAAAATGGTTTAACTAGTCCTGGATTTTGGATTAACTAATCTTATTTTCGTCCGATTAAAAAAAGTCCTGAATTTTGGATTAGTCAAATTAAGCTAAACCATATTCTGAAAAAGGTTTGAAGAAAGTTTAATATAACCTTTTTACCATTTGGTTAATGGAAAATGATTTGGATTAACTTTTGAAAATCGTATTAGAATAAGATTAGTTAATTAAAAAGTCAGGAGTAGCTAAAACTTTTTTGAGAATCTGACTGAACACGATTATATTCGAGTTTATTTAAGCTCTTTTTAGAATATGGTTTAGCATTATTTGACTAATTAAAAATTTAAGATTAGCTAAAAAAATCTATAATATTTTTTTTTATTTTGTCTAGTTTATGTTTTTTTCAATTGTTATGTTTGCTCAATTTTTATACTTTTGACTGTCGATGTTTTCATTGATTTTTTATTTTATAATTTGTGCTGATGATAAAGCCATGTCCTTCGAAACGTCCTGATAATAAAACAAAATTATCTACATGCAATCTTGCATTTTATTAGGTCCTTATGCCGACTTTATATTCAAATATTATTACTGGATCGACATTTTACTAATAAATGGTATTCATTATTTTAAAATGGGGTAGCTAGCTCAGTGGTATGAAGTCGGCCTGTGGATCCTGAGAACGCTGGTTCAATTCCCACAGGCGACAAACAATTTTCATAATTTCAAAACTAATCCTCCACCACTAACTACTTTGGGGGCCGTGATTTGACGACTGGTAACCGCACTTCACGCGCAAAATATATCACTTACCGAGATCTGATTCGGCAGAGTGCTGCACCCAGTACTGGGTAGAAGGCGTGATGATGATATATTATTTTAAATCTGTTTATATTTGAGCCCCCTTACCCCATAAAAAATCCTAGATTCGTCCTTGTACCTAGACAAATATAATAAAGAGAAAAAGGTGAGACAAACAACTTTTAGGCTCCATTAAAGTTAAAAATGGAATAGTCTGAATTTATTTAGCAAGTTCAGCAATCTTTTACAAACACGTATGCAGAACACTCTTAACCTTTGCAAATAATTATTACCCTTATTTTTTATTCTTTTAACAGCATTCAACAATTTTACATTACCTTTTTATTTTCCAAAAAAATTATTGACAATTTCTTATACATATTTACAATTATAAATAATTTATCAGTAAATTTAATACCTCTTAAAATGTATGAACACTAATATCACGGCAATTACTTTGCAATAACGAACAGAAATAAATAAATAAATTTCATGTTTTTTAATTGCTTAATTCAAACTGTAAAAAATAAGAAAAGTATGTCCTACTTTAAAAGAAATTAAGAAAGTTGCATAAGCATTAGAAAATTCCATATGCAAAACATCAAACATATAATTAAGTCATAAAAAACAAACAAACGACGAATTTATCAGATTTAAACAGCAGAAAAACGAGTAAAACCGCAGAGAAAATCAAGTTGGCCGCTGTGTATCTACACAACTTGTTACTGCAATCTAAACATCTGAATATGTTATCGCGAATATCGCTATGCTGCAATAAACATCGTGTGTATTCATTTCAACGCTCTACCCACCACAAGATAGTACAGTATGCAAATAAATAAATATATCATCACGCCTTATACCCATTACTGGGTGTGGCATTCTGCCGTAGCAGATCTCGGTAAGTGATATATTTTGCGCGTGAAGTGCGGTTACCAGCCATCAAATCACGCCCCCAAAAATGTTAGTGGTGGGAGGGTCACAGGGGTAGTTTTAATGTGGTGAAACTGTTTGTCGACTATGGGTATCGAACCAGTGTTCTCAGGATCCACAAGCCGACTCGATACCAATGAGCCACCTACCCCATATAAATAAAATAAATAAATATATCATCAATCACGCTTTCTACCCATTGCGAAATGATATATTTTGCGCGTAGAATGCGGTTTCCGGCCGTCAAATCACGGCTCCTAAAGATGTTAGTGGTGGGGGAGCCACATGAGTAGTATTAATGTGGTGAGAATGTTTGTCGGTAGTGGGAATCGAACCAGGGTTCTCAGGATCCACAGGCCGACTCGATACCACTGTGCCACCTACTCCATAAAAACATACAGTATGTGCCGTAATTTAATTTCTACAGATGCATATATTGCCCGCAAAAATGTGATCGAAAGGGAGAAGCATTATTTTTACTTCTTGCAAATTTCTTTTGCACAATTTCCTTGAATAGTTTGACATTGACATGAATCTATCTACCGTGACCCCCATAAGTAGACATACAGGGCGTCTAATATGGCAAAGTAATTTTTTGCAAATAAAAACTTTCCAACAGTTAAATATCTGATGTCATACTACACCCACACTTGTGCATAAGGTGACTGCGGTCTTGACGCAATAATCCCGATTTATTATTGTTTGTTGCACTTTTTACAAAAACATCGCAATTACTACAAAACTTAATCAAAAAAAAAAAAAAAAAAATGGGAATGGGAATGGGGTAGGTGGTTCAGTGGTATCGAGTCGGCCTGTGGATCCTGGGAACCCTGGATCGATTCCCACAGCCGACATTTTCACCACATTAAAATTATCCCTGTGGCTCCTCCACCACTAACATCTTTGGGGACCGTGATTTAACGGCTGATAACCGCACTTCACGTACATAAATATATCACTTACCGAGATCTGCTTCAGTTAAGAGTGCCACACTCAATAATGGGTAAAAGACGTGATGATATATTTATTTTATTTATATTTCGTATTTAGGGCGATGAATTTAGTGAATGAATATTCTACAGATAAACAAGATTAAGAAATTTGATACTTTTACGTCCATTATTTTTTGTTAAAACTAAGCTAAAAAGAAAATGTATCATTCTGGAAATTCGATATTTTCTTGAACAATTTAGATAAGAATCCTGACCTTGACTATAATTTACTCCAACAAAGATTTTGTGGCAGATAACACTAAATTATTATATCGTTTATATGTAAATGTGATAAAAAATATATCAATAGAAATAATCTAAAAATTAAAATGAACATTTGCAAGTTAGCTGTGACGTAAATCATTTGTTCTACAGCTGTTTGTTACAACTAAACGAGTTTCATTTTTATAACAAAATGACAAACAAAAGTGGTAAGAAACATATGAGTGTGTCATGTCCAAGTGCTGTATGCATCATCCAAGGAGATCGGTTGTAAATCTCAAGTTTGCGTTTGATAAAATCTTATCTTATTTTGGGCTCAACTGTCCACCACATAGGCGGAGAGAAATTAATTTTGAAGGGGCAAAAACAGTATTATATATTTTACAAAAAAACAATTGTTTAATTGTATTTTATTGGATGCTATGATTCACACATACAATACAATTTAGTACAAAAATAATTAACAAAAGAATAAAATAACAATGAAAATAAATAACGCTGGCAGGGACATTGGGGGGATTCCGAAGTTTTTACAATCTCAATTCCAATTTTAGCTACTCTTTACAACAGGAATAGAGATGGGAATTCTAGTTCATTTGAGTGAACTAGTTCATTCGTTCTCGTTCACCAAAAAGATTAGTTCACTGAACTAGTTCATTAGTTCACTTTCGTTCACGAAATTTTTAAGACTATAATGAATGGAAATCGTATTGTATTGTGATCCACGAGCGAGAACAAGTGAACTTTTAGGATCTGGTTCTAGTATAATTTGACAGCAGACAGCAGAAGCAGAGCAACGACCACGAACGAACGAAGTATGAAGTAAGCTTAGTAAGCTCCTCTAGTAATTAGTCTCGTTCACTTGTTCTCCGGTCTCCGCTTTCGATTCGACCTCATCAGCCCTGCCGCCGTGGTGGTGAATCATATCCGAATAGTTCACAGTGAACTAGTCTTTAATAAATTCACGAACTAGTTCATGTCGTTCACTATGAGGAATAGTTCATATGAACTAGTTCGTTCACGAACTACACACCTCTAAATAGAAATTTAATCCCAATTACAGTAAAGAGGCCCTATAGCTTATACGTTTTACCCATTACTGGATGTGATACTCTATCATAGCAAAGAAGTTAGTAGATGTAATATTAATGTGATGTCAGCTGTGGGAATCAAATCCGGGTTCTCAGATCCAAAGGCCGACGCGTTTCCACTTACAGCTTTTAATACAGAAGCATTCAGCCACAATCGTATTTTTAAAAATTAAGTAATATATGAACGCATTAATTTTGGAGAGGAAGCCACAGGGATAATTTTTAGCAGATGCAAATTGTATCCACTAGATTACGAGTATCAGACACAATATGACACTAATTTTAATTACAATACAGAGGACCTACAATTTCTAGTAAATTTATCTCTAGCAAACTCTCGCTTGTGAAGAGACAGCGCTACCTAGTGCTAGAAGAGTTTAAGAATCGTCATCGCAAATCAGTTTTAGTACCTATAGACATACATCAATTTTAAAATTCATTAAAACCTTTAATAGGATATGTATTTAAGTTGAGTTTTGATTGCGACAATCACACTGCTAACAGAGTGACTGCTGACTGGTCGAACCAGTCTGAGGAAATGCAACAGCGTCCGTAAACCGTATGTATGTGATTATGCGAAATGCACCGGATGTCGTTACTTCACTGCCATTGTTTGCATCGTTGTTCATTTTTTATTTTAGGTTTTTGAATTGAACAAAAACTAGAACAAAAGATAACTGTATCATTTGTTTTATGTTTTCATTGTATTCTGTCATTCATGTTAAGGGTCGTTGTTTTCCAAAATAAACAGATTTATTCTTTTATTTGTTTCAACTTTTAATTTATCCGGCGGTCCGGAGAAAGCATGGTAAATTTGTTATATTTATTTGCAAATTTGTGTCAATATGAGCCAAATTTTTATCACTAAATAAATATAAGTTCTGATTAAATGTATTTTACATCTGAGAATTATGTTTACCTCAATTTTAAATTTATTTAAAAGTAAATAAATAGATTAAATAATAAGGTGCAGCTAATTTCACATTTTCATATCTAGTGACCTAAAAACAAATTTACTGCATCATTTCTTTTTAATTTTTATTGCTGACAAACTTGTAAAAATGTTTCAAACAAACTTAGTTCTCTTTTATTTTTATTTAAAGTATTTTATATACAAATAAAAATAAAATAAATATATCATCACGCCTTGTACCCATTACTGGATGTGGCACTCTGCCGATGCAGATCTCGGTAAGTGATATATTTTGCGCGTGAAGTGCAGGTTACCAGTCGTCAAATCACGGCCCCCAGAGATGTTAGTGTAGAGGAGCCACAGGGGTAGTTTTTTTAAATTATGAAAATTGTTTTTGTCGCCTGTGGGAATCGAACCAGAGTTCTCAGGATCCACAGGCCGACTTCATACCACTGAACTAGCCACCCCATTTTATATACAACCGGTAAATAATATTAACTTTATTTTTATAAAATCATTTCTCAATGTGCTTCATTATTTACTGAGAGAAATAAAAATGACAAGTACTCCCTAGGGAAATAAAGTGATTTCAGACCAGACAGATTTTATTTTCTTAGTATTCAATAGACCTTCATTTCAGAGAAAGACCTCCGATATTCTCTGTGAAATTATTTACATGAAAATATTTATAATATTTGCTAAAATCATTATGGGGTAATGGCTCAATGGTATCAAGTCGGCCTGTGGATCCTAAGAACCCTGGTTCGATCCCCACAGCCGACAAAACATTTTCACCAATTTAAAAATTACCTCTGTGGCTTCCCCTTCACTAACATCATTTGGGGCAGTGATTTGACGGCTGGTAACCGCACTTCACGCGCATAAATATATCACTTACCGAGATTTGCTTTGGCAGAGTGCCACACCCAGTAATGGATAAAAGACGTGATGATATATTTATTTAAAATCATTAAATCATTTATTGGGTGGCTAGCTCAGTGGTATGAAGTCGACCTGTGGATCCTGAGAACCCTGGTTCGATTCCCACAGGCGACAAACAATTTTCATAATTTCGAAAGCTGCCCCTGTGGCTCCTCCACCATTAACATCTTTGGGGGCCGTGATTTGACGACTGGTAACCGCACTTCACGCGCAAAATATATCACTTACCGAGATCTGCTTCGGCAGAGTGCCACACCCAGTAATGGGTAGAAGGCGTGATGATATATTTATTTATTTATTAAAAAATTAAATAAGCGTTCTGATACATTGCTGTCTAATTCGTAACTATGAATATGGTAAATTCCGCAAACTAATGGTACAGAAACTTCAAAAATGGGCCCGCAGTTTACTATTTCCCTAGTGCCCAAAAGGGTATTAAGACGGCCCTGGACTAGGCATTATTTTAATGTGCAGCAACGAGAAGACAAAAAACAATTTAAATATAATAATGACCTCACAACATCTTTCATAAATTATAATAAATAATTTTATCTTCTCCGGTCCTACGTTCTATATACAAGTAAATCATGGTAGTTCGAGATAGAACACATTTGATAACCAAGCGCATTTTATCACAAACACAGACCTTGGTATGATATCGTCTGCCCACCCAACGCTATTTTTATTCCCAGTGACAAGAATTAGAGACAACCCGTTGCCTAGCATCAGAAAGTGCCTTCAATTGTTATACCGATCGTCGATTGTCGCCCACACTTCGACGTCCTAACCTCAATAGATCCATCATAACAATTGAAAGTCTGCTCGTAACTACCGGTGACAGGAATAATAAAAAATTCAATGGGGGCAGACATACAAAACCTTATTTCATTTTTCATTCATGAATAGGAGATTTATCAATATATTTTTCATCGTTAAAAGTTGACAGAAATATATTCTTTGTGTTTACCTTCATTTTACTAGAATTTACAGTCCAATTCTCAAAAAAGTGAGTTATTATCACTTGGAATAAGATTAGCTAATCCAAAATTCAGGATTAGCTTTTTTTGAAGAATCGGGCTGATAATGTTTATAGAATTCACATGCGAATTTAAATTTTAATGATCAGATTATCCTTGTTCGTTAAATTATAATTTTATTCAAAGCTACGATCGTCATAAAGCCGGGATAAGCCTGCATGTTCCGTTTATAAACAGCAACAAGCGAATATCGAAGCCCGTGATGAAAAAACAGGCAAGAATCGAGGGAAACAGCTGCTGCTGGAGACCCGATGCGAGAGCATCTGCGTTGGCCGAGGACAGCAAGCACCCGGCTTGTATCCGACCCGTGCTGGATCAATAAGCGCAGTGGAACGGGACAACACTTTGACGTACCGACTTTCAAATGTAACACCTTCGTTTCCCATTAATCAACGACAAAAATGCACTCGGTACAGCGGAAACTTTAATTTCATAATTTGTGCTGCGTTTGCCCTTTGGCAGTTTCAGATAATAAATCATAACACCGCTGCCATTTATAACAAAACTAACCCTTGAAGAGTTAATCAGTTTCGCGACGGATATTAATGAGTTATTTTAATTATAAATGTGAATTGGCGTAAATGTAACGTAAATTAACCTACCTTTTGGGCTTCCAACGTCGTTTTAATACTCCCAACATGTGGAAATGGAATTCGAACGCCCCCCAAATATGGGGCGATTTTTTCTTTGACCCGTGGTTGAAGTAACTAGGGCAGTATGTCCACACACTAAGTTTTTACACTATTGTCATTAACACTCAATAAAACGATTGTCACTTTACTAAAAATGCATTTTTATAAACACTGACAATCTAAAGTTTACAGTCTAATATAACCACTAATATAAAGTTTTCATCAATAGATTAAAACTTACACAAACACACATTTAAAACTCTTAGAAGTAAACATGATCACGATGACAGTACATATAAACATCGTTTAACAATTACACCGCAAAAAATGCAAAAATTCATTCAGCAAAACGCACGTACTACCGACAGCAACCAACGCATAAACACAAATGACAGGATTGCGGCCGCTTTATGTATACCCACGTGATCTGGGATTCGTGACCCTATTGGTTAGAGCGCCAGTACCACAGCTGAGCGACAATCCAAAAAGACTACTGCTCTAAATTCCCTAGATCTAAAATAATACTAACGAAAATTTTAGATCACGTTAATTTGTACGTACTTTATTGAGCCGTGATTTGACGACTGGTAACCGCACTTCACGCGCAAAATATATCACTTACCGAGATCTGCTTCAGCAGAGTGCCACACCCAGTAATGGGTAGAAGGCGTGATGATATATTTATTTATTTTATTTATTTTATTGAGAAATGTATGTAATATGTTGTAGAATACTTTTTATCTTATTTAATAGTAATAAAGTAAAAAAAAAATTAAATTCCTATTTTGATGTACCCCCGTAAGTTATGTATCAAATAAGCTTACATGATAAACGAGTTGCTTGACTGTAAATGACTTTATTATAAAAAAATATTTATTTACTTATTGTCACCAATTAAAGAATGACATACATTTCATAATGAATGTCGACCTTTTTGGGAAGAATTATAATTTATTTTGTTTCAGTTATTAAGGAAGTAATTAAAAATTTAAACTTGCGCAAACCGAAAGTGCTATCCAATGAACTAAAACTACTGCTAAATTTGAAATTATTGCATTTACCCATTTCTAATATAGTATTAATTATTATATTAATGAAGTATTTAATTAATTTGTTTTATTAATCAAATATAAGAAATAATGTGATAACGACACAATTAAAGTAATATAAATTTATTTTGTTTTTAATTCAATTACATGATTTATTTATTTATTTAACACATTTGGGAAACTGAAATCAGTGCAACAGGTCTTTCATAATTTGCAAAAGGATAAACAGTATAATAGAATGCATTAATAATGTAGTTTGTATTTTTTAATCAACTAAATAAATCAATTATTAATTTAATTAATATAACAAAAATAAAAATAGAGAGCAACATTCAAAAGAGGTCGGAATGAAAATCTGAGGCTATAGTCTTTTTGGTCGACCGTCAGTCTGTGTTGGGTAGTATAGTCCAGGTGGAAAGTAAGCTTTGCTGGAATCAAAGAGTCCATGATTCAAATCCAGACATCGGCCGAATTTTTCTCTCTAAATTAATTATTAGCTTTAATAATATATATTTTGTTGAAGGATGTTTTAAAATCTTTTATACTTCCTAATTTGTCTTGCAAAATGGCACGAAAATACAATTCCAAGAATCTGAAACAAAAATAAAATATTTAACTAATATACATGAAGCATTTTTTGTCACTCTAAAATATTAATATTATAAAATTTGTTATACCTGAACTAAAGCAATGCCAAATGCAATGCCACCTGCAGCAGCAGCGTATGATGAAATAAAGTCACTAAATGCTTCAACACAACCTTTTGTATAAAGTCGACTTTGATCAGGAACCGTCAAATATAAACTACATGTAAAATGATCACCAACTCTTGTTGTATTGCAACATGATAAGGGTAGTGGATCACTACTTGTATTTAAATATTGAATCCAGTTACTTGGGTCTTCAATTCCACAACAATCAAACTGTAAAAATATAGTCATTTATATAAAGAATATCTTTATATTCCAGTATATATTATATAAAGGACTGGTATTTTAATCTACAAATGATGTCGTTTATTGACTCTGGTGTTGTCACCACGTAACTTTTAACAAAAATTTTATTTTTTGACCTTCAATTAATTTATTGAAACAGTATTACAATGGTTGAAAACCTTTTTATTTTATTGACTTAAGAATGAGACCAATCCGTAGTCTCTAAACGTCGTTCATGTAACAAAAAAGAATGTAATTATATCGAAAGCCATTTATTTTATTACTTTACCTAGTTACTACTAGTACTTTCTTATTAAAAATAAATATATCAGCACGGCCTTTTACACATTATTGACTCTACCGTTGCGGATAAATTATATATTTTACACCTGAAATGCCGTCAAATCACGTCCCCCAAATATGTATTTGGAAAGGAGTCGCAGAACTAATTTTAATGAGCTTTCTATCTTATATTTATTGCATTTGATTTAATGATTAAAAACTTACACTAGACTGTAAACTGTCAACAATATCTTGAGATCCATCATGGTTGTGATAGTTCACCATTAATTCATTGAATTTATGAGCAAAAATTTCCGCCCATAATACGTAGATACTAACACAGATTGCAAGTTCAATAATGAAAATTAATATCAATAATACAGCGAACTGAAACAAAAAAAATATATATATCGGTATAAATTTACAGCTTAGAATTAAAGAACAGTAATCGATTAATATGACAATCAGATTTTCCAATAATAAATTATGAAAATAAAGTTCTGAGAATATACATTTTTTTCACGCTTTTTTATGTATTCACGGATTTAACAGTTACATATTTAAATATAACTCTTTTATCATTTTATATACTGGAAAATTTGGTTACCCATTTTAGTAATTCATTAATATTATTACCGTGATGGTCATGCAGAAATTTTGTTTGATGGCACCACAACATCCAAGGAAAGAAATGATTAAAATAATCATTCCAATAAAAATAATAAATGCGAAGCAATATCCGTTATAGTCCATAAAATCAGAGTATGGAGCGTACATGCCACACTGCGTAAGAATGCTAAAAGTTACCTGAAAAAGTCAAAAATTCGAATCTAAAGGAAATGATAGATAATTAAGATAACCACAATGAATTTATTTTATTTGAAGCAAAATTATTTATAAATAATAATTTAGAAAATTAAAATCATTTAAGAAGTTTGATGGCAGAGAAAATTAAATCATTATCATTCATATTAAAAAATAATGAAGTCTGAATCAACGAAACTTACAGTTTGAGTTGAAATAAATAAAAATTAATTCTATTTATATGTTATATTAAATATCATTTAATGCGCATTCGTGAAAACCCTGATCTGGGGTGAAAGTAACCATAAAGAAAAAGGCTAGAAATGAGCAGAGGACGGCATTAATTCATACTTATTTTAGCATCCTATCACATTTAATCATTGACCTTTAACATTAGCCACCATGCAGAGACAACGAAACAACAAAAGGACTCAAAACGATTATTTTCAAATTTTCAACTACTAAAGTTATTTAATAAAGTTAATGTTTTTTTCAATATTCCTCCGTATTCTTTAATTGAATCATTATATATTGATCGATAAGTAAATAACAACCCCTATTTTTCAAGATTACTTTATAGACTAATAGCACTTCAACTTTTTGTGGCTAAAATAATTTATTCTGTTCTTTATATGAATTTTTATATCGTTTGAAACAATCATTATAAAAAATATTATTTCTTAACCACACTTTAAGCGAAACTGTCATTACATTAATTTGTAGAACAACAGATACAACTAATAAAAATACATGAAATTAACATACAGAGCCAGGGTAAATTATTTTGGTTGTAGAATACCAAAATTATAATGAACTACAGAGTAATCATGAAAAATAAAGTTTGTTACTTACTTATCGATCAATAACAGATAATGATCCAGTTACAGAATAAGGGCAAATTTATACTTACCACAATAAGTATTAAATTAAATATAAACAATAAATCTCGCATGCATTTCGTACTCCAATGTACAGTCGTCATTCTTATAACAGTTTTCACTGACCAAACGAAAAGAGAACTATAACGGACCACACTACTTTCGAAAGTAATATCGCAAATGATGACCACGAACTTGCCGTTCGTATTCATACCAAATTATAAACATATAATCATACGCCACTTAGTCAATTTGTTCAAAAGTAGAGGGGGAACATTTGAACATATAAAATATTTATTATTTATTCAGGTTTGTTGTTTTACTTCTTTTAAATTACCATACATATATATCATGCTATAGACCATGAAATGGAATAGCACGAACCCTTGAAACATTTATTCATCAGATATTCCTATCCTTCACTCACATTCATAATTCCTTTCACACACGCTCGTTTAATCCTCTCACTCGGAATCTTTCGTTCACGTAACAATTTATCCATTCATTCCTAGGTCGTTTAAACAAACTGTCACCCTCAATATCATCAACGCACTCCTGTTTCACCAATCTTTTATTTGTTCCATATTTTTTTAATGTCATCGCATACCAATTTCTCGAATTTTATTTTTCCATACACAAATTTAATGAATGCATTTGTACTTATGGTCTATTTCCGAAATAACTATTTTCTCGAATTGCCATTTCTCATCATGTTATGCATTCTAAAAAAGTTATTTCCAATACAATTAATTTTAAAATGCACTTTTTAAAATGACCAGTAACCATTTTTGTACACAAAATTAATTAACTATTTTTTAATAATACAATAAGCATTATAAGAACAATCTCAAAATTTAATGAAATTACTTTAGTTTGTTAAATGATTATTTTTTAAATATGAATTCGAGAAAATACATTCTGGAAATTAGCATTTTGCAAATGGTAATTCGTAAAAATGAATATTCTGGAAATTTGTCATTCGTGAAAATGCATTCGGGAAATTTTTATTCTTTAAAATTTTCTTTCGGTATAATTGTCATTCTGGAAATAGTTTTTCTTTAAAATTATCATTCAACAAATTTTATTGGAAAAATGAGCGGTAACTACATTCATCAAATACAAATATATTTGGACACGATTCTTCGTTTCAACAGCAATTATACGCCGTTGAAATTTCCTCAATGGCACCCAATATTCACTACCATACATCAAAGTAGGCACTAACACACTATTATAAACAAACAAGGGGGCATCTCTAGATACATACACGTTTCGTGCTAAGGTTCCAAAAGCAGCCAATACCTAAATACCTACTTAATGACATTCGATATTTTTTCTCCTAAAAATTAATAAACAGGAATAATGTATATTGATATAACTCAATCAGATTATTAAAAGTTTATTTTATGTTCAGTTCTGTGTATTTACATAATAAAAATCATTAAAAGTATTTGAAAATCTCCGATGAAAAATGTCTCACACAGTTTGATACTGCTTAATTTGTTTTGATAAATGGCACGAAAATGCGATTCCAAGAAGCTGAAAAAGAAAAGAAAATAATTAACTAATTTACACATAATTATTTTCGAATTATACAGTAAAAGTTAAATATTTTAAGCGCATACAAATTATATTATTTTCACTTAATTATAATAATTAGAAAACGTATTTACCTGAACAAAAGCAATGCCTAATGCAACGCCACCTAAAGTAACAGCATGAGATGAAATAAAGTCACCAAATGCATCGACACAGCCTGTTTGATGCAATCGATCATCAGTAATATTTAAACTACATGTAAAATTGCCAATTATTCCTGTTGTATTACAACAAGTCATTGGCAACAATTTTTTATCAGTTACATTTTTGGGTAAGTACTGAGTCCAATTGCTTGGGCTTTGGATTCCACAACATTGAAACTGAAAAATGCATTTATAAATAAATATTCTAGTAATATTAAATTATATCTTTACAATTTATAGGACAAATTTTTCAATCAACGGTTTACTCTTTTATAATGTTAATCATGATTAAATAATAATGGTTACTCATTATTGAATAGCTTCATCGGAAATAAACATGTGATTGAAAAACTGGCCCTAAATAAACTACAAAGCTGATTCTATTATTTAATTGAAAGAACATGAGATAACTTACTTCATACTGTAAAATGTCAATAGTTTTTTGACTCTCAGTATTATTGTTATAGTTGGTCATTGTAATATTCAAATTATGGACAATAATGCCTGTAGTATTATCTCTTAATACATAGCCACTAATACCGGCTGCAAGTTCAAAAATGAACACTAATATCAGCAATGCGGTAAACTGCAATAAATAAAAAAGCTTTATTATAATTAACACATTCATATGTATTAGTTTACTACGTTAACAGTTACTATAATACAATAATCGAAAATATGGTATTAGTTTTTCTAATCATAAATAAGTCTTAAGAAAAATGATAAAAATAAAAAAAAAAACTCTAATCGGGAGTAAAAGTTGCATTTTATAGCATTGAAATCGTGACAGAAATAAAACATGTTAGCTTCCTGTACCGTTGCTAATAGCGACGGGACAATAACTCCAAGAGAAAAGTGGATTATAGCCCCGTTGCTAAGGGAAGAATAAATAAAACAAATTTCAATCATTCTTTATTAATTTCCATTTTAATATTATTAATAAGAATAAGTATTGTGGATTTATACACCTCGTGAGAGAAGTGCTTCAATTTTACACCTCGGGGAAAAAAATGCACTTCTCTCTCTAGGTGTATGACATATTTTTTCCGTGTCAAGTAGCTTCATCCTAATACTTTAGAGGATGATAAAGATTTTACGGTAAAACTTTTTGGCAATCTTTTGAATGCGATTTCTTCACTAGAAGGTTGGCCTACATTTTTACCTACATCCTATTTTCTTTTTCTTTTCTTTCTATTCGTATCTTTGGAACTAGAAATCTTACTATCCAATTTTTAGTTCGCTAGTTGCTGCTAAATTATTATTTTTTACCGTAATAGTCATGCAGAAATTTTCTTTCACGGCTCCACAGCATCCAAAGAAGGAAATGATGAAAATAATCATTCCAATAGCAACCAAAAAGGCGGATGTGGACATATATCCACTGTTGTCCAAAAACTGCGAGTAGCTGCCATAGACGCCATGAATAGTAGCACCAACAGATAAAAGAATGATACCGGTTATCTGAAAAAGAAAAAATCACATTTAGGGACAAGGAAATAATAGATAATCAAATTTGACCTCAATTGATGTACTTTTTGACTTGAACAACATTAATGTTTCGATAATAAAACACAATTTATTGTTACAAAATAATAATTAAGTATCTAGATAGTAATATCTCTAATTTCCTTTACTTGCTACGTTTAATATTGTGCAATCCAAAAATTCTGAAAACGGGGAATTTTTTGACGTAATAATAAAAACAAATAAGAATTTAGAAGCATTTAGCAATGCATGCAAAAAATATAAAACGACGGTGCAAAAAAAAAAGATTAATAAAATGTAAGATAAATATTGAACTTTAGTGTCACAAAAACATGGTTTTAAAAATGTCATCAACCTATAATTTAATTTTCTCGCATTAACAAGATTAAAATAAAATAGTGAGTCGAAGACTAATGAAATCAAACAATATTATTAATATAAATTAGCGGAATAAAAATGCGCAGCGGCCTTGAAGCAAAATTTTTACTTTTGAAAAACAAAAATTAAGAACTACCTACGTATTTTGCAACTCTTATGTACAGAGTGAAAGTATTTTACATTTATAGAACAGAAAAACAGATGTTCAAAATGATTTTATAATAATTAAAAATGCAAAATATAAACGCAGTTTTTCTTATCAATTTGAATACCACTAAGTTCGATAAACATTTAATAATAAATTGTAAACTAGTTTCAGCTTGACGTAGTTTTGTCAAAAAAATTACAAAAAATGTTTCAGCGATGCATCACACAAGTTAGATAAACAATTTAGTAAAGTATGACGCAAATACGATTTGAACAAACAGATAAAATTAAATGATCGCAAGATAACAGTCCATGACATATGGGAAGTCCAAAATTCCGCAATATTACACAAAGTACACGTATAAAAAAATAAGGAAAACTTTATACTTACAACAAATAATAAATTAAAAATAAATAATAAGTATTTAATACACCGCGTACTCCAAGGTAAAGCCGTCATTTTTTAAACACTTTCTCACAGCCTAAACGAGACAAAATAACTGTAACAGACCACGCACTTTCGATTGCGATATATCAAATAACAACCGCGATACCGCGAACTGCGAACTATCTCCAATCGTATTCAGTTCGATATAGCGTCGCACGAAATGTAAACGTGTGCACCAACCGGTCAAGTTTTTAGTAGAGGGGGACACTCGAAGTTGTAAAGTATTTATTCTCGTTGTTGTCAACAACGATATATTCAAGGAGTTTTTTTACAAGGTTACACACAAATTATGTTTGTTTTATTTTTTATTTCACATAAAATATAACTTAAAATTACAATAGGTACTTAAAAATCACCAGGAATTGAAATTGAATTGATACGACGCGTTTTTCTTTTTTTTTGTGGTTGGTTCACCCACTTCTTGCTTTACTTTTTCTATTCTGCAAATTAATATTAAATATCATTTATGAATGAATAAAATATAAATATAATATTTACTCTGTGGTAGCATTAGGATTAATATATTTTCCAACTCCCTCCCGAAAAACTTTTAGTGATTTTTGCGCTTGAATTTTCTTTTTCCTCAATGCTTCATCTTCACTAACCCTTTTTAATTCTTCTAATCTTTCTTTTTGCAACTGAAAATAAAATGTTAATTAGATTTTACAACTTAAAAATAATTTTTTCTACGACCGAGCAGAAAGTAGACATTTCTAACTATCAGTTTAGTGCAGAAAATTGATTTTTGTCACTCGCCGAGCTGAAAGTAAGAATGCATCTACGGATACATGAAAACTATCAAAAATGATTTTAAATTCAATTTCAAGGACTTCAAGATGGTCGTAGAAAAATATTGTGTGCACCAAAAGCATAAAGTGTCCTTGACGCTCTTACATGGTTGTTGCTCTCGACTGTGCCATGATCAACAATCTCCATGCGCGAGCGGAAATAGACTACTTTCTGCTCTAGGTACACAAATAACTATATTGAGTTACTTGTTCATCAGCTTCTTGATAGGGATCAACAAATGTTTGTGCTTTAAGAATAATTATATCTTCAATTGGTCGATCTTTATTGTCTACTTCGATTCGTTCCATTTCGGAAAGAGTTTCCATTCCTCCTACAACTCGACCGAAAACTGTATGTTTGTTGTCTAACTGTTTACATGATCGATAAGTGATGAAACTAAATAAAAAATTAATTAAGAATAAATAAATCTGTCCATTTATAAAAATATATTACAATTGAGATCCATTCGTATTTGGTCCCGAATTAGCCATTGAAAGAATTCCTCTTCCCGTGTGTGTTAAATTTGGTTTGAATTCATCTTCGAATTTTTCTCCCCAAATTGCTGTTCCTCCGGTTCCTTTTCCTGTTGGATCACCACCTTGAATCTTTTACAAAAATATGTAAAACTTGTAAATTTAAGATGTTGGGAATTTACCATAAAATTTCGAATAGATCGGTGAAATTTTGTCCCGTCGTAATAACCATTTTCACAATGTTTCAAAAAATTTTCACAAGTTTTTGAAACTATTTCGGAATGAAGTTCTAGATTTAAGGGACCCAAATTTGTTACCAATCGTACATACGCTGAAAAATTATTATTAGTACAAAATAAATAAAACCGATAACTTAAAACATAGGTTATATAAAATGGCGATGATTTTCATGAAATTTAATGAGTAGTTCTATCTAGGCTGCCATCATGAAATAAAATGGCGGCGAATTATTTCAGAAGCTACAGGACCGATTTAAATTAAATTTGGACAGCAGTTCTATATTTGTTCAACTTAAAATATAGATAGGCTATGAATCTAGACCGCCATCTTGAAAAAAAATGTCGGCGACCAATTACAGAAACAATTGACCAATTTATATGAAACTTATAGAGTAGTTCTATCTTTATTCAACTTAATTTACAGCTAAAAATCTAGAATCTTAGAAACCATTAGACCAATTTATATGAAATTTGAAAAGTAGTTTAATCTTCATTCAACTACCTCTATTAACAATTTATTTTGAATTACAAGAAAATGACATGAAATTTTTTTCAGTGTGAGCAGAGCTTATGCCCGGAATTATCTATACGCATTTATCATGAACTACAGTTTAAACTTTGACAGCAATGTTAATTTCCCATAAATGATTCGCTGTTGTGTTTCTTAAACTAGATTTAAGAAATAAATGTCGTTGGTAATACCGGCCCCAAGTTTAAAATAATTTGTAAATTTCACCTTTCTTCTTAATTCTTTCGTATCGAACCAAATCTTCGTGAATAATTGCAGGTTCATGTATTAACTCAGGTACAATAGTCGTAGATGTAAAAGCAGCTGCAACTTTTCCGGTTGAATAATGCGCAGCGTTAAATTTATCCGCCTTTTCAACAATTTTATCGTCATTTTTTTCAGGAGCTTTATATTCCCGATTTAATTCTTCAAGAATGTATTTAGTTTCAACGTTTACTGATTTTAATCGCGCATTTGGATCTGATCGCTCTGCAATTTCTTCTTCTGTTTCAACTTTCAAGTTTTCTTTAACATGGTGAAAATTTGAAATGTTAAATTTCAGTAAATTGTTTGGATCTTGAATGACAATGATATCTTTTCTTTCGAATGATTGGTCTGTTATTAAATCCTTCCAGTTCTTGTTTTTGATATTGAGTTGTTCAACTGCTTCCATGGAAAATACATTTCCTGTGGTGGCGATGACAGCAAAATGAGAATTTTTTGTGAAAGTTTTGAAAAGAACTGGGCAATGAAAATCGCCTTCAGCATTTTTGTGGAAGGTCACTTTTATTAATGACTTTATGTCGCAAGACTGAAATAATTACTGATAAATAGTTAAATATTACACTGTGATTAAAATATTACCTCCCCAGTAACAGGATTTGTTTTATATTTCTTAAGATATAAAATTAATGGTTGTAAATCAAATAAATTCCCATTCCGATCGCAGTATGGAGTTTCAAAAGGTTGTAAACTAAGGCAACAATGATCAAAAGGCAATCTTTTGAATGCGATTTCTTCACTAGATGGTTGGCCTACTTTTTTACCTCCATACAATGTAGTCCATTCTGTGTACGTTAAGTACCTTAATATAAATTTAATATTAATTATTCATTAAAAACAACAATTGAATTAAAGTCAGGTTAAAAATTCTACATACATTTTATCCTTCTGATGCTGTCGTTTACCCATTTTGAATTAGTGTGTTTGTATCGTATAAGTATAATAAAGTATGACAATGATGTATTGTATGAAAATCAAAATATTACTATTGGTAAATATTTTAATTTTGACAGTTCATAAAAATTTGACAACTGCAAATGCTGCACAGTGTTACCAACAAAATTCAAAACAAATTTGCTTTAAATTTGTTCTGTTTTTGATATTATGCATTGGAATTAAAATGGACAATAGGAACTTTTAAAGGTAGAATTACTTATATCTGAAAGAAAAACTTGTTATAAAAAAAATTGAATTTCTTAGCAGTATTATTGAAATTTTATTGTTGTGGCCTTACTTTCCCAGAATACATTTCAGTAAACGGAAATGCTAGTAGTGCCATCTGACATATTCCTATGCGGTATTTTTAAATATTCTTCCTTTGTGTAAAAAATAAGTATATTTAATAAGATATATAATATTTTAAGCATTATGCAGTACTTATAACTACAATTTAAAGTGTATTAGATCTTTTTAAAACAGTGATAAGTAGTAAATCACATTTAATTTCAAAATAGAGACCGGCAAAATAAGTGTGCCCAGTGGCATGTCATGTTTTAACTGAGACAGCTAGGATACGCCATGATCTATAGATTGTTAGCAGGGAGTGAGTGTTAACTTCTAAGCTATTATTTCATAATATTAGAATAGGTAAGTGCACAATTTATTGCATATTCATATAGTATATAGAACATGTAATGTATACGCGTATTTTATTGGTAATTATATTCATGTAAAACACGGTGGTAGATAGTTTTCCAGATGGTTTCTAGAGTATTAGCTAATGGCTTTGTAAAAATAAACAATAGTTACGGCAAAAATAAAAGTTTTTCTATGAAATATTAAGTTATAATTAGTAGTAATCTCTTAAGTCGTGTGTATTTTCTTTAAGAATAAAATTTAAAGTAAGAAATTTTGCACGTTCTTTTAAGTTTATTTACATTAGAAATACGTTCAAAAATGTTAATTGTATTTAACTATAACAATTAACTAATTGTTACATTAGAAATAAAGCAACAATAATGATATCAATGTAAATAGTTTTCGATATTGGTGTGTGTTATGTATAATGCTACAAAATGGCCGACTGAAGTAAATCAATTTGACTAGAGTAAAATAGTCCAGGCAGCGTTATACGAGTTAACATTTAGTTTCATTTGTTGTTAATCATAATTATTAACATTCCTGCTGTAAGTAAAACATTAAAATACTATGCCAGTTATTAGAATAATCATTTCCTGATGTATTTTGTGCAAAGTAGTTTGACGTTCTATTTTTCTTTGTCAGCTGTAGTAATGGCATTACCTAATAAATAGCATTTTGTTGAATACGATCATGTTATACATAATGCAGTAACTTTATTAGGAATGGTGATACTGATAGGGAATAATATATAAAATAATGTGGACAGGAATTATGTCAGCTGCTGGATCAAGTGGTTCAGGACGCGGTCGTGGAGGAGGCCAGGCAGCTACAGTCGGCGAATCTAAACCAGAAAGTAAAGAAGCAAAACCAAACCCCAAGATGTCAAAAGCACTAGGAACTTGTGCGAAGCGAATCAAGAAAGAACTCGCCGAAATTACGTTAGATCCTCCACCAAACTGCAGTGCTGGGCCTAAAGGAGAAAATTTCTACGAATGGGTATCTACGATTTTAGGACCTCCAGGGTCTGTCTACGAAGGAGGAGTGTTTTTCCTGGATATTCACTTTTCACCGGAATATCCCTTCAAACCACCAAAGGTAAATGTTTATATTTTTTTATATATTATTAACAGATAAATGAAGAATTTGTAATTATTCCAGGTAACATTCCGAACCAGAATATATCATTGCAACATCAACAGCCAAGGAGTGATCTGTTTAGACATTTTAAAAGATAACTGGTCACCTGCACTTACAATTTCTAAAGTTCTGCTGTCCATATGCTCCCTGTTAACTGACTGCAATCCTGGTAAGTTTCACATTCTAGTTTAGCCTCTTTTATACTAAGTAGGACCAATCTCGTTTATTAGAAACCCAATATTAAGTTTGAGATAACTACGGATTATATGAATTCATAGATTTGATGCAAATGTGAGTTAGTGTAGTGTAGTAATTTGGTTGGATAATGGTTTCTAGCTGATCCGTTGGTGGGCAGCATAGCCACGCAGTATCTGCAGAATCGAGAAGAACACGACCGCATAGCAAGACTGTGGACAAAGCGCTATGCCACGTGATTGAATTGTTCCGAACTCTTCCTCCCCTACCTCCATGTTGTATTGTCCTCTGTTGCCTTACGCAACATTTCCAATTATTCATGTGTACAATCGATTTTAGAATTACCCACCTGAACGTTGTAATTTATATTCGAATCAAGAAATAATCGTTCAAGTCTTAATTTTGTACATTAATAAACATCATTTGGCATAACGTTTCTAGTATTACTACATCTGTAACGTGTAACTCTTTTATGGTAACTGTATACCTATTGACTGGACGCAACTGGCAACGTGCGTTAGTGAAATGTTTATAAACTAATGTGGTAGCAAATTATTCAAGTGATGCCAAAATTGATATTTGCGGTCGGTTTACTGACTAGATGTAAGTGTAACAATAACAGTATGTTCGCGGTATCAAACATTCTTGTTATTTCGTAACAGCTGTATCCATTGGTATCATTTGCTCTGATCTATATTATGACTATGAATATGATTTAATTGATAAAAATCATTTGTATTTATAAATCATCATGTTAATTTAGTAACTAATTCATGTTAGCTTAGGGATATACTGAATAGATATCAGTGTGTTGAGTTGAGATCGTGTGTATGTTCACTATTACATTTTAATTATTCTTAGGTAGGTACGTATGGTTCATTTCAAACCGTCTGATCGTGACATACATCAATTAATTTCTTCATCCGTATTATTTTTCATTGTGATTGAAAAGTTTGAAATGAACTGTAGATAAGTTTACGTTACTCTCTGTATGTTTAGTTTCGTTCAATTTATGATGCGCTTTGTGTTTCACCTCATTGTTTTTAACAAAACTCTGATGTACATTATTATTTAAATACGTCTGTCTATTTAGGTTCCTTGATTCTGCAATTCAGTGCAATGGAATATTAAATATTGTATTCCTCAATGTAGGGAAGCTTGTAAGCCGGTATGCTAAGAAATAAGTGCTTTTTGTAATTTGTTTCCTTACTTATGATTATAAGGACGCTGATGGCATAACTTTAGTAGATATTTCATCATTTATATCTGTGACTATACTAATAATAATAAAAATATAGTAAATATAACTAATTTCTGGGTTTCATTTCAAAACAACAACTATTCATTTACAACATTAAATAAACACTTTATTGATTAAATATGAATACAACATTGATTAATATAATATAAACATTTAATTGTATATTAATTATATTGATGTTGATTACACATTAATATACTTTCTAAATATAGTGCATAGAGACAGTTCTAATCACTATTTCTCCTAATAAGTTAAATATTTCAGTCTATATCGACTGATAGATATCAAAATTACTTTTGTATAAAAATATCAAAAGAAAAAATTGACACATTTCAGTTTAATATCTCCAATTTAAGTAATGTAGAAAAAGAGTATACGCATCAAAAATATAGTTATTCGAATTTGTTCTGCGAATATAAAATAAAGTACTTCATAAAGATCTATGAAAGTGCAATAAATACTTATAATGTAAACACTACTTTTAGTGTAAACTTACAAATTACAAGGAAACAACAGCTGCCCTTGAACAAAAGTGCATAACTTGCAATAAACGGTGCTGATAACGTCAAAATAAAAGTATGTGACTGTTAAAAATAAATGAACGAATCTACTGCATTTCAATAATAAACAATAAAATTGTTTTCAACATATTTTTAAAGTAATTTGGCTGTGGAGTTTTGTACGTTGACCATACGTTCTTTATTTTAGAGCTTTCTTTGAAAAAAAAAACTAACTTTTGCTACCAGTGTTTAAATTATAGGTGGTTAAACATTAATGTTTCTATTTTTAATCAAAAAATCTGATAAACATTTCGCAAAAAATTATATTCTTGAATCTTCGTTTGTAAAACAAAACAATAAATATGTACAAACTATTTTTCCTTATGAAACTTTTTTAGATGTTGTTTAAAAAAAAATATGGTCTCCGCAGATATATGTAATAAACATTTAAATTATTTACACCGTTTCATATTCTTTTCTAATAGACCTTGCCAGCGTACAGGCAAAGGCCACTCCAATAAGCTGAAAGAATAAATAATATAGATTATTAACATTATTTATTTTAAGTGACACATAATTAAAATATTTGTTATAATAATTATAACGGAAGTTGTGAAATTCGATGACTCATGGTCACGTTTTTTTAATTTGTGGAATTTTCTTCTTACGTAAAACAAAAAAAAAATGGTTTTACCTGAATTAATCCAATGCCAACTCCAACACCGCCAATAACATAAGCTTTATTTTCCAAAATTACTTTCAACTTGGATAGACAACCATCGGTATAAACATTAGGCGAGTTATAAGTGCAGAACTCATTTTTGTGGATATTGTCACAGCAGGTGTAAGGTAAAGATTCATTATGAAAAACTGGTTCCCAATCTGAGCTATTATTAATTCCACAGCACTTCAACTGTAAACAACAATTAATATAATTACCTAGACTTGTTTTCAAATATTTAAAGTTATCACTTGTCAATATTTAAATATTTCAACAAACAAACGTATCTACAAGATAAACATATGTTTCATGGACAATAAGAAATTCCAACTTACATCATGTTGAACAGTATTCCAAGATTTTTGGATTTCGATTTTGTTATTATACTCAATCATCGATTCGTTGAATTTGGCTTGCAGCATAGATTCCACTTCTCCATGTCGTACATATCCGGCAATTCCTGCTGCAAGCTCTAGTGTAAATATAACCAAAAGGAATACGGCATACTAAAAATATCACGTGAGACTTAATAAGAAGTCAATAAACATAATTTTTCATGACCTTACAGTGATTATCATGCAATGATTTTCACGAGAAGCTCCGCAGCATCCGAAGAATGCAACAACGAAAACAATAACACCTACAATAATCAAAACTAAAGGTGCTGACACATAACTACTATCGACAAAATCAGAATAGTTGTAATATGTCGCTTGAATGATGGCTCCGACAGTAATTATTGCGATGCCTGATATCTGTAAATAAATAAAATCAATAGAGACATTTCAAAAGTATGTCAATTTATGACGCTAAACATAAATTTTTAATGTCATCACTCATTATAAGTAATTATAACAAATAATGTTGGAAAAAAAATTAATTTTTTGTTAAAACAAAACAAATAGAGGCCATAATTACAGTAATAATACTTACAGCAAATATGAGATTAAAACAAAAAAGTAAATATTTAACACACGTCATTCCTTTCGACACCATTTTCTCGGATATTATTTCGTTCTCGTGTTTGACGATTCAACAGTACTACTAAAATAAACTAAAGTTAATCATTTATACAGATTTAGAATACCGCATACCCGGCACTTACAGATCACAACCGGAAAGCTTTTAATTACTCATCAACAAACTATGACTCACTTTTATCATTTACGCAGTAGTTCTTACCACAACAACCTCTACTCAAGACATATGATTTGTACTGTGGAATTCCTTTTGTTTTGACATTTGATATACGCCAATAACGCCTTCCGTTTTTACTTCTGCGCACTGAGTTCGAAATCGGTCCGCCGCATAATTCAAACTAAAATAACATTCACCTATTCGTAACCACTTCTGCCGCCATCCAGGGTCAATCAAAGAATGGTGCAGCGAATGCAAGGCATCGGCTCCTGAAGATTTGGGGCCCCAAATGTTGCAACAGTTTTCTCAATCAGTTCAGGAATTTGAGGGAGATTTTAGCATCTTTGCGAACCATGATTTGACAACTGGTAACCGCACTTCACGCGCAAAATATATCACATACCGAGATCTGCTGCAACAGAGTGCTACACCCAATAATGGGTAGAAGACGTTTCAAATTAGTTTTATAATTTACTATGGCTTGTATTTAAGTAAATATATTGTAATAAATTAATTGGGGGAGAGGGAAGTTCTATATATCGGTCATTCTTCCTAATTTATACTAATGACTTTTATAGTTTTATAATTACTGTTAATTATATATTTTATCATAACGATTGTAATACATTTTCTTTGGAAAAGTCAATAATTTTAATTACATATTTTAATGTTGTTAACATAGATAATATCTAGAATGAAAAAAAAAGTTTATCTCTTTTTAATTAACAATAAATTAAATTTAACTCATCAACTTACTTTCACTATAACTAATATGAGAAAAACAGAATATACAAATACAGATCCAGGTACAGGATATTGTAGAAATTGTTCTAAACATCCTTTAAAATATATTGATAAAATATTCTTACATTCCTGATTAGGACAACAAGAAATTGGTATATTTGCCACTGTACCATTTTTGTAATCAGCTGGTCCATATATTCCACAGCACTGTAACTATTAAAATATGTCAATTACTTTAATTAAAACTTCCTTCTGTTATAATACTTACATTTTGTTGAACATCATTTATTAAACTTCGTGAATATTTGTTTTCGGAGGACTTAAAATGAAATATCATTTCTTTCGAAGAATAACAATCAAAAACTTGAAAATGTACAAATGAAACGTAAATTATAATTAATGCAATATCTATTAATAGTATCAAAAACAAGAAAGATCCATACTAAAAACAATTTTTTTAATTTAAAATTAGCATTTTGATTATTTTTTAAAATATTTACCAGAGTCAGTGCAACATAACTTTTTTTAAAACTTGCTACATATCCAAATATTACAATAAATACGCCAACACTCGATATAATAGTAATAACTATTCCTAGAATATCTCTGTATATAAAATATAAACTACCATAAACGTATAATTTAGGAAAAATTATAAATAAAACTGCAACAAATATTAAAATATTCAAAACCTAAGAACAGAAACAAGAGGTAAGTTAAAAATTGAATTAATAATAAATAAATATTTACCAATTGAGTAAAACATAAAAAATCATGGAAATATTTCACTATATATAACGATTTCAACTGATTATAAATATTTCTGTCAGACATTGTCAATAAATTACATGGAAACTAACAAAAACCTATTGTGAAGTTTCTGTTATCGTATATCAACTCGCATTATCAATATAGATAGGTAAAATACTCGGTAAAAGAATTACCTTTTATCAATTTTCTTTCACAATAAAACCGACAAAAAAAGGCATACTAAATTTTTCATAAATTAGTTTATTATCTTTTTAAAATTTCCATAATACCAATACCAATATATATAAAGTATACACAAATCACATCTGTACTATATACATTCAATTCAAATATTAAGCGTTATTTGCCATATAAATATTCTACTTTGTTTACAAACGAAAACTGCAATAATAGTACGAATGTTATACAATCTAGCATATTGTAAATTCATATTTACATTCGTCTGTAAAAAAAGTTCAACTAGGCAGCCACTGATTGAAAAGTTTTCCCTTTTCAACGCACAACCACAGCAATGATTTAATTTAAAAGTTAATTAGGTATTATATAAATATATACAATATTTCTTTTGTTAATCAATATCGACATCGTGCTGTTCTTATATAGAAATAATAAGTTATAAATAATAGTGTGTGTAATTATAAAACAGATTAAACAAGTTTTCTAAAAATTTATTTCTTATGAATATATTTTTGATATTGTGATGGCGCTTATTAAAACATTTGAAACATGTTAGGACTTTGCTTCAAATCAACTTTGTTGTAAATATTTTAACTTCTTTTATAAAATCTTCATAAAAATGAGAAGGTCATCCAATGTCATGATTTGCACATTTACTCCAAAACTGTCCCACAACCAGAGTTTGAAAACTTCTTAAAAGAATATGATTGTCATTTTACTTATTTTTTGGTAGTAGTAAAGAATGTCTAATTAGTTTATTTTACGGCCAGGAATTAAATAATCTTGTATGCGCATTATTTTTTATGAATTTATAAACACCATTAAAATTTTTACAACATTATATGTATAGCGATAAAATATAAATAAGCAGTAAACAAATCAACAACAGCGTAACCAGTGGTACGGACTATAATCCTGAGATGTAACTGTACATCACCGAATTGTACGGTTAAAATTGTATAAAGTATCACAAAATATGTCCATGGATACTGTTAATAGTGAGCATTAAAAAGGCGATACTATTTATAACTAAACCACTCTTTAATTTGTGGTTTTAACTCGAAGTATACCATGAAAATAACTTTGTATAGACCAACCAATTTATTGGATAGTCTATAATAAAAACCATCAACAGCAGTTTCAGTTGTGAACAACTAAAATTTTTGTGAATAATTTTTATGATATGTCAACAACACATTTCTTAATTAAAAACAAATGGGGTCATGTTAGGTTCGGAAGAAACCATTGCATTCTAAAACACTGCACAAATTTCATATTAAAAATCACTAGTAACAAAGTTTATAAAAACAAACTGCAGTTTTGACATATTGAGATGCAACTGCAACAAAAGGAGGAACTAAATCAGACTACTCTCGTCAGAGTTCTTTAAGTAACGCAGATTTTGCATTTTTTAGTTTCTCGAGTCTTCGTTGAAGATGATTATTTGCGGTTTCTAGTTCTTCTACCCTGCTTTGTGATTCTCGAGCCTGCAAACAAATCCATTATAATATCCATATTTTACTACATAAACTACAAATATTAAGTATTAATTATTAATTTACCTGTACAATTATTAGTAACTTGTTTATATCACACACCACAATTAACAAATTAACTAGAAGCGAATAGCAAACAATTAATGCAAGTGCAAAATATTAAATTAAAATGTGCGGATAACAAAAATTATGACTAAACTATAGGTTTGTGTAATTATTACATTATTTTCTATAGCGCAATAAAAAAATAAAGCAATCTTGATATAAATATTTCCCACCGCAAATGAAGCAATAACTATTACGATTAAAATGAGTCTTCACGCAAAATCTCAAAACAAATCAACCAAAACCGGTATTAATTAAGCGAAAGAAAATTATTCCGTAATTAAAAGCAGAAAATTTTATAACGAATTGAATGTTACGCAAAACGCACACAATTATAAAGAGATATTCAAATAAGAACATTTGCTGCTCTACTTTACTATTGAGTCTAAAGGTGCATCTTTTTAAGTCTCTCGCACTGGTGTTTAAGGGCTTGTTGGGTCGCCTCTATAAGGCCGATTTTCTGATGCGACCTGTCAACCTAAAGTTCATGCTCATCTTAGACATCTTCATTAATACAACGAAAAAGAGACCAACACAAACGAGAAATTATAACTAGAACGAGTGCGCAACAAAAATTATCCTTAAGGTGAAACCTAACAGTAGCCTGTCGCAGTACTATTTCAACTTAATATTGACATAAAAAATAACTTATGTTATGTTGGACTAAAAAAGGAAAAAGATACATTTATTAGGTATAAAATACCCATATTCTGTTTTGCATTCATCGCTGTCATCAAAAAAACCCTGTAAAATATCAATACAGTTCCCAAAATAAAATGAACAAGAGCAAAAATGAAAAATGTTAATAAATGAAAGAATCGTTCGTAAAAATGTGTAGATAGAAGAAGCTTTTGCCATAACTACAAATAACATTCCACCGGCAAATTTAAAACTGGCACTAACCTCTCTTTGCAGTTTTCTTTTCTCGACTTTGAGTTCATCCTCTGCTTTCTCAGAAGCTTCCGCAGCGGATTTATAGCGAATAACTTGACTCTCTAATCTTGCTACAGTTGCTTGCAACGTTGCAATATCTTGCTCTGATTTTTGGAGACGGAATTTGTAGTCAGCTAGCTGTTTATTTGCTTCTCCTGGAAATAAATTGGATATTTAGTAATTTTATAAAACAAAAAGCAAAAACAAACGCGAGACTCCCTTTCTTATCTTTTTGACTCATTTTCTAATCTTACATATACAGGCAGATTAATAAAGCGGATTAGCGCTAACACCATTTTTTATTTCGTTTTTAACTCTCTTTTCAATGCATGAAACAAGTTTATTTTAACTTGAGTTAAAAAAAGTATTAATTAGGATCAAATTTAATTCATTTTTAAAATCTGTCTCAATTTGAAACAGAGTTATAGAATATTAAAAACGGTGTTATCGCTAATCCGTTTTATGAATCCGCCTAATAGTGTGAAATTCACTTTCAAAAACAAGCGTACGGCGACACTCCCTTCCTTTCTTATCTATTTGATTCTTTTCAGTTCTTACATAAGAGTGTGAAATTGTGTTTCAAATACAAGCGCATACTGTCGCTCTCTTCTTTTCTAATCTTTATAAATTCGTTGTTTGATTTGATGTTAGGAGTGAACTTGAAAAATTTGGGATGTTCCGAGCATATGAAACATACACATATGTTGAAGAAAGATTTATGATAGTGTATAGGAGTGATTTAATCTTGTTGTGTGATGAATAATTCTGAGTGTGATGAGTAAATGAACATTGAATAATCTGATGAGTGAATGTTTTGTGAATGATTTTGGGGGTGATGCTACTACATTTGATAGGATATAGAGTGATATTATGTATGTATGTGAAAGTGGTTAAATGACTTACTTTGAACATCGATGACATCTAAAGCGTCAGATTCTAAACTCGGCCCGTTCTGTAAGGAAGCATTTGCTGTAATGTTACTCGTTCTACGTTTTCTTCTGCAGCGTTCTTCTTCTAATTCTAATCTAAGGTGGCTTAACTGATCCATAAGGTCGCGCTTTTCTTCTGCGAAGCGTTTTAACCGCACATCTAAAACAAAATCAAGCTCAGTACAAACATAATAACTAGGTAGTAAAAAAATAAATTACCTAAACTTCCTTCTCCAGCATTTTCCAGTAGCTCAGCATTTTCTATACTAACTAAAGCTTTCTTTGGAGTTCGGGGCGTGGAATTGGCATCATTCTCATCTTCCTCTGTAACTTCTTCACCGACTATCACCAATCCTTTTTCCGCTATTAGTCTGTCTCGTTCTTCCAGTTCAGTTTTATACGCAGCTAGTTCTTCTTTTAACCTAACCGACACACGCTTCAATTGGTCATGTTCTCGACAAGTTTCTCTGTGTTCTCGTTTCAGTTGAGAGTACTCTTCTTCCAGTTCTTCTATTCGATCTTTTAGCAATTCTAATTGGTAAGTTTGTGCGGCCTTATCGTTATCTAGTTGAGCGTTTGCTATCATTGCTTTGCGGAATTTGTCCTCCAACTCCTTGAGCTCATGCTGAAAAGAAAATAAGTTATGTGAATAAAAATATTAATTTGAGACTTCGTGATTTGGATTTGTCTTACTCACTATTAGTAGAGAGTAATCGATATCTTACTTAAAGTACAACTTATAGTCTGCTTGAAATATTTGCAGTAATTACAGAAATGTTCGAAATTAGTGTATAAGGAAAATAAAAGCGTTTTCTGAAGGACGTCAAGTAATTATTTCAGCATTTGTAATTCTTAAAATTTTGTATTTGTTCTAGAAATTCTATAATTTATTATATTTCCATCCCCTTTGCCGTCAATATTTAATATCAAATAAAAAAAAAAAAATTATTGTTTGAATTTAAAATTTCTCATAGAATTAGAATAATAAATTATTTCATTTTGTCAAACTATCAATCACAATAATTTGTTTTTATTAAAATAAAAGAAAAATGTACTATTTTCTTTATCAGCTGTATTTTTTTTTTTAAATAATATGTGTAAGTTTGTACACAATTTAGAAATTAAAAAGAAACATTACTAGAAGTTCTCATAGATGATTTTTCAAGAATTGAGGTAAATATATATATTTTTTTGTCGTTTCACCAACAATAATTAAATGTCGACCTGTTTTAGTTTTTACAATTAAATGATCATCAAAGGATACACATTTAAAATTATAGCTAAGTACAATATTAGAAAATAAATTTAAGTTAACACAAACAAATTATTATTTTATCCTATTAAAATTTGTTTTTGTTAACTGAAATTCATTTTCTATTATTGTACTTACTCGTTAGCTATAATTTTCATACATTTAAAACTAAAACTAGTCGACATTTAATAAAAACGTTGGTTAAAAGACAAAAAAAAAATTACCTCAATTAATTTAAATTTCGTTCCTTTTTAATTTTTATGTATTTTTATGTTTGCTACTGCTATATTCATCCAAAGCTATTTTTGTGTTTTTCTTAATTTTTAAAAGTGTAATAAATCATAAACTTTCTTGCCATGAGTAAAATTTGAGCCAGCAAATATTTAAAAACATTAACCACCTAAATTTCAGTACCTTTTGATTTTTATGTAAATTTAAAACCATCTATTTTGATGTTTGCTTACAGCTAAATGAATCCAGAGCTATTTTTGTGTATCTCTTGGTTTTTAAAAGTGTAATAAATCACAAAATTTTATGCCATGAACAAAATTTGAACCAGCAATAATTTAGAAATATTATGGTCGGTTTCACCAACAAAAGTTAAATATTAAACATGGTTTAAATAAATAAAAACAAATCCAATATATGACAGCAATGTTTATTATTCAATTTGACATGTAATTTTGATTTGCTTTTATTTATTTAATCCAAGTTTACAATTTAGCTTTCGTTGGTGAAACCGGTCATTAACCACCTAAACTTCGACACCTGTTGCTTTTTATGTAGTTTTAAAACTATCTATCTCGATGCTTGCTTACAGATAAATATTGATTTTTAAAGGTGAAATAAATCACAAATCAAACCATCAACAGTATTTCTAAATAAATAAAACACTGTCTACTGAAAGACTACAGTCTCTACCTCACTTCTTTCTTACCCGGACATCGCGAAGGCTTCCGCCATCTTCAAGCGAGTCCTCGGAGCTTCGTCGGCTGGAGAGATAGGCGCTGTTGGCGAGTCCCGTCGCGGCGGCAATGCGATGCGGCGTCAAGGACGCCGACCTAGTGCTACGTGTCAATGGTTCCGCTAACATGTCGTAAGCGCGATCGGCATTTTCCTCCTGCTCACGTTGCTGCCGCTCCAGTTCTCGCATGCGAATCTCACGGGCTTCAGCACGGGCTTGTCTACGTGCTGCTAGACGAGCCTCTGCCTAGAAAAGAAATAAGGAAGTGAAAATATGATCGCTAATTAAATAATGTGAAATATTACTAAATATAGCAAATCTCATCAAATTGTGACCGCCAAAGGTGTTAGCAGTGGAGAGGGAACAAGTATGATTTTAATGTGGTGATAATTAGGCTGTGAGAAACGAATGAGAGTTCACATTTGTGTAATTTTGATGCAATAGTTTTGCAATTGTAGATCTTGGTAGATTATTTTCTATTGAGATTTCTTTTTTATAGCTATTTACATAACAAGTGCGCGAAGACATACTTTTCACATGAGCACAATTTTATTACACGAACGAAGCGACTGCTTTAATTTGCGTGAATGGTGAAAATTTAGTCTTCGTGCACGAGGTTTGTACAATGCTTTTTGTAATGCAAAAAATATATAACCGACAATGAGAAAATTAATTAAATTAAAATCGTGAATTGATATTATGACAATTTAGTATACCATAGATAAATATATCATCACGTCTTCTACCCATTACTGGGTGTGGCACTCTGCCGAAGCAGATCTCGGTAAGTGATATATTTTTCGCGTGAAGTGCGGTTACCAGTCGTCAAATCACGGCCCTCAAAGATGTTAGTGGTGGAAGAGCCACAGGGGTAGCTTTTGAAAATATGAAAATTGTTTGTCGCCTGTGGGAATCGAACCAGGGTTCTCAGGAGCCACAGGCCGACTTCATACCACTGAGCTAGCCACCCCATATTTGTTATATGAAATCAAAATGTTTATTTTTTTTTCATAAAACTTGTGAAAATATGTCTGATAAATATTTACTTTCAAATACGCCTCCCGAATTATGCAATTATTTTCGAAAAAGCTTGGAAATAAAATTTCCCCCTATATGTCTTAATAATGTATGAAAAATTAAAAAATTTAAAACAGAGATAGGATACGATCAGGAATTTTGAAGATTAAATTTAAGAACATTTACTAAAATAGCAGTGCATAAACTGGAAAAATAATTTGACTCTACAATATTTCATCTCAGAATTTCCTAATCACTTTCGGAGAAAATTACTATTACTACTTTATTTTCTTTTTAAACCTGTAGATTTAACGGTTAAAAATACTCGATTCCGTGACTCGTCTAACAAGTACAATAATTATTAATTACTATAATAATAATAGTAATTAAAACTGTTAAGCAAATATTGAATTAAACTATGAGAGCACATGAAACCAACATGCACTTCACCAAATATTTTATAAATAAAAATGTTTTTTCCATACTTGATCTGTACATTTATCCAAAAAATAATTAATGCATTCATTATCAACTTCTTCAACATCTTCATTAAGATCAACTCTACTAAGCGTTCGTCTTCTTTTTGAAAGACGATCCGAATCTTCAACACTTTCATCTTCTGTTGAATCATCACCTTCCTGATGACCACTATCATTTAAATTCTCTTGGGGTTCATCATCGAAATCATTAACTTCATCTTCAGTCACACCTTCAATTTGGACTGCTTCAGATTTTTTATTTTTGCACTGATCACTACTCACACCACCCATTTCTTTCTCATTCATTACTGCACTCGGACAATTTTGTTGCGGAGAAAAAGTCAATTTTATCGTATATTCCAGACTGAACTTGAATAGGTGTTTTACAGTATGGCGACATGTGATATCTTATCAACTGTATAAATATTTAGTATGTATATTCTTTTGTTTTTTTTTTATATCGATGATGTTTGTTATTTATAAGATAATTATGATTCATGTAGACCGCTAATTACATATGCACTACTTTCTTTTTTTATAGAACTATTGCAAATTGAATTTTGTAGTTTTAGATTCATATCGGCTTTCTCAAAATAATTGCATGTATGTATTTCACTCTTATCAAAAACGTCAACTTTTTTTATAGGTATATGGAAAGTTTTTTCACTCACAATATTTTAAATACTAACACAATATTTGAATTTTAAATGAGCACGAAACAAATTCTTTTTAAATGACACAAAAAGTAAACTAGTATCACTACAAACAGTAAAACTAGAATTCTAACGACGAACTGAACAGGTAGGCAAGGTAGGAATTCCTGCAGAAGTGGATAACAAACACCTAACGAACTAGTAAGACTTAACGTTACGCTTACCGAATACGAACTGATACCATGTTTCTGAATAATAAGTGTAGGATTACAAACGCGTGCGAGAATTCGTGGTGCGTGAATATTGTACCACCATATCTCAAGGAGAGAGTAAACAAGATTTTGTTAATTGCGCGCAGAAGATAAAAATGAAATGAACTAAATTGTGCAATTTGTTGGTAATGAGACGGAAAGATAACTTAATTTCAAGTAATTTTGTTCAGCTGAATTAAATTATTTCTAAAAGATATTTAATCAGCCGTTATTCAGGACAGTAATAAGGTCCGGAATATTTTCCCGCCAAGAATTATTTATAAAACATTTACAGACAAATTAAATTTTTAGTTAGCTAACTCCATTTTTATTTCAAATTATAATTAGTAGTGCTTCAAACATAATATGGGGTTCTATTTTTGACATTTTCAGATATTTATTTGAATTAGAAACGGAATTAAAATTGGAACTAAAATGATAAAAGCAGCTTTTTTTATAAAACTGCCTGCGGATTAAAAAACGTACACAAATATATTAAAATACAATAAATATATCATCACGCTTTTTACCCATTACTGGATGTTGCACTCTGCCAAAGAAGATCTCGGTAAGTGATATATTTATGCGCATGAAGTACGGTTACTAGCTGTAAAATCAGTGCCCCTAAAAATGTTAGTGGAGGGGGAGCCACAGGGGTAATTTTAATGTGGTGAAAATGTATTGTCGGCTGTGGGAATCGAACTCGAGTTCTCAAACCAACAAATGAACTTAAATATATTTCATAGCAAAGTATTATTTTATTGAATATAGACAAATATTAAATTTATCACATTAAAATTAGCCCTGTGGCTCCTCCACCACTAACTTCTTTGGGGGCCCTGATTTGACGACTGGTAACCGCACTTCACGCGCAAAATATATCACTTACCGAGATCTGTTTTGGCAGAGTGCCACACCCAGTATTTTAAAATTAGCCCTGTGGTTTCCCTCTACTAACATCTTTGGGGGCCGTGATTTGACGGCCGGTAACTGCACTTCCCGCGCATAAATATATCACTTACCTAGATCTGCTACAGCAGAGTGCTACACCCAGTAATGGGTAAAAGGCGTGATGAAATATATATATTTTTATTTAAAAATTAACAGTCCGTTTTTCAAAAAAGTTTGAACTAATCCTAAATTTTAAATTAGCTACTTTTATTCTACTCCGATTTTAAAATCTGAAAATCAAATAATAACAAGGTTAAATTAGAGTTTGTTTAAACTTTTTTGAGAATATAGTTTTGACTAATTCAAAATTTAGAATTATCTAAAACCTTTTGAGAATTGGAATGTAAATTATTACTTAAATTTTAATTTTTGTGAGTAAATGCGGGCCTGCAAACAAAAAACACTCAAAAAATTAACGAAAATGTGATGAAAGATATTTACTTTTTTTTATATACTATTTATTCTACGCATATTTCTTTTTTCAATATCAAATTAAAATTCTGGTATGTAGTTTGAACAAATTAACTGAAATATGTAAGTATTTAAGAATGTATGTATAAACAAATAATAAAAGAAACATGACGTCGTTTAAATAATAATATTTGGCATAATGCTAACTTTTTATGGTTAAAATATTTATATTTTTGTAATTAAATTAGCTATTGAAATTTTTTAATGTGTCATTCATTTCTGCAACAAATAAACTTTTTATTTGCTATTGTACTTTTGCAAATATTACTTGTAAATGTTTAGAATTTTATTAATTTATTTCAGCATGCAATTTTAAATAGTAAATTTTTAACTGGAAAAATGCGTTGGTGTGAATGATGTAACCACAAAAAATAGGAATTGCAAAAAAAATGCCAATTATGTCATAATAACGGCTTTCGCAACTTTTATAATTTGAATTTTTTGCATATTTTATTTCCTTACACGTACAGTATTATATTACATTCCTTTTGCATATCAATTTACTATCATTATTTACGATAGCATTTTTTTTTAATAAAAAATAAATTTTTAATAAACTGTGTAAAAAGACATTTTCCATTTTATCAAGTAGATATGTTGGTTTTAAGGCCATGGAATGTCAACGTGTTTCGTTATCTTATTTGCGTGACTTTTTTAAAAAGAAAAGCCAGGTAATACTTTTATCGGACAATTTATAGATTATGATTCATAGCGAATATATTACTTTTACTAAGAATAATACAATACCCATTTCGATGAGAAATTTAATATTATATTACTAATCAAATAAGGTATTAGTAATTCAAAAAAATTTGTTCAATCACATTAATTTATAATGAAAATTTAAAAGCCAATTAAATACGATTATAAACACAACACTTAATGTGATAATGGCAAGTTGCACCTGCAAATATAAATTTTGCAGTGTTGAATATTTGCAGTTCGATTTATTTTTGTTTATTTAAACTCAGTTTAAATTTAAATTTTGTTGATGCAACAATAGTGTCGTTCAATATCATTAATCATACCTACTTTTCATTTAGCACAATACTATTTATAATTTAAAAATTACGTAGATAAAACAGTCCAAATAAGTATATCTATTCATGCTGATGACGACATGAATTATTTTTCGAAGTACTTATTTTCAAAAGATGTTAACACATTAACTTTATTTTTCGTCGTCAAGCCAAATAATTATTTATTTAACTCGACAAAAAAGTTTCACAGCCGACGCGCAATGAATCTAGTAAAACCGTGATCACAATTTTTTTGCCGAATGTAAAATTTATTTAAATATGGTTCTATATAATTCAGACTACGAGAAATTGAATTCCGTTGAGCGCATCTTCATAGTTTTAGTTTTTAAGTTACAGCGATTTTTGACTTTTTGAAAAGCTTCACTTTGAAGGCCCATATCTCGAAAACTATGAGAGATATTGAAATGCGGTTTGAACGAGTGTATTTCTCGTGCTCCAATTAACTTATACCGAAATTTTGAAAATTTTGAAAATTTTACAATTTTTTCGATCAATATTTCAAAAATTTGAAAAGATAATGAAAATCTGGGAACACCAATGAATTCCTCTCGTAAAAGTACATAGGTATGCTAAATTTCAGGCAAAAATTCGCACAGATAAAGTTTTTATTACAAAAAAACGAAAAATCACTGTTTTTTAATTATTTTTGCAGGGGTACCCCTTAAGAATTTTACGAATTTTGACCATTTTTAGTTTTTTTGCTCTAAAAATTGTATCCGTGGAGCAAAAATTATGAAATTTTACATACGTATGTACATTTTTGCGAGGAATCCAATGGTGTGTACAGATTTTCATTCATTTGTCAAGGTTTTGAAATATGGGCAAAAGAAAATTCTAAAGAAAATTGTAAAATTTTCAAAATATTCAAAATATCAGTATAAGTTAATTAGTGCACGAGAAATTCACTCGTTCAAACTGCATTTCAATATCTCTTTTAGTTATCGAGATATGGGCCTTCAAAGTTGAGATTTTTAATAGTCAAGAATTGCTGTAACTCAAAAACTAAAAGATATGAAGATGCGCTCAACGGCATTCGATTTCTCGTAGTCTGTATGATATAGAACCATATTTTTAAAAAAATCGATTTTCAACTAGTTCAACAAAAAATTCGCATTTTCATTAACCGATTTTTTTGAGATCATGACTCCGGCGATTAAAAATTTTTGTTTAGAGGGTCAATATATTTATATCTACGCAGAAATATATGTGGAATCGAATGGTGAAATCCTCAATTTCATAACTGTATTATATTATTTTAAATTAATCCTTAAGGTTGTACTCCATTTAAATATGTTATTTTTCATGAGTTTCTACATTAGCATGAACGTTTGTTGTTTTGTTTATAACTTATACCATACATAGAATTAAATACTTGTTTTTATAAACTTTTTCGGTTACCTATTCTTTTATGAGACAGTCATGATAGAACCACCTTAATGAGAAATTTTTCCTTTACTAATTTCTGAAATCGTGATTCTATGTTTGTAATGTACGTTATTAAATCAGCCTTTTACAAACTGCAATTTTGATCACATAAAAAGAAAGGAGGTCGCGAAAGAATATATTTTTGATTTTTGCTTCCAAGGGGGTTAAGTTTTAAAACCACTGATGTACATTATACAAGGCGTGTTCCATTTGCCATTTGGATCAGATCTAACTTACACTTACTGAACCAGATCACTTATTTATTTTGCTGAATTACTTCGCTGACTTTATTCCCAGTACTAGAATTACTGATTCTAATTAACTTTGAAGTAATTCACTCCAATAATTACTTCTGTTTGCTTAATTCAGTTAATTTAGCCATGTTGTCTAATTTATCTGAACTGATTTTAGTAAACCAAGTGGCAAATGGAATACAGCTACTATCGTTTTCAGTGACTAAAATGTATACATCCATGACAATCGTAAACAGCTAGGTAACAATTTATACGAATGCAACAGCTTAACAACAGTGACATTTCACTTATTTGATAACATCTCCATTCAATTTGATTTGAATCTTTTTGTAGAAAAACCGCTGCAAGAAGATAAAACGTTGTACGTCGCACGTGATTGAAATATCATTATATGCTCATGACAATCATCACACTCGCGCTTACGTACTCATGCGTCAATCATCCTAATAATATTCCACTTATTCATAATGCAATGTACTACGATGATGAAATTACATACAAATAAATAAATAAATATATCATCACGCCTTCTACCCATTACTGGGTGTAGCACTCTGCCGAAGCAGATCTCGTAAGTGATATATTTTGTACGTGAAGTGCGGTTACCAGCCGTCAAATCACGGCCCTCAAAGATGTTAGTGGTGGAGGAGCCACAGGGGTAGTTTTTGAAATTATAAAAATTGTTTGTCGCCTGTGGGGATCGAACCAGGGTTCTCAGGATCCACAGGCCGACTTCATACCACTGAGCTAGCCATCCCATATACATATAGTAATTTAGAAACAATTGATAGAAGAAAATATATATAAATAAATATATCATCACGCCTTCTACCCATTACTGGGTGTGGCACTCTGCCGAAGCAGATCTCGGTAAGTGATATATTTTGCGCGTGAAGTGCGGTTACCAGTCGTCAAATCACGGCCCCCAAAGATGTTAGTGGTGGAGGAGCCACAGGGGCAGATTTTGAAATTATGAAAATTGTTTGTCGCCTGTGGGAATCGAACCAGGGTTCTCAGGATCCACAGGCCGACTTCATACCACTTAACTAGCCACCCCTGAAATACCTTTTACAATTAACGAATATACCCAGCAAAAAGCGATCAAAAAATTTACTAGTACTTCAATTTGCAGCATTTTCATATAAATTAAATTAGAAATGTCTGACAGAACTGTGATCACAAATGTGTCAAGATCTTGTAAAAGTTTATACCATGAATTTTTCTTGAAATAATATCTGTTGCACTCATGAAACATGTTTATAAAAAATGAAGAAAATCTCGTAGTTTTTTTGATTGCACGTGTAATAACATCAATTTGTATCTGGTTTTGTTTATTTCTCTCGGATTGAAATCTCCACCAAAGCGAGTAAATCTAATTTTACCCCAGTTCACGCTATTCGTACCGGCTTCCACGAAGCACGAAGGATGAATCTCGTCACGCGACTAAAAATAGCGACCGGTGCAACCGCGACATCGCCCATCACCGGACAAGATGCATACACGCCTCGCCGACAAAACACAACCAATGGAAATTATATGTGTTCTAGAATTTTATGTACTGAAACCCACCATTCATTACATCAAATATGCTTCTAGAAAATTCTTTTTGTTGATGATTTCACACTAATTTATGGGGTAGGTGGATTTGCGAAACTGGATTCAGAAGACCGAAGACAAATCGATAAAGAATTTTTTACAATACTTGTACTGTAACTTACCTATTAATTTCAAAATTTAAACACAGTATGTGGAACTTTTATTGCACAGTGGTTTCCATGGTTATATCAGGTTTAATATTAACTTACTGTCCACCGTGGACAGTAAGTAAATATTACATATCAAGGTCCGGTTTATTTTGACAACAATTAGACAGCTGTCAATTTTGAAACCTATTTTTCTTTTCCTTCTATTTGTGCAAGTATTGTAAAAAATAGCTTACTAACCTTGAACTGTAAGTGATTTTTTAGGTCGCGAATATTTAGGAAATTTCTCAAACTACATTCTACCTGTCACTTACAGTTCATGGTACGTAATATACTATTAATAAACTTATGAAACGTATATCAAATGTTTTTTTTTTTTCGGCCTAAAAATAAGGTAGCAAGTTCATTTGAACAAATGTCCGCAAACGCTTTTATTCTAGAGATGTTTCTATTTTAAATGGGGTAGGTAGTTTAGTGGTATCGAGTCGGATTGTGGATTTGAGAACCCTTATTTTATTTATATATTTAGTTCAATTTTGATTGACAGTTTATTTCATTGCGCCAAAAGTCCCTGATTAATTAAAGAGAAAAAAATTCTAATAAAACTGTAGAACATTAAATTTGACATTTAACTTAGAAAAATTATTTTTAGCGCTGAAATGATTTTGGCCTAGAGGTTGGAAAGAATTGAACCCAAAACCTCTAGAGCTATGAACCATCACATAAGTCACACCTATAGTTCATTCTCCAAAACAATCTGTGATGTGCAAATGTGATTTGACGATTGGTAATCGCACAGTAATAATATGTGATCAATTAAGATCTGCAAATGCAGAGCATTCACACCCACAATTTCATTATGCTAAATTATTTAACGAATACTATTTATATCTATTTCTAAAACAAGTCAATTCAATGTGCAAAAATGAATAAAATTGCAATTTATGTAATCCAGTATAGCAGTCGTGAAAGACTGGTTGCAAACCCACAATTCAAATAAGTTATTAAAAAAAAATCTGAATCTTATGATCTGTTGGATTATTTAGAGTTGTCTTTATAATTATCTGTCAGATTAAATATTTTGCTCGTGTGTATGTAATTCTACACGTGAATAAATAAACTGTGTAATCATATAAAATAAACTGGTAGACTGAAATATTTCATCGCTTTAAGCGAATGTCAAGATCAACAAGATCAAGGTGATGTTTAAATGGTATAATTTCATACTGGAACCAATATTATTTAAGCGATTATTATTATCGTTTTATAGCTATTATTAAAGTTTCATTCATTTGGTTTTATTAAGAATTGATTAGAACGGGATATTATGCTACCAGATGTTAAAAACTACATTTCGAAACTGTCGCTCAACGTATAATTAAAATATTTTGCAGACTTTTTTCTCAACATAATTTTCATGTAAGTGACAGATTTACTGTTAAACTGACATTTCCGTTATTTAATAATATGCAAGTTCTTCCCGATACTTTTATTTAAACATTATAATATTCCCATCACTTTTTTTAAATATTTTAATAAATAAATCAATAAATATATCATCACGCCTTTTACCCATTACTGAGTGTGGTATTCTCCCGTAGCAGATCTCGGTAAGTGATATATTTATGCGCGTGAAGTGCGGTTACCAGCCATCAAATCACGACCCCAAAGATGTTAGTGGAGGGGAAGCCACAGGGGTAATTTTAATGTGGTGAAAATGTTTGTCGATTGTGGGAATCGAAGCAGGGTTCTCAAGATCCACAGGCCGACTCGATACCACTGAGCCACCTACCCCATTTTTATATTATATATTTTAAACTATAAATATATTTCAATACTAATTTTTGTTCAGAATATTTAATAAATATTCAGTAGATATTTATTTATTTAGTTGTCATTCTGTACAACACGAGTTTATCTCCAATAGGATGCGGGCACTCACGTGACACTGTGACGTAAGAACAGCTGTTCCGGGAAAGATCACTGCGCCACCTACAAAATGAACTATTTTGTAGGTGGCGCAGTGATCTTTCCCGGAACAGCTGTTCTTAGGTCACAAAAACGTCACAAAATCACGTGAGTGCCCGCATCCTATTTACAGTACAGGGAACCTTCATCTTATACAGGGTGATCAGAAGTAACTGTTTCAGTTGGCAATAAATAAAATTACTTGAAATTGGTAAGACTGATACATACATTTAGTTTTTACAATACTTGTACTGTAAGTTACTTATTAATGACATAATTTAAACACAATAAGCACAACTTTTATTGCACAGTGGTTTCCATGGTTATATCAGGACTTTAATATTTACTTACTATCAACCGTGAACAGTAAGTAAACATTACATATCAAGGTCCTGTTTATTTTGACTAAAATTTTACAGCTATCAATTTTGAAATATATTTTTCTTTTTCTTCTATTTGTGCAAGTATTGTGAAAAATAGCTTACTAACCTCGAACTGTAAGTGATTTTGACCCTTCGGGCCTCGATTTTCCAAACTGCATTCTTGATCTAAAAACTATCACTTACAGTTCATGGTACGTAATATACTATGCTGTGGTTGACAGTAACATATGAAAATTTAAATAAATAAAATTGTTGTTTCCCGTACCCACATTTATTTCTTAGCATTACTCACAGAGTATTTCTATCACTCAAAATCTCATTAGTTGTCAAGACCGTAACATAAACTGTTTGTATTTATTTAAAGCGATCTTTTAAAAAAATGTATTCTATTTAAAAGATGTATATAATGACAACACAAATTAAATTTAAATTTTAAATACTAAATTACGTGGCTTTAATTTACATTTCAATTAGATACATACGGAAATTAAACATCACTCACTCTTTCACTGCAACATTTCCTCACTCACTATTTACACAACTTTCTAATTGAATACTCTATTTAACAAATTAACTGTCATTACTATATACCTCTAACAATACCTTGACCTGACCCAACCTAACAAATTAATCAAATTGTCAGCAACAATATCGCACTTACAGCGGCACGCAGAGCCGGCTTCAGGGCGGGGTACAGCACGTGCTGGGGCGGAGCGCCCTCTGGAAGACAATCGGAGAGGGATGGTCGGGGTTGACGACGGAAACAGCGATGCCGGTAAGGGTAGTCGGTGGTGAAGATGATGTGAGCGTCGGCCACCATTATCGATTATTTTGATAATGTTTTTATTGATGAAATGTCACTCTTTGATCGATTAAATTTTAAGTTCGTCGGAAATGTTCATATTAGTAATACTGTTGTTTTGATTGTTTTATTATTGAAATGTATATTATGAACATGATTTGTTGGTTAATAAGTATAGTTCGTTCAACGAGAGATCACAGTGTGAAATATATAAGATGTATTTGATTTTCATTAGGATTGGCTGAGAAAAACGTCAATATTAAGACAATTTTATAAAATATATCATCACGCCTTCTACCCATTACTGGGTGTGGCACTCTGCCGAAGCAGATCTCGGTCGTCAAATCACGGCCCCCAAAGATGTTAGTGGTGGAGGAGCCACAGGGGTAGTTTTTGAAATTATGAAAATTGTTTGTCGTCTGTGGGAATCGAACCAAGGTTCTCAGGATCCACAGGCCGACTTCATACCACTGAGCCAACCACCCCATAAATTTAAATGTGGAGAAAATTGTTTGTCAGATTTAGGAATCGAACCCGAGTTCTCAAATCCACAGTACGACTAGATACCACTGAAAAATAAAAAAATTGAGCAAGATCATTAAAATCTGTGAAGACCAATGTATCCCTCGTGAAAAAATTTCGTACGTATAGTAATTTTGGTTGTATTAATAAACTTTTTAGATAATCCAGAAAATATAAATATATCAAATATAAATATATCATCACGCCTTATACCCATTACTGGGTGTGGCACTCTACCGAAGCAGATCTCGGTAAGTGATATATTTATGCGCGTGAAGTCGCCGTCAAATCACGCCCTCCAAAGATGTTAATGGTGGGGGAGCCACAAGGGTAATTTGAAATTGGTGAAAATGTTTTGTCGGCTGTGGGGATCGAACCAGGGTTCTTATGCTCCACAGTCCGACTTGATACCACTGAACCATTACCCCATAATCCAGAAAATAACCAATATTAAATGAAAAAATAATTTTTTGTCCTAAATCAAGTTAAAAAATTGAATCCCTCATAAATCTAGCAGTAATAAACTTGAAGTAATAACAAAAAAACATGATTTTTGATTGTAAAACGTATTAGATATTTTTCTGTCTAACCACGAATATCAACTTCATCAATCAACCAATCACAATCGAGGTCACATCTCTTTTTCCACGAAGCACAAACCACAAGTAATTAACCCGTCTATAGCACTAACAAACACACATTTCTAACATTGCACAAATGCACAAACTATGTATAAACTCTGTAACAAACTCGCACTCGACGAAGTACAGAAATGGAATGCTGTATGAGTGTATTCTCGTCTGCACTGAATACACACGATATGTAAGAAGTCTTGAACACCCGAACACCCCGCGGTCCCTTCACAGTCTACGGTTATGGATTCAGGAGGAACTAAAGAGGAACGCCCTACAGACTAAAATGATTTATTGAAAATTCTGAGTGACGAGAACGCTTAAGTTATCTTCAAATAACTTTTTTGTTTCTTTGTCGCAATGGGCCTTTCAAGACTTTTTTGAATTTGTTATATATTAATCTACGTAATAAAATTATTATACCCAAAATTTTAATTTTTTTTAAAACTTGTATTAATCATGATAAAAATATTTAAACTTTCGAAACAAACAAATATGACGTAGTTGCATCTTAGCTTAAAGAGAGACAGATAAGACAGAGATAAATAACACGTAACTTCACGTAACGTGTGTCGTCAGTAGAATCTTCCGACAAAACATAACTAGACGGATAACAACGGCGTTTGTTGTGAAGCAGAAAGGGATAGAATAACTGGTTGGTGAGGTGCGCGGTAAGGAGTAACTTGCAAAACATCAAAGTGTACTCGCTCCTTGCCGCGCACCCGGTGGACCCAAAAGTTATTCCATCCCTTTCTGCTTCACAACACTGCATTGAATTTAATACGGCATAATTCGTCTAGTATTATACATCATTGGTAGAATCGTAGAATGTTGAATGCTTATTTCTTCTTCGTCTTCCTCTCAGTAAAATTGAGCACCGACAAACGTTTCAAACAAAGTTCTGTGATTGGCTTAATGCAACTACTATTTAAATGAACGTTTTAAATTATTCAACTTTAACTTTCATATTTCAGCAATAAAGATATCATTTATGGTATGATTTTATATTGTATTAAATATGATGTACGGTCAAGAATTTATTTTAATAAATATATATTAAAAAGCTCTACCGCTTGAATCCCCCATTTATTTTAATTTGTTACAGTTCAAATTAATGTTACTTTTTAAGGTACATCTGATATAATTTTATCTTGTTTGTCATATAATTGGGACATTTCTAGAATATAAAATATATTTCTGTGGAAATTACGAAATTGCTACGGTTCTATGGTGCCAAAAATATTTATCATACTTACATTTATAAATGTGAAATATTAATGGTTTTATCAACTACCTACGAGCTAATACGACTTATTTATTTATTTTGCTACTCTGCACAACAGGAATTATAGTCCGGGTCTCTACTCACCGAGTTGCAGTGTGGTAGTTTATATATTTTTAACTTGGGTGGGATTCGAACTCGAGATCTCCGGATTCGAATGCCGTAACGCTAACCACACTATCGTACTGCAGGAAGTTTACATAAAAAATAAGAAAGTAAGAAAAGAAACAACTTTTAACCCCATTTTTTTTTTCGAATTTTCGCTCTTATCTGGAAAATAGTAGATTTTGGTCTGAATCGATTAAATTAAATTATTGTTGCTATATCTCAAAAACTAAACAAGATATGGAGACACGCTTAACGGCATTGAATTTCTCGTGCTTCAATTGACTTGTAAACAAATTTTTAGTGTTTTTATTTTTCAAAAAGTTTTCACCAAAATTTTCTCATCGAGCAGTTTTTTAACAATATCTCAAAAACTAGAAGACATATGCAATTGGGGATTTTACTGTTGGATTCAGCGGGTCAAAATACATATGTATGTAAATTTTTGTTACAATATTCGTACGAGGAAGTATTTTAGAATAAACAGTCTAAAAATTGCCTAAAAACGAAAAAAATTCAAGGGGTACCCCTTAAGAAATTTTCAAAAAATAAAAATCGCTACAAATTTGCTTTTAAGTCAATCCGGGCACGAGGAATTCAATGCCGTTTAGCGCATTTTTATATCTTGTTTAGTTTTTAAGTTATAGCCTCCGGAAAAGTTCAATTTTCCAAAAAAATTATCTCATCATATTTTCGACTTTCCCGAGGCTATATCTCAAAAACTAAACAAGATATGAAGATGCGCTTAAGGACATTGAATTTCTCATGCTTCAATTGACTTTTAAACAAATTTTTAGTGTTTTTATTTTTCAAAAAGTTTTCACCAAAATTTTCTCATCGAGCAGTTTTTGACCAATATTTTAAAAATTAGAAGAGATATGCAATTGGGGATTTTACTGTTGGATTCAGCGGGTCAAAATACATATATATGCAAATTTTTGTTACAATATTCGTACGAGGAAGAATTTTAGAACAGTCTAAAAATTGCCTAAAATCGAAAAAAATCCAAGGGTACCCCTTAAGAAATATTTATTATTATTATTTGCAGTAAGTAGATGCTCTAAATAAAGCAACCTTGGATGCAATAAGATAGTGTAAATTAAATGAGTGTTTTTAAGAAAACAATATTTTGTTCAAAATAAAATCATTTGTTGATGTTACATGATCTAGATATGATTCATATCTGATCTCAAGATTTATTTATATTTCTTAACCAACATTGTTAATTAGTTTCAAGGATACGCATTATTCATTTAGATGTGGTTGATAATATATGACACCATTTTACGCCAGATTTAGAGATATCGCTACAACATTTATTAATACGAACAACACACATGCTAGCTAAACCATCTGTCATTTGAAACGTTCGAAATACTTTTATCTAGATAAAGAAGATAAATTAATATTAAAGGCAATAATGAATATTTAGCTTAATTTTATAATTGACAAGTTTAACATTTGAAATATAAATAAATAAATCATGCGGTCACCCTGCATTCAAATCTGATTTTATTCCAATTTTTCTGACTATTTTGTTATGTGTCATAGGCAGCCTCGAACTCAGGACGACCGTAGCTTAGTTGGTATAAGCCTCAGACCAACCATAAGTAGACAAATTCTGCCGTATTCAAGTCAATGCAGTGTTGTGAAGTAGAAAGAGTTAGAGTAACTTGTTGGTGAGGCGGGTGCGCGGCAAGGAGCGAGTACCCTTTGATGTTATACGAGTTGCAAACATTTTTGTAGTTATTTTTATATGCAATTACTTACTTTTCATACATCAAAGTAAAGGTTAGTTTTTGACATATTAAGTGTTTTGTATACGCACATTTGTATTTAAATAAATAAAATGCTCGCGTCTGATAACTGTCATCAACAAAAATGCAAAGCGCATAACACCAAGTGGTACTAGCTCTTTGCCGCGCACCCGTCTCATCGACAAGTTATTCTAACCCTTTCTACTTCACAACAAACGCCGTTGTTCTCCGCCTACTTATGGTTGGTCTGAGGATTTAAATTAAAAGTTTCGTTATTTTTGAGACATACTGTGTACGTTACAATTAGCGTTTTAATAGTCAAAATGTAGAATCACAAAAAATTGGTGTTTTTTTAATTACTTTGCGCACTAGTGCACAAAATCAAACTTTCGATCGGTTTCCAAGGTAATGTAAACATGATTTTGAATGCTGCGAGTACAAAAAAAACTATTTCAAATATAGGTACTTTTTCGTTTCTAATTTCAACTTCATCTTTAATTCACATAAAAAATTTATAATTATGGCACCAACAAATACAATCTAATATGACGTATGAAGACACAAACAATAACTCCAAATTTATGAACAATCTTATTGTTTTCTAAATCATTTTAACACCAATTATTTCAATCCGAAATACAATTGGATTCAGTTAATTAAAATAAACAATACAATTTATATTTCAATAGATTCAATTACGCTGAAATAAAATTTCTTTTCAATTTAATAATACGAAAGCAATGTCAGAAATTGAATTTAGAATTCAATAGAGACGTTATTTCAATTGCATCTCTCCCCAAAATAAAACATAATCCTCTATCTCCTTCAAATATGCGACTTTCACTTATTTTTTATCGGCGTCGCGACGTCGTCTGCGTCTGGAAGGCCACGAGGTGGGTGACCAGCAGTCCAGGGCTACCACCACTCCGCATATAACTCACTCCAGTCACAGCCGTTCTAATAGTCTGCAGCGTCTCTGCACTGCAGTGCGCCAAGCGTCACGACGCCGGTAGTGTTTTGTTTTGTTTGTAAACTGACATGGCATGTTGCGATGAAAAAATTATCGTTGTGGTAAAAGAAAACTTCCGACGCTTCCTGTAACTGGAGACGGAAAAAAGAAAATTTCCGGTAGAAAAAAATTAAGTTTTTGGAGGTGAATCATAAAGTTTTTTTTACAGATAAACCAACAGGATGTAAATTCTCGGATGTTTTGATGGAATGGAGATTGCTTTTTGTTCGTAGTTTATTAGCAAAAGGAACAAATCTATGAAAATCACTACATGATATATTATTAAGTATACCGAGTCGGCCTGTGGGTCCTAAGAACCCTAGTTCGATTCCCACAGCCGGCAAACATTTTCATCAAATTAAAAATTACCCTTGTGGATCCCCCACCACTAACATCTTTGGGGGCCGTGATTTGACGGCTGATAATCGTACTTCACGCGCATAAATATATCACTTACCAAGATCTGCTTCGGTAGAGTGCCACACCCAGTAATAGGTAAAAGGCGTGATGATATATTTATTTATTTTTAGAATTTAGTAAGTATTTTACCGATATAACTGATTTAAAACAAAAATTTGGAAAACCAAGCTTCGCTCCGAAAATAACAGGAGAATGGCAATTTAAAATAAAAAAAATAAATCACGCCTTCTACCCATTACTGGGTGTGGCACTCTACCGAAGCAGATCTCGGTAAGTGATATATTTTGCGCGTGAAGTGCGGTTACCAGTCGTCAAATCACGGCCTCCAAAGATGTTACTGGTGGAGGAGCCACAGGGGTAATTCTTAAAATTATGAAAATTGTTTGTCGTCTGTGGGAATCGAACCAGGGTTCTCAGGATCCACAGGCCTACTTCATACCACTGAGCTAGCCACCCCAATGAAATGAAAAGTAAAAAACAAAGAAATAGGTAATAAAAACTTTTTTACACATTTTTCTTTCGAATTTTCGCTCGTAACTCAAAAACAGTTGCTAATATCAAGTTGATTTTGGTCTATATCAATTTTTTAGTCAAATGTCATTTTTTATCAGATAGATTGCTCAGTCGGCCCGTGGATTTGAGAACCCGGGTTCGATTCCCACAGACGACAAACAATTTTCACCACATTAAAACTACCTCTGTGGCTGCCCCTCCACTAATATCTTTGGAGGACGTGATTTGACGACTGGTAACCGCACTCACGTGCATAAAATATATCACTTACTGAGATCTGCTACGGCAGAGAGCCACACCCAGCAATGGGTAGAAGGCGTTATGATATTTATTTATTTATATCATTGTTTTCTGCTAGTAAGAAAATTTAATTCGAACTCATAAATAATTTATATGCACATCCGGGCCGGAATTCATGTGTTTTAGTCCTAAAAGCGGGCTTAAACAATTCTTTTTGGCTCTAGGACCATAAAAAAATTATTCCTATGGATACATAAATAAAACGACCATTTTTGTTTATTGTGGATCCAGAGAACCCTGGTTTGATTCCCACAGGCGACAAACAATTTTCATAATTTCAAAAGCTACCCCTGTGGCTCCTCCTCCACTAACATCTTTGGAGGCTGTGATTTGTCGACTGGTAACCGCCCTTCACGCAAAAAATATTTCACTTACCGAGAGTGCCACACCCAGTAATGGGTAGAAGGCGTGATGATATATTTATTTATTTTATTTTTTGTGAATACTTGATTTTACAAAATGTCATTTTGACATATAACCCATGTACATATTTTAATATGTGAACATATAATTAAATGTTATTTTGTTGTGCATAAAATATTGTAGGTACCACGGGTGAAATTAGCGTTTCTGACCCTGAGTATGTTATTAACCCTCGACGCTTTGCACCTCATGCTAATAATCATGCCATGGGCCAGAAACGCCTGCTTTCACCCTTGGTACATAAATAACGATTAAAAACTATAATGAAAATATAACAAAGCTTTAATAATACAAAACATTGTTAAAAAATGCATAAATACTTTTAATGAGAAAAATTTGTAATAAAGTTTTTGTATTTGAAAAATGTTTGTGAATATATACTGATATTTAAAACAATAAATAAACAATAGACCAATATCTAAGACTGAAAAGATAAATTGCAAATACGTTCAATTCAGAACATTTTACAATTGTTTCTGAAAACGTACGCACCAAATCAATAGATCTGTCAATTTTAACCGCACCATAAATAAATTTTAAAAAATATCATCACGCCTTCTACCCATTACTGGGTGTGGCACTCTGCCGAAGCAGATCTCGGTAAGTGATATATTTTTCGCGTGAAGTGCGGTTACCAGCCGTCAAATCACGGCCCCCAAAGATGTTAGTGATGGAGAAGTCACAGGGGTAGTTTTTGAAATTATGAAAATTGTTTGTCGCCTGTGGGAATCAAACCAGGGTTCTCAGGATCCACAAAAAACAAAAATGGTCGTTTTACTTATGTATCCGTAGGAATTATTTTTTTTGGCCCTAGGGCCAAAAAGAAGTGTTTAAGCCCGGGTGTAGCACTCTGCCGAAGCAGATCTCGGTAAGTGATATTTTATGCACATGAAGTGCGGTTATTGGTGGAGGAACCACAGGGGTAATTTTAATGAAGTGAAAATGTTTGTCGAGCCAAGGTTCTCAGGATCCACAGGCCGACTCGATACCACTGAGCCACCTACCCCATAAATATAAAAAATAAAAATATATCATCACGCCTTCTACCCATTACTGGATGTGGCACTCTGCCGAAGCAGATCTCGGCAAGTGATATATTTTGCGCGTGAAGTGCTGTTACCAGCCATAAAATCACGGCCCCTAAAGATGTTATTGGTGGAGGAACCAGAGGAGTAATTTTAATGTAGTGAAAATGTTTGTCGACTGTGGGAATCGAACCAGGGTTCTCAGGATCCACAGGCCGACTCGATACCACTGAGCCACCTACCCCATAAATAAACTACAGAATTCAATAAATGAGAATAATCACCATCAAAATGTTTGCCTTTGTTCTTAGTTTAAAGTAATTAAAATTCTCTGTAACCCCTGTTCCATGCTCCACATTCAAAACATTCCAAATTCTAACATTTAATACACACATATCCAAGTCGAATAGCATCTATTTATATTCAAGCTTAACACTAATTAGTATCATATTACGGACTATTTTCCAAACCATCGGACTAATAGCATATTATTAAAGGGTGTTTCACATTCGCCCCTTTGCTGTAGGGGTTGAACAACAAATGGGTGGAGTTTATTTACAAATTGCTAATGCATGAATTTATCTTGTCCCCTCCAGGAAATTTACATTTGCACGCCCGTGTACTACTACTGAAATAGAGCGTTCTAGCCAAGTGGATCTTTATTTTAAATGCAGCGGGCTAAAAATGTTCCAGTTATTTATTGTTGAAGAGTTAGTGATTTTTATGGCACGGCAATATGTGAGGGAGAATGTATTAGAATAAATCAAAAAAGATTACGATTTATTTGTATTAAAATTACTCGAGCAAAAAATAACTAATTTGAAAAGTCTTTTTCCTTGCACAAAATAATGGCCAGTTGCACCAACAAAACATACATTTTTAACTTAGTTTTAATTAATAAAAACAAATCAAAGTTAAGGATCATTTACAGCTCCAAAATGAAGCAAAATTTCACATATGTAATATCAACATTAAATATGCTGTTATTTATTTAAACTGGGTTTAAAATTTAAGTTTTCTTGGTGCAATTGGCCATAATCAACGTAATAAACAATGTAATAATAATAGATTTTATTGTTTATTAACTGCAATTTGATCTATGAAAACTATGAAACTATAAGACATTTTTTCAAGATGAAATATTTATCTGATAAGTGTTACGACGTATCAAATGGCTTTATATAATAATAATAATTATTATTATTCCTCTTGTACTGAGTAAAATAAATAAACAAAATTTGGAATTATTTTTTTTTAATTTGCTTCTACATATTTTATGTCGCGAAAAATCTAATGCCGTTTGGTGCATCTTTATATCTATTTTAGTTCAGGAGGTGCAGCGATTTATGTCATTTTTAAAATCACAATTTTGAGAGGCTATATCTTGAAAACTAAAAGAGATATCGAAATACGATTTTAACTCGTGCTGCAATTAAATTATATCTAAATTAAAATAAAATACATAGGAATGCAAATTTACAGAAAATCTGAAAATCACTCAAAATCGTATGAAGTCGGCCTGTGGATCCTGAGGTCCCTGGTTCGATTCCCACAGGCGACGAACAATTTTAATAATTTGAAAAAGCTATCCCTGTGGCTCCTCCACCACTAACATGTTTGGGGGCCGTGATTTGACGACTGGTAACCGCACTTCACGCGCAAAATATATCAATTACCGAGATCTGCTTCAACAGAGTGCCACACCCAGTGATGGGTAGAAGGCGTGATGATATATTTATTTTTTTTTTATTTATCGTAAAAATCTTAAGAAATCATCAAAAATGGATACTTTCGATTTTTTGCAATTTTTACTAAAAATTTGCATACGTATGTATTCTTACGCAAGGAATCAGTTGGTGTTCACAGATCTCTTCTACTTTATTGGCAAGAAAAATATTTAGAAAAAATTGTAAATTTTTCAAAATTTTCCAAATTTACATACCTACTAGTTAAATAAAGCGCGATAAATACAATGGAGAAGACCGCATTTCGATATCTCTTTTAGTTTTGGAGATACAGCTTCTCAAAGTTGAAATTTTTTAAATCAACAATAATCATCGTAACTCAAAAACTAGGCAAGATAGGAAGTTGCGTTCAACGGCATTCGAATCTGGAGATCTCGCATGGGAATCCCACTCAAACTAAATATATATGAACTAGTACACTATGGCTCGGTGATTCCGGATCCTGTACTGTAATTGGGATTATGTTTCTGTTGTACAAAGTAGAATAAATAAATAAATCTATAAACAAATTTATTAATAAATATTGTTTAGTACTATTCTACATCTTTCAAAATATTTAAGGAATCTTCAACAGTCTTTAAATGATTAAAACAACCAGGCGTTTAAAAATTACTACATACCAAAATGTCAGTGTAAAAAATCTAATTTTTTATATCATTGTCGAGCTCGGTTATTCGTCCCTGTTAAAAATGTTATAAAGAAGTACAGTCAAGTATGTATTGAATAAGTAGAATTCTTGAAAATAATGACTTGTACAGCAGCTGTCATATGACACAAATAACAAGTTGTCGATTTAGTTAGAAGCCCTCAGGCTACTGTTTACAATTACGTTAATTGTCAAACAGTAAATGCACGCACATTTATTCAGATAACAAGCTGCAATTACCAAATTAATTGCCGTTTATCCGCCAGTTAAGCTTTCTAAATTCTAATGCTTACACTTCGTTGTAGCTAAGAACCCCTATAACACATTTATTGCAATTACCATTAAAATAATACTAAACGCTTTATTCTTTAACAACCATGAAATAACACTATAGGTTTATCTGTTTCACCATGATTCACAGCCGTAGTAGATTTCTTCTCTTTATTTAAAGCATAACGCAATAGTTATTTACGTACAACAGGTGAAAACAGGTGTTTCTGGCCCGTAGCATGATTATTAGCAGGAGGCGCAAAGCACCGAGGGCTAATAACACGGTCAGGGTCAGAAACGCTAATTTCACCCGTGGTACATACAATATTTTATGCACAACAAAATAATATTTAATTATAAGTTCAAAAGATTAAAATCTGTAAATAGGTTATATGTCAAAATGACATTTTGCAGAATCAAGTATTCACAATAAACAATAATAGTTATTTTATTTATGTATCCATAGGAATTATTTCTTTTTGGCCCATGGGCCAAAAACATGTATTTAAGCCCGCTTTTTAGGGCTAAAATACATGCCTGTCGGCTCGGTTATACATAAAATTAATTTATTTATTCTACTCTGTACAACAGGAATTTAATCCCAATTACAGTGAACTTGGACTTGGACAAGTTGATATATCAGTAAAATTATTTGAATACGTAGAACGTATGTCAAGTTGGTGAAATAAAGAGCGAGAGATTGTTTGGATGATCTAGAGGTAGGTGGCTCAGTGGTATCGAGTCGGTGTGTGAATTTGAGAACCCAAATTCAATTCTCACATCCGACAAACAATTTTCAACATATTAAAATTACCCCTCTACTAACATCTTTAGGAGCCGCAATTTGACAACTAGTAACCGCACTTCACGCCTTTATCTGACGTTGTGCCAACTATGGAATAAAAAGATCTCTGGAATTGTATTGCCAACTGTAACAATTCCTTTTGATCACCCTGTATGTTCAAAAGATTAAAATATGTAAATAGGTTATATGTCAAAATGACATTTTGCATAATCAAGTATTCACAAGAAACAATAATTGTCATTTTAATTATGTAAAAATAAAATAAATAAATATATCATCACGCCTTTTACCCATTACTGGGTGTGGCACTCTGCCGAAGCAGATATCGGTAAGTGATATTTTAGGCGTGTGATATGCGGTTACCAGCCGTCAAATCACGGCCCCCAAAGATGTTAGTGGTAGGGGAGCCACAGGGGTAATTTTAAATTGGTGAAAATGTTTTGTCGGCTGTGGGGATCGAAACCAGGGTTCTTTGGATCCACAGGCCGACTTGCTACCACTGTGCCATTACCCCATATTTTATTTATGTATGTGTATTCAAAGAAATTATTTCTTTTTGGCCCATGAGCCAAAAAGAAGTGTTTAAGCCCGCTTTTTAGGGCTAAAACATATGCTTTTCGGCCCGGTTTACATAAAATCATTTTTAAAAGGCGTACACCACGTGCCGTTGTCACACCACCGATAAGTACGACGCAGATCTATTAAGATCTGCAACGACAAAATACCAGATTCATATAGGGGTATCAGGCGTGTTGGTATAATTATTTTATTTTATAAATATTCATGATGGCAACCTATTCTAATTGGAAAATAAATGCAATGTTTAAATAGAAAGAGGAACATTAAATCAGAACATAAACAGTGCATTAAAGCTAAGCAAGCATGTTTATTTTGTAACATTGCCATATCCGCCTACTAATATACAGACACCAAAATATTTTTATATCACACCCAAATGACGATAAAGCTTGAAAACGAAATGTGAAAAAGTACAATTTTAAATTATGATTTAACTGGAAAATAGTTCATGATAATTAGATTTTCAGGAGTCTATGAAATTCTTCATATAGTTAGAAACATGGGCGTCCGCAGGAGGGGCAAGTCTGGGCGCTCCCCCTGGATATTAACTAGGGTGGTGACCACGACTCTCGAACATAGGACTTTAACATGTAAAATTATAATTTTGTAATTTCCTGCTTCCCTAAATATTTTAAGCTAAAAAGCTTGAAATAAAAGTTTTAGGGCTTAAAATTCTGCATCTGGACCAATAAACAAAATTAATTTTACATACTTTGTAACGACACTAATTGGATTTGAAAATGACGAAAATGTTTGACGTTTTATCTGTCAAAATAAACGAAATAATAAATAAAGAATTTATTTTGTTAGTTTTGACAGATTGAACGTCAAACATTTGATTAATTTTGTTTCAATTTCATAGCTATCGATAGTTTTGAGACAATTTTAGTCATTTTTAATTCTAATTTGTGCCGTTACAAAGTATGCAAAATTAATTTCGTATTTTATTCCCTAAAACTTTTATTTGAAGCTTTTTTGTTTTTAATAATTATGAAGCTGAAAATTAAATCAATATGATTTTACATGTTAAAATTCTATGTTCTCTGTATATAAATAAATATATCATCATGCCTTCTACCCATTACTGGGTGTGGCACTCTGCCGAAGCAGATCTCGGTACATGATATATTTTTGCGCGTGAAGTGCGGTTACCAGTCGTCAAATCACGGCATCCAAAGATGTTAGCGGTGGAGGCGCCACAGGGGTAGTTTTTTAAATTATGAAAATTGTTTGTCGCCTGCGGGAATCGAACACAGGCCGACTTCATACCACTGAGCTAGCCACCCCATAATATATACTCTGTATATGTATATATAAATTAAATAAAAATTAAATTATAAGTTTAAAGATAATAAATTCAAGCTGAAATTTTCCAGCAGTATTCTTATGGCCAGCTAGCGACATATTCCCTATCGTAACGATTGAGTAAAGTTTATTAAGTATACACGGACAGAAAATATTAGAAAATAAAAACTGTAAATCGGAATTTATTGAAGAAATGGTGTCAATTTATGGAAGAGTTATTCGAAGATTGTCCTTCTTCAATTCAAACCCAGACGACAAAGACTAGTAATTTATTTCACAAATTTAAATATTTTTCGTCTATTTTTTATGTGTATTTGTATTTATATTATGTAAAAAATTATATTTTAGAAATTTATGTCTATCTGAGAGTTATTTGCGACCCGCCCCCCCTGGAAAAATGTCTGTGGACGCCCATGGTTAGAAACAAAATTATTCGTAATATTTACCTTTTTCTTTTTGCCCATATCTACAGTAAGTCTACACACGTTACTCCAATTTAATTTATTTCACATCTTTTACAGTTTTGGAGAGGTTCTAATACTTAACAGGTAACTGGAGCACCAAGTTAACTGTTCTTGAAACTACTACTGACATTTGCTGATAAAAACAGCACATTTCACGGAAATAAATCCACAGGAAGTACAGATAAAGTTTGCTAACCAAATGTGGTACTAACCCGAGATAATTTACATAACATGCACACAAACTCAACCATATAAGTAGCGAGAATTGTCCAACAAAAATAATACAGTAAAATAGAAACTTTAAGTCATAAAATTTTCTCTAAACTATTGCAGTCGATGCAGATATGCTTTTAGAAATAGAGATTTGGAAATGACAGTCTACTAATTGGCGTGGCGATTTTGTTTTATTTAATAAATAGCTGAAGATAGGAGTCATTTGTTTGACTAGCGTTATAAACAGCATCGTTGGCAGACATGCCACGATAAAACAAGGAAGTGTTCAAAACAAAGTAGGGTTCCAAACCAAACGAGAATAGCATCTTATGACCATCTCGATCTCGAACGACTCATGCTGTCATTCTATTCTACTGCATTGTTATTTTTGGTAGACTGAACTAACAGAACATAAACGTACCTCTTTCGCAATTTGGTCGAGGGCCTGGTCTTCAGCTGAGGACCTGGCGGCCATCCTCCTTCGCCCTCCGCCCCCGTCCATTCTGGGGTCGTCCCGAGGGTGAAAAGGACACAACTACACCACACCTACACATAACATAACCGACATGTCACCCCACAAGAAAAGACACATTTAAGAAATATTTATCCTTCAACAATACCACTTACAATGAATCATCAAACACAAACTCCGTGAACAATGTTTTAGAAAAAATAATTACTCATCGATGTTTTTTTCCAACACATTTGAAATCAAAGTACCGGCAAACTACAACTTATCGGTAAATATTACTTATCAATAAGGCACCGCAAATAAAAATCAGTAGATTTATAGTTCATTATGTAATTGTAAATGAGAAAGTTCAAGTGTGAAGATATAAAATAATGTAGTACAAATATTAGGGTTAAATTAGAGCAGTTAGAAAAGATAAAATTTGAGGAAATAAACTGAAGGAAAAAGTTTATAGCAGTCCGCAATACAGCAGGTGTCTGTGGGTGTGCTACAACCAGGTAACATGGAAGAGGGCAAGTTGCCAAAAATCGTAAGAAACTATCAATTTACTTACTCAAAAAATGAAGATGCTCATCCAATATCTTCCTGTGTCATATTTCACTACTATCATGACCGATTCACCCCGAATTATAATTAGTCGATAACTATAAATAATCAATGAACTGCAAAAGATCGACCTTCACGCGGAGATAGGGGAGAGGTAAAGTTATATCGTTGTTATAAATTATATTTTTATCTATTACTTTTCTATCGCACACATTCACAAAAGTACGCACACATCTTGTTTATAACTTAAATTGTTTACTGAATGTATTATTTGTAAGATAAGATACCGGGAAAGTGCAAATATATTGCAAAAATTCACACATGTGTAAACCGTGACGACATCTCTATCTTTACCGGTTATACCAACTTTACGGATAAGAAGTTTCAAATCCCTACTCTAGTTATTTTAAATTTTTTAAATTATTTCTATCTGCAACTAACGTCTGTTTTCAATGTAGCTTTTCATAATTGTTTTGTTTTTTAATTCCGTGAAGTTAGATCTACGATAGAAAAATGAAAATGGAAACAAATGATGACTTCCTAATCTTTTATTTGTTTACCATGACTACAATAATATAAATAGAATTAATTACAAAAATCATGAATTTTCTCAATTTATTCCTCGATTTAATTTGCGTAAACTTATCGTGACTGTTTTATGAATGTAGGAAACAATGGATTAACAGGTAGTGCAAAAAATTACAAATGTCGCTGTCAAAGTTATCATTCTAACCTTAAAATAATGTTTATTATTCAACATTTTATGTTTTCGTTAATATGACTATCAAGAATTTTATAAATTAGTATCAGGAACTATTGTTTAAGTTATTAATCATGAATATAAGCAACGCAGTTCCTATCATACAAAATAATGATAATGAAACTGTAACATTAATAGCTTTACCACTTCAAATATTTCAACAAGCAACTCAACAATCTCTTATAGTAGAACAAAACTTATTATTTAAAACTCTACCTGATGGAACTTTAGTGATAGATACTAACCAGGTAATTTAACCTAACAATGATATAAACAACAATAATTATTTTACTCTTTTTCCTTTTAAATCACAGTTATTAAATGGAAATGGTAACATTGCTCTAACAACTGCACCAGAACCTAATTTAAACAACGAGAAAACTTTTGATAATTCTGAATCTATAATTTATACTTTGCAGAAAACTGATGCACCCATTCAGTAAGTTCCTTAGCAAGTACTACTTCTAGTTGCACATTTAATTTTATTTTCAGGACTATTCAGACAGAGGACATAAATATTCTTAATAATCCACCTCGAAAAGATGAAAAAAACAAATCTAAAATTCGATATCTTCACAGCAAATCTTCTTTAGATGTACGAAAAGTGGGCAGACCTCGGAAAGATAGCACAAAAATAAAAAGCGCAGATAATGTAAATATTTATAAATTATTTGATTCGTTTATATTTACTTAATTTTTGTAGGGACCATTTAAATGTAAATTATGCGATAAAGAGTTTGAAAAATTTATATTATATAAAAGACATGAAAAATCACACTTAAACGAGAAGAAATATAAGTGCCCTTCTTGTCCAGCCTCATTTAATATTTTAGTAAGTTACTATTTAGGTATTTTTTATACTATTTTACTAATATAAAAATGTAATTTTTAGTCCAACCATCTACTGCATTTAGCAATTCACAATACAGAAGACCCAACATGTCCAGAATGTGGAAAAAAGTTTCAAAGAATTGCAAGTTTAAAAGCTCATATGATGTACCATGAAAAAGCAGAAAACTTTTACTGTGAAGATTGTGATATCTTATTTAATAATGAAGTAATTGATAAGTAACAATGAATCTATATAATTAATTAACTAAATATTACTTTGATAGATCGATATGAATGAACATGTTAAAGAACATGGACAAGACAAAAAAGTAGAAATTGACACATTGCAATGTAAATATTGTCAACTAACTTTTACAAATCAAACAGAATTTAAGAAACATATGAGTGAACATAACAAGGTAGTTATGAAACATATTTATTGTGAAAATTATTTATAAATTCTTGTTTTAGATGAGAAGTATTTTACAAACATCTCCACGAAAAAAACCTCGAAAATCTACAACAGTCGAAAGAAAACATCAGTGTAATATTTGTTCAAAAGCATTTCAAAAACGAAGCCAAATTGAGAGGCATATGAGGGTTCATAGTGGAGAAAAACCTTACCTTGTAAGAAATAAAATAATTAATTTTATTTATAAGATACAGGCAATCGTAGTCCAGTGGATAAAAGTGAAGTAAAACTTGCGTTTCTTAATTAGCAAGCAAGAGGTCGTGCGTTCAAATCTCACTGACTTCTACTTACATCAAAAAAATACGATTGTGTCGGATTCCACTATAAGCTGTAGGCCCCCTGTACTGTAATTGGGATTTACTTCCTGTTGTGCAGAGTAACAAATAAATAAAATTTAAAAAATAAATAAATAAGAAAAAAAATTAATGATTGTTTTAGTGTAAAATTTGCAATCGAGGATTTAGCCAAAAAGGATCTCTTCAAATTCATATGACTCGTCATACGGGTGTAAGACCACATAAATGCGCTTTATGTCAAGCCAAATTTAGCCAGAAAGGTAAGAAAAAAGAATTTTTCTCCGATCATACTTTCATAAATTTAATTTTTGTTAGGAAATTTACGCGCACACATTTTAAAAACGCACTCAATACCTCACGGTGGAGAAAACGTATTTTCATGTACAGAATGTTCTTGCGTTTTCAAACGTTTAGGAAGTCTCAACGGTCACATGACTAGAAACCACCCAAAAGAAAAAAACAGTGACATAAAATACGTCATTTCTCAATTAGCCGCGATGCAGGGTAACATGGTCGTAGATAACGACATTCTTCAACAAGCGATTCTAAAATCTGATCTTCCTGAAATACATCAGAACCAAAGTTCTGAGAAAATAAATGAAACTCCAACTGCGACGTATGTAACATTGGCGGATTTGGGATTGGATGGAAATATGCGACGATATGTTATTAAACAAAGGAGGGTCGGGGATATTCGGTGGCATTTATGTTCGTTTTGTCCGAAAGAATTTAAAAAACCGTCGGATTTAGTTCGACATCTTAGGGTTCATACTCGAGAAAAACCTTATGTGGCAAGTAAAATATTTTTTAGTGAAAATAAAAATGTTTCATTGTTGTTTGTTTTAGTGTAAGTTATGCTGCCGATCTTTTGCAGTAAAATCTACTCTAACAACTCATATTAGAACTCATACTAAATGTACGAAAGTACAATGTACATATTGTTACAAATTTTTCAGCTCTTGGACTAGTCTTAATGCTCATATTTTGTAAGTTATTTCATTTTAAGACTAGATGGTAATTTATATATAAATTTGAAAATTTTAGAAAACACACTGGCCAAAAACACAAATGTTCTGTATGTAATAAATCGTACCGAAGTTCTGGAAAATTAAATCAACATTTTCAGGTTCATTTAAATAATCAAGCTTCGTATTACAAAGAACCGAACAGTAATGTCATCATGTTGCAACCTATTCAAATAACTAATAAAGGTATTTTACTATTTTTATGATAATAATTTTGAGTTTAGTTAAGTCGAATAATTAATTTCTTTAAATTTAAATACATTTCAGACTTACTGTTGTTTTAGTTAATATACAGCAATGTTTCGGCTACATGTTCGAGCCATTTTCAAGCTAAAATTATTTAGGTTTTTAAAATTTAAGATACATTTTTTTATCAGAATTTAAATACAAATTTGTGTTATTGCAATCACAACGATTCTTAAAATTCGGATTACAAATGTAATTTCGATATTAACAACTTAGTAAAATTAGTTTGAAAATGTTTCGAATAGGTAGGTAGCCGAAACGTCGTCATATATTAAATGAATGAACAATAAGCCTGAAATCCTATGAAATTTATTGATTTCCATCAAGTTTTCCGTTTTATTTTTGTGTAAAGCAGTAAAAATGATTAACTATTGTACAAATGTAGGTCTTCAACCCGTATTATCATTGAGAAAACGTCCTTTAACCGAAGCGGGATGTAGAAACCGACCTTATACTTGCAAAGTTTGTGGAGCAGCTTTTAGACGACTCAGTCACTTAAAACAACATCATATTAAACATACTGGTGAACGACCATTCCGGTGTCATTTATGTTACAGGTACAACAAATTTTACGAATCCGAAAAACATTTATTTACAATTTTAAATATTTCAGGAGTTTCGCTTCAAACAGCATATTAAAAACTCATATTTTAACCCACAACGGTACAAAACCATACAAATGCGTGATTTGTCAAAAGAATTTTTCTACTAACGGCAGTTTAAAACGACATTTAGAGTCGCATAGTACCGCAAAACCATTTTTATGTCCTTATTGCTTTAAAGATTTTAAAAACCTTTTGCAATGTCGGAAACATATGACAACACACAATCTAGAGCTGAACTTACAGATGGAAACAAATGAACAATGTGCATTAACAAATGTGGAAACAAATGAAATTCCATATCCGCCTGATTTGGCGGATACTTTAGTAGATGATCCATTCTCTTTGGTTCAACCACTGCAACAAACTTTGGAGGACCCTAAAGACCAGCAAATTGGTATTATAATTTAGTTAGAATCTTATTTTTCAAGATTATAAAAATATTTGATTGCAGATGAAGTTCATACACCAACTCCAATGGTAACTCAAACTTTAAGAGCAGATGAAAGTGGAACTGTTGTTTTACCAGTCATTGCTAATCAGGAAAATTTGACCCAAGTAATTTTTGTAAGATAACTGAAAGTTTCCTTATTAATAATTATATTTTTATAGGAAAATATGCGAGAAATAGAAGACACACTAAATACTCAAATGTTAAACATAATAGGCAATGATAATTTCGTAGATTCGTCTACATATATCAACAAAATTAATGAGTCTGAACCAATTCCAACAACTGACGAATTAGTTAATACTTTAGCCGGAAATGCTGATACAGAAAAAACAATAGAAGATAATCCATTTTTATATCACCAAGTCATTGTCAATTTAAATTCTGAGACGGAACAAATGCCGATATTTGATAACGGAATTGATAACATTTTATCACAAGTCAACAAACTTCAGGTAATTTCTTATTTATTTCATTTTAAAGACAATTTAATATTCCATAATTTTATTATTAGAGTGAATCACTATATTTAACGGATCTAAATTCTCTCAACATTAGTAATATTAATGTCAATGAAACAAATAATGTTCTGTTGCCATTTCAAATTGCGCAACAAGATTTGCAACAAAATCAATTAATAATGTTACCACCAGAAATCGAACAAGAAATGCAAACTTCTGTTAATTTAGATAATATCGATCAAAATTTACAACTCAAGTTAAATGCAATGAACGGATTTCTAAATCCAACACAAAATATTGCAATAGAAACACCGACAGAATATTTAACCACCGAAGAAGATATTGTTAACGACGTGGTATCAAACGTAAATGTAAATATAGGTGGTTTACCTTCGAAAACAATTGAAAATAGTATTATTACTGATGTGATAACAACTGACAATCAAGTTACTACAGATATAATCACTGACCCGATGGACATAACTTGTAATTTATGTAAACTTCAATTCAAGTCAAAAAATGATTTAAAAGTTCATGAATGTTTGAATTTTATAAATGTTGACATGAACAGTCCTGGAATTGATAACAATATTGATACTGTAGAAACAATTCCTCAGGAATCATTTAATTCTGACGTTGGTAATGTTACCAAAGAAGTTTTTGACGAATTCATTTCACAAAAAGAAAAAGATCCTCTTGATTCTAAAAAACTTGCTCCAGTTTACAAAAATACTTGCACTTTTTGTCCAAAAACTTTTCGAAAACCTTCAGATCTTCAAAGACATCTTAGAACACACACAGGCGAAAGGCCTTTTAAATGTGACGAATGTGCTAAAAGTTTTTCTTTAAAGTCAACTTTAGAAAGTCATAGTAAAATTCACCAAGGTAAAAAAGAATTCACTTGCCATGTTTGTAACTGTTTATTCGCGACTAAAGGAAGTTTAAGCGTCCATATGCGATTGCATACTGGCGTTAAGCCATTTAAATGTCCTTTATGTCAGTTAAAATTCCGTACCTCTGGCCACCGAAAAGCTCATTTAACTGTTCATTATAAAGAAGCTTTACGAACAGGAAAGATTCCTTCAGATGTTGTTACAAGAAAAGCGAAAATGAGTGAATTAATGGAAGGAGTGCAAAATATGATTGATTTAGACCTCGCGGAAAAGGAAAAAGACATCAATGAATCTCAATTAATACTTGAAAACATTCCTGTAGAGACTTCGATGCAAATAACTCAACCAGTTGTAGATAACATCGTTTTGCAAACAGATGAAAAACCATTAATGCATTTTGAAATCGAAACAAATACGCAAGGACAGATCATCAACATTAAACCAACGGCGTCAAATATTATATTCGTTGATGAAACATCTAAGGAAGAAATTGTTTCTACACAAGTCGAATTCGACGAGAAGACGAAATTACAAATTGAAAATTTCCTTAGAGATAAAAAAGCAAAACAACAAGAAGTCAAAAATAAAATTAAAAAAGTTTGTAATGTGTGTAATAAAGAATTTGGAACTAAATATTTGTTAGATAGACATAGTAAAATTCATACTGGTGAACGTATATTTTCGTGTAATTATTGTACAAAAACATTTAACCAGAAAAACGCGTTACAAGCTCATGTTAGAACGCATTTAGGGAGTAGACCTTATTGTTGTCCATATTGTTGGAATACTTTTAGTCAAAGTGGAAATTTGAAAACTCATATAAAAAGGTTTGTTGAAATCAAATATATATTAATTTCTGGCATTTACTTTGTATTTTTCTTACAGAATACACAGCGGAAATCTTCAAAATAAAGATACGCTACACTCAGGATTAATTGCAACTGATATTCTTCAAACCGATAATTTAGCTAGATAGTGGACAAGTAAACCTGAATATTGTATATATTTTTTTATAAATATGGTGATAAATTTAGCATCAGGTGGTTATTTATAATTAATTTTAAGACAATTACGTTGTTTTTATTATTTATAATAGTTTTAAGTTCTGTAAAAATTAATAAACAACTACATTTTAAAGAACATGCAACTGTTTGTCATTTTGTTATTAAAAACAAATGAACGTTTTGCCAAATTTTGTTTTTCAAAATCAAATTCAATGCTAGTTCGCCTGTAGCCCACAGTTGAACTGTCACTTTTCGGTCAAAATTAGGGAAAATGGCTTCAAGACAAGCAGCTGAAAAAGTTGCTAGACAAGTAAGACCAATCTTGTCTATAGATCGATGTGAAGCAAAATCACGTGTATTAAACTTATACAAAGCATGGTATCGACAGATGCCATATATTGGTAAATATATAAAAAATATTTTACATAACCTTAAATTTCATGTCGTAATCTCTACATTTTCCAGTTCGGGATTACGATATTCCTAAATCTCTTGAACAATGTAGATCCAAGCTACGTGAAAATTTTACGAAAAATGCTCATGTCACAGACATTCGAGTGATTGATATGTTGGTTATTAAGGTACGTTGCATAATACTTTTGCCAGTGAATAGACTGTTTGTGACATTGATTTTCTTTGTAGGGGCAAATGGAACTTAAAGAAACCGTCGAAATTTGGAAACAAAAAGGTCATATAATGACATATTTCAAAGATACTGCGGAGCCCAAACCAGCAGATTTTCTTTCAAAGTTTATTTCGGGACAAAACTAATTTTTGTTAAATGGTATGTCAATAAAATTGAACAATAGACAAAGTTAGATTATTGTATATAGTTTATTTAAAACAAAAAATATATTACAAAAATACTAAATCTTAGAAAAATTTCTTATTACGAGTAAACCTAGTAATTAAATCTAGTGCCCATTTTGGCTGGTCCCCTGGAACCATATGCCCAGCATTTCTTACTAAAACTTCAGTAAGATTTCCTGCAGATTTACTATACCCCGCCAATTCTCCACCAACGAGCCATTGATGTCTTTCGGCTGTTTTATATTCATTCGCTGCGTCAAAATTCAAATTTTGTAAATAATTTACTGTTAGAGGATAAGCAACAATAATATCAAGTTGGCCGTTGTAAATTAAAACTCGATAATGGTTCAATAATTCTGAGATCCAAGGAGCCACTGATTGCATTACATCTTCCTTTAGATGTATTTCAACTGTTTGATCTTCGCCATTGAAAGTATTATTTCCAACATGAATTGCTGCTCGAACATCACTTCTTTGGATATAATCTCCCATGTATGCCATACTTTCACTAGTATCGTTCGGAATTAAATAATTGAAATAATTAGAAAATCCTGTTACGTTTTTGAAATATGAATTATGTCCATTTAAATCTCCGTTTAATAATGTGTCAAACAATTGGAAAGCTTTCGCCCATTGTTTTTGTTCAATATATTTCACGCCTTCAGCTTCATATACGTGGAATTGTTCTCTGGCATTAGAATCGATTAAGCCAAGTTGATACACATAGTCTCCATACTTTAGTTGATGCTGAGGATCACATAAACCATTTCCAATCGCCAAACCCTTCAAATTAATCTTTTGTTTGGCACCTGGATTATTTTTATAAATAGTGTACGAAATTGCTGGCACATATTTTCCTGCATATGATTCACCGGTAACAAAGAAATCATTTGTTTGTAAATTAGGAAACAGTTGAAAGAATTGAAGAAGAGCGTTGTAAAGATCTAAGCCAACTGCGACTTCATTTCTTGCATAGCCTTCATCTTTTTGTGTGAAACTGTATCCAGTCCCTACTGGATTATCAATGTATAAAACGTTATGATTCTTCATCCAAGTATATTCTCGGAGTTTTAATCCATGTTTGCGTTTAATTACGTATGGTCCATTTTCGGTGAATAAACCAATTAATGAAGTAGCACCGGGTCCACCTTGTAACCAAAGAATCACTGGATCTTTATCAAAATTAGATTCAGATGGAAAGAACCAGAAAAAGGTGTTCGAATTGAATTTCTTGTTTACAGTCAAATAACCAGAATAACTTTTGATGTTTTTAAATCCACTGAATTTAATCAACGCAGCTTGTTGAGCTTCTTTTATTTTTCCTGCTTCGATGAGTGGTGTTAAATACAGAGGATTACCTGGATCATCTTCAACTTTTTGAACTTTAAATTTCGGATACACATTAATGAAACAATATGATGCGGTAAATAAACTTAATAACATGAAGAATATATAATAGTGCTTCATTTTGCAAACACTGTGGAATGTTTTGTTTATCTGAGCAAAGTTACGAAGATCAACTGTTTTATGTTAAATGTCGGTGAAGCTGACAGGGAGGGGTAAGTAGGGTCAAGGTTATGTTCATTCTTGGTTACAAAATTTTATTTTCATCTGCTTATCAATAAATAAATACAAAATAGACAATCTGTCAAACAACAAAACAATAATGAATATAAAAATATCAAATATATCACAACCATTATTCATATTTTATTATTTGTTCTAAATTGGGACGGAAAAAATAATACTGGAAAAAGTTACGATTCCCCGTTATCTTTAAGTTTATGAGATTCGGACGCGCTCCACTTTCTTAAATTTTGATTAAAATTAATTGGATCATTGACTACGGACTTCCACAATTCATAATAAGCATCAGCAGACATTTCACCATCAAATATATCTTTCTCTTTGCGTTGTTCACTAACAAATGATCGCCAAATCTATAAAAATCAAAATATAATTATTAAAACATTTTCTTTATTTGTATAAATACTTACTTTTTCATCGTCTTCTGGTGGAGATTGTTGTCGTATATTACCAAGTACCCCTCCGTTATAAAATATTTCTAACTGATACAATAAATAATTATAAGTATACATTTTATCGGCTTCTATGGTTTGGAAAGTCACCGCATATGGACTACAACATTTATCTGATGGATAAACACTTCTGGAATAATAATTCGTAATTTGTAAAGCCGAAAATGAATCGGGAGATAATAATTGAACAAGACTGTGGCCATGAAAAGTAGTTTGTCCAAAATGATCGCGTGTATCAGTTGGAAGAACACCTAAAGAAGCTAAATGTTTTCCTAAATAATAATCTTCTTGCTTCCAAAATCTTCCTCCAGCTGCACAGTCTTCCGTAGAATTAAAATGATTGCGCAAGAGTGTAATACTGCCTTTACTCAATAAGTATCCTGCTTGTGCTGCATTGTAATCTGTGCCCCAAAAACTTGTCGCATGGCCTAAGTAGTGCCCTTTTTTATAATCTAGAGGTGCAACCATTCGACGAGCATTTTCAGGAAGAGCAAATGTATCATCATTTAAAAATAAAAACCAGTGAAATGAAGTATTAATGTTTCGTATACCATTGCAGAGAATGTGCCAAGATGATTCTAGTTTTGTTTGACGTATAGGTAATTTGGTTTTTTGTATTTTTTCTGGTTGAAGGTAGATAAATGTCCTATCGTTGCACTGACGAGCCCACGTTTGATTTGCTGCTGCTGCATTTTTCCTTTTACGAACCAGAAGTACGCACATTATTTTTATATTTTTATGCAAGAACTTCGATTCTAGTTTAATTTTATTATCATTTCCGTATCGAACGTAATCTAGTGTTAAAGGTATTCTTTTCAAACTTTTTTCTTGGAACCATTTTTCATATCTGTCATCTAAATTATCAGTTTTTTGAATGTCTGTATCTTTACCACGGTATAAAAATACTCCTAACATTGCTCCCAAAACAAAACTCCATAGTAAAGTATAACGAGCAAGAGTTTTATACATTTTAATTCACGAAAAACTACTTCTAAAATTTGTAACACTCTGGACACCTGTTGCACTTCATAACAATCGAATTATCCTGTTTATCTCTTTAAGTTAGCGAATGTATTTCCTAGTAACATTTTAAAAGTAATTACTTTATTTAATACTGTATGTACTATGAAAAAATTATTTATTTCACAAAATTTACATGACAGTTGCCAAACAATTTTTGTGGTTAGGATTAACATGGCGTCTTAACATTTAACAAATTTTTAAATGTTTGCGGTAAATGATTAATTATACAAAATATTAATTATAGTAGTAATTCTGCAAGTAAGTAATGAAATATTTATATTTATTACAAAGCTGAACGTGATAGCAAACATACATTTTCAGAATGACAAAAAAAATGTATAATTTCCATAACATTACTTTGCTAAAGATTCCATTTATGTATTCTTAATGTAAGTGGAATTTTCTGCAGTTTCTAAAGTAAATATTATTCCTACAATAATTCAATACAACTGAACATTTAAAAAATTATAAAAAAGCACATCAGAAGCATTAATGTATTGCGATAAGTCCCGATTCTAAAAGTTTCTGGATTTTGGCGGCGATGTCTGGATTTTTTAGATGACTAGAAACAAAATAATAAAAATTAAAAATTTATTTTGTAAAAAATTATTAATCACTTACTCTTGCAAAGCTTTCGGGTCGTTTTGCATTTGTTCCAAGATTAGGCGCATAGCGGGATCTCTGAGGATAGATTGCACTTCTGGGTCAGCCATGGCTCTAGCACGAACTTCAGCTGGGTTGCCAGTGTTGCTCTGGATTGTACAGTTTCTGAATCCTTGCAAAGCTTCAGAGTTATTTGAATCTAATTCCAATGCTCGTTGAAACGCTCCGGAGGCCTTTGAACTTTGCTGCATTCCCTGCAGCACAAAAAATACATACAATGCTGTATAACAAATATGATATTAGGAAGAATAATGTTAAAAAACTGGATAGTATGTCGTATGAAAGTTTGATGAAATATGAGTATGTATAAAGGGTAAAAAATAGTGTGGATGAGCCAGGAATAAATGGATGGATATGATTAAAGGATTTCAGATGTGAGGAATAAACGAGTGCAGGCTATCGCTTTCATCTTTTTTGATCTTGTAGATTCGTTGTTAGTTTCGTTATTAGATTCGTTGTTAGGAGTAAACGTGAGTAATTTGAGATGTTTTATGCATATGTTATGTACGTTGAAGAAAGAAGATGAATGATGGGTGAATAGGAATGATGTGATTGAAGATTTGTTGTGTGATAATGATTTCGAGTGTAATAAATGAATGAGTTTATAAGGAGTGATCTATGAGTGTGGTTTGTTTGGATGAAAATGTTTGACGAGGGCTGATTGTTTGATGAGTGATTTTAGGGTTCGTGCTACCCCATTTGTTGGGATATAGCGTGAAGATATGTATGTATGTATGAATAAACGAGCTTGTATGACATAAATTATGAATGTAAATGAACCTAAAGTAATGTGTCAGAATAGGAACGTTTGGCGAAGATTGGTTGCAGAATGAATAAATTTTCAGAAATTGTAAAATATAATCATAAATGTCAAAATAGTTGTTTTGCAATAGCAACTATTTTTACTGTCTGGTCTGTAAAATTAGTACTTTACAGCTTGTCAATTTTCAACTATCCGAACTCTTAAGGGCATTGAAAACAAGAAATATTTTTATCTCTAAAACCATACTGGGTGCTGTGGGCGGAAAACTGTTACCTAAAAGTACGTGCTTGAGGAAATTATGATTCAATTGTAAATTATTTATCAATGTTCGAGGAATATTCCGACAGAATGTTTCTTGAAGTCATAATACTGTCAACTGAATCAATGTTTTGATAAATTAATCTTGAAAGTGACATTTGAAAACAATAACAAAGTCTAATACTGTTATCAAGCAACCTCATGAAATAAGTGATACTTTTATTTGGATTGGTTGATTTCGCATACGTGATTAGATGGACGAATTTAATTGGACAATTATTTCAGCTAAATTAAATGTTAGTCATCAAAAAAAGATATAAATAAAAATTATAAAAATAGTTTACCTGGAGAATATGACCCTTGCGAATCCATCCCTTAATGAATTTAGGATCGAGTTCTACACATTTTTCACAATCTTTAAGGCCTAAATCAAAGGCAGCTAATTTAGTATAACAGGCTGCACGGTTACTATAAAATTTCGCTTCATCGGGATTACGTCTAATAGCTTCAGAGTAGTGTTTTACAGCATTTGCGTAATCACCTTTCTTGAAAAGATCATTGCCGCTAACATTTTCTTCTTCGGCTTTCGTTGGATCAATGTACGCCTTGCGTTCCTCTTCCTTAATTCTTTTCTCTATATCAGCGAGCTGAGTTCTAATATCAGGAGTTCTGTGTTCTGACATCGACTTTTCATAGTAAGTTTTTGCAGAGTGCCAGTCACCTAATTTTTTGTACGAGTTTCCTATTCTAGAGAAGGCTTTTGCAATTAACTTAAAGTCAGCACGATTTTCGCGACCAATTTCGATGGCTTTTTCGCACTGTTCTATGCACTTTTTAAAATCTTTCTGTTCGAAGTAAACAGCAGCGATGTTATTATGGAACGTGATATCTGTTGGGTCGTGGGTAACTGCAGCGTTGTAATGTACAAGAGCTTCTGCGAAGTCTTTCTTTTTGTAAGCTTCATTGCCCTTTTCTTTTTCATCCTTTGCTAATTTTTTATTTTCGGGCAAATCTTCTTCGAATTTAGGCTTTTCTGGTTGTTTCTGTTCGTGTTTCCTAGGAGGAGGCGTATACACTGGTTCTGTTTCCATTGGTTCTTCAAAACTTGGATCTAAACCAAGAAGAACACTAAGTGCGGTCATAATTTTTTGGTCTCCTAATTTTAAGGCTAGTGAACTAGGATTTGACTGCAACTCTTGCAAAGTTTTTAAAAATTCAGGGTCATCCAGATAATTCTTTGTTCGAGGATCTGTACGAAGTTTTGCAAATACTTCACCAGAAGAAAATGGATTTGGGAAGCCCCTGTTTTTGGCTGCACTAGCTTTAACTTCTGATAATCCATCTTTTAACTGAGCGTTATTAGGCTCTAATCTCAAACCTTCTTCGTAAGCGGAAATTGCTTCATCTTTACGACCTAAGTATGATAGTGCAGCTCCTTTACGCGAGTATCCTTTCGCCCAATCTGGCTTGATTTGTACGGTTTTCTCTGCATCTTCCAAAGCATTATGATAATTTCCTGCTTTTGCAAACGCAGCTGATCTGTTTGAATATAGCACATGATTATTTCCATCTAAAGCAATTGCCTCTGTATAAAATTTAATAGCTTCGTCAAACTTCTCCGCTGACAATGCTGCATTCCCTTTGTCTTTAAGTGCAGCGACCTATTGTTCATAAACATAAAAATTTACGCATTAAATTACGAACAGGTTCTCTGGAAACTTCGGTTCATTTTATGAAAGTCATTTATCTTATTGTTAATTATTAATTTTAAATTTATAAAGTATTATATCTACTAATAAATATAAGTGCATACCTGATCCATTTTAACAATTATTTAAAATACTACTATGTGCAAATAGAATCTTCTAGAACGCCGGTAACACAGTGTAATAACGATCAACAATGCGCAATGTGAATGTGCGGTCTGAAGGTTGCGCTCAGCAAGGAATGTTTTTTTACAACTGTAGCTAATTTCATTCCATTTCTCGTACATTCTAAAATTTTGATTGGTAGGATTTCTAATAACTAGAAAAACCTCAATAGCGGGAAATACGAAATAAAAGATTGATTTCAAAGTAATGTTAAATAAATAAAATATATTTTTATTCTTTATACGAACAAACAATCATATAAAAATATTCATGAAAACTTCTTTTACTGACATATTTTACAATTCGTGCAGTATCACGAAAAACCATGTTGAGACTGTTCACTTTCGGATGTAAAGTTACCAGAGCATCTTCAATTTTTTCGCTAACTGATACGTACAAAGTTTGCCCTCCAACAATATTTAAATTTTCACAATTCCCTAAATACATAATCAAATCTAACTCATTTTCATTTTCCCAGTTGTACTCAGAGAATAGCTAAAATAAAAAATATATTAAGTTTTGAACATATGTATTTAAAAATTATTAAATTTACAGAATAGTTGCCAGGTTTCCAACGCTGTAATTCGTATCGCATTGTTGGTTTTATATTAATTTTTAAATCGGAGTTAAAATCTAAATCAGTATATTCTTGTAAAAGACAAAACATGCTTTTTGACTGAAATAAATTTAAGACTTCTGTTACGATATTTGGCACCACTTTTGAAGATATAACTTCATAATTTCTTCGATTTGGAGGTCCCACTTTTTCCCAAATTATATCTAAAATATATATTTAGAGTAACTAATACAACTTTCTTTATTAATATTATTTACCATCATTTTTTAAAACTTCGCATAGTTCCTGAAATTTATCATAATTAAAAAATTCGTTCAAACTAATTTCAGATTCGCTTTCAACATGATGTTGAATCTGCTTTTTGATATCATTTCGTAAGTATTGTTGATTAATCCAATTATTGAATGGAAAGTCAATTTCTAAGGGAGACAGTCTTTCACAACTAAACAGTCCAGTTTTTGGAGGTTCTAATTCAGGACTTTCATACGAATTTGGTTTAGGTGTATGAAACCAACCATTTATACTTAATCGACTATAATCCATATTTAAAATTTCTGAAACCTACATAAAATTTAATTTTCATAACATTATTTTAATTTAATTATTTACTTGATGATATGATGCGTTAGTAACTTCAAAGAAAACAAATCGATTATTTTTTGGTGTTATTTGTTTCACAGGTACAAGTGGATGCCCTTTTTCGTCTTTACTATATAATTCTAACAGTCCTCCCATTTCTTTTGTCCACAATTCCTTATCGGAACCAGGTACAGGATCTGTTAGATATAAAATAAATGCGATTAATCGATCTTCTTGTAAATCATCATGAATCAAAAGATAATCTGTGTCGGAATAACAGGAGCAAGTTGCTGATATTTTATATAAATCAAAACCTGTTAATTGTTGTAACTAGAAGTAAAATTAAACTATTATTTAAGATTTCATTATCGCAACAATCAAATGTACCCAATCTTTAATATTTGTTTTTAAAAATTCATACATGTGGTTTATGTATTTCGATTTTAATTTCATTAAATCTTCGGACTGAAAAAATTCATATAAATCCATATTCCGTTTGTTCCATTGTAATTCATTAAATTCTTCACGAATTTTATTCATAATTGTTGCGTCAGATACGAAATTGTCTATTATACAAAATTTAAATGGATCTGTAAATAATTCGACGGATTTTATTGTAACATCTTTGTTAGATTTCCAGCTATCTTTAAACAATTGAACGAAGTCTTCTTTTGTTAAATGATCATTTAGAGCTGGTGTTTCGACTGTCTTTTGTTTCTTGTGCGGTGGAACTTCATGTTCAAGAGGGCAAGTTGGCATTAAATGGTCTAAACAGAAACTAAATAATTAATTTGCGAATTAGCAACACAGTTTTAAATTATTACATCCGTCAATAGCATTTTTTCTTCTCTGATTATGAATTGTAACACAATCATCATCCCAAATTTCACAATCTAATTCTATTTCACTTTCTGATGATTCTTCAACCCATTGTATTTGATTCTCATCCTTAGCGCTTTTTGAAATATCATCATGATCACTATCTTCTACAAAATTAAATAAATATCGAAAATTTTATTTATTTATTTATTTTTAAAAATATAACCCTAAAAATTTTACCATTTATGATCATAACATCATTTGAATCAGAATCAATTATTTCTGTAATTTCATCTCCATCCATATTTTTTTAAAATACTAGTTATTTAGTAAAAGATAATTTATGAAAGTTATTCAGTATTTGAAAAAGCTCGTTTATAACCTATAATTTCACGTGCATTTAAAACATTTGAAGATATTTCCGGTTTATTTGTCGATGTTCCGGGACCGGTAGAAAACTTGAAAAAATCACAGGATTTGGCGGGAGCATTTATAGGCAATTTATGTAACTTATTTGATGTGATATTGCATAGTTTTACCATTTTATTCATAGGAAAAAAGTACAAATTGAAGAATTATTTATTAATAAGTGCAAGAACAAGAACAAGAAAAAAGAAAATACACACAGAAGAACAACAATAACATTATGGGATCAAGTCGAATATTTAAGGCAGAAAATAATACTGTAACAAAAAAATAAATAATATTGTATGCATTAAAATCGTTGTATTTTATACTTACTTCTGGATCTCTGAAGTACATACACTTTGCGAGCTGATAACCACTTACACAGGGATCTGGATCAGTTGCTGTAAAATGATATCATTGTATATGTATTAATGATTATTTTTATAATTATAATAAATACGTACACACGTCTCTGCACAATTCAAGAGTTTTATAAGTTGGTTCTCGATATCTTGGAGGAAGAGTTGCTACTTGTTTTACAGCAAAATCATAATCCATTTTTCCATTTTTGTTGACCTGTTAAAAAATATACAAAAAATGAAGTAAAATTTAAAATTAATGTAAATAATTATTATATTTACCGCTTTCATCATTTGAAGGCAACACAACATATAACACTAAAAAAAGCATTTGATTAATTTTAGAATTATTTGTAAAATGATGTTACCTGGTTTTCTTTTGTTTCCTCAAATATACCATTATGCATGTTTTCAATTTGTTCTGAAAATTCGTTTTTAAAATATAATAATTGTCAAACTTTTCAATAATTTTTATTACCATTAGATATTTTATTTTTTGGTTGACAAACATTTCTCATTAATTTTGCCGTTGATTTCATTTGCGCTTCAGACATCTACAACAAATTGTATAGATGTAGAATTTTCTTTAGTAGATAAATATTAATTTACCATTTCAATGGATCCAAAATTAAGAGCGATAACAAAAATAGTAAAAATAATTTTCTTCATCATGATTGGATAATTTTCAAGAAACTGCGGCACAAGAAATATTTCATTCTAATATATATAGTGCGTGCTAAAAATCAAGAAATGATTAGGACATTACTATATCATTTGTAAGCTAATTAAATTAATTCCAGTTATTTTCTGGGCGTAATTAGTCTAACTTGTTATTAAATAATAATTAGAATAAAATGTCACTTTCAAGAAATCCTGAATATTAATTAGTAACAAATTGTATAAATATAGGACTTGTAATTATTATTTGCTTTGGATTATTAAGATGACAAAGTTTTTATAGGAAATATTCTTCAAATGTATACTTATTTTTCATCGATTTGTCAATTTGATAGTTATATTTAATAGTTTTTAATACAAATACAAATACGTGATACTTTATATTTGTGTAATTAGAATGGTTTTAAGATTGGGAACGCCTTCAACAACCGAATCTAATGCAACAGAATCTATTGTGACAGAATATGCATCACCCGATTATTCAAAATCCGAAAGTGGGCGTGACTGGTTGATATTATGCATCACCCGATTATTCAAAATCCGAAAGTGGGCGTGTCTGCACTATTTTATGCATCGGCCGAAAGTAGGCTGAGCCGAACGAAAGCTAGACGTTTGAAGCTATAACGGTAGATGGCAGTGTACAATAGCTTTTGCTTCTTGTCACTAGAGTATGTAGCAACACTTTATTACCGACTTGAATGAAAGAATACAAGACATACGTTTTCAGCTGTCATAATGACTAAAGTGAAAATTGCAGGTTATAAACAATAAATTGTTCAATTTATATAATTCTTACTCTAATGCTCAGTTTTTCAATCATCTGTTAAGATTTTGTTACAATTATCTGCTTATTAATCATAGGAAAATACATATAATTTATATTGCTGTTAGTTAACATTACTTAACAATCAAATGATAAACCGCACATGAGTTATGCCATAAATAAATAATAAATATTTGTGATTATGATATTTAATTATAAATGTAGTAGTAGCTAGTAATAAAACATAAACACGTATTTAAAAAATAAATGCAAAGATATTTAGAAAAAATTTGACATCTAAAGCCCCTGGCACATATAGCGTCAAAACTCCGAGTCTACCAGACTCGGAGTTTTGACTGCCAAAAATAGAAACGCCTCTATTTTCAGCAGTCACGACTGCCGAAAACCAACTTCATTATGATGCTGGTTTTTTCCATATCTTCCTTTGTTGTTTGACGTATGAATTATTATTGTTTATGTTTTTGTTTGATTTTTGTACATTTTTATAGTTAAATTCATTTACTTTATACATAGTTAGAAACTTTTAAGTTTTCATATTTCATTTATAATTCAAGTCATTTTTTTAAATTTATTTTTTTGTTTTATATATCCTAATTTATAGTTTTTATATTTCTTAATAATCGACAAACATTTTAAATAATATATTTAAGTTTTTATATTTCATTTATAGTTCATGTAATTTTTATTTAATTTAATTTTTTTCTTTTATATTTCGTAGTTTATAGTTTTTATATTTCTTAATAGTCGATAAATATTTTAAATAATACAAATTAACAAATAACACGTTAAAATTAACAAATATTTATTTCTGACTGTCAGAAACACCGACTCTATATGTGACACCCGTTTTGGACGTGACTCTCAGTTTTTCAGCAGTTTGTAGCAGACTCGGAGTCTTGACGCTATATGTGCCAGGGGCTTTGTTTAATACATGAGATACATTAAATAGCCAAGTAATTTACGATACGATTTTGTTTTTAATTTGAGATAACGTCTTTACTACTCAATTTGGACTTCTATATTCATTTATTTTGGACAAAATAGACGAAAAGTAAACAAATATATTTAGAGGTTATAGGTTTTGAAATATCAAACAGTCCAGTTTATTCCTATGGTAGCCCAACTCGCCGTAATTTTGACATTAGTGGCTAATTTGGTGACAACGAAGAATGTCAAAGTTATCGAATTGAGTTTTTAAACGCCAAATCGTGACAATGAATCTGGTGATAATTCTGAATTAATTTAGGGAATTTTTAGTTATCAACGCCATTCGTGACAATGAAACAGGGGAAACTGATTATTTGTATTTACCGCCTGCAATAGACTTCACATCGAAGCTATCAATGACGGCGACGGCCATTCTTTATTATTTTTGAATTGTTGAATAGAATCGTTAGTTCATATTTTACGTAACATAGTTTGTTGTGTGAAAATAAATGCAAGTCTATTTATGTATTAAATAGTGTAGATAACACACTATCCAATTAAGCAACTAACCTCAATTTTATTTAAAGAGTAAGTGTAAACATAATATTTATTTATTAATAACACATTTGTTACAGTTGCTTATATTGACATAAAGTGAAACTTTTGAACTGTCTATCTTTCTTCTTTTTTAGAAATGCAATGCACTTGGAATATTGCTCAACATTGAATACTGGACACCAGAAAATTTATAAACTATACTTTTCTTCATGAAATATGCCAGCAGTACATTTACAGAAATGATTTTATATTAGCATATATGTTAGATCTGGTAAGTTTTAGCTTTTATTATTGATATAATTTATATTTTTTATATATATAATTTTTTAGATGAAGAAAATATGTAGTGCATCGTTATGGTCAAAATACTCAATAATAAAACCGATGCTGTTGGTTAATGAAAATTTGAACATCACACGATTTTCAAAAGTGGTACCATTTTAAAAAAAAGTTATCAGTTGGTTATCAATCCACACAATCCAATGCATTTAGAAGAGACGAATTTCACCTGTATATGAATGAATCTTTTGATAAAGGTAAAAGATAAATAGGAAATTTAATAATTAGATAAAAACGTAACATAATCCTCCATATTCTGTAACTGTATCATTATCTATTAGTGAGATGTTTTATTTTTCATAGTTATTATATAGATGATTAAATTTCGATATTCTGAGATCAGAATAATTTACCCCATTTTTATGTTATATTCATGCATTTTGTTTATTAATATATGTAGCTGTTATTATAAAAAAATAATACAATGACAGATTACTGACATTTCCGTAAAAAATGTTAAAAATATTTTTTTTATACTGGCAGTTTCGTGCGAGAGCAAAATTAATAAAACTAAAATATAAGTAACAATAGATTATTGTGTGTGAATGGCGAAATGATGATAATCTGCAGATTAATCATTATAAATAAAACTGGATTTATAGTTTACATAGCACAGCATAATATAATAAAAATGTAAATACACATAAGTACATGCATGTACCACTTTATAGTTCACTTACATAGCATAACATGTGAAATGACCAAATTTAATTTCATATGCTTTTGTGAATCCTCTGTTATTTTCGGAATCTCTGTGACAATTGTTTATATGTGTTAAAAATTTAAATAATTTTGTTATATTATTCGGGTTTTACTCTTTCGACTATTTCGTTTCTTCATTATTATTTTAGCAGCAGCTACTATCATAACATCGCCTTCATCCATTTTCGAGCACGATCAAAATTATAACTGCCAAAATAACACCGAATGTGGCAATAATATAATACTAGGAATATGGTTGGGAATAATTTTTATGCAAAAAACAACAAAATTTAAAACTATAAAACCTTTAAAATCTCTTATGTTATGCTATGCCTTATTATGCTACGTAAACTATAAATCCCGCTTAAGGGTTGTCATAAATTTATCGATCATAAAACAGATAATCAGGGGGGATCATTATCTGTTAAATATCGAAAAGTTATGACAATCCTAATTTTTTTATAATTAAGCTGCAGATTACCACCATTTTGTAATTTTGTGACTAAAATCTTTTATTCTGTTTAATCTATTTTACTTTTATGCATTTTCCTCTCGTTCAAAATTGCCACTCTAAAAAAAAAGATTTTTACATTTTTTACGGAACTGTCCGTGAGCTGTCATATTACTTTTTGTAATAACAGTTATATATATTAGCAAACAAAATGCATGAATATAATATAAAAATATCAAGATAAATTGTTCTACTCTCCGAATACTGAAATTGTGATCATTTGTTAATAACGACGAAAAATAAAAACTATCATTAAGTTATTAATCATTAACAGAGGATGATACTGTTACAAAATATGGGGCAATGATTGAGTTACAGAATAGGAAGGGTATATTTAATATTTTGCTTCGTTCCAGATTAATGCTATGATGTGTATAGCTAGTAGCTGTCGCGAAGAGTTTCATGCTGTATCTGAAAGATGTGCAAGCTACTGACTTACAGCTGATAATTATCATTCCATTTATTATTCCAGGAATACGTCATTGGTTCTCACTGGAATTCCTTCTGTTCATATTGGTAAAAATAATGACTGCTCTATCATTGTCAACATTATTGTTTAATGTTGTAATGTTCATTTAATAAAATAATTAATTAATTTAATAATTTAATAAAATACTTCAAATTTCATTTATTTAATTAAATATATGATTCTTTGCTTAGCAACGATAAAGTACCTTTATATTTTATTACAGTTATCTGATACCGTTATAACTCATTTACCGGGCTGAAATCACTTCTGTAAACATGCAAATGCGATATAGTGCGAAATAATAGTATATTACATAATAAGTCAGGAAACTGAAATAAATATATGAAAATGTCGGCTTTGGGGATCGAACCCGGGTTCGCAGGATCCACAGGCCAACTGGATACACTGAGCCATTAATTGTTTAATTTAATCAATATTTAATCATAAATAATACAAAATGTTTAAATCTTTTAGTAAAATTTATATTGACAGCAGACAACGTATTTTAGGTTACAACATTTATTTGAATCTGGTAAAATGCATTTTCTAATTTTGATATATAAAGTATCACTTTTCAAAACTGATTGACGTTTTGAAAATTTATCATTTTATTAATAGAATTCGTACATTTTTTAGTATTTGTGTGGCTTTTTCTATATCACAAGACTTGTGAGTTTTTCAGGATTATCTTGTCGTATTTATAATTTTCTTTTTTTTTGTCTTATTGAGATCGTATCACCCATTTTTGAGTAAATTCAAATTATGTTTGGCCTAATAAATACTACATTTGATTTTATGATGTGGAAGGTATTTTAAATTTGTATAATTGGTATAAAACTGAACTTTTTACTACAAGAATATGTACAATAAATAATATGTTTCATTTATAATAAAAAATATATTTTATTTCAAAGAAATCAAAAAGTCAGATCATCATTTCACCATCGTTCTGAAGTTATCTCCAGTCCGGATGATTTACCTTAAATTAGTGATTAAAAAAAGGTATACAAAATAATACACAATATAATCATTTTAATTTTTAAATTGGTTTCCGTATTAATGTTAAATACTAATATTTAATGTAAAAATTGTACACACATGTAGTAATTACTGTAAACTTGATGGTATTTCATAAAACGACTATTATACATTATTCTTATACAACGCAATCTTAATTTTGCATGAAGTTGACATATGCTGTAGGAAACAATCCAATAAGTGTGTTAACCAACAATATCATATATAAGACATTATTGGTTTTTAGCAATCCAATTCTTTCCACCATATAATGCCTAAAATGTAGAATCATAATAAATTTTAATTATTTATGGACAAACAATTTTGCATAACTAACCTTAAATTTCAATAGCTTAACGAACTTGTAGAAGAATTAGTATACAAAATATTATAAATTAAAATCTAACTGTCTACTTGTTTCCATTATTTAATAGTTGCTTTGTATTTCATTGCAAAATTATTATATTACTGTCACTTTGACAGTTGACAACGTATGTCGTATATTTTTCTATTTTTTCGTTCAGGTCGGTAATAAAGTGTTGCTAAATACTCTAGTGACAAGAAGCAAAAATTATTGTACACTGCCATCTACCGGTATAGCTTCAAACGTCTAGCTTTCGTTCGGCTCAGCCTACTTTCGGCTGATGCATAAAATGATGCAGACACGCCCACCTTTCGGATTTTGCATAATCGGCTGCATTAGATTCTGTGCCATTATTTTCGAAGCAAAATATTTTCGGATTTTGAATAATCGGGTGATGCATATTCTGTCACAATAGATTCTGTTGCATTAGATTCGGCCGTTGCAATGTCACCCTTTAAGATTTTCGTTAATTATTGTGGAGGATAGTTGTTTGTCATTGTTACTAATGAATATTTACAATTATTCAAACAATATTATACTTCCGGTTATAAATAAAATAACAAGATAAAATTTAAAATGATTGTAATATAAAAAAAAAATTATAATAATTCAAAGCAGTTTTTCGTTCAAATTTCGCGCCTGTGACGTAAGTGTAAAACAAAGTAGTGGGGTATAACGACAAAAATTCAAATTTTGACATGTTGAATGATTGTTTGTTCGAACTTGATTAATGAATAATAAACGATGTCTGTAGAAATAGATGCAAGAGAAGTTCTGAAATATTTAAATGAACTAGGATATTGTGATATTTCAACTAGCCAGTTAAAAGAATTCATCAGGGGTACGTATATTTAAGTAAACATGAAGGGAAGTATTAATGATAAATATTTCAGATTTAAAAACATTAATAAAATATGATTCTAAAAAGAAATCTCGTAGAGAAAATCAAGAAAATATTCAACCCTTCTCTTCTGAAAGTCACTACTATTCCATTCACCATCATCCAACTGAATCATCACTATCAGTATCAGAGTATGAGGATGATACAGAGGAAATAGTAACAAGGGCACAAAGAGATGATAATTATCTTTCTGAAGTATTTAATACATTACATTATACATCAACTGTTAGTTCTCGAGCAAAATCATGTTCAAAGAAACAAAGCGACCAGAATATTATATCGGTAGAAGTTTTAAAACCAAAACCAAGTAGGCCATTTTCCTCTTCTTGTACGTCTACTGGAAAATTGAATGAAGTGCATGAAAGACCATCATCTGCTTCGACAAGAACACGAACTAAATATACAATTACTAGTTCTGATTCTGTGTTTGAACCACCACCATTAACAGGTAGTTCAAGAACTGGAAGAAGAACAAAAAGTGCTGATAATTTGGGCCATGAATTGAGGCCAAAGGTTTCATGTAAGATTACTAATTTTTAATGCTGTTTTAAATTTTTATTATTTATTTTGTTATAGTTATAAGACCTCGTAAACCTGTAAAAGTAGCGAAAAGTGATCCCGTGGCACTCTATCAACAATATCAAGAGGAATGGAAGAAACAAAAATTACCTGGAGAAGATAAAAGATACGATTTACGATGGGCTATTCGAGAACGAATGTTGGGGGAACCCGACGTTGTGGTAAGTTTTATATTTGGTAAATAAATAATAAACAATGGGGTGGCTAGCTCAGTGGTATGAAGTCCTGAGAACTCTGGTTCGATTCCCACAGGCGACAAACAATTTTCATAATTTCAAAAGCTACCCCTGTGGCTCCTCCACCACTAACATCTTTGGGGGCCGTGATTTGACGACCGGTAACCGCACTTCACGCGCAAAATATATCACTTACCGTGATCTGCTTCGGCAGAGTGCCACACCCAGTAATGGGTAGAAAGCGTGATGATATATTTATTTATTTATATAATAAACAAAAATGCATGTTTTTAAATTATAGCCACGAACTTCAATGGAAAGGATTTCTAAAAAAGCAAGCAGAATTTAAATATTTTTATTGACGACATGACTACACAAAGGTAATAAAATGGTGTTATTTAGTATAATATATATTAATAGACAATACATTATGTAACAATATTTACAATATAACTTATTATTGATTCAGTTTGAATTTTTCTAATTTACTAATTGTATCATTTCTATGTAAATGGTACAGAATTTTACTTTCGATTTCATCAACTGCAGACCTAGTTAGAACTAAAGTATCGTGTTTTAACATAGAATAAACATTAAGACCATAAACTGGCATTAGATTAATATGTTTGATTGAATCTGTTGCCATTGTAATATTCTTCGGCATGACATCTGACCTGAAACAAGAAAAAAAATTATAAAATTAGTATTGTTCTATTATTTTGGCAACTTACGAATCAACTATCAGTACAGATGGCCCCCAATTTCTGCTTTTAACTAATTCTTCGATGTATTTCTGGTCATCAGTTGGAATTTCAATATCGTAAACAATGTGTAAATCATCTTGCGCTAATTTAATTGACAGCATCGAAGTCAACCCTAATACTCGTGTGTAAAACGGTAGCATATAAAAATGAGGCGTTGGTGATCTAGGTCCATGAACAACGCCACCGCCTCGCCAAAGAGGGCTCCTGATAGAGCTATGTCTGGATCGCCCCATTCCTTTCTGAGGCCATGGTTTTCTACCACCACCTCTAACTTCTGAGCGTACTTTCGTGTGAGCGTAACTTACGTATCTGTAAAGTCTTTGCCATCTAGCATTTTGATGTACGATGTCTATTCTGGGATTTGTAGCAAAAATATCAGGATGTAATTGTATTATTCCTAACTTTTTTTCGTCGATTGTATCTAAATTTTCGACCCATACTTCTCGTGGTTTGAGATATTTTGGTGGATGCGTCCATGCTCTAGGTTCAATTGGTTGTAAATCTTTATTATTTATTATTGTAGTTGTACAGAAGAAACGATTTGCACAAGAATGGCTTCTTGTTAACTTAGATAATACGTTTAATAACATTTTGATATTAGTTATTTTTCACATAACCTAATTCACGTTACACATGCACAACTGTCAAACAGTCGCCACCTGTGTGGAATCATATGAACTGCGGAGTGATTAACAAACTTTTTTGCTTAACGCAACTGATTAAACTTTTGCAATTTAATTTTATTTCTATTCTGATCATCACAAATCAAATTTATAATGTACTATAAAATAGATATTTCAATAAATTTGTAATTTTAACAGTATTATTTTATAGAATTTGAAAGACCAACAACCTAATTGTTGGGTACCACTAGTTTGATAGCAAAAAGGGCGGGAAAGTTTCCAGAAAACTGACAGCAAACTAGATCTATAAAAATTATTTAAATAAAGTTAATAATGTTGGGAGAAAAAGCTTTAGCTTTAGTGAAAGAAGTCCATCATGGTTTAGAAGCACTAGCACCATATAATGTAAGTTAGTTAATTTATTAAAGAATATCATTTAGGTTATATAAATATTATTTTTGCAGACAGAATTAGTAAAGGAAGTTTCCAGAGAGATTATACATTTAACTCAAAATAATCACCAACTTGTGTAAGTAACAATTTTATAGCCATTTTTATAAGATTAATTAAAGTTAATTACAGACAAGACAATGATGAATCCGAAGTTAATTATCTTCCAACTGTACGTATTCAACATACTGCAATCCAACGCAATATGAGATGTCTCGTTGCCTATCACTATAACCGTTTACGAAGAATTCGAAACATGCGATGGGAATTTGGTATTATGTTACCACCGGATGTAAAAGGTTCTCTTAGTACAGCAGAATTTAATTGGTTCAAAGATTATAATAGAACTTTGGCAAATTATATGAGAACTATAAGTGATGGAGGTGGAGTAAACTTATGTATTGATACAAAACCACCAAAATCACTTTACATAGAAGTAAAATGCTTAGCAGATTATGGGAAGTTTGAATTAAGCGATGGAACGGTCGTAAATTTAAAAAATAACACTAGGTATTTCTTGCCGCAAAAAGACTGTGAAGAATTTATTAGGCAGGGAATTTTCCAGCATATAACTACATAATGATGTAGTTGTGTAACTTTGCATAATTTAAATTTATTTGTAAGAAATGTGATTCTCGTATATTTTCGAATGTAGTTGCAATATTTTTCAATAAAATTTTGTAAATTATTTTATGGTTTTTTCCTTTATATTGTGCTTTAAAATTTTCTAATTTTGATTATATTATCTGAAACTATGTTTTTCTGTTGCCAAAAGATACCTTAAATATGGAAAAAATATTGATAATTAATTAAAAAAAAATCGTATACCGATTTTTAAATGGAACTCTTTCGGTAAATCATTTTAACAAACGATGGTATGACAGCGAGGCCAGTCTAATTTAATTATTAAAATACTGAGCTTAAATCTAAGAGTCCTGAGCTCAAATTTCGGAATCGGTCTACTTTTCTCTATAAAATAATAATTTATAATCAATTCAAAATTGAAAATTTCAATAGTTAACTAATCACGATTTTGATTTGTTTGAATAGATGTTGCTTGGCAACTTTATACGCCCTAGGGCTATAATAGCCAAATTACGCCCGCTTTTGAGGACCAATAAACAAGTTTATGATGTCAAAATTAATTTTCTGTTAAAATAATACGAATAAAAAATTATTTCTCAAGTCAATCATTTTTTGGGTTTATTATCTTCAAATATCTGGATTTCATAATATTTGATAACATTTAAAAAATCAAGAACCATTTTCCAAATACCAGTCAATAATATAAATCTTGTTAATGTACTCTATATTTTTTGTTTCAATTTATTTTTTAAATATCACTCTTCTAAAAAGAAAAATATTGGACTGAAGGCTTTCGGAAAAAAACGCCCAATTAAATTATAATATTTTTCTAGATAAAGCAAAAAGGTCTAATAATGATTGACATATTTAAAAAAATCTGGTACAAAATATTTTCCCCGTGGCCAATAACCTAATCATTTACAACTAAACGTGTGTTTGAATCCTCGGCCGCGTTGTAGCTTAATTTATTCTCTCGTCGGAAACTCCAAGATGTAACCGCAACATGACATTCAACACGTATCGTTCTACATTTATTTACCTCGTTCTAAACGCATTTCGTTGGGCATTTCCTCTCGAACTTATGCTCCATCACGAGGTTGAAATTCCCATCTCTATTCTACAAACGAAGACAATAGTAAAAGTATCACATGTGCGACTTTTTGGCAATCTTTGCAATTATCTGTAGATGCTTGATAGGGTTTTCGTTGTTTGATAGTTGGTAGAGTGGGTTATTCCGGGCTAAAATCATCAAATCCACTCTGGCACCCAGCCGGATCTAACGGAGAATGGGAGAATTGTATGATTATAGTTCTTGGAACACTGAATGGTTTGTTTTGATAATTGTATGGGTTTTCATAGGGTTGCGCAAGAAAAATTCTTTTATATTTAACCGGTAAATAATGTCAACTTTATTCTTATCAAAATCATTACTTAATGTGCTTCGCTATTTGCCGAGGGAAATAAAAATGACAAGTACTCCCTAGGAAAATATAGTCATTCAAGACCTGTGCCACTTAGAAAAAATATTTTCTTAGTATTCAATAGATCTTTTTGTGTATATATCAGAGAAAGAGAGAGAATTCCGAACTTCTCTATAAAATGATTTGCATGAAAATATTTATTATATTTGTTAATGATATTAAAAAATAAATAGTTTTACGTTTATATGAATGTACTTCATTCTTACTAGTTTTACATGTTGTTAACAACAGTAATTTTTGATAAATAACGATATTTTCCTTTTTTGTTTATAAAATATTGTACTTAACACGTGAGTAAAGTATCATTATTTACCACAAGCGATTGCATCCCTCAAATAATGACAAACTGTACTTCCTTGTATAAACTACTATTGTTAGTTACTTTATCTTTTTTGTTTTTGTTTCCTTAAATAAGGGTTAGTATTGGATTTTTTTTATAGTTTTCCTGGTTTCACAATACTTCAGATTGAATTTATATATTTTTTAGATTAAATAAGGAAAATAAAAATTAGTGTTGCTTACTGATATCAGATTCGTTGTTTTCCTCACTGGAAAAATAAGGAAATTAAATAAATCAAACATAATATTGAACAATGTAGCACCATTCGTAATATCTGAATCGGCTATCCAGTAACCAGAAACCACAGAAGATACTGGTTTCAAAATTTATTTTTGTAAACAACTGTTTTTGTATATATATATATATATATATATATATATATATATATATATATATATATATATATATATATATATATATATATATATATATATATATATATATATATATATAAATTACACTAACAGGTACATACTTATATTGCTATTTATCATTATTTGAAATGCATATAGTTGAAATAAATTTTATCAATATTGTTGTATCATCGATTCAAATATGCGATTTGATGTTGTTTTCAAAGTCACAAACTGCATAATTTTAAACAAATAATTGAATTTGTTTTTGTGAAACATGTTGCTTCATCCTTATATCAAAAAGGTGACAAGATTAAAATTAATTAATATCTGTTATAATTAATTAATTTCTCACATGAAAATACATATTAGGTACGGAAATTATGTGTATATCAAATTACAACAAAATCTTGTTACATAATTACAGTAAAAAATTATTACGGATACATTTTTTACTAAAAATGTTTTGCGACTTTTGACAGATTTAAGATTTTTTGCTCTAATAATTATAATATTTAATATATTAAAAAAAAAAGAACTTAAATTTTTGCTGTTTAATTTATCTAAATTTGTAAAAGTACTTATTCAAAAATTACTGATAAATGTGATTGCGCTGCCTTCAGATAGAATCAACCAATTTTTCGGTCGTTAAATTTGGAAACACATTTTTATTAGCTATAATTAGATTACAGTCCATAAAGTTACTTGATTACAGATAAACAATACTTTGGAAATTTCTGATTGATGTTAGTTTTTTTGCATATTTACCTGCAAAGTAAAAAAAAGTGTTTTCCTCACATTAATAATATGTAAATTCAAGGATGCGTTATCCTAATAAAATTTGAGCAATTGTAGTACAAAGGTATTTACAAATTTTATACAACTATAAAAACAGATAGTTTTCTACTCATAACAAATGAAAAATATATAAATAAGTTTATGTTTATTGGATAAGTAATAATAATGTTTATCTTTGGAAATTTTACATGATAAAATATATTTAATTTCAACGCAAATATACACATGTGCTGCAGTGGCGTACTAGCACATGGTGGGCCCTCTAGCAAATATTATCATACGGGGACGCCCGCCTTAAAAACAAAAATTAGTTTGAGTAAATAGAGAGTTTAGATGGCTCAATTTAGTAGTATGGGGTAATGGCACAGTGGTAGCAAGTCAGCCTGAGGATCCAAGGAACCCTGGTTCGATCCCCACAGTCGACAAAACATTTTCACCAATTTAAAATTACCCCTGTGGCTCTCCCATCACTAACATCTTTGGGGGCCGTGACTTGACGACTGATAACCGCACTTCACGCGCATAAATATATCACTTACCGAGATCTGCTTCGGCAGAGTGCCACACCCAGTAATGGGTAAAAGGCGTGATGATATATTTAATTTAATAGAGAATTTGAGTGGAATATTCAAGACATGGCGGTTCTTCCCCTACATTCAGTAAAAAATAATTGTATATAGGTGCTTCCCCGAAATAATAAAATAAATTATAGGTTTTCATATCACCAGCCTGATTATGAAAATAATGTTTTTATTTTAAATTGTATTTTGTATTAAAAATTTAAATTACTAAATGCAGTTGCACCAATAAAAATTAAATTTTAAGCTCGGTTTAAGTTAATAAAAGCAAAACGATATTACATGTCATATGGAATAATTGATATTGCTGTCACACATTCGATATGCTTTTATTTATTTAAACTAAATTTAAAATTTAAGTCGTGTTGGTGAAACTGGCCATTATTTATTTAATTTTCACCAGATTAAAATTAGCTTGGTGGATTTTCCTCCACTTACATCTTTAGGGGCCGTGATTTGATAGCTGGTAACCGCACTTCACGTGCATAACTACATATATCATTTACTGAGATATGCTACGGCAAATTTCCACACCCAGTAATGGGTAAAAGGCGCGATGATATATTTATTTATTTTTTTCAATATTTTAATTTAAATATTATTTTTTCTATTTTTGAATGGAGTAGATAGCTCCGTGGTATCGTGTCGGCTTGTGAGTTTAAAAATCTGAGTTCGATTCCCACAGTCAACAAACTATATCTCACATTAAAATTATCCCCGTTACTCTCCCTCCACTAACATTTTTTTGGGGCCTTTACTTCACGTGTAAAAATATATCTCCTATTGTTATTACCCGGATTCGATTCCCACAGCCGACATACAATTTTCTCCACATTAAAATTACCCCTGTGCCTTATCCTCTATTAACATCTTTGGAGGCTGATAACCCTACTTCACACGCATAAATAATATTGCTTATTGAGATCTGCTACGGCAGAATGCCTAAAAAGCGTGATGATATATTTATATTTATTTTATTTTATATATTATTTTTAATTGGTTGGAAATAATGACAACGAACTTTTTCCTTTCTTTTTTGTTAAAACTTTATTCGCTGAAATGATTTTTGCAATTTGTAAATAAATAAATATATCATCACGCCTTCTACTCATTATTGGGTGTGGCACTCTACCGAAGCAGATCTCGGTAAGTGACATATTTTGCGCGTGAAGTGCGGTTACCAGTCGTCAAATCACGGCCCTCAAAGATGTTAGTGGTGGAGGAGTCACAGGGGTAGTTTTCGAAATTATGAAAATTGTTTGTCGTCTGTGGGAATCGAACCAGGGTTCTCAGGATCTACAGGCCGACTTCTTACCACTGAGCTAGACACCTTTTGATTTGATCTGCAGTGCGAACGAAGTGAGTTTTGCCAAAAATACATTTTAAGTATAATTTATGTTTTTCACTGAGTTAGTATTAATCTATAAACGAATAATTAATTTATTTTGATTATGTCTTATTTTTAGAAGTCCCTGAAATTTGGGGACCGCGTCATAATATGACCGGCCCTGCACATATGCTCTATTTTATTGTCTATTAATCTAATATAGATAGTTATCTGCTAAAATAAATATATTTATAGGTTTATACCCGATGCGATATTATAATTGATAAGATTTAATTTAATGCTAGAACAAATAAGTTCTAATTAGATTAAAACAGTTGATTTTTTGACTCACATCATATGTACTCGTACGTCAGAGGAAGGACAAACAAATTAAGATCCATTTAGAAATTTAACAGTTCACAAAAAACAATTGACGATTGATTGTTGTTTATTAACACAAGAAAGGAGAAACAAAAATTAAAGCGTCACTTTTAAAATGAAATACTATATAAAATATACCTAGGTGTGAATATAAATTTGGTTTAGAATTTGGCAAAAACATTTCATGATGAATTATTGTTATTTACTATTATAAAAGAATAATTAAATGAATGTGTCACTTTTGTAAAACAGTACAATAATTTGTCATAAAATGTATTTATAAATTTGTAAAATTTTAGTAAAAAATCGGGTAAACAAATAAGTTAAACTTGAAAACAACAAGTAAAGTATCACATCACATATTTTGGAATCTTATTGACTTAAGAGAGATTTTTTAATCCACATTAATTCGTAAACAGGCGTTGGTCGCACAGGATGAAATGAATACTTTCTTTTTAAAATGGAAAGTATTTGAGAACGATAGTATTTTCCCACTCGTAATGTTGGTACATACATCATGAAACTAACCCACTAGGGTTTTCCGAATCGTTGCATTCAAAACTTTTTATGGTGTCAAGTTCTGCAATAATAAATCAGCAATTAATAAAATTAATTGCGTTCATTGCATATTGAGTACCATAGACAGGAAAGAAGATAAACTTTATTTTTATTCTAAGAAACTTTAAAAGAGTTATTTATTTATTTTGTTACCAAGGATGTTCATTGTTGCTCATTAAATAATATCTTTAACAATTAAATTAATATTTTTTAATTTAATAAAAACCTAACTGAATTTAATAAATATATCCAAAAATATATCATCACGCCTTCTACCCATTACTGGGTGTGGCACTCTGCCGAAGCAGATCTCGGTAAGTGATATATTTTTTTGCGCGTGAAGTGCGGTTACCTGTCGTCAAATCATGGCCCCCAAAGATGTTAGTGGTGGAGGAGTCACAGGGGTAGCTGAAATTATGAAAATTGAATTTAATAATAAATACTAATAAACAAATTCGACTAACTAGTAGTTGATTAACTTTATTTTGCAACTGTTAAACGTTCCTAAATTAATATTAGGAAAGTTTAAAATTAAAATAGAAATAGTTATAGTTACTTATTTAATTATGTTAAAAAGTATCAGATTTACTGCCGCCGCAAAATCTAGCCAAGGCAGTACGTAAATTTGCTTTTTTGTCGTGTTGAACAAATAAATTTTTAACCGATTGTTTAAAATTAATATTAATTTTGTGATTATTTTCAATATTTCTAATGCTATCGGTATCATCGTACTCATTATGTTGTTATGCATTTGTTAAGCGGTGTCTATGTAAAAATTAATTTGACGTTTATAATTTCATAAATGTCATTCTGCTTTTTGATGTCAAATTAAATTTATTATATACAATGGTAAGTGACAAAATCATGTTTTCCCACCCGAGAAGCGGTATGTGGTTGTGATTATATTTATGTAATTATATCATAAATGTCAAATTTATTGTTTTTCCATAGCAACACTTTTACAGCCTGTAAATGGTCAACAAAATCCCACTTTTAATGTCAGTCGGTAGAAAAATATTTAGTTCCGCGTATTTTATATTTGAACCATTTATTTTTAAAATAATTTTCATAGCCTTAAAAACAAAAACAAAGTTATTCAACTGCTTCTCAAGTTAATCACCCTTGGCAATTTGCAGCGCTACTTAAATTTTACACTTAGTTTAAATAAATAAAAAATTGAATATTTGACAGCATTATCATGAAACTATGTTTTGCGTTTTATTTTTTTAACTTTTAGCGATACAAATGGCCATTAATAGATTGTTCATACTCGTGGTCACAGTTTTTTTAAAACTAATTAAATAAAAATATTCTTTGTGATAGTTTTACAATTCCAGATTACAACTAATATTATAGATCATTAACTGTATTTAGAAAGCGTTAAAAAATCCTCACAGGTATTGATATTATTTGAGGGTGAGTCATATGGGTAAATTTTTATTGTGAAATTATTTCTGAAATACTGGCAAGTAAGAATCAAACCTAGAACTTTTAAGGCAACAACTTACCGTCTCAATACGCTTAGCAACTTTGCTATCACACAGTGAAGTCTTGTTGGGCCCTTTATCAAAGAATTTTATAGAATGCCCGCTTTAAAAAAATAGTCTAAGTAACCGAGTAGTGAGTTTAAATGGCCCAGTTTAATAATTGTATATTTTTAAATTTAAATAAAATTAGAGAATGAAGAATTGCTAAACAATAATAAATATATATTTTGTAACTCCGGTAGGCTCCCTTAGTTTGGGGGCCCTGTATCATCGATATATGTAGTTGATACAGCAATTCTTGTGGTTCCCTCTCCTAGTAATCGTACTTCATTACGCTTTACTGATATCAGTGATAACGAAGTGCCACACCCAGGAATGGGTGTAATGACGTGATAATATATTTATTTTATTTTTTATGTGTTTCTAGCTCATTATTATTTATTAACACCATGGATACAAGATACATTATTTAGTTTATAATGTCCTAGGGCATTATGTTATTTTAATAGACCCTGGGGCGTTACTATTCGCTAGGTGCAGAGTCATGGTGGGGACAGCTAAATCGACTGCAGCGATCGCGGTGGACAAAATAAGCATAAAATCATTCTCACGTTGTTGTGACCGCGACTGTCGAACATAGGATTTTAACATGTAATTTCGTAATTTTCTGCTTCACTAATTATTTTAAACAAAAAAGCTTCAAATAAAAATTTTTGGGCATAAAATTCTTCATCTAAACCATTAAACAAAATTAATTTTACGTGCTGTGTAACGTCACAAATTAGATTTAAAAATGACGAAAATTGTTTCAAAACTATTGATGGCCTTGGAATTGAAACAAAATTAATCAAATGTTTGACGTTTATGTAAGTGTCAATTGGTAGACATTTTGTTGGAAATTAACTGTCTGAGAGACGACATGGGAGACATTTTGAAAAAATGACTAATTTATAGAAAATTTAGTGACTTTTAAGAAAATTACTGTCTTTGAGACGATTTGGGAGATATTTTGGAAAAAATGACTATTTTAAATATAATTTGGGAGACATTTTAGGAAAATGACTGCGTTAGATGTGATTTGAGAGACGTTTTGATAGTAAATGACTGTCTTAAAGACGATTTGAGAGACATTTTGTTGAAAATTAACTATCTTAGAGATGATTTGGGAGACATTTTATTAATAAATGAACATCAAAACAAACAAAAATTACACGTTGTTTTCAAGTTTTCTTGAGATTGGCTACTTCACGTAACTGCCTAAGACCTATTCTCAAAACTTTGCTTTCCATATGACAAGTATTTATTTCTGCAAAAATTCAAACATCTGAATTATTTATTATTATTATTCATCATTCATTGATAATCTCTTTTATCCTTATAAAAAATAACTAACCAATTGCGAAATAAGAAAATTATATCATTTTAATACATTTCTTTAGCATTTTGTGCGAATTTTACAATATCACTTGATATGTAAACTTAAATAATACATTTTGTAATATTTTCAGTTCTTAAAAATTGAAATTGTACACATTTGAATCATTTTAAATCTGGTTTTTATCAAAATTAGGCAAAATCTTGTATGAATCAACGGTTATAGAGCATGATTTAATGTGGCTGTCAGATGTCGTTGTCGTCGCGCACCCAGCCAACTGTTAAAAACTGACATTTCTTCTATTCAGTGTTGCCAGGTTATTTATTATTTATTACTTAGGTTTTAAAAAAAATACTAGTATGTCATAAAATATTGTATGCACCACAGGCATTACTTGATATTTATACTCCTCGGGCGGTTTACAAACCCTCGGTTTTGTAAGTATCGCCCTCTTAGGGCATAAGCATCTTCATAATACCCTAGGTACATAAATAACTAATAAATGTGTTGCATATCCGTTACTTTTTGTTATAAAAAACAATATATTTTGTAAAATGAAGCGAAACGATTTCTTTTCAATTATATTCTTTATATTGCATATTTTATGGTTGTTTTATTAGCTTTGATTTTTTGATAAACAATATAATGGATTTTCCGTACTAAAACACGTTATCAAACATTCTGAACAAAGAATAATCTAAAAAATGTCTTTGTTTAAAATATATCACATTTTTTAATTATCCTATTTTTTATTTATGGGCCAAGAACGAAGGTCATTGCCTATTGGTAATGGATAAATTTTTGTTTCTAAGTAAAATTATTAAAATATTCAGGAACCTATCACCAATAAAAATTAATAGTTACTTGTAGTAATTAATAATCGTTTACTGAAGTACTGTTACATTTATCATAATTTTCATCCTACATGTACTCCTATCGATATTACTTTTTTTCTTTTTGTAATAACGTAACAAGTAATTCCCTTTTGAAATTTCAATTGTCAAATAAGTATTATTATTTTAATATGTAATACGAAAACTATATTATCAGTTTTGTAGTATTTATTCAAAAGTTGGAATTTTTAAATATTCATAGGTACCGTAATTACAAATTACAAATTTGGGGAAACTTGTGAATCACTTTTTCCAAGTACCTGTTTGTTGACTTTGGAACCAAATAAAAAATAATTGCTTACAATCTTTTTGTTATTTATACTTTTAACGTAAAAGTTTACTTATCGTAATAATTATGATAAAAGTTTTAAAGTGTTTGGACATTTTGAAATCTGTTCCTTTATCATTCAAGAAAAGGGAAAATCTTCTCGCGTCACTTGTTTCCAACCAGATATCGACAATGATAATTGAACAAATATTGCAAGTAAATGTAGATAAAGTGAAGATCACGTACAATTCCAGTGAAATATTTGTTCTTTATTGAGGTTACTTTTATTTGTTCACTTGAAAATTTTCCAGATCTGGCGATTACCTGACTTAGGACATTCCTAAAAATTGGAAATTTCAATGATTTTGATTAAATATTAATAGTGTTTGTAATGTTTATTCAAATATTAGGGAAAATAAAAATATAAGTAGGAAAGTTTTCAAAAGATGTTGCCTATATCTTGTTTTGAATTATTAATAATAGGGAAATACTTCATGATAAAATTTTCTGGAAATAATAACAAAGATGGGGAATTATTTTAAATACCGTTGAAAAATTTATAGATTTTCTTTATTCATTAGGAAACAATTTTTTTATAACTAATATTTTAATAAAATAGTTATTTCTGTATTAAGAGCGCGTACTCAGTATTTTTTTTATGCACGTGAGAATATCACTTTTTCAAGTCAAACGAACGCGGCAAAAAAACACGAATTTCCCCCTCAAAATACAAATAACATTTTTTCTACAATTGTCAAACAATAATCATTAAAATTGATTTTAAAAGCCGTGAAAAACATTTATCAAAAAAAAATTCACTGCAGCTAGGCGAGTCCGGACCCTGTACTGTAATTAAGATAAAGTTCCTGTTGTCCAAATAACATAAATAAATTAATTAAATAACATTGTATTTTATAATATGCGAAATGATTTTTTTTAAGAAAAAATTCATAGCTCACGAAAATATGTCACATTAGCATCGATTAACGTTAATTAAGGAATTTAATAATATATTATTGTTATATTAGTGAGGAAAGGGTTTCATAAAAAAATAAAAATAAATATATCATCACGCCTTCTAGCCATTACTGGGTGTGGCAGTCTGCCGAAGCAGATCTCGGTAAGTGATATATTTTGCGCGTGAAGTGCAGTTACCAGTCGTCAAATCACAGCCCCCAAAGATGTTAGTGGTGGAGGAGCCACAGAGGTAGCTTTTGAAATTATCTAAATTGTTTGTCGGCTGTGGGAATCGAACCAGGGTTCTCAGGATCCACAGGCCGACTTCATACCACTGAGCTAGCCACCCCATAAAAAAAAGGTTTCATTACAAAACGTATACGAAAGAACGAGTTTAGCAATGGCCCTTTTCCATGTGTGTTACATAATATTTTTATTCAATATTAAATGTGAAAATTATTTTTTACATTTGCGTTAATCAATACAAGAAATTTAATAATTAAATAAATATATCAGCTCCTCTTCTACCCATTACTGGGTGTAGCACTCTGCCGTATTAGATTTATTATTTAGGTTTTAAAAAAATACTAGTACGTCATAAAATATTGTATGCACCACATGCATTACTTGATATTTATACCCCTCGGGCGACTTACAAACCATCAGCTTTGTAAGCATCGCCCTTTTAGGGCATAAGCATCTTCATAATACCCTAGATACATAAATAACTAATAAATGTGTTGCATATCCGTTACTTTTTGTTATAAAAAACAATATATTTTGTAAAATGAAGCGAAACGAATTCTTTTCAATTGTATTCTTTATATTGCACATTTTATGGTCGTTTTATGATAAGTGATATATTTTGCACGAGAAGTGCGGTTACCAGCCGTCATGTCACGGCCCCCAAATATGTTAGTGGTGAGGGAGCCACAGGGGTAGTTTTAATATGGTGAAAATTGTTTATCGGTTGTGGAAATCGAACCAGGGTTCTCAAATCCACAAGCCGATTCGATACCACTGAGCCGCGTACCCCACCCCATAAATAAATAAATAATTAATTTAATAACCAACAATAAAAATGAATGTATTACATGTCTACAATTATATAATTACTGTTGACAAAATTCATCAGAAATAGGTGGGGATGACTATATATCCAAAACGTCAAGTCTATCCACATGTTAGTAAACAAATATCCTGCGTAAAGCGTAAATGTGCTTATCTAATAACCACAAAGCTAAAACAATCCCTTTTAGTACTCTACAAAATCCAATATCGCCGACCCTGGCATATATTCGCTAATTTCGCGAAGAGTTTGTTGACATTCAATTCTTTGTTTTTTCACCGCCAACTGGCATGTGAGAGTGCTCAGACTTGTGCTCTCTTTGGGGGAAATTCCCGGAGTATCTCATAGCACCGAATGTTCGCGGCTGAACGACGCCCCCCTCCCCGTGTCGAGGTGGTCTTCATACTCCAGGAGTGCAGTCATCAATTCACAACTGTGTTTGAATCGGTCCGCGCACGACGCAATCTCCAGAGGTGATTGTTGCAAATGATTATTTTTATTCTTCATACGTACTTATTCTACTAGACTTTGTGATATAGAATGTGGTGATTTGTATTTATTTAATCGGTGATATATTTATTAGTTACATATTTATTTTTTATTTAATTTTACCAAATGTCTTCTACTACTACCAATTATTTGAGGAGAGTTTTAAGACAATACTTTAGAGGTGAGTGTCTATTTCATGACTTGAATATATATAAACAGTATGTTAAGGCGAAATCATATTTTTACTATTTTAAAATAAAACAATCTTTACTGTACAATTGAACAATTTGAAATTTGATGAATTGTTAGCGCAAATATTTGCTGGATATGTCTTGCGTGCTACAGAGTGAATAAACAGCTGTGACGACATGTAAAACGTGGAAAACCCGTAATAAGAGAATCGTACAAGTATTGTTTTTCTCTATGTGTGTCACATTAAAATGCCCGGTATATTGTGAAAGTATGGCATTGTTGGTTTTCCCATTTAAGGTGTTATCAATCAAATTAATTGTGCGTGATTACTGATTTAATCAAAATTTACTTTATCTGACGTTCTAATCTCTTTATCTCTGTTGAAACTAAAAACTTGTAAAATAGTAAATAAAGAATATGTTTTTGGAGGTGTTTGAATCATGTGGTGAATCCAAGTTCAAAGTTTACGTCATTTAATGAAGTCACATGGAATGCGGTTTTAAAGATTTTCATGAGCAACGATACCAGGAATTAAAACTGTGGTCAAAAGTTGAGATGATATTGAATGGCACCGGTTTTTATATGCGTCGGTATTTTCGGCTAATTATTCCGCACGGGTTTTTCTTGATTGAAATGTTATAAAATAAACAAATTTGGAGAAAGACTAGTATAATAGCCCGGGAAATTTTGCATTGGTGAGATCGCGTACTGCGCATGCGTTGGGGAATACCCAGCGCTTGCAGCTGCTCCGTATACCGCTCGCGAACATTCAGTTGAAATATCGAGCTGTTGTAGGACGGATTGTTATCCACAGTGATTGTTTGTTTTTGTCGAAATAACCTCTACAAGTTTCTGAACGCGGTCAAACCAAATCAAAGATCGACCCAGTCGTTGTTAATAACAATATGCGAAAGAATTTAAATCGATTTTTCGACAGTGAATGTGTTTTAAAGTAAAATTTCTCGCTTTGTGTACAGTGTGTAGGCAGACTGTCAGTCGAGCCATCTTGAATTCTCAAAAGTGTTAGCTTTTTACGAAACGTTTTAGAAGCCATCCAAAATGTGGAACCCCAGTGAGAGTAAAAATATCCTTGCAGATGCTGCTGAAAAATCAACAGGCTTGATGGATGACGATAAATGTGGCCTGTACGAATCATCTCGAACCGATTCTGGGTTCTTGTCCAGTGCTAATTTAACAGTTTCTTCAGACCAGTTACTGTCTGAGGAAATTAAGAGTGCACCAGACTCCGGGCTAATCGAAGAAGACGACGTTGACAAGCCAGAGAGCTACATGCATCTCGACAGTGGGGTCGACGTGGGCCTCTCGGATACTTTATCCGGATTGAGTCTGAAGAGTCCGTCCTTGAACAATCTCAACTCCACGAAGATACGAACGAACGAAGATGTGCCCCAAGTGCAGAAGACCTCCAGCGAGCAGGAGCGGCCTCCTTGGGAACTCTACTATCGACAGGACGAGGAAGGAGACACGTAAGTACCAATTCTACCTTTGACTGTGACGTTTCATTTTGAGGTTAAAAATACCAATTACGCGAAATGTCACTGCTGCGAAATTCTTAACAGTTTAGGAATTTCCATGTTGTTATATCAATACTGTATGCCGGAAGATTGTTCTCATGTCATTTTACAGCTTATATTAACCTCGAAAGATCATACATTCCGCTTGTAGCTTATTTAAATTAGTTAACCTTCGCAAATTCAAAACGGCGTTGTAAATTTTACGTGCTAATAGATTCTGTCCATTTGTCGGTGAAGTGAAAGGTGCGATCAGTTCTTAGGAAACTGAATCTTTTTCTGAGATGTACAAAAAAGTAGTACACAACAAAATTGGCGGTAGTTTATCTTACAAAAAAAAAAACTATTATTTTGTGGCGGTATTTAGTCGGAAATTTTCCACATTGAAAAAATTATACGTATTATCGGAAATCCCATAAAAAAAAAGTTAGATTTTTTGATTAAAGTCTAAAAATCCGCGATATTAGTAATAAATTTTGCGTCACCGACATCCAATGTTATTATATATTATCTATTATTTATCATATCTAGTATGTCCCCTTTTATTGAGGTTAAAGTTAGGGTAAAAACAAAGATAAACTTTTTAAAAAGGTGATAAAGAATACAACTACAGGGTGATCAAAAGGAATTGTTATAGTTGGCAATACAATTCCAGAGATCTTTTTATTCCACAGTTGGCACAACGTCAGATAAAGGTGGAAATGCTATTTGACAGCTAATATAATTTTGACTTTTTAAGTAATAGAAATACTTTAGAAATAAATGTAATAATAAATGTACTCAAATTTAAATTTTAAATGTCGCTGTCAACAACAGGAAATGAATTTATGTATCAAGCTTACCAATTTCAAGTAGTTTTTCTTATTGCCAACTGTAACAATTCCTTTTGATCACTCTGTAGTATTGATGTTTTGTTAATAATAGTTTATAGTGCGCGCATTTTTTGTCGATCATTCATAATATACACGTGTATTTAGCACATACTGGGTGTTTGTTGAGTCAGTAGTTTAATATAATACAGGAAATACCGAATATTCGTATCATTCCATGTATGTTCCAAATGAAAAACCATGTTTTTATTCGTCATTAAAGCATTAAGCCTCCTACGATTTTGTTTCGTAATTCCTTCGAGTTGAAAATAAGTTTTGCTAAGCTTAATAAGTATTTTGAGTCATAAGTTTACCTGCATTAGTCAACTTAAGAGTTTTTTTCTTGAATCTTATGGTTATTTGCATAATTAATATGATACAATGCAGAATATTAACAATGATGTCTCTATTGTAAAGGAATGTAAAAAAGTTAAAATTATTGTTTTCAGTGGCCTTCAAAGATAATTTTTTATTGTAACCTACAAACTCATTTCTTGTAAAAATATAATTAATGGCTGTTGACTTCTGTCTGATAACTTATTTATTATTCAGATAATATTTATACCTACAGTTTTAGTAAATCACTCTAAAATGTATTACGATTATTTTTAGTTATGATTCAAATTCAAAAAGCGACGAATTTAAAATTAGCCCGTCATGCGCTAGTACTTACGTTTGTACTTTGTTTTATGTGCATAAATAAATAATCATACACATTAAAACGCATCAAAATGCATGTTTAATACGCAAGAATGAGTTGTAAAAAATACTATGATTACAATTCTACATTCTAGAACCTATGTTGAATATTAGGTATTTTTGATTTTTTTTATTACGTTTATCTTTGTTTACATTCCCGATTAAACGATCGCAAGTACATTTGTATTTTTGGCTTGTTTTATCAGATTAACTAATTAACTAAATGATTATTATTATTTATATTTTATTTTTTATATTTTATTTTTTATATTTTATTTTTTATTTGGGAGTTCAGCTAGATTTAAATTTATTTTTTATTTAGTTAATTTCGGGGATATCTATCTCCTATCGATTTAATCAAAATTTATGGTACAGGATGCTTTACAATTTATTATATAACGGGTGACATACTTTGATATTCCTTCTGATTTAATAACTTAAAAAAAAGCAATTATTTTTGCGGATTAAATAAAAAAAAATTATGGAATCAGTATCTTACTATATTAAATTATGTTAGTCGTTGTAAAACTCCTTTATATTATTATCTAAATTTGCACAATTATTTATTATTCACGATATGAATTTGTAAAATATGAGTTTTCTTGATACCTACGTCTTTACTACTTTATATTTTTGATAAAATTTACTTTAGTTATATTCTAAAATATTATTACGCCTCTATCATGGCAGATTTCGATTAATGATATATTTATGAATGGGGTGGCTAGCTCAGTGGTATGAAGTCGGCCTGTGGATCCTGAGAACCCTGGTTCGATTCCCACAAGCGACAAACAATTTTAATAATTTCAAAAACTACCCCTGTGGCTCCTCCGCTACTAACATCTTTGGGGGCCGTGATTTGACGACTGGTAACCGCACTTCACGCGCAAAATATATCACTTACCGAGATCTTCTTCTGTGCCATACCTAGTAATGGGTAGAAGGCGTGATGATATATATATTTTTTTTTATATATTTATGTACGAGAAGTGCAATTATCAGCCGTAAAATTGCAGCCTCCAAAAATATTAGTGAAGAGGGAGCCACAGAGATAATTTAAATGTGGTGAAAATTGTTTGTCGGCTGTGGGATCGACCCGGGTTCTCAAATTTCTCACAGCCCGATTTGATAATTAAAATAATAGGTTTTATTATTCATAATGAGATGGATTGTATATTTGAGAACCCGGGTGCGATTCTAAGAGCCGACAAACAATTTTTACCACATTAAAATGACCCCTCTTCCAGTAACATTTTTGGAGGCCGTAATTTGACGGTTGGTAACCGCATTTCACGTGCATACATATATCACTTACCGAGATTTGCAATGGCAGAGTGCCACACTCAGTAAAGGGCAAAAAGCGTGATGACATATTTATTTTTAATTAATTGATTTAAAAAAATAAAGCAATCTTTGCAATTATAAACAAAAAAAACTACATAGATCTAACTTTTTATCGTTTTATATAAATCTCCACCCTTCAATTTCTCATTCAACTATATTTTTCTTCCAGACAACTCCACATCTCAATAATCCACGGCTTCATCGAAGTAGTCTACTCCTTGATCCGCCTCACCCCTCACCAGTGCCTCCTGGACATCAAGAACGACCAATCTCAAACCGCCCTCCACCTGGCAGTGCTCACAAGACAACCACGCATCGCGAGATCGCTTGTAGCTGCAGGTGCCAACCCCCGGGCGCGAGACTTCCGAGGCAACACTCCCCTACATCTGGCCTGTGCACTAGGTGACCTGCACGCTGTGAAGGAACTCACGGCGCCGGTCACGGTGCAGGAAGCCGAAGGGTTGGGGTTGAAGTACTCTGCCACGAGGACGGAGATTGATTTTGAACAGAGAAATTATGATGGTGAGTGATTTTGTTGTGTATGTCATCATCCTTCGGTTTTTTAAGTTACTTTCCTGTTTATTAATTTGGTATAAACAGTTCTAGCTATCTAGGTTAGAATTACGGAAAATACAGCATAATTTTCCCTAAAAGATTATTTTTTATGGTGCAATATTTCCCTATATTTTGTAACTGTCTCATTAATAATCGATAAGTTAAGAACAACTTTGGTTTTCCATGATTACTTTTTGGTTTTTTGTAACCTGATTAATTAAACTGGGTATTTTTATGTTATTTTCATGCATTTTGTTTACCTATATACGTAGTTGTTATTGTTATAAAAAATAATACAGGCTGTTCAAAAATTCGTTTTAAAATTTTTTAGGACAAGTAAAGGAGATCAGAATGAGAACCTTTTGTTATATAACATCGAGGCTTGAAACACTAGCAGCCCAATTCTCAAAAAAGTTTTAGCTAGAATTTGACTAATTTTGAATTTTGAATTTGTCAAATGAAGCTAAACCATATTTCTATAAAAATTTAAATAAATAAAACATAATCTTCTTACCGTTTAGTTTTCGGAATGTGAATTGAATTAACTTTTTTAAACAGACTGGCATAAGATTAGCTAATCCAAAATTTAGGTTTATTTTAGATATGTTTAATCACGCCTTTTACCCATTACTGGGTGTGGCACTCTGCCGAAGCAGATCTCGGTAAGTGATATATTTATGCGCGTGAAGTGCGGTTACCAGCCGTCAAACCACGGCTCCCAAAGATGTTAGTGGTAGGGGAACCACAGGGGTAGTTTTAAATTGGTGAAAATGTTTTGTCGGCTGTGGGGATCGAACCAGGGTTCTTTGGATCCACAGGCCGACTTGCTACCACTGTGCCATTACCCCATAGATATGTTTATTAAATTTAACAAATCTAAAAAATGTAAAATACATAAATATATCATCACGCCTTCTACCCATTACTGGGCGTGGCACTCTGCCGAAACAGATCTCGGTAAGTGATATATTTTGCGCGTGTAGTGCGGTTACCAGTCGTCAAATCACGGCTTCCAAAGATGTTAGTGGTAGGGGAGCCACAGGGGTAGTTTTAAATTGGTGAAAATGTTTTGTCGGCTGTGGGGATCGAACCAGGGTTCTTTGGATCCACAGGCCGACTTGCTACCACTGTGCCATTACCCCATAGATATGTTTATTAAATTTAACAAATCTAAAAAATGTAAAATACATAAATATATCATCACGCCTTCTACCCATTACTGGGCGTGGCACTCTGCCGGAACAGATCTCGGTAAGTGATATATTTTGCGCGTGTAGTGCGGTTACCAGTCGTCAAATCACGGCTTCCAAAGATGTTAGTGGTAGAGGAGCCACAGGGGTAGTTCTTGAAATTGTTTGTCGCCTGTGGGAATCGAACCAGGGTTCTCAGGATCCATAGACCGACTTCATACCACTGAGCTAGCCACCCCATAAAAATATCTAGAATGTGGAAATCTAATAATTCACTTCATTTTTCCATAGTTTTTAAAAATGTTGATATTTGTCAAATAATTTTCAACTTACGTTATTTAACAAATGTCAAGATTTAAAAACAAAGAAAAAAATGAAGAGAATGATTAGATTTACACATAATAGATTTGTCGAGTTTAATAAACATACCTGAAATAATTACCAGGAATTTTCAGGTTTATAAAAACGTAACCGACCCTCTGTTACATAACAAAAAATTCTTATTTTGGTTTCTAGTTACCATAAAAATTTGTAAAACAAATTTATGAACAATCTGTTTAAATGAAAGTTCACTGACAGTGAGGTTAAAAACCAATATTTTTTTATTAGCAGCTTCGCACGAGAGTAAAATGCATAAAAGTAAAATAGAAATGACAGAATAATGAGTAATCGTGAAAAATAAGGGTTACAGAATAAGGGGGTTTTCAGCAGTTCGATCGATACGTACTTAAATTAAATTTTTAAGTTACAATCTAGTAATCCATGAAAACAATAAAAAATATATCTGTATTTATATTTATCTAGTGACATTATTAAATTTATGTTTTTACCAACGTATTTATTATATATTTATCTGGAGTTAGTCATGAAAACAAAAACTGAATTTAGTATGTTGGTTTATTTAGTGACCCATGCAAATTTAAGGTTAGCCATGTAAACATAACTAATTTATCTAGTTACCCATGTAAAAATAATTGTTTGTTTATAAACGGAAGGATAGCTGTATTTATTTTTTATTTAATTTATTTATGTTGCCATTGTTCACAAGGAAATTGCAAGTACATCATTGCTTAACCGTAAGTTTAAATGTCGAAATATCCTCTTCATTTTATTACTTAACTGTTGTTAAATCTGCGATTCTAAAACTTTGTAAAAACGCAGTACCATATGCATTCAATTTATTCAAAATTAATGACAATTAAAGCAGCAACAACCTTGTTATATAATTAAAATAATAGATATTGCCTAATTAAAGCTGTATCAAAGTCTTAGATGTAAATTAAGATAATATTCGCAATCTTTTTGTTGGCAACGTTGCTCTCATAAATTCAGATATCAATTTGTTGTTATAAATGAAATATTTATAAAGTTTTTACAATCGCCTGACAGTTGAAGTATTGATAGCAAATCGCGTAGTCAGGTAGAGGAAAAAAATCCGATCCATCACGAAATAAATGAATGATAAGTTCAAATACAACGTAACGGAAAAACCAAAGCCGGAATACTTTATAAATTTTAAAATATTACCAAACAATTAATTTATTGTTCGTTAAAATTAATGACTATACATTCTTTTTAAATTACTCTCAAAAATTTGCCCACCCAGAAAAGGTATTAAGTACTTTATTTTTAATTAGAAATATATGTTGAACATTGGACCCAAAATAATTAGTACATTTCATTATATACCCACCTATCAAAATTTTTAGTTCTAGATATCCATTAGAAATAAAAAAACTGTTTTATCTACAGGGTGCAGATAAATTTCCCTTATAATAATATGAAAATACTTGTCATATGGAATAATTGACTTTACTGTCGAAACTAGCCCAGTGGTATCAAGTCGGCCTGTGCATCCTGAGAACCCTGGTTCGATTCACACATGCGACAAACAATTTTCACCATTTTAAAACAACCTCTGTGGCTCCCCCATCACTTCATTTAACGGCTGGTAACCGCATTTCACGCGCAAAATATATCACTTATCGAGATCTGCTTCGGCTGAGTACCACACCCAGTAATGGGTAGAAGGTGTGATGATATATTTATTTATTTTTTATTTTACTAAGTTTAAAGTTTTACTTTTGGCGGTACAACTGGCCATAAAACTCTTATTTATGAAAAAGTTTTGCTTAGTAACAAGTGACAAGAGCAGTCATGAAAAAATCACACTTCAAAGGTGACGAGATTTTTATCTAATGTCAAATTGTTGGAGTCGTTTTACTTCTAAGAAACAAAGTTTAAGTGAAAAAATAAATTTTTTAACTGCGAAAAATTATGTTGGTTAGCATTTGTTGAGATAATTTGCCTAAACGTGGTTCAAAGTTGGAAAAAGTAAAAAAAAATAAAAAATTATTATATTAAAATGCCCGTAGTCGAGCGCGTTAGAACTTAGGATTTTCGGGCATTTATTTATTTTTTCTACGGTCGTGTTGAAAATTCAACATATCAATATTCAAAATGAGTGTGGCAAGCATCTTCTTACAACACTAATGCTGGGTTGCATGAAAGTTTTATCGGTTCATTAGCAACTAACGGTTCAATAAATTTCAGAAAATTGCTATTGTTACTGTTGCTAGATAAACAATTCTTTACCTAAAGAGCTCTTTATTTTTTTCTTGCAACCCAGCATCAGTGCAGCAAGAAATCGTTTATGATGTTGTTTCCAAGACAACTATTGTTCAATAATTTGTTATGCAGAAAATAAAAAAAAATTGATTTAGATTTTTTCGGATAACTTGGATTTATAAAAGTAGTGAACATTTTTCTGCTTAATAACTTACAAATTTTACAATCTGTTTCTTTGATTTAATGGGAAATATTTCAATAAATGACAGATATCAAATATCGATTTTAAGAAATAAAACTTCACGACCGCAGAAAAAATAATATGTAACATACGTGTGGCAATGGCCATTGCAAAACTTGTGTTGCAATATACTATATTTATTTATTTATTCTTCCCCGTACAACAGGAACTTAATTCCAATTACTGTACAGGGTCCGGACGCACCTGGTCGTAATGTGGTGGTTCATATATTTTTAGCTTGAATGGGATTCGAACTAGAGATCTTCGGATTCGAATGCCGTAATAGGGACTTATACAATTCAAATTTTCTGGTTGCCATCTAGTGAGTCAAACAGAATTTAATAATTTGTCATGTAGCGAACATGATATAGCTTTACAGTTTGACGTTTATCACGTGATCCAAACGTTAAACGTCATTCAAATATAGTGATTTGAGGGCAGAAGTGCTGAAAGGAGAATGCAGTTGTTCGACTCGGCATGGTGTCACCTCGCTCTTTCTAAAAAGTTGTTGTTTCACACAAAATTGTGTGGTGGGGGGATCTGCTTCGGGTCTGCTGCATGTGACGTATTTTGGGAAAGATCACTGCGCCACCTAGAAAAATGAACTATTTTTTTGGGACGAGATTGGAACCGGCTCTTTTCAAATCTCGTCCCAAAAAATAGTTCATTTTTCTAGATGGCGCAGTGATCTTTCCCGAAACAGCTGTTTTTACGTCACAAAAACGTCACAGTGTCACGTGAGTGCCCGCATCCTATTGGGATTAAATTCATGTTGCGCAGAATAACAAATAAAACAATATGAAAGATTTGTAAATTCCGTATGTAAATTTCTCAAAATTTCCCACTAAGCCCAATGTTCCAAATAGAGTTCATTGTTGTCGTCCTCATATGAGGTCTTATCGATGTCTTCAACCTTCGCGAATCGATATTTTTTCGGGGGCATCAGCAGAAAGCACGCGAACATGAACGAACTCAAAGTTGCCTTGTTCGGCGTTGACGGTGGCAATCTGGTAAAACCCAACGTAATGATATACACCTTTAGTCCGATCCGACAGCAAACGAGGCGGATTCCACACCGCTGTTATAAATTACACAGTTTATTCCCCGTCTAGCCGACCAGGGCTGGTTCAAGGGGAGAAAATATGCCGGAATTCAACGAGAAACATGAGTTTGTCTTCGGCGGACTCAACATTTATTGTTGAGGTTTCATTCTTAACAGATGCGGTTTTTATTCAAAAAAATCCTGGTAAAATGCAGGACGGTATTTAGGGGTTAAATTCGACATGAAAACATTTTCACCACATTAAAATTACCCGTGTTGCTCCCTCTTCACTAATATCTTTGGGGGCCGTAATTTGACGGCTGGTAACCACATTTCACGCGCATAAATATATCAGTTACCGAGATCTGCTAGGCAGAGTGCCACACCCAGCAATGGGTACAAGGCGTGATGATATATTTTTATTTATTGAAATTTGAAGATCGTGATTTGACGGTTAATAATTGCATTTTTCTCTTCAACAAGTAGAATGTTTTAAGAAAATAACTTTAATTTAATTTTGTTAATGTTTAATCGAAATAAAGAGAGATAATGATAAAAGTATTGAGTTATGACTATTAGTGAAACAATGAGTTAAAAATAATATTATACTCCAGAGATATACGCGATTGAAAATATAGTGACATCACAAGTACTCAAGTATTCTCATTGGCCATAAGTATTTTTATCCGGTAAATAAGAGACATATGCAGAGTAGAACGTAACTAACTGTGACATCTGAACACTGTTTTTTCAAACTGTTTGTCGTACATGTTCAACACATTGTATATTTATTACAATAATTTTATTTCGTTTTCTTGGACTTTCATCTACTATCAAATATGATTTTCAACATATTAAGTTTATTTTTTAATAAATAATTCGTATATTATTTGTACTTATCGTTTAGTACCACTTAAACACATGGGGTGGCTAGCTCAGTGGTATGAAGTCGGCCTGTGGATCCTGAGAACCCTGGTTCGATTCCCACAGGCGACAATTTTCATAATTTCAAAAACTACCCCTGTGGGCTCCTCCACCACTAACATCTTTGAGGGCCGTGATTTGACGACTGGTAACCGCACTTCACGCGCAAAATATATCACTTACCGAGATCTGCTTCGGCAGAGTGCCACACCCAGTAATGGGTAGGAAGGCGTGATGATATATTATTATATTAAACATATTAAAAGATACTTGTGACGTTTACAAGCACCAATAGAACTTCAAAAAATCATATCTCCCTTAATATTAGGAAGTTTAACACCACGCTTTCACTGATTCTCATAGCTTTTCATCCACTTTCATAAAAAAATAAAACCTTTTCTATAAAATGAGGAGATAAGAAGAAATCATTGTTGTATTTAGGAGGATATATACATATAAAGCAAAGATAGAATGTATAAACAAGTTGTTATTAGATTAATATTGATTTTTCGACATTTCCTGTCAACTCTAGGGAAATCCAAAGTAGCAAAATTAATCTATATTTACAAGGAAACGGAAATATAAATATGCAAAAATATCTTGCGCTACAATCAACAATTTATTGAAGGCAAAATATAGTTCAAAGTCTTATAAAACTGAACGTCCTTGCCTCATGCTAAAATTTTATTTATTAAATTTCCTTCAAGGAACTCAAGCAACTTTAATCCGAATTTGAACACAGATCCACGTAGGAGGAAAGCAAGTAAATATTTTTATATTTTCAGTAGCATAATTTGTTACGGTACACATATGTTGAGAATTCTTAGAAACCCGTCGATAATTCTGAGTATCTCAGATTAATCTAAACAAAATAATGAATTGCAGATCTAAAACAAATGACTTCTTAGGTTGATAACCTAGCATTGTGAGCGTGAAAAAGTCTTTGACGTCACAGTAATCATTCTTGTGTGAATAATTAAATTTAATTACAATAATTTGACCTCTGAGGTCGAATGCTTATCAAAGACTTGTGTTCAGTAATGCCTTGTAATTATTAGATTATACATAAATTTGTATCGATTAGAATAAAATATGAAACTGCGTACCTCATAAAATGGTATGTTTAACCAATTTGAGTGTTAATTCGCGTGTCATTTGTCTGACGTCAATTGTTTTTATTTGTTTTTTGTGAGTGCAAAAGTGTGAATCCATGAGCATTCACTTGTACAATTTTTCTTTTGTAGTATTTTTTTACAGTAACCTTTGATCGATAAATTTATCTTTTCTGTATCATAAGTAGTACTATTTACGTCATTTTCACTTATTATGCGCTCATAGATTAGTCATTCAGTTGTAGTATTCATAGTTTTCTAAATTTAAATATTTGTAAATTAACTTTAACTTAACGATGAAGTTATTGTTTTAATAAAAGTTTATTTCGTCATGTTCGTACATTCGCGTATTTTTTGTTTTTTTATGCTGTTGGAATTTCCAACTGCTGGTCAGAAACGGATACAGTCAACAGTTAACGCAGTGTCTAGATTCATAAATTAATAATTTTATAAGACGAATCTAGAAATTTATAATTTTTTGCTTCTAGAAATTATTTTATTAGTCATTTTTTTACAGCAGAACGTAATTCTATATTATATCAATGACGTTATTAGCCAGATTTTCAAGTTTTCAGAAAATTTATTGTTTTTTAATTCAGAAATCCTCAAACTTTTAACATTGAAAAAAAAAGGAATTCAATAAATTTTTGCATAAAACTTTTCCACAAAAATATTATATATACCTGCAAAATCATCCTTGTTTAACAAACTAAAATGCGTGCGAAAACAGTATTAAAACACAAGTGTTTTGAAGTTACTAAGCAACAACAAAATCGTTTTTCTTTTTAAAATTTAAATCCATCCATATTTATCACAACAGATTGCAAAACAACGAATCCATATAATACGTACTCCATTTGCCATTTGCATCAGATCTAACTTACATTTACTGAACCAGATCACTTATTTATTTCGCTGGATTACTTCGCTGACTTTATTTTCAATACTAGAATTACTGATTCTAATTTACTTTGAAATAATTCACCCCAATAAATGCATCAGTTTTCTTAATTCAGTTCATTTAGACATATTGTCTAATTTATCTGAACTGATTTAAGTGAACCAAATGGCAAATGGAATACATGTATAGTAACGTAAACAACAAATGCTAGCCTATCTCCATGTGAATGAAATTACGTAAAATCACACGCACGAAATTATGAAATGAATCAAAATGAAAATGCTGCTTTTCGGCTCTATTTTTCAGATTGTCATGTAGGTAAAATAAAAAATAAGATATAATACACTTGTATAAGTGTCTTTCAAGCACTAGTGTCGTTAAACCACTCCGCTTTGCGTCGTGCTCATAAATTCGTTACGCGTTCTTTAAAGATACATTGAAGTTCAAATTGTGCATTTAAATAAATTATTGTAAAGTAATGAACTAGTTTTTGAGAAAAAGAAAATAAAGAAATATTTGTATTTTTAACAAAATCAAAATGTTTTTGCAAAATAAGTTTCATTTTCTTGTGAATCTTACTGAAATATTTATGTCGCTAATTTGTAACAAATGTGTTTTAACTCAAAATATAGTATTTTTGAGTTATGCTTCTATTTGTACAAAAATAATTGTGATTGAGTGTGAGTGTTCCGGTATTCGAATCCCACTCTAGCTAAAATTATTTGAACCAACACACAGCGGCTCTGGGAGCCTAAACTCCTGTACTGTAATTGGGATTAAGTTCCTTTTGTACAGAGTAGCATAAGGAAATAAATAATCTACATATAGAATTTTGTAGAATTATGTCAGTTGGTGCGGGTAGAACATTACTAATTTTTTTCTTAAAGATATCATTTTTAGACATTTACTTCTACAATTTTAATAATTTTAAAATGGGGTGGCTAGCTCACTGGTATGAAGTCGGCCTGTGGATCCTGAGAACCCTGGTTCGATTTCCACAGGCGACAAACAATTTTCATAATTTCAAAAGCTACCCCTGTGGCTCCTCCACCACTAACATCTTTGAGGGCCGTGATTTGACGACTGGTAATCGCACTTCACGCGCAAAATATATCACTTACCGAGATCTGCTTCAGCAGAGTGCCATACCCAGTAATGGGTAGAAGGCGTGATGATATATTTATTTTAAAATACAATATTTTGAGATGTGACACTTTTGTTGCAAATGAACAATATATTGGCAAGAGTAAATATATTGGATAAAATATTTGCGTCGTATAGTAGTTAGTATAATAGTATTTGGAGTGCAAAGAATTTCAAGTTCAGTTTGTTTGCCAAATGGTGACAAACACTAGCTGACTCAAAATATTTTTATTATAAGCCATCTAAATTTAAGTTCAAAGTTAACTAGACGGATTTATAATTACATTATGTTTAATATAGTTCTTCGTGTTTCGCATGTGACCTAAACTGTTAACATGAACTATTTACGTAGCTGTACCGTATAATATTTTTTTTTCTAAACGGTGGGATTTTCCAAAGCAACGTCGATATAATCGTTTGCGATATAAAAGGCATGACAACAATACATATGCATAGTCCATATGGCATGCAATGTGTTTCACGCAAATTAACTGAATTCCTTTACATAAAATCGACCATAAAGTTTTACATATTCTACTTTAACGCACGATAACTTGGCGACTATACAAACTTACCAGCTGCTAGACACACATGCCAATATTACATTTCATGTTTATTATTAATTTACGGGGTGGCTAGCTCAGTGGTATGAAGTCGGCCTGTGGATCCTGAAAACCCTGGTTCGATTCCCACAGGCGACAAACAATTTTCATAATTTAAAAAACTACCCCTGTGGCTCCTCCACCACTAACATCTTCGGGGGCTGTGATTTGACGGCTGGTAACCGCACTTCAAGCGCAAAATATATCACTTACCGCGATCTGCTTCGGCAGAGTGCCACACCCAGTAATGGGTAGAAGGCGTGATGATATATTTATTTTTATTTTATTTGTATATTTTAATCTTTTGTACATATAATTAAATGTTATTTTGTCGTACATAAAATATTGTATGTACCACAGGTGAAATTATACTCTGAACATGTTATTAGCCCTCGGCGTTTTGCGCCTCGTGCTAATAATCATGCCGCGGTCCAGAAACGCCTGTTTTCACCCTTGATACATAAATAACTATTATTGTTCGCGTATGGTATAGTTTTCGTGAGACATCTCGTATGTCTTCTAAAAATAAACTTGATAAAAATAAGGCAGGTATTAAATTTTGCAAATTTTACAGAATGACACGAGTAAATTTAACGATAAGCTACTGCGCACAAATCAACTTAATACAATCATATTCTTATCGAATAAAGTAGGAAATTTTTATAATCCTGATAAGTTTGTTAAACTCCCACGGTGCCACGGTAGAAAGAAACAAACAGGAAAACAACATCTAACCATACTAACCAGAAAAGAGATACAACCATCTCATATTGCTATCACCACAAGCGGATATGACAAATTCAAATAATCGACAACTTAAGATATGAGGAATAATTTTATTTGTATTATTCTAACAACTCTGACTAACTTTGTTGATTGTTTATAAAACTGCGTGTTTATAATCAACGGTTAGGGGATTCCCCATAACTGAGTAACACGTGGGAGAATAGATCTGTCACTTGACATTGGATTTCTTGCGAAACTAGGAAATTTTTAGTCAAACCGCAAATTATACGGTAGTACTTCTGCAATGCTTTCAATATTTTTGCAAGTTATGCAAATAGTGGCTTTATTGCATTATTGCCAACTCTTGGAGTGGATATTCTAAGTAGATAACTAACTTTATTATTACTAAATAGTTGTAGAGAAAATGTTTATAATTGGAGATGCAGTGAATAAAATTTCTGTAACTTTTAAGAATCTTTCACAATCAGTTTCACTTTCATTAATTTTAAGTTTTCAATGTTAACTTTCGTAACCAATTACAAATTAATTTTTTTTAAAGTTTACAGACATGCAATCGTAGTTCAGTAAATAAAGCTGAAATACAAAATTTTGTTTACCAATTAACTAGCACAAATGGATTAGGTGGTTCAGTGGTATATCAAGTCGGCCTGTGGATTCTGAGAATCCTGGTTCAATTCCCACAGGCGACAAACAATTTTCATAATTTCAAAAAGTACCCCTGTGGCCCCTCTACCATTAACAACTTTGGGGGCCGTGATTTGACGATTGGTAACCGCACTTCACGCACAAAAATATATCACTTACTGAGATCTGCTTCGGCAGAGTGCCACACCCAGTAATGGGTAGAAGGCGTGATGATATATTTATTTATTTTATATATGTATATATATATATATATATATATATATATATATATATATATATATTAAATAAATAAAATATAAATAAATATGTCATCACGCCTTCTACCCATTATTGGGTGTAGTACTCTGCCATAACAAGTCTCAGTAAGAGAATATATAAAATTTCTTAGATTTACTCAAATTAAAATGAAACAAATTGACAAAATTATTTTTATCGCCATGACAACCGTAGTAAAAATGCTATTTTTGGTCTTATGACCATAAAACGATGACCATGGTAATGTAAACATTCCCGAAATATAGTTCTTTTACTATGTGGAAATAATAGTGTCATATTTAAGTGGGTGAAAAATAAATCTATTTCTAATCAGGCAAGTAGTAATTTGGTATTTTATCCGGAAGTGGAAAACTGACGATAACTATTAGTCAGGAAAATTTGTTTACAAAATATTACTTATCTCTTGTCAAAAATAGGATTTGTGAATTTCCGTCCCCAGTATTGTTATTTTTGTTTAGTACGGAAATAATTTCGTTGTACTTTTTCCTGCCACAACCGCAAATACACTTCGTATACAATGGTATGATAAGGATAAGACGCCTTGCCTTGGTGTTTTTGTTTTTTACCGCTGCCAACGACTAGCGGTTTTTTACCGCTCTGCTACCGTTCCATGTGAAGTCATCGTCAGCTGGCTTGGATTAAATTTAGAAAGTCGCGTGCTCCTTGTGGGCGAAACTTCGCAAGCGCCGTCGCATGTGCTTTGGAATTCACTTCATTGTTTTGTTTTCTTTGTTCTTTTATTTTCGTATCTCTGTACCGTACTGTTGATTACTTTATCGAGTGGTTTTTCTCTGATTTTGAAGTTGTTTTTGAATCATTGGCGCCAGGGTTTTTTTATTTCGAAGAAAAAATGGTGTGGCATCAGTAGTTCAAAGTTTTATCAAGGATGACACGATGATATTAATTTCCTAGAGTTTCATTTGATGCGTATTATTATCTGATTGTGTTATTTGATTATTTTGTAGCTGTAATATTAATTGGCTTCTCAGAAAACATGTAAAATTCTATACAAAGTTTCCCACTGTTTGATAAGAGTATTTGTAATTATTAATTGTTTAATTATTATTGATTCCAATTATACTTGAATAAAATTTCCTTTTCTTAATCTAGTTTGATCTTAGTTTAAACAAAATGAAGTTATTACATAATAGTTATTTATATACCAAGTGTGGAAAGTAGTCGTTTTTAGACCGAAACTTGAGATTGTAGCACAAGCGTAGCAAGGGTAGCTTCTAATCGACGTTTGCAGAAATACGTTCAACATATTTTTTAATAAATCTATTTTTAATTGTAATTAATACGGATGGTTCAGTGATATCGAGTCGACCTGTTGATTTGAGAACCTAGATTCGATTCCCATAGCTGATAAACAATTTTTACTACATTAAAACTACCCTCTTGGCTCCACTAATATCTTTGGAGGCCGTGATTTGACGGCTGGTGACGGTTCTTCTCGAACAAAATATATCACTTACCGAGATCTGCTACGGCAGAGTGCCATACCCAGTAATGCATAGAAGGCGTGATGATATATTTATTTTATTAATAAGAATTTTAATAATGCAAACTAAATAATAGTTATTTATTATACAAGTGTATATAAAACATGCAAGAAAATTTTAAGTATGAGACTGAAGGTAGAGTGTTTACTTTTTCTTAAGTGTTTTATGTACCAATAAAACACAAGTGTAATACAAAATTTTATCCACAACTCATAATTCTAGGTATCGAAGATAGTTGTAACGTTTAACGTTGATTCAGTTATATATAGTTTCTCAAAATACGATAGATGATGAAGTGGTTGCTAAGTAACAAGTTGTTTGCAGTGTTTTATGAGTTAGATAATTCAACTGAAATCAGTGTAATAATGTCTTTATTATATATGAGTTGTGGATAAAAATGTAAAAAATTAATGACATTTGTTGTCTGCAAAGAGTCTTCTCCCCCCTTCCCAATAGTAACTGTCTATAAAGAGACTCGTTGCCAATAGCAACGGACTGCAAAAACAGAGCCTTTGTCTGCAATTGTTCATTTTCTGTCACCAAATAAGTTTAAAAGAACCTAGTTTAATGCTGATCATGGAAAAATGTAAATATAAGATGTGAAATTTGGTGTTTCCGAAAAAGTTACAAAATTTGAAAATAAATTAAAAGTGGAATGTTTTGCGCATTCAATTAATCTGATATTTTAAAAATAGTTAAATTGAAGAATCTATAAAATAATACAGGTTATCAAGAACTAACTGTTTCAGTTGGCAATACAATTCTGGGGTTTTTTCTATTGCACAGTTTACACAAGGCCAGATAAAGGCGGAAATACTATTTGGCATGTCATTTTTAATGATAGAAATACTATAAATTATTGCTCTGTACGTAATTTTAAGAGATATAGGGATGTGGGTAAGGGAAACAACCATTTTATTTATGGAAATTATTTAATTAATTAAATTAATTTTAATATTAAAATGTCACTGCCAACAACAGGAAATAAATGTAGGTATCAGTCTAATGCCTGTTTTACACTGAGCAAGCACAACCTGCAATTGCAACTTGCAAGATTTACGTTCAATTAGTTGCACCAAACTGTTGCAGAGTTATTTTTTTCACTTTACATTCAGCAACTTGCAATCGCAATATAATATTAATTTATTTACAAATTTTTGTCGTTACTAACTTCATATTATATCAGCTTAACCTCTTATATCACTTGTATTATTAACATTTGTTTCATATGTTATATTGCATTGATATACAAATTTATTCTTATAAGTATTTGCACAATTATTTGCAATGCAGTAAATCATTTTAATATCTTTAACCCAACTTTATCGTTTTTAACATTTATAATAAGTTGGTAGCATTCTAACAAACTTAAAATTACTAGAAATAACTAACAGTGGTCTTGCAAGTGTTGCAAAAATTAAAACACGTTCTAATCCGTGCAAGAAGTTGATGCAAGATTGCTTCTGCCTCTTGCACTTGCAATTTCTGTATTACACTCGTACAATATTGCTTCAACTTGTTGCAAGTTGCAGTTGCACTTGCAATATTGCTCAATGTAAAACAGGCATTACCAATTTGAAGTACATTTTTTATTGCAAACTGAAACAGTTACTTCTGATCACCCTGTAGTAAATTGCACGACGTGGATAGATTTGTGTAATATTTCAGTTGTTTTCTCCTAAAAATTTTCCTTGGAAGAAATGTAATAAAGTACGCAATCGAAAGTGCGTCGTGTATCAAACGTCAACAAACTTTCATTCAACAAAAAAATGACAACAAATTCCCGGCGTCTACTCCTTAGTAGAGAGCTAAATTTAGTTGTGGATGCTAACATCACGAGTTTGGAATGCCCCTGGAAACATCCAACTTCGCGCCGGGCACCGGGAAAACCAGACCAGTCTGGCGTCTTCGAATTCCGCATGTTTCTCTCGGTGAAAATAACTCTAAACTCTTCCACTATCGTGCCCATTCTCTGTGTGCCGCTCGCGCGTTCTCAGAGTGGAATTAGAAGATGGGTTAATTTTATCCACACGCGCCGGTGGTTTTTTTGGCCGTTTGTGACCATTTTAGGCTACGGGCTGAATTGACGACTGAGCTATTTATGAGTGTACCGCGTGCAAAGTGTTTACTTTGATCTCAGCGCCAGCTACATGCTTGAATGGGTATTGGTCATTGCATTATGCACTTCTGGATGTTTGAGATCTCGTGATATCTTGGGTTTTTTCCTGACTTCAACGCTAACTTGATTCCGCTACAAATTTTTCATGAATTCGCTCATGTTTCCTCTGTTCAACGGAATATTTATTCATTTGCTACGCTGCGCAATCTACATTTTGAAATCTGTTTGAACGCAAATTTAAAAAACCATGTCTTGCTTGTAAGACGATTCTTTGAAACAGAAAAAACACTGCCTGTAAGTGGTTTGAAATGGTTCATGTTTAACTTGTTTTATTATTGTACACGTACATGTTTTTGGTAAAATTATTATTGTTACAGTTTGTGTAATACGTGGCAAAAGAGAAATTTTTAGAAATTTAATATTCATTATCTTATTCTTTAACAAAGAAAACTTAGCATAATATAAAATTTTCACCACATTAATACTACTCCTGTGGCACCCCCTCCACTAACATCTTTGGGAGCCGTCACTTAACGGCTGGTAACCGCACTTCACGCGCAAAAATATATCACTTATCGAGATCTGCTTCGATAGAGTGCCACACCCAGTAATGGTATATATTTTATTTATAAAATAGAAACCGATAACAATTTCATCAACTATTGACATATTCGGCTTAAAAAAATGTTCGTTTCCACATTCAAACCTTTCTAAATAATTATAAATAAAAAAAATTGTTCTATAAAAATAAAATAATTATATCATCAGGCCTTTTACCCATTACTGAGGACGGCACTCTGCCGTAGTAGATCTCAATAAGTTATATATTTATGCACGTGAAGTGCGGTTACTAGCCCTCAAATTAGGGCCTCCAAAGATGTTAGTGGAGGGAGAGTCACAGGGATAATTTTAATGTGGTGAAAATTGTTTGTCAACTCGATTCAACTGAGAAAAAAAATAGTTCTCTGTACTTTATTTGAAAAGTTTTCTTAAAATATATAAATTTAAATATATCATCACGCCTTTTACCCATTACTGGCTGTGGCACTCTTCCGAAGCAGATCTCGGTAAGTGATATATTTATGCGCGTGAAGCCGTCAAATCACGGCCCCCAAAGATGTTAGTGGTGGAGGAGCCACAAGGGTAATTTTAATTTGGTGAAAATGTTTTGTTGGCTGTGGGGATCGAACCAGGGTGCTTAGGATCCACAGGCCGACTTGATACCACTGAGCTATTACCCCATTTTTTCTTAAAATATGTAGTATATTAAAGAATGAGTTTTTTTCGCACATGTCCATGTTTGGAGAACGAGCCACAGGCGAGTTTTCTAAAAGAGATGTGCGGTAAAAGTCTTATAAAATGAATTATTTGTATTTTTTATTTTGCGTCATTTATAAATTTAAATTTACAAAAAAAATGTGCGATGTTTTAAAGGCAATGTAGGGAAATTTGTATATGCAATGTTGTGGTTGGGAACCGTGTTTGACATTTATGCAATTGTTAAAAAGTTCGCAATCATTTTGAAATTCTATAATTATTGTTAGATTTTGAGCTTTTGAACATCATAGCGTAAGTGGCAGGTGGAGATATTAAGACGAAAGCACAAGATTAAAACAACAAAAGAAGGATTGAAAGCGATGAAAATCTTTTCGGTTTTATAAATATTCTAAGAAAGGAAAACCATTAAAGGTATCGGTTTCACAGTAATAATTATGTTACGGTAATACATCAATGCCTTTTTGGCTTTAACCCTCAAACTTTTATAGCCTCTTGTAGGCATTTAACTTCTTCAAAACCGTTATGCAAACAAAATTTTGCCCTGGTGTAGATTACAATTTTACGACGACTTGGAAGAACCAGAGTAAAATATATTTTTGGCTAAATTCCCGACTTTTAAACTAGGGATTCCGACTTTTAAACTCGGGATCCGACTTTTTAAACTCGGGATTCCAACTTTTTAAACTCGGGATCCAACTTTTTAAAGTCGAGATTCCGACATTTTAAACTCAGAATGCCGACTTTTTAAACTCGGGATTCCGACTTTTTAAAGTCGAGATTCCGACTCCAAACAATGGAAATATTCAGATCTCAAGTTTAAAAAGTCGGATCCCGAGTTTAAAAAGTTGGAATCCCGAGTTTAAAAAGTTGGAATCCCGAGTTTAAAAAGTCGGAATCTCGACTATAAAAAGTCGGAATCCCGAGTTTAAAAAGTCGGATCCCGAGCTTAAAAGTCAGATCCCGAGTTTAAAAGTCGGAATCCCGAGTTTAAAAGTCGTGATCCTGACTTTAAAAAGTCGGAAATTTAGCCAAAAATATATTTTCCTTCCAAGCCGTCGTACAATTTCATTTATTCCCTAAAATTTGCATTTTATGTTCGAAGAAAAACCACAGTTGTGTATATTTTATTTTATAGTTTATTTGCGAATTAATTTGGAGTTTTATTAGAACCAGGATAAGAGACGTTGGGATTTCCAAGTTGAAATCGCTTTTAATTAAATTTGATTATAAATTGCTTGAAGTTTATTAACCGAGCTAAATATAAAATTACTGGTTAATCACAAGATTATATTTGCGTCGTTTTCTTGAGAAAACAGACAAAAATTACTCTTGCATGTTTATAGTTATTTGTAGAAATCCATTGAAGATATGCGTACGACAGAAAAATTAAAATAGATCATTTATTTTTAGAAAAGTAAATTTCTGCGTAAGGACTATTTTTAGTACTATAATTTTAGCGATCTAAATAATTTATTCACTAATATAAACACGCATACAATATAAATGGGGCAAAATATTTCGGTCAAAAATAAAAATAAACCAGATTAAGATTATTCAACAAGTGGCGGAATCGAATTTTCTGCAAGTTTGTGGAATTTAGTTTTGAGGATTATCCATGACTAGGTACACTGAAAGAATTCACCACAGTGGGAGTCCTTTGTGTGTGCACATATTTAGTACTGCTGATTTATGCGTCCTGTGGCTTTACGGAGAATCGAATTTTAGTAGAATTTTAACGATGGAAATAGCGTTCATTATATGTGGGAAATTTTTTAAATTGTTAACTAATTTGTGGTTTATTCTGTAATTATTTATTTTTCAAGGAACTTTTATGGAAAATATTTAAGTAATCCTTATTTATATTGGAAATTTGACTGGTTGGGTTTAAAAAAATGGAACAAGATAAAATGACGTATTTCAAACAAAAAAACTAATTTATATTTACGTTTTCGGATGTTATTTTCGCTAATTAGTTTTTATTATAACCATAATTTCGCAAAGAATGTCGTTTTACAATTTGGATTATTTGATTAATAACATTTAAGTAAATAAATATTTTGACAAAGTTATTTATATTTGACGTCAGATTTATAAAACCAGCGGGTTTTTCCAAATTATAATCTACTCTGTTGAGAATCAAAGTAAAACCTAAGTTGATACCACTCAAGGTTTGAGCAACAGCAAGGTTGCTACATTGTCAGTTATTTTGCTAAAAATTTTCTTATTAAATTATACACCATTGGCAATATAATAATAGGAATCGAATCAAAACTATGCTCTAATGAACGTTGCTTTCATTGTTAAATTTAAAAGTATGTTAATGAATTGGGAATCCCCAATTTTTTACGCGGCATTCCAGTGGCGCCGACTGTGGGACACTTTCATTTCAAACCTTTGAATTGTACACAATAGGCTATTCGTACCGTAAAAATCTTGTCGGAAAAGAAATGTATTGTTTAACCGATGGAAATACCTACGATTCAGTAGCGTCGACATAAAATAGTTTGCAAAACTTTGCAATGCATTATGGGTAACTGTTATTGATTTGACATTTATTGCTTTCCGTTTCCTGTGACCAATGGAAATTTCTAACCTTAGAAAAGTTATAAATAATTGGACAAAAGACTGTTGCTGGTTGTTATTGATTTATTTCGAAGTTTACTGCATTTGTTTTCCTGTTACTAGATGTTTGCAGTCACGTAGTGCATATTCTAATATTATTTTTACATTTCAGGGCAAATGTGCGTGCATCTAGCAGCGTTGGGAGGTCATGTAGATGTTTTAAGACATCTCGTTTGGTTTGGAGCGAACATTAACGCCAGAGTAAGTAGAACGAATATAGAATTCTTTCTTGCACCTCTTAACATACCTTACAATTCTTAAAAGTTAACAGTTTGTAAGAAATGTTAGAGTCGCAGTACTTGAAGATAAATTAGAGAGAGCTGGATTGACCTTCTTTTGAGCAATTTAAACATAATTTGAGATTTCTTTTTTAGTTACGATATTCGTTTCCGTTACCAGGATTACTTAATTTTTTTTTTAATTCACATACAAATTTGCTCTACTAGGATAATATTCTTTATTAAAATAGTTTTTGAATAAATAATTCTGTATTAATCTTAATTTTTACCGATATTCTTTCTTATTTTATAACTGATCTTTTTTTACCGATCGATAAGTTCATGACAACCCTTACTGTTTCTGATTATTTTATCGATTACCACCATTTCGGAATTCTGTGACTAAAATTATTTATTCTATTATTTCTATTTTACTTTTATGCATTTTACTCTCATCCGAAGTTGAAAGATCAAAAATATTATTCTACCTAAGTTGACAGTGAGCTGTCATTTTTTTTATAACAGCTGCATATGTAAGTAAGAAAATGCAAGAAAATAACATAAAAATGGCAGGATAAATAAAAGTTGTCATTAACGATAATTAACAGATAAAATAAACCCCCTTATTCTGTAACTCGTAAATTATATGTTACTGATCGATAAGTTACTGGCAGTTATTGAAAATTGTTTGTTGGCTGTAGGAATAGAACCCAGGTTCTCAAATCCACAGTCCAACTCGATACCATTGAGCCACCTACCTCATATCTGTATGATAATCATGAAAAATAAAAATAGTCATTTACTTATCGATCATTCACAGATAATGATACAGTTACAGAACAGAAAAAAAATCATTAACTTTTGATCATCAACTGCTTCTCAATCGACAACTCTTCTAACCTAACTTTCTTGATTTACAGGAAGCCAAATCAGGCTATACACCCCTTCACATTTCCATCGAAAGCGGCGACCAAGCGACGACGCAGTTCCTGCTGATGGAATGTAGCGGACAGTTGCAACTCGAGGCCCCTACGTACGCGGGGCGCACCGCCGTGCAGCTAGCACGAGGCTCTGCCTTCGTACAGGCTCTTGTTTCGCGTGGAGCCACCGTGCCCATGGACGATGACACGGATGACGAATATGATACGGATAGCAGTGACGATGTAAGTTGAGATCAGTAACAGGTCATTTTGATTACATTCACGGCCTTCATTACAAATTAAAATCAACTGCGGAAAGTTTTCTTTAAATTTTGATTTATGCGAAGCCTTGAGGAAATATTGGGAAAATTCTGTTTGTCGTAATAATTTATTACAACATCATTCGATTCAAGTTCGTTGGCCGCATTTTAATATATCATTTAGTTTTTGAGTTATGGCAAGAATAGATATTTTTTTATTTTATTTCTCTTGAGACAATAATGGAAAGAATGTTTGTAAACACTTATTTTTTAAAATATCTTACGGATCTGAAGTAGTAAGATAAGTACAGTAAATAAATAACAACAAATTATCTTTGCTAATAAGGACAACAAATAGTTAATTAAGAAACAAAATGTAAACAAAATCTCGATCACGTCATAGTTATTTATACAAAGTGTGAAAACTGTCACCTCTACCGAAATTATCACCACCGGTTAAAAATCGTTGGTATTTAAATTGCAAATAGCATGCGCGTTTGTTTTATTTCGATTCCGATCGATTGGAATAATTCGCACGTTTATCCGATGACGTGGGTCCTAGCGAAACGGATGTATTCACAATACGCCGAGATTTTTTCGCAGAAGTATTCGTGGTTTTCATTATACTTGTGGTATGATGGGATTCCAATCGATGGTAATTAATTCGGTGTGTTTTCCATTAAATCATTTTTCTAGAAACGTTACTAAATGTTTGACGTTTTTTTTTGAAAATTGTAGAACGTAGAAAATCGAATGATAATTTTCAAGGTTTCCCAGTTTTATATTGTGTAACTTTACTGTTATCAGTTATCGGCCAGTTGTACAGTTACAATTGTTTAATAATCATTATTTGTTTTTTGAAATGTTTATGATACTTATTTACTTCATTGCAACATACTTTTCATATTTATTTTTGTTGAACAAAATGATTTCATAATCGGTAAATATTTGTTAAAACAACATTGCTGACATATCATCTTCTGTTACAAATGCCGGTTGCTCAAATAACTAAAGTTATACTTGCAATTACATCAAATGATCAAAAAGGATGCGTACAGGATCCTACTTTTATTTTGGCAAACGTAATCCAGTACATAAAACCGAAAATAATATAAATAAAATAAGGCTTCAGGAATTCAATAAAGTAGAAAATATATTGAAAGGATGTTTCGAGTTTATGCAAAACTCATCATCAGCTTAAAATAAGGCAAAATAACACAAATCAAAATACAAAATGTTGAAATATATCAAAATATATTTTATACTTCATTGGGTTCCTGAGGGCTTATTTGATTTATTTTATTAATCTATAGATCCTAAATATTTCTATTATAAATGTAATTGAAGAAGAACGAAAACTAGTGAAAATATAAGTGAATAAAAATATTTTCGTTGTTTTCTAGATGCCGTTCGAAGCGTCAAACGTGTATAAGCCAGGGTTGGTGATCAACGCAAGCGCTTGAAGTGGTCCAGTGACTGCAGCAAAGAACTAAAGAATCATAATCGGGTGGATCTTACTATGTGCCTTCATAACGTCAACCGAAAAGACAGAAGAAAATGGCAGCGAGGAGAAAACTGTTGGGAAATGGATAATAACAAAAATATTCGAACGAAAAACTGAAATATACCTGTGTTGCCAAAAAACTGATCGGGCATCTGTGATTTTCAAATTGTGTCATCTGTTATTAATGGTAGACGATAAATGTTTATTTTTGTATTGAATCATTAATTTGGTTCAAATTAAAATGTGGGAATATTTCTATTTATGAATGTTTTGTTATTTCATGAACAAATTTTTCACCTGAAAAATTGTAGGCAGTTTTTCTATGTTATGAAGCTTTCTCATTCTGCGGGCGACTGTGGAGAACGAAAAACAATTTGAACGCATCGGGCAAGTACCGAATTAAATTAGAGCTTTGTTTTAAAAGTTCGCGATTTAAATCTGTACTAAAGCAGCGTTTAAAAGTTTTTCTTTCTCCTAATGGATACAATACACACGCGCTGGTGCATGGATTTTTACTATTAATCAATGTGTTCCCGATCCATGCAAGAGAAGAGTTGCATCAGTGTTTTTGTATAATATAATTATGAATTATGTGTCTGTTATATTTATTGTTAATAATATATTAATTATATCGTATTAAGGAATTAACTGAATATCAAAGTAGTTAGTCTGCAGCACTGCAACTAAACTATACCGACTGTTGTTCTTGTTTGTGACGAATCACAGCAAGGAATAGTTCAAATTTGACTTTGTACATAAGCCCCTTCGTATATCCTGCCTCCCCTTTATTGTAGTTATCTATAAATAAGTTTATTTTAGTAAAAAAGATACATGTCTCTTAAATGAATAGTATTACGTCAATAAATGTTTTTATTAAACTCTTTTTGTTTTCTTTCATCTATTCGGCTTTTTATTTCACAAATTTACATTATTTTTATAATTCTTTAACTGTACAAAAAATTAGGTAAAATTACTAAAACTATAAGTAATAATAATAGCCAATAAGAACTCCGGTTAAGTGTGATTAACTCTAAAATATTCCCAAATTATTTTTGTAGGTATAGAAGTGCATCATTTACTTCAAGCACTTCTTTCTAATACAAATTAGTCAAAATTAGTCACCCTTAATCATTTTTATATTTCTAGGAAAATATAACAGACTTAATTATGGAATCATTTGGAAAATTCGTAAGCTTTGCATAATATTAATTTATTTTTTGAAAAAAAAATGTAGGTAGTTAAGAACTAAACAAAATTGTGCGCATAAAATGATTTATTTCTGTCATAAATATTAGTAATCTGGACTTGGATTTTCCAGTATAGTTGCTACGTGTTATTAAATAAAGATAGGTGATCACATATATGCGTGGTAAGTAACCTTTGAAATTTTAGCATTGATATGATGAATTCCATTTACCAAATAAGGACAAATATTATTTATTTTAGGTCCATTTCATCTATACATGTAGAATAATTTTGAAAAATATATATTTTATTTATTTATTATAAAAATACAATGAATATTAAATGAAGATACTTTTTAAGTTCAAGGTATGCTGTAGCAGAATTAAATATCAAACACGTTTAGGTTCGTCTATTACGCCCAAGCCAGCAAATTTTCGTTTGTATTTATTAGCCAGTCAATGGTTTGCATCGTAAAAGTGATGTCGTTTTTACTGTTTTCTGGTTAAAATAATTTAAAAAATAACATAAATATATTTATATTAATTATTTATTGAACCATTTTGTAATTATAAAATGTTTATTATTAATTAGTAACATACCATGACATTTGTCTCAGCTTAATTGTGCCTGTTTTTGGTTATCAACCATAATACTAATTTAAAAATTGTGTTTGGGAGTAGTTTTAAAGTTTTCGAAAGCTTTATTAATAATAATATAAGTAGCTTTATGTCAAAATGCAATGTAATTTAGTTAAATACCAACTTAATGACAGTTCGTGTAAAGTGGTGTGTGAGTGAAAAATGAAAATATGTTCAAAACCTTCAAAGGCGTGAATAACATCGAAATAATTATCTGTAAGTAATTTAAATATTTGATTCTGTTTAATTTATCGGAACCTATTTAAATGTTGTATCGTTTATGTTAAACGAACTCCGAAATAAACATGGAAAAACATGCCACTAAGATTGCAAAAACTTGATTCTTTATGAACTTATTTAAATTTTAAAATATTTTCAATGAAACCAAGAAATATTTCTCTTGTAAATAAAATAGCAATCAGTTTATAGGTGACAATTTAGATTGACATTATTCAATTAATTAAATGGTAATTAATATGATAATGTACGTAGGTTATAGATGCAGGTGTAAAGTTATAGATTGTAAAACAATATAAAGGAAATTATACCTGACATATATTTGCAATCATTGATTGTTGGTTTTGTTGGAAATTCCAGTGGAGTATGGAATAATGGAATATGGCACAATATCGTGAATAATTGGACTATCGGTTATCGAGCTCCTGCTCACGGTATCTGTATTCAAACATGCGGACTATGTCCTATAGTATTTCTTCAAGGATTTTTGAATTAGTTGAATTTCTGACATATCATCTGATAAATAGATATCCAGTAGCTTCTACTCTAAATTGAATAGGTTTGTTGTTGATGATGATGCTGCAGAATCTTTTAATTTGTAGTCCTGAACTTTTGTCTCAACATTTCACTCCTTTGGGGATCCTACAATCGACGGCTGATAGTTAACACACTTTATGAAAAATAAATATTATATTCTGAGATCTACAAAGATTGATAATAATTAGTTAATGACAGCAATAAACCGATGAACTTAATATCAGATACTAATTAGACAGTAATTTTAAGTAGGAAGCTTAAAATAATATATTTTTTTTTGTGATACGGCTTCAACTGCTTTGGTTACTAGCCGGAATGGTATGATGATGGAAGCGTCTGCGCTGTAGTCAGCAGCAGACGCTGTTTGATGCCAGCCCTGACCGGGAATCGAACCCGAGATCTCTAGGTCAGTAGCCTAGTAGTCTAACCCACTGAGCCACAGAGGTCGGCAAAAATAATATTTACTTCTGCTCATTTTGAAAACAAATAAAAATAATTTAATAATATATTTTGAATATTCAAAAGTAGACAAAATATTCTGCTTATTATTGGTTTCGGTTTCTGTATTGTTTGATTTTTTTAAAAAGTTATTTAATTTGAAAAATTGTTTGTAATATGATCTTTTTAGAATGTTCTTCAGCTATACATGTTTTTCTGTATCGGGTGTATTGATTGTTTTTCTTTGTTCTGATATTCGAAACCGATTTGAAATGATGCAGAATTTCAGAATGTACTCTAATATAAAAGCTTATTGACATTTTACAGTCGAATGGTCACAGATGGCTACTGATCTTTTTTCTCAGTTTTCTGGCCTTAAAATAGGGCCGGATTGAAAAATATTATTCCAGCTAAATTTTTATTAACTTCTGGTTGATTAAAAAGAACATATAATTATGAAATTTGATATGAGTACGGCACTAATGTTAATGTAGAACAAATTTGTTATGAACAAGAGGTTAATTTTAAACTTTGTAGATATTATAAACCATAAAATAATAAGTTTCAAAGAAAGTAAGAAAACTTACGTACATAGTTTGTAAAATATCGATTGTGGCATGTATAAGCGAGACAATTTGCTAGTATATGGTTATAGGATCTTGAATCTTGATGGGATATTGTTAAAAAAGCAATTGCTTTAACAAGATAAGTTATCTAGAAAATGGAAAGTTCTAAATTGCACATTCCAAGTACGTGCAGCAGCTCTAAAATCCGGCTCTGCGCCAGGGTATGTAGAACTTCGTCTTAAATTTTGATCACAGTAGATTACATTTTCTCGACTATCGGGTTTCGAAGACTCCGATGGAATGTGAAAGGGAACAACCATTCATCCCCAGTGACGGGGGTTACACGCGCACGAAGGAACTTATCCCCAGAGGGACTTTTTTAAAATTTTAAGATTTATTTTAAGTAACGGTAAAAATAATACTTTTTTTACGATATGCACTGAAAACTCAAATTTCTTTTCGCGAAATAGTGAAGCAAATTTCTTTTCCCTCTCTAGAGACAAAAAAAAAATAACAAAATTACATTGAGGTTATTTTACCACAAAAAAATTCTTATTAATAGTATATTCCGAAAATGAACCACGGTGCGGTTCAATTTTACCACGGTTACGGTTAGAATGACGTCATAACGGAACACTTTCACGATGACAGTTGTCACTTGACAGATGAGTTTCGAAATGTGAAATTTATTTAATACGGTAAAATGTTTATATTATAAAAATATTGTATTCTGCATCACACCTGCTTTAACTTAAATATAGGGATAAAAAAATAACACAATGAAAAAAGTAAATATAAGCTTCAGAACAAGTAATAAATTCATCTAATATGAATATATACTGTTAAATAATAAAAATACATTTTGTATCACATGTTTATTTATCAGTCATCATAAAAATATAGTTTTATAAGACAAAAATCCACAAACACTGCAAAAGCCGCCAAACACGATTCAAACTTGTCAACAACAGCTGTGAAGTTACCAAACTAACCGCCGCTCGAGCACGGTTAGTTTGGTTATTAAAAACTAACCACAATTTTAAAAAACCGTGTTCCGTAATGGAACCGGTTATTGAAAAAACTAACCGGTTCATTTTCGGAATACACTATAAATAGTAATATGGGGTGGCTAGCTCAGTGGTATGAAATCGGCCTGCGGATCCTGAGAACCCTGGTTCAATTCCCACAGGCGACAAACAATTTTCATAATTTCAAAAGCTACCCCTGTGGCTCCTCCACCACTAACATCTAGGAGGCCGTGATTTGACGACTGGTAACCGCACTTCACGCGCAAAATATATCGAGATCTGCGTCGACAGAGTGCCACACACAGTAATGGGTAGAAGGCGTGATGATATATTTATTTTATTTATTTATATACTTTAAATCTTTAGGGGTAAATTTTTCAACCACCGATTAATGTTAATCATGATTAAATTATAAGGGACACTATGATTACCATTATTATTTAATCATGATTAATATTAATCGAGAATAAATCGGTGATTGAAAAACTGGGCCTAAATTATCGTACAATTTTGATTCAAATAAATAAAATATTACCTTTATGCTACCTATTATATTTTCCTTGATGCTGAGTTGCAAGAAAAAAATAAAGACCTCTTTAGTTAAAGAATTGTTTATCTAGCAACAGTATCAATAGCGATTTTCTGAAACTTATTGAACCGTTAGTTGCTAATTATTTTTTTTTATTCTTTTAACGATCCTGTGATGTTTACATTATTAAAACTAGTCTAAATAGACTAACCATGAATTTTTCTCTAATTCATCTTAAACCTAGTTCCTTATCTACTAAATTTCATCCATTGATGTCCTTTAGTGTCCTCAATTGTTTATTTATTATCTACACTCGCGAACCATGGTCTGTTTTTTGTTAGTTGCTAATGAACCAATAAAACTTTCATGCAACCCAGAATGAGTGTTTTAAAGTTCGAATAAAAAGCACGTCTCCTTAAGATTTTAGGGAGCTACAGAGGTAATTTTATAGTGAAATTTGTCGCCTTCGGGAATCGAATTCGGTTTCTCAAATCCACAGACCGACTCGATTCCACCGAGATATCTACCCCATACTTTATTTAACCCTAAAAAATTATTTGTTTCCCCGCCTCTGGTCATTTCCACTCTCCTAAATTCCCTGTTCTTGAGTACGTCAGCAGGACGCGGTGCGTCGCTTTATCCAGGCGATATGGGTGCTTGTCGGTCACACGTGGTAGATTCTCTTCTTTTTCTTCTTCCTCGTCCTTCCCTTCTCGTCTCCCTTGCCTTCTGCAATCATCCACCTACTTCGATGTGTGTGATGACTTGAGGTAGAGGTATGAATGGCTTGAAATGTTTGCGTATGAATTTTAGTATTCAAACTTCGTTCTTTTGGGTTTCGGGAAATAGTAAGTGACTATATATTGGGTTTCAGAGGGTTGGTTATTGATGTTTTCTTTTGTTTTACTTTGTTTTGTAAAAGGATGGAAATGGAGACACAACTTCTTTATGAAAATATTTACTTCACTTCTTTTAGCATTGGTATATGATTTTTTTATTTCATCGTACAACAGAAAATCATTTCTATATTTTATTGTGATAATAATGGTGTCTTAGGAGGAAAATGTTTGACGAGGACTGATTATTAGAAGAACCTGACGAGTGAATGATAATGATTGTAGGTTTCGTGCTACCCCATTTGATGGTATATAGCGCGATGTTATGTATGTATGCATTTATGCAACTAGTTTTAAAATGTAAACCCACGAATCAAATAAAAACACTTTTAATATGAGTTGTATACGCGCTGTGCTATAGTTTTATTTTTTTGCACTGAAAATGAGTACATAATGACTAACTATTTGCATGATCATAGACAAAATTATTTAATGATTTATTAATTTAATTAATTAAAATAGAAACACTACTTAATCAATAAAATAACTAGTGAAAAATGTGTGTCCAGGAACAAAGAAGCTGAAAAAATACTATACGAAAACTCGCGATAAATTTTGAATAAACGAAAGTAATCCATACTCTAACCAGTAGAAAGTAGAAAAATGGAGGTGTTCCCGGAAATAAAAGAGCTTCATTAATTCTGGTGTTAGTAGAAAATCCTTGAAGTAGACTTCCTTACTATAATCCCAGATCTTTTTATACCTACATCTACGATTACGAGGCAGAAAAAATCTGAGCTCTTAAATCGTAAATTCCGTCTTACAGAAATTCAATTCTAAATTGAAAAGATACATTATTATGTAGGGTTATACGCTTTTATATAAGCTATATTTGAAAAATAATTTGATTTTCTACAACTACGGATTAAATGTTAACTCGTTGCTGTCAATATTCTCTAGAAAGAGGGAACAAAATTATCTTACAGTAGCGGTTTTTATGTAATCTACTAAAATCAGCAATTATTCACTTGTGACTAAAATGTTTACAACTAACAATTTACACCAATGCAACAGCTTGACAATAATGGTATTTCACTTATTTGACAGCATCTCTATTCAATTTGGTTTGAATCTTTTGCTATCTTTGTATAAAAACCGCTACTGTAAGATAAAACGTACGTGTATATCACACGTGAATGAAATGTTAAATACTCGTGAGAATTATCACACTCGCGCTTACACACTTGTGCCTCAAAGATCTCACTCGTGTATAATGACAGATTTCCCTCATTTATAAAATAATGTACTAATATGTACTATGCGAAAAATAAAATAAAATAAATAAATAAATATATCATCACGCCTTTTACCCATTACTGGATGTGGGACTCTGTCGAAGCAGATCTCGGTAAGTGATATATTTATGCGCGTGAAGTGCGGTTACTAGTCGTCAAATCACGGCTCCCAAAGATGTTAGTGGTGGGGGAGCCACAGGGATAATTTTAAATTGGTAAAAATGTTTTGTCTGCTGTGGGGATCGAACCAGGGTTCTTAGGATCCACAGGCCGACTCGGATACCACTGAGTATTATAGTGTTAATAATTATAATTTAATTATTAATATATTAGAAATAAACATGAAACTAGTAGTACTAAAAACTAGCATTTATTTGAGGTTTTGCGCGTATGTATAAAAACATGTTCTACAGGGTGATCAAAAGGAATTGTTATAGTTGGCAATACAATTCCAGAGATCTTTTTATTCCACAGTTGGCACAACGTCAGATAAAGGCGGAAATGCTATTTGACATTTTTAATAAATACAAATAGGTTATGTCAGGAGTCTGACAGCAAATAGAATTTTGACTTTTTAAGTAATAGAAATACTTTAGAAATAAATGTAATAATAAATGTACTCAAATTTAAATTTTAAATGTCACTGTCAACAACAGGAAATGAATTTATGTATCAGGCTTACCAATTTCAAATAGTTTTTTTATTGCCAACTGTAACAATTCCTTTTGATCACTCTGTATATTTTACGTGTGAAGTGTGTTTATCACGACTCCATAAGATGTTAGTTAAATGGTTAATTTTAATGTGGAGAATACGATAAATAATTTATAAAATACAATTTAAAATATACTCGTATAAGATGAGTATTTTGATTACCTTACTCTCAGAAATTCTTTTCTTTTGTGCGTATTGTTGTTCATTGTCTGCGTCTTCAGTAAATGTCTTAAACAAAATTAGCAACGCCTCCCATGATTGAACAACGAGAAAGCTCGACCTTTTTTGATTACTTTTCCGTAAGTTCAAACTTGAAGTAACAAACAGTTTTTCTTTCAATAGGGTTGTTATGCGCAATTTCGTTGATCCTATTTCGATTTATTATCTAATGATTGACATTTTTATTTTGTTGTTCTTTCTTATTACATTTTATGTTCCTTTCATTTGATTTAGACGTCGTAACCAGAGCTGGGCAAGCTACTTAAAAAAAGTAGCTAAGCTACAGCTACAGCTATTCTTTAAAAAAGTAGGTAAGCTACAGCTATAAGCTATATTTTGTAAAATATAGCTAAGCTACAGCTAAAAGCTTTCGTTAAAGTAGCTGTTAAATTTTAAAGCTACTTTTTTCAATTATTGTGAAATAATTAAATTTGCACCTATTGTGTATTTTTGCGTATTAGAGCCAGTTAGAACCGGCAACAAATAATTATTTTGTGTGGGTTTAGCTTGTACGCATGCGTACTTTGTTGATCTTCTGCTTAAAAAGTAGCTTGAAGCTACAAAAAGTAGCTTTAAAAGTAGGTTCAGTTGTTATTTTTAAGCTAATAGAAAAAAAAGTAGCTAGCTACAAGCTACAGCTATATTATTTTACATTTAGCTAAGCTACAGCTACAGCTAAGGTAAATGTAGCTAAGCTAGTAGCTAAGCTACAAAAGTAGCTAGCTACTGCCCAGCTCTGGTCGTAACATACCAAATAATTTATAAATTTAATCCTAATATATATGCTCATATCTATTTATTAACAAAAACTTCTTTCATCATTAAAATATAAAGGGAATATTAATTTGTTTGTCAATTTGCCAAGTAGAATTCTGAGGCGCACTAATGATTTGAGATAAAAGAACGATCTTAATTAGAATCATTATTATGTTTTAATTAATTTGGAATTGCATTTATTAAGACTGTACTGATTGGAAACTCGACGAGAATTTTTTATTGTATTTGATAAAAAAAGTATTTTTCTCTCGGTGCCTCAAGATAATATTTAAAAATAATCAGTTAATTAATACAAATTACAAGGTTGTCTTGTCGTAATAAGTTAGAAATGTTGTATTTTTGTGATAGTCTAAAACTTATTTAGGTGTTTTTTTTTACGTTAGAACGTAAACAAAAAATAAAAAAGTTGAATGTCTCTTTTATGTGGACAGACATATTTTCTTTATGATGGTTTTATGTGTCTTTAACAGTTTCAGAGATATTACGATTTTCATAATATTTAATAGCTCATTTCATCTTATTAAATGGAGAAGCTCTTTTGTATGGCTTTATTTTGTTCTTTATGAATTGGTTTTTATTTTCGGTTCTATCTGTAATTATTTTATCTTACGGTAACGGTTTTTGATGTATATTATACAATCGTTTTCAGTGACTAAAATCAGCAATTATTTACATGCGACTAAAATGTTTAAATCTATGACATCCATAAACAACTAACAATTTATACCAATGCAACAGCTAGACAACAGTGATATTTTATTTAAGGTAGTACTAGTGTGACGATGGGGCGATCGGTTGTCGAGTGGCGAAACTGAAGTTCAAAAAAATAGAAAAATTGAATAAAATAAGTGTTTTATACCTATTATGATTTGAATATCATGAATTGTTAATAGGTTGTTGGTCTAGTGAATTTTCATATACCATACCACCATGTGGTGATGCCGTTATAAATTGGGATTCTTAATTTTTCGTTAAAACCAAGGCTTAGCATTACTATATATCCATTACTAAACGATAAAAAACTTTCTTCTTCTGATACAATATACATGGATAGTTCTAGAACATCATACTAGTTTTTCAAATGAAACTGCAAAGTTTTAGAGGTACACAAACCAAATATGTGCGATTCTGAGTGATGATCGCCATAAGCCCCGTGTATAAGAACTCAACTTTACAAGCGAATATATTTGTTCACAGACGATGAATGTGTTTCATATTTTAACAGGATGCGTATGACTATCCAATGTTTACGTGCGGCAAATTTCATACAGATCTGCAAAAAACAATTTCACGCTAGTACTACCTTAACTTATTTGACAGCATTTCTATTAAATTTAGTTTGAACATTTTTCTAACTTGATTGTAGAAAAACCGGTACTGTAAGATAAAACGTTATATATGTGAATGAAATATCATTATATGCTCGTGAGAATGATCACACTCGCGTTTACGTCATTCATATCACTTGCGTATAATGACTTATTTCATTCATTTATAATATAATGTACTCAGTGGTTTGAAGTCGGCCTGTGGATCCTGAGGTCCCTGGTTCGATTCCCACAGGCGACAAATTTTCATAATTTGAAAAAGCTATCCCTGTGGCTCCTCCACCACTAACATGTTTGGGGGCCGTGATTTGACGACTGGTAACCGCACTTCACGCGCAAAATATATCACTTACCGAGATCTGCTTCAGCAGAGTGCCACACCCAGTATTGGGTAGAAGGCGTGATGATATATTTTTTTTTTTTTTTTATAACAATATTAGTAAATCATTCAACAATTATAACAATATTAGTTTTCAAACTCAATTGACTTTTGTCTGTGTGACATGTTTTATATTTTTTCTAATTTTAAGTACGTGTTTTCTACAATTTTGGATGGATCTATTCTGTAACAAAAATTGCTAACTATAGTAATTGCTAAGACTCCGAACAACAATGGTTTCTAGGAAGGTTGCTATTAAAAGATCATATTAACAATTATGGGATGGCTAGCACAGTGGTATGAAGTCGGCCTGAGGATCCTGAGGTCCCTGGTTCGATTCCCACAGGCGACAAATTTTCATAATTTGAAAAAGCTATCCCTGTGGCTCCTCCACCACTAACATGTTTGGGGGTCGTGATTTGACGACTGGTAACCGCACTTCACGCGCAAAATATATCACTTACCGAGATCTGCTTTAGCAGAGTGCCACACCCAGTAATGGGTAGAAGGCGTGATGATATATTTTTATTTAATTTATTAACAATTGCTAAGTATAACAATTGTTAAGACCGCAAACAACAATGGTTGCTAGGTAGGTTACTATCAAAAGATCATGTTAGCAATTGTTAAGTATAGCAATTGTTAAGATTCCAAAAAACAATGGTTGCTAGAAAGATTGCTATCATCAAATCATGTTAGCAATACTTATGTTGGATTGCATGACAGTTTTATCGGTTCAATAAGTTTCAGAAAATCGCTTTTGATACTGTAGCTAGATAAACAGTTCTTTAACTAAAGAGCTCTTTATTTTTTTCTAGCAAGCCAGAATTATCAATTTTTGATACAAAATAAGTCCAAATGGCTTACATATAAACAGATAGAATGTAAATTCTCGGGCACTTTGATCGACTGGAGATTTAGTTTTGTCCATTATTTATTGCAAAAGGAACAAATCTAAGGAAACTTTTAAAATATATCTACCTATTTTTCTGTTTATAATAGATTTAAAAACAATATAAGACTATGACAGGTCGTAGAAACAAAATCTCTTAATATTTTGTTGTTTCCAAAGCTACCTACTTAGGATACTCAATTCTATTTTCCCATTGGTCAGTTTGACATATTTTGTAATTATTCAGACGAAATTACATTTTAGTTCACATATTTTCCGGGCTTTACTTTGCGCTTGTTGCGCTATAGGTAAATATTTGATTAACTGATTTTAGTTAGAGTTTCATGTAATACAAATTAGAAATGTCAAGTCGCAAACTACAATTATACCTGCATATCATATACATAATGTATGACTCTTGTAACATTATGCAGCTAACATAAACTAGCAAATATATCTGGGGTCTACAGATATGTCAGTGTAAATGTCAGCTATTCGCAATAATTTAGATTAATATTGTATTTCTAACATAAATTTATTGATATACTTCGGGAAAAAATTTAATGGTATATATTACATGATGTACTGAACATACAACAAAAATATTGTTTAAAAATCTGCAAAATTGAGGGTTGTTTCCTTTGATTAAACATTTTTAGTATCACTGGTTTGATAGTTATTTTTAATATATTAATAATTAAATTTTAATCATAATCACTACAGTAATCAATTTATTTATTATACATCAGAATATTGTCTGTCTGTGGCTAGCTCAGTGGTATGAAGTTGGCCTGTGGATCCTGAGAACCCTGAATTTTCATAATTTAAAAAACTACCCCTGTGGCTTCTCCGCCACTAACATCTTTGGAGGCCGTGATTTGACGACTGCTAACCGCACTTCACGCGCAAAAATATATCACTTACCGAGATCTGCTTCCGCAGAGTGCCACACCCAGCAATGGGTAGAAGGCGTGATGATATATATATATATATATATATATATATATATATATATATACATCAGAATCTTGTCTGTTTGTAGTGTCAGCTAGTGGCATAAAAATATACACTTCAAAAACCATGTTTATTTATTTATTTGTTCTAATTGCAGAACGATTTCGGATTCACCGAAGCACAATGTGATAGTTCACATATATTTTAGTTTAAATGGGATTCGAACTCGGTATCTTCTGATTCGAATGCCGTAACGCAACAATACCATCGAACTGCTCTTAATTTTGAGAATTTTAAATAAAAACGTTTTTTTTTTTTGCTCTATGATCAGTACATCATATAGTACGAATATTACTTACCCTTATATTTTTTCGCTGTGTAATATTTTGCTGAAATTATTAAGTCATATTTTTGTTTGAAAATATTTATTAAAAGAAACAATAAACAAATATGTCAACTATTGCATTTCTCCGATATTTACTACATATTTGTAATAATTCAGATAATATTCTGACATTATCGTAAATGTTTTAATATTTCATTTGTCTCCAAGAAAATTCCCAAAATATGTCAAGGTAACATTAAGTTAAACTAAGTACATGTGTAAATTTGATTATTATTATTAGTTTTTTTGTTACTCAACTTTTGTTACAAATATTTATGATAATGTTAAAAAAAATTCCTGGAAACATTACAAGACTTTTTTGAACAATAATAAATAAATGAAAAATACTGTAACTAAAAAAGTGTAGTATCATGTAGTTACTAGTGTTTTTTTGGGGAAGCACACACAATTTGAACTATTAATGAAAGGCAATATAATTTTTTATGGTTTACTGTTTGATGCTCGACGGCAAAGCCGGATTATATCAATCAAATGAGTGAAAAAGATGATGCTTTCATTATGTGTTTTTGCATATTAATATTAAATTGATTTTAAGGAGATTTAAAAATTAAAAATTATTTTGACAGATGTTAAATTTAAATGAACAACAAGGACATAAACAAATAATTAAATAAATAAATAAAATAAATACATATATCATCACGCCTTCTACCCATTACTCGGTGTGACACTCTGCCGTAGCAGATTTCGGTAAGTGATATATTTTGTGCATGAAGTGCGGATACCATCCATAAAATCACGGCTCCAAAGATGTTAGTGGGGTAGTTTTTAATGTGGTGATTATTGTTTGTCGCCTGTGGGAATCGAACCTAGGTTCTCAAATCCACAAGTCGACTCGATAACACTGAGCCACGTACCCTACAAGAAAAATAAAATAAATAAATAAATATATCATCCCGCCTTTTACCCATTACTGGGTGTGGCACTCTGCCAAAGCAGATCTCGGTAAGTGATATATTTATGCGCGTGAAGTGCGGTTACCAGCCGTCAAATCACACCCCCCAAAGATGTTAGTGGTCGAGGAGCCACAGAAGTAATTTTAAATTGGTGAAAATGTTTTGTCGGGTGTGGGGATCGAACCATGGTTCTTTGGATCCACAGTCAGACACGATAATCACTGTGCCATTACCCCATACAAGAAAAATAATAAATAAAAATAGAGAAAAACAGTAAAATTAAATGAAACACTATTTTCTTTTCCAGAATTATAAAATAGTTGAAAATATATCAGGTTCTACATGATTTTTTGTTTAAAAAAGACTTTCGATTGTTTCAAAAAGTGACGTTTTTTGGTTTCAATATTTGTATGAAAAGTTAACCTTTTTAGTGAAGTATTAAAATGTTTACTTTGGTTGCTAGCAAAATACAAACTTTTCGGCCGCTAAAATAATATTTGAATTAAAAAAATTATTAAATATAAAAATTCCTTACAATCGAATAAAAAATAATAGACTCATATGACAGACGGACGAAAAAGCTTTTCGTACTCATAAGTTTATCGAACTCGATTTCGTCTCGTCCGACAATTTCGTTCATTCGTACAAAAAACTGCAGTTTTCGTCCTTGTGTCATAAATAACTAATATGATCTATGGGGTAATGGCTGAGTGGTATCAAGTCGGCCTGTAGTTCCTGAGAACCCTGGTTCGATCCCCATAGCCGACAAAACATTTTCACCAATTTAAAATTACCCCTGTGGCTTCCCCACCACTAATATCTTTGGGGGCTGTGATTTGACGACTGGTAACCGCACTTCACGCGCATAAATATATCACTTACCTAGTTCTGCTTCGGCAGAGTGCCACACCCAGTAATGGTTAAAAGGCGTGATGATACATTTATATATTTATTTTATTTTATGAACTTCGTTTATTTTTTTAAACTTTTTCTACTAGCATATTCCTTATTAAATATCATATTTTCTTATTCAAATATCTACAACAAGTAGTTCCCTTAATGAACCTTCAACCTCAACCAACAAAGATAATAATATATAATACCCCCTCATGTTTATAGGCAACATACTCTGAGAACATACATTTCTCTACAGTAGCGTCACATGGCGTTATTTACAGATTCGACCACATGCGGCGCTACTGTCGCACTGTGTGGTGCTAACTTACGCTAAATTAACTTCATAAAGGGATTGCCCAGCGTGTATTCAGCTATTCATAATGAAGTGTATTGATTTTGTTTCTTCGGTGTCCTTGTCGTGTCGCGTTCTGTTAGTGTACCTGGATCTGTTACATGTGTGTAAACGCTGTGACGTCATAGTGATATGATGATAAGTGACACTGATGTAGTATGTTGTTCGCTAGGTCGTAGTTCAAGAAGAGATCGTTTGCTTACTTGACAAGATCATGGTAGATTATTTATTCAAAAAGATCAGACTCACTGTAAGTTTCCATGTTAAACTTTAGATGGCAGTATTGTACTAGATTATCATATTTTGGAATTGATAGTATTACAAGGAAAGATGTTGTTTTCCATTTTTCGATTATTTTGCGCTTGCGCATTGAAACATTTTACTAGCAGAAAAATGTCAAAAATATGGAGAAAATGCTTTTAGCAAGATGTTTCTGTTTACGATTAATTAAAAATAATATGAAACTAAATATAAAATTGATGATTTCACCATTTAATTCCTTATATATTTCTACATAATTATGCATATTTTGATCCTTAATATATAATTCTTTAATCGCAGTAATCATGATCGCAAGAAATTCGGTTAATGAAAATGTCAATTTTTAGATTGAACCAGTTGTAAAATCGAAAAATTTTAAAATATGGTTCTATATAATCAAGACTACGAGAAATCGAATGCCGTTGAGCGCACCTTCATTTTTTAGTTCTAGAGTTACAGAGATTTTTGACTTTTTAAAAATCTCAACTTTGAACGCTCGTGTCGCGAAAACTAAAAAAGATATTGAAATGCGGTTTGAACGAGTGTATTTCTCGTGCTCTGATTAATTTATACTGAAACTTTGAAAATTTGGAAAGTTTTGAAAGTTTTTGAAAAAAAAATCTTTTGCCCATATTTCAAAAATTTGAAGAGATAATGAAAATCTGTAAACACCAATAGATTCCGCTCATAAAAATACGTAAGTATGTAAAATTTTAGAATTTTTTCTTCACGGATTAAATTTTTAGAGCAAAAAAAACTAAATATGGCCAAAATTCATAAAAATCTTAAGGTAAACCCCTTCAAAAATCTTCAAAAAACAGCGATTTTCGTTTTTTTGTAATAAAATCTTTATCCTTGCGAATTTTTTCCTTAAATTTTACATACCTGTGTATATTTACGAAAGGAATCCACTGGTGTTCACAGATTTTCATAATCTTTTAAATTTTTTGAAATATTGATAAATACAAATTTTGAAAAAAAAGTAAAATTTTCAAAATTTTCAAAACTTCGGTATAGGTTAATAAGAACACGAGAAATACGCTCGTTCAAACCGCATTTCAATGTCTTTTTTAGTTTTCGTGATACGAGCCTTCAAAGTTCAGATTTATAAAAAGTAAAAAATCGCTGAACTCGAAAACTAAAAAAGATATAAAGATGCGCTCAACGGCATTAAATTTCTCGTAGCCTGAATTATATAGAACTATACCCACACTTTGAAAACCACGGTATTAAACTAATAATTATTTACAGTTACAAATATTGTTTTATCATTGTAATTTAACTAACTATACGCATTTTAATGCCGATATTAATTAATTATAACATAAAAATAAGATTATTTGTAAAATGTGCAAATTTAATTACATATTCTATATTTTTTATATAAGATTTGCATTTACTTGCTTATTTACTTATTTATTTTGTACTAGTTTTTTATTGTTTTATTGAGTTTTTTCCCGATTGATTGCGTAAGTCAACACTCCTGTCAAATACGAATACCAAATACAAATAGAGTTAAAAACAATTAGATTTTGTTAAAACAAGAACTGAACAGGAACAATAAAGTTCTAATTACTGCAAAGTTTGAATAAACTATGTCGCTTATTCCGCACTTGTTCTGCGAAATTGGTAAACCGCGGGATACAAAATAGATTCTGGCACGTTTTCTCATTTGAATCATTTATATTTTAATCCTCTTATGAATGTTAGATACAACGTGCAAAGTAAACCGCAACTTTGCATGAAGTGAAGAACTTGGCACCAGCATTCACTCGGGTTTGGATTAAGCACAGAATTCACGCGATTAACCAGGAGCAACTTGGATAATTAACGTGTCGTAGTGTTATAATCATTCTTATATTAACACATTCATGAGTCGTTGCCAGTACTTCATGAACAACTTCATTTACTTCATCAACTTTGTATATTGTTTCATTTTGAATTAATTACACATGTTTACTTGAGTGAGATTATAATTAAATATATTAAAAAAACTACATACGTACATAACATTATACAGTCTTATTAAATGGAGTTGCACGAACCTTTGGAATATTAAAAATAAATATATCATCACGCCTTCTACCCATTACTGGGTGTGGCACACTGCCGAAGCAGATCTCGGTAAGTGATATATTTTGCGCGTGAAGGGTTGTCAAATAACGGCCCCCAAAGATGTTAGTGGTGGAGGAGCCACAGGGATAGCTTTTTTTTGAAATTATGAAAATTGTTTGTCGCCTGTGGGAATCGAACCAGGGTTCTCAGGATCCACAGGCAGACTTCATTACCACTGAGCTAGCCACCCCACCTGTGGAATATTAATTTATTAAATTCGTCCTTGTTATGAGGTCGGTGGCTCAGTGGTATCGAGTGGGACTGTGAATTTGAGAACCCGGGTTCGATTTCAACAGCCGACAAACTAATTTTTACCACATTAAAATTACCCCTGTGACTCTCGTTCCACTAATACCTTTGGGAGCCTTACAATTTTTTTGCATTAGGGTTGTCGACTCAGAATTAATTAAAGAATCGTTTTACTTGAAGCTTGTCACCCTTTTTCTGAACATGAAATTTTGTATACATTAATGAAACTCATGAATATACGAGCAACGGAAAATTTAATTTTAGCAATAATGGAATGTGTTAATTAATTTAGAAGCAGAATTTCATTCTCTACAGTTTTTATTTGAAACCTTTTCCTATTAATCAGGAAAGCAATAGAAGTGAAAAAATGATTTCCTATGTTATAGTGTAGTTTTGGTGGGCAACTTGTACGAGGTCTGGTCAAAAAATACGCGGGCTGTTTGTTTTTCGCGGATTCAGTTGGTTTCAAGAGAATCCGCTTGGTGACGCTAGGTTTGTACAAATCAGCTTATGGTAACGCCGTTTACCGATTGCAGATATCTTCATTTGTTGATTAGCCATGCGGTTTTTAGAATGACCTGAAGGAACAACGACTTAATGTGAAATTTAGTGTTAAACTTGGAAAATCTGCGACTGAAACATTTGCTAAGTTCTACACGGCTTACGGTGATGTTAGCCGAATTGTGGTAATATTTCAGATTGTCACATGTAAATAAATAAATAAAATAAATATATCATCACGCCTTCTACCCATCACTGGGTGTGGCACTCTGCTAAAGCAGATCTCGGTAAGTGATATATTTTGCGCGTGAAGTGCGGTTACCAGTCGTCAAATCACGGCCCCCAAACATGTTAGTGGTGGAGGAGCCACGGGGATAGCTTTTTCAAATTAAGAAAATTTGTCGCCTGTGGGAATCGAACCAGGGACCTCAGGATCCACAGGCCGACTTCATACCACTGTGCTAGCCATCCCATAAATAATGTAAATAATGTATTATAAACAAAATGTGAAACTAGTGACAGTGTTGTGTTTAAAGTTAAGTATCGTTATTAATTGCTAGGCTATTATTTTTAAAATTATGTATGTATGTTTCGTCTAGTGTTAGCTATTTTATAGCCCTTGGTTTAGAAAATATTAAGTATCGTGAGAATGATATGTTTGGGGTTGTGTTTGTGTTTCTAAACTAATAAATTAAGTCAAGTGTGCCTGAGTCCGTCTGAGTGACGCCGAATGTGGAAACATGTTAGAATAGGTGAGGGATGAAGAGACGTGTGTGATTGGTTTAGGGTGCATGCGACTTTGTAAATAGTTTTTAAGATAGTGTGTATCCGAGGATCGACGAGAGAAGTTGAAATTTATTATCATTGTAAATCTTGATCTTAATAAAACTGATGTACATATTCCCTGTACTTCGTTTGTTAACTGAAGCTTACAGCATGTTTCAACTGTTTCAAGTATGTTAGTATCATGAATGTTTATAATTTTCCAATTACGTTATACAATCAAATTAAAGTTTTAGAAAATATAAATCATTTTAATATATTTTTAAAATATGTTTCTTTTCGATACAATGAAAAGTATTGTTAAGAATAAAACAAAAAAATATAACTTGAGGGATTCATATTATTTGAATGATAAAATTTGAAATGGAAAGATAAAATGTTGATCATTTCTGTGTAACAACGTAGTTTTATTGTCAGGTTCGTAGCCAGAACAGAACAAACCGCCAGGGCCAGGATCATACAATTTTTACATTCGAATACATTTATATTTAAACTTGTGTCAGGTTGAATTTTACACGCGTACATTTTGAAATTGGTTACCGAGAATTCAAATATGAATGTTGTTTCAGTACTATGAATTTTTATTCATTTTTGTGTTCTTTTTTTATAATATGATTGAAAATTTTAATTAAAATAAATTGCATATATACATAATTTGAATTTTGCTGTTCACGTATATTTTTATTAAAAATAAATAAATATTTTCGTATATTTCAATCTTCCATGTACACGTTGGAATGTTACAAAAAAAAGTGGAACATTCAGTGTTAAACTTGGCCGGAAGAGGTGCTTTTTCCGAAAATGATTTAAGCAGCATTTTTACACAATCACAAACACTATTTACATAATTATTATATTTAAAATTAGAATTACGAAAAATTAGGAGATATATTTATTTTGTTTTACTGTTACTGTCATATAAATTAATTGAAACTGAAATTTGTTCAATCAGGTTTTTGTTTGTATTCACTGTTGTTTATGTTTATAATTAATTAAAAATAATATGAAACTAGATATAAAATTGAGGATTTCACCATTTAACTCCTCATATATTTCTACGTAATTATGTATATTTTGATCCTTAATATATATTTCTTTAATCGTCGTAATCATGATCGCAAGAAATTCGGTTAATGAAAATGCCAATTTTTTTGATTAAACCAGTTGAAAAATCGAAAAAAAAATTAAATATGGTTCTATATAATCCAGACTACGAGAAATCGAATGCCGTTGAGCGCACCTTCATATCTATTATAGTTTTCGAGTTACAGTCATTGACTTTTTAAAAATTTCAACTTTGAAGGCTCGTATCTTGAAAACTAAAAAAAAGATATTGAAATGCGGTTTGAACGAGTGTATTTATCATGCCCTAATTAACTTAAACCGAAATTTTGAAAATTTTGAAAATTTTAAAATTTTTTGCAAAATTTTCTTTTCTCAATATTTCAAAAAGTTGAAAAGATAATGAAAATCTGTGACCACCAGTGGATTCCTCTCATAAAAGTACATAGGTATGCAAAATTCGAGGCAAAAATTTGCGCAGATAAAGTTTTTATTATAAAAAAACGAAAAATCACTGTTTTTTGAAGATTTTTGAAGGGGTACCCCTTAAGATTTTTACGAATTTTGGCCATTTTTAGTTTTTTTGCTCTAAAAATTTTATCCGTAGAGTAAAAATTCTGAAATTTTACATACCTATGTATTTTTATGCGAGGAATCTATTGGTGTTTACAGATTTTCATTATCTCTTAATTTTTTTGAAATATTGGTAAAAGAAAATTTTGAAAAAAATAGTAACATTTTCAAAATTTTTAAAATTTCCGTATAAGTTAATTAGCGCACGAGGAATACACTCGTTTAAACGGCATTTCAATATCTTCTTTAGTTTAGTAAAAAATCGCTGTAATTCCAAAACAAAAAAAGATATGAAAGTGCGCTCAACGGCATTCGATTTCTCGTAGTCTGAATTATATAGAACCGTATTTTAAAATTTTTCTGTTTTTAAACTGGTTCAATCAAAAAATTCGCTAAAAGCTATTGGGGCATATCTATTATATTGTGTCAATTGTCTTACAGAAGTCTCCGCGGAGCCTAGCGAGAAAGCCGACCGCTAGTAAATTACTATTTCTGTAGTTTTAAAAAAAGGCATATTTTATGTAGAGCAAAGTGACTTTTTATGCCTCATCTTTCAATCATCTCTCAATACTTACATATTATCCACAAAAAAGTATCACTTTAGCTCCTTATAAAATAATATATTATTTTACTAATTAATATTCTTAGTAGTTGTGATAATAAAATATCTAAAAATGTAGATATGTAAATGACTTTAATTTTTAATATTTAGAATTGAAATGAATGATTATGAATGGCTAAATTTTCTCTTTTCTGTGAAGTGAGTAACGCATGTTTCTTGTTAATTTTTTCGAAATAAAAAATCTCTAGAATTGCACGCCCTTCGTCGTCTGGTCTAGTATATCAGCTTAATGGGATGGTTAGTGAATGTAACCACTTGAAAATGTAACAAGCAAACTTTTATGAACTTTTCAGAATTGTAACTGTGAAAATTAATGTGTGCGCTTTTTTATAACCAAACTTTTAACGTCGTTTATGTTCTTCAACTACTCGCAAAGTAATTTAAGTTTTGTATGAGAGGTTCCGTATGATATTTATTATAATTATCCCGAAATTAAATTCTGACGTTAATGTCAAGAACTTGATTACGAAAAACAATTTTAGAAAATGTATGTCTGTATTTTCGCTCTTTCGCAAAATAAATCAGAAAACTACTGCATCCGAATGGTTCAGAGTTAATTATAAACTATAGGCTCATCAGACTGTAATTACTATTTTCAAATAAGTGAAAATAAAAAACGTATTTGGTTTAGAAAATAACATGTATGTTTTCTCATTTTACATGCTGTATAACTTGCAATAGAAAAAAATTGTAAAAATGAATTAAATCTGTTTTATTTCATTTGTGCTTCGCCGTAAGGATGTTAGGAAATTTTAAAACTTTTAATGACACTAATTCTAATACCTTTCGTTAAATATGATGTTGACAGCTCAGCAGTTGCAGATCTAGATTCTTGAATAGTGCGTGAACCCAGAAAGATGATTTTCTTGTAGACGTATTTAATCAATTTAAGAATTTTCAATAATAATATAAGAAGAGAGTGAGAACAAATTGAAAATAATTTGACAGATATTTCGAAAACTTGTTGCCAGGCAATAGTCACGAAAGCCCGTAGGGCTTGAGTGGCTATTGCCAAATGACAACAAGTTTGAGAAAGATTTGGAGAATTATTTTCTAATTTATCGAACTTTCGAGTTATATTTAATAAGATTATTTTTTGACTTAGCTGTGAGATCGATTCATACAACTTAAAATATTTTGAACTGGGTCCATATCGGTTGATTACTTATTAATGTAATCTTGGAAGTTGTTTCTAAAATTCTGTATCTTAAATGAAACTAAATCGATTTTTTTCACTCATTTTGCTTGACGTGTTGACAGTTTTAAATAATTATTTGACAACTACCTATCACTTGTTACAAACAAAAAAGCATCTACAGTGATCATTCCCGGGAATAATCACAAGAGCTTTATTCTCAGTATAATAATGACAGGATTGGTTAAAACGCAGACACGTGACATAGAACGAAGCATTTCATTGGTTTTGAGAAACATAAAAAAATAATCATTAATATTTGTCTAGTAATAAGTATATAGGTCACAGGAAATTAATATTCATTTAAACTTTTATCAATTAACAATTTCTAAACTTTAAAGGTTGAAGTTACAATTTAATTTGTTAAACCATCAACCAATATTTCTTGTCATGTAACAAATAATGAGTTTTGTCTCAGGAACAGTAAGTTGTAATAATGTTAAGTTCAAACTTTCCTGCTTTAGATTATGATACAAATTTATAAAGTTAACTGTTGTTATTGCAGAATAATGGTTCATTAATAAAAGATAAACAATGGTTTTAAATCTAATTTTGTTCTAGGAACTAGAGGCTTCTGGAAATTGGTGGTCTATGCTAGACGATATAATATTTGAGATACGATAGTATTTTAAATAAATATATTTTAAAATATACAGGTTATACAGTGACGTACCTAGAACTTTTGCCGCCCAGGGCGGTCTTCAATTTGCCGCCCTTTCTAAGTCAACCAAATGATGGTTTTTATAAATTAAAAAAATAAATATATCATCACGACTTTTACCCATTACTAGGTGTGGCACTCTGCCGAAGCAGATCTCGGTAAGTGATATATTTATGTACGTGAAGTGCGGATACCAGCCGTCAAATCACGGCCCTGAAAGATGTTAGCGGTGGGGAAGCCACTGGGGTAATTTTAATTTGGTGAAAATTGGTTTTCGGCTGTGGGAATCGAACCGGAGTCCTCGGGATCCACAGGCCAACTTGAAATCACTGAGCCATTACCCCATTAAATTAATAAAAATAATAAATAATTGTAATAGAGACAAACTATAGGTGAGGAACATATTTACTATTGGATGACATATTTAAATTAGGCAGTAATAAGGGAATTTTTCGAGATAATATTTTCAACCCTACATTGACTTGACGATGAAAAAAAATATTCGAAATCATATAGTAATTCATAATTCGTAGAAATCGAATAGTAAACTTATGAAGTAAACAAGTTGTTTTTTACAATTAAAACTAAATATAAAAAATGCCGCCCCAAAATATGTGCCGCCCGGTGCGGTCCGCACCCACCACACCCCCCTAGGTACGCCACTGAGTGATTCTGTTTAATTATGTTTGTATTTTAATTGTAGTATAAGTGTGTATCGAAGTATCAAGATGTGTTTTAAAAGTTATGTTTTGTTTCTAATTGCAGGTGCAATAGTGAGTGAAAGACAATTGCAGCAGTGTTCAGAATATGGGTAATCTTCTGAGAAGGTAGGAAACATATTTTTTGATTTAAATAATATATATATTTTAATTATATTTTGTATGGTCCACTCTTCACAGTTCCCTACTTTTGAACAAGAGTTACACAAAGCGTAAAAAATATTTTTAGAACTTTTCGTTTCCTTATTAATCTGCTCAGTTGAGCGCAAACTAATTCTGGTGCAAATCGGCGAAATGAAAAAGCGAACGTATTATTTCCACGGTTTAATAAATCTTCAATGTTTATTTTGTTCACAAAATCTTAATGTATGATTTTAATACGTATTTATATTAAATATATTTTTCGATCGTATTGAATATCATGAACAGTGAGGAATTCACGAATTCAAAGTTTGCAGATTTTAATTTATAACTAAAAATAGATGTGCGGCTATGTGGTTTTAGCTAGAATTTAGCTAATCCTATATTTGTGAGTTGTCAAATTAAGCTAAACCATATTCCCAAAAAAGTTTAAACAAACTTTAATATCATTTTGTTACCATTTAGTTTTCGGAATTGAATTAACTTTTTTCTGGCTGTTATTTATTAGATTCATCCTCCAAATAATCTTTGCCAAACATCCTATCCTGGCACATTACTTTCGCGTCAACCACATTCATAATTTTGTTCGAAATCTGTCGTTCTCTCAACAAACTTTCAATCATATCCCTTTATTATTCAGGTGGTCCACGCAATCTCTCACCATCAATTTCATCAGCATAAGCAATCACAATTTGCAAGCCTCGCCTGCGGCTCAACCTGTCAAAATATGCTCTTACTCGCAAAAAACAGTTTCTAGATGCGTGATAAACTAAATTTTTCACGCCAATGAATGAAATTATTGACTTAAACTTGCTAAAGATCACTTTAACCTCCAAACACTCAAAGCATGAAATTAACAAAAGTTACTAATGTTTACCGTACGGCGTTCGGTAAACACATAATTTTTACTGAACGACGTTCAGTAAAAATTTGGTTACCGAAAAGCATTCGGTAAATACTTGATTTCGGTAAACACAGAGTTTCCGAACGATTATAAGATATGCAAAACTGTCAGCCTCAAAAGAAAGGCGCGAAAAAGTAAATTTTGTAACAAGGTGGTTTTGAGTTGACTGTAGATATTCTGTTAGTTTGCTTCTCTGTTTTGTGCGATAAGATTCTGAGAAAAAATCTTATCGTGACAACGAATATGTGTGGTCATCTGCAGTCGTCAGCAATGTGTTGCATCCCCAAAATACCACTCTTCACCCTCGTTCAAAGACATAGCGTCTGTGTTTGAACTGTAGCATTAGTCAAGCCAAGTTTGTTCCGTCGGCCGCTCAAGATGTCACCGACGTCGAATCCGTTTTCGTGCTTTACGCGTATTTAATTAGCATTTAATTATTCTTATATGTTTTTTGTTCTATTTTTTTATCATTTAACTCGTATTATAGTAATTCACAAACAATTTTCATAATTTCAAAAACTACTCCTGTGGCTCCTCCACCACTAACATCTTTGGGGGCCGTGATTTGACGACTGGTAACCGCACTTCTCGCACAAAATATATCACTTACCGAGATCTGCTTCGGCAGAGTGCCACATCCAGTAATGGGTAGAAGGCGTGATGATATATTTATTTATAGTAATTCACGTTAAATAAAGTTATGTGTTTTATGGTGAGTTATTATTTAGTTAACTAATAGTAACCATAATTGTTTTATTCACAATCAACTAATTCGCGCTCACGATGTTCATACCCCCTCATGTTACTATTTTACATTCAGGTCGTAGATAAATCATATTTTAATAACGGTAGAAAAGTAGAAAAATAAACCTAAAAAAAAAACAAAAAAATGTGACAACTCTCCTTTTAGTAAATTTAATGAAGTACATAAGAAATAGATAGATACAATGAATACTTATATAATTTTCTAATACATAGGTTATGGTCATTGCAAAAATTTTCGTTGTTTGAAAGCAAGTACAAAGTCACGATAGTTTATGATTTTTTGTTTTTTGGTAGACCGTAGGTCACTCATTAAATAGGGTGGAATAAAATTAACAATAAGAGTATATGAATCAACAAAATATGGGTCACTACCAGAAATAACTCCTGCAAGTTTATTTTGATAAATAATCGCTCCTCCTGGATCGCCAATGCACGAACTTTCCGCAGGTGGAATACTCGGATCTGTACATGTTCCATTTTTAGCATAATTTAGGAAGAATGATGTACAAATGGTCTTTGGCAGGAGAATCGAGTTCATGAAACGTATACATTTTAATTTTGGACAGTAACTTATTGCTGAGATTTTTGTATATGGGTATATTGTCCCTTTAAATATGTTAATTTTATCAACGTACTTGTTGAATTGGAGATCGTTTTGTAGTTCTAGAATTACGAGATTGTTATCTAAAGACGACTCATGTTCGACTCTCTTTGATATATTATAATATGAATATTTATTTCGTTCTCCTAGAATTCTTACTGAAAGAGGATTTTTGGTTGGCCTGAAAAATATTTGAAATTAATATTAAGGCTATATTTCCACTGTAATTAAAATAGTAATAAAATGTCATTTCCGCATCAGAAAAATTATATAACATAAATATGTTTAAATTTCAAGAGTTTCAGTCATATGAATAACTTTGAAGTTTAATTCGTGGTATGATTTCCTTAAAATCAGACTGTGTCGCTACAGACGAAACCCGTTGTCAATTCCTATGAGTCATAGGAGTCTTGGGATCGATGCTGTGTTAGACACTATGACAGATAAATTCGGTTGACGCCTATCTCGTTCAGGGGAGCCGTGGCTTAGTGGTTAAAGTATCAGCCCGGCAAACTGAGTCTGGGCGTCTCCCGAATTTTTCTGTCATAAACTTCAAATTTATAAATATGTTTAATTATTTATTTTATTATGGGGTAATGGCACAGTGGTAGCAAGTCGGCCTGTGAATCCAAAGAACCCTGGTTCGATCCCCACAGTCGACAAAAACATTTTCACCAATTTAAAATTATCCCTGTGGCTCCCCCATCACTAACATCTTTGGGGGCCGTGATTTGACGGCTGGTAACCGCACTTCACGTGCATAAATATATCACTTACCGAGATCTGCTTCGGCAGAGTGTCACACCCAGTAATGGGTAGAAGGCGTGATGATATATTTATATTTATTTAATTTAAAATATTGTATGTACCACGGGTGAAACAAGCGTTTCTAACCCTGAGCATGTTATTAGCTCTCGACGTTTTGCGCCTCGTGCTAATAATCATGCCACGGGCCAGAAATACTTGTTTTCACCCTTGGTATATAAATAACTATTTTTTATAAAATTCGCTAAATTAACGTAATATTTCTTGAAGTGTACATTTTTAGTGCCACTGACCGACACGAAATTTTTAATAAAAATAATAATAAATTACTTAATCACGTCGCCCAACAACAGAATGTTTATCGAAAGTACCAGTCCCACTCAGTTGTTGGAATTTTTTTTGTTAAAAATCTAGATGAAAACAATACACAATTTGAATACGTTTTTTCATAAAACCTTCGTGCTTGAAGTGCTTCCATTAACACGGTTGTACCTACACAAAAATTATATCGGCCATTTGGAATAAAACGTTGAAATGATTTCATAATTTGATAAACTGAGAAGTGAAGCACGTTTTAAAACTGCTCAATTTTAAGCACAATTAATTTATACTACAAAACAAAATTAAATTGATTTATTTGTTTATCAACATCAGTTAGGTACGTGATTAAACAATTTATTATTATTTGCATTAAAGCTTCGGGTTGCCCAGAGGCACTAAAAATGTACACTTCAAGAAACATGTCCTTAATTTTGCGAACTTTATGAAAATTATCCTGCTTGGTAAAGGCGAACATAGGGTTTTAACATGGCACATTAGTTTTATGCAATTTCCTGCTCTCCTATTAATTTTACGAAAAAAAAACAGTGGAGATGTTCAGAAATACAAAACTATTTTTACATTTTTCATTAAGAGTCTGGTTTTACCGTAACTTAAAAAAATAAATCAAAAAAATTCTGTTAATTGTAACAGTAGCCATGACTTTTCTTTTACATGAATTATTTATAAACGTCAATGTTTGGGGGCCGTGATTTGACGGCTGGTAACTGCACTTCACGCGCATAAATATATCATTTACCGAGATCTGCTTCGGTAGAGTGCCACACCCAGTAATGGGTACAAGGCGTGTTGATATATTTATTTATTTATTTTATATTTGAAGGTTATAAACATCAATCTATTTTATAAATAAAATAAAATTTTACAAAACAGTAATTTTATTCCAAAATAATAATAGTTTATAACCGTTTATAACCTGCAAACATTGATGTTTATAAATAATTCATGAAAAACAAAAGTCATAGCTATTGTTACAATTGAACAGAGATTTTGAAATTTATTTTAAAAAGTGCGGCTAAACCCGAAACCTAAAGAAAAATATAAAAACAGTTTTGTATACATCTTTTCATTTTGAATATCAATGCACTCCACTAGTTTTTTCGTAAAATTAATAGTAGAGCTGGAAATTGCATAAAACTAATATCCCATGTTAAATCTCTATACTCGCCCTTCTCATACACTACTCGATATACCTTCAAAGTTTTTACCCTATTTTTAACACCCTGTATAAAACGAGGATGTAAAACATGTATAATTCCAGAATTACGCACTATTTATTAATACTATAATACTTACGAATAACTATCAATACAAGAATCAACCGATAGTATATGTTTTGGACTAATAATGATTCCACTGCAAACATGCCTTTGTTTATTAATGGAATATAATGACACGTGAAACGGAAATCGTTTTTGTTGAACACACTGTAGTAATTTTCTTTCAGCTAAAATAATTATAATATTAAATCACTGAACATTCACTACTTTATACCTTGTCTTACATAAGAATGCAAAAGATAGGTGCATAAACTAGCAAAATAGTTTTATAGATACTTGTTTTAATTTTAATAAATTGATAGCTAATTAAAATTGACGAGTTACGCATAAACATTTAATATTATATTTTAAATCACTACGTTCTTATGAAAAACAAGGTAATATATATCTTATAATATTACCTGCAAAAGTTATGTTAATAACAATGATAATGAATATGATTGCTTTGTTCTTCATGTTTGCTTTCAAGTTCAAGAAATTGAACATCATAAAGTTTTAAATACCTGCAATAAATAATTTCTTATCAGACAATTCGTATAAATAATAATAAGAATATGGTTTGTTTAGATTGTTAATGTAGTAATACGAGCAAGGCAGATAAAAACAAACTGAATGTTATTTCATTGTAGTGTATTTGTATTTTCTGCAGAATACACCAACAGAAATAAACAAAATGGTGAATAATGTATGACGTGTAGATTTAGTCTTGTAGCCGTGAGTGAGGGCTCCTCGAAGGTAATAAGACCATCCGATCTTGTTTTGTTTTTATTTAAGTCTGTGTAGGAGAGATAAGAGCTGCCAATAGCACGCCTGACAGTTTTCGGAATTGAGAAGAAAATAGAAATATTATATCACGTAAACAGATGCTGCCGAATACAAAGTGAAGGATCAAGACTCCAGGGACACTTAGGGAAAAATAACACGTTAGAAGTATTTTTCGAATTCATGCTTGTAAAAAATAAATAATATTATCACGTCTGTTATTCATTACTGGGTGTGGCATTCTGCCGTAGCAGATTTATTTATGCACGTTAAGTGCAATTACCAGCTGTATAATCACGGCCTTTAAAGATGTTAGTGGAGCCACAGGGGTAATTTTAATGTGGTGAAAATTGTTTGTCGGCTGTGGGAATCAAATAAAGCTTCTTAAATCCACATGCCGATCCCATACCACCTACCCCAAGTAGTTCTATTATATTTGATTAAACCAATATATGGCCAGTTGCATCAATAAAACATAAATTTTAAACTTAGTTTAGATAAATAAAAGCATATCGAAAGTTTAACAGCAATGCAAATTATTCCATATGAGACGTAACTTCGATTTGCTTTTATTAATTTAAATCAAGTTTAAAATTTTGGTGGTATAACTGGCCAATAGGCCAATAGAGATGTTTCATTTATATACGTGCTATTTATTTATTTATTTGTTTCTCTGGACTACAAGAACTTGGTTCCAATAGGCTATTTCATAAAAATAGGTAGGAGATGGGGGTTCCAGCTCATGGTCTTAATTTGGTACTACTGGTTTCCCTAAAAATCGCGTGATTAACAAAATTCCTCATATTTATTTATTAAATGGATGTCAACTTAACAATAAAATATAAATGGGAATAATTTGAAAAAATTTAATTCTGAGGATCCGTCAACTAGGATTTGGTTTGTTGGGCCCCATTTCATGACGCTCCATTTTGTACAGAAACGTTATTTATATTTAAATATTAATAAAAAAAATGAATGTTAAAGTTATTGAAAATCAATAAAGCCCCAATATTTTGTAAACGGTGGGAAATATCGAAAAAAAATAATCTAAAAATACCCTCAGGCCTCATCCCCTGTCGATTTATAACTACTCGTAATAATCATGTAACAAAGTTTAAGATTGCCACGAATCGAATTCGAATATTAATCGAATACCACGAATATTATAATTCTCCGAATAGTTACCTATTTAAAAAATTTTTTAAAAATGTACAAATTAAATTTATAATTGTAAATAATAAACAAAATATATTGAAATTTTTATTTTAAAATCTAATGACGTATGACATAAATCCATTTCATGTAGACGCGTTAATTTGTAGTAAACAATAAATTATGTATTTTCTAATTAATGAAGGTTTGCGAATAAGATAATACTTATCAGGATTATTTATAGCTTAACAGGCTGTCACCCTCAAAAGTTGCGGAATTAATTAACTTACCAAACTGAAATTACCCTAGAATTTTGCCTCGCAGCTTACTGTACGACTACTTCCAGATAAGAAATGAGTTTGACCAGCTTAATACTAAATTTGTAATCAGAATGTCATATCACATAAAATACAGCCTGTCCGTAAATTACTCATCATATTTTAACCCTTAATGAATTTATCATTTCAGCCAGTAAATATTTGTCAAGTACAAATGGAATACAAATTTTCTAACGTATACGTTTTTTATTATTAGCTCAGTGGTATGAAGTCGACCTGTGGATCCTGAGAACTCTGGTTCGATTCCCACAGGCAATAAACAATTTTCATAATTTCAAAAACTACCCCTGTGGCTCCTCCACCACTAAAATCTTAGAGGGCCGTGATTTGACGACTGGTAACCGCACTTCACGCGCAAAATATATCACTTACCGAGATCTGCTTCGGCAGAGTGCCACACCCAGTAATGCATAGAAGGCGTGATGATATATTTATTTATTTTTTTACGTTTTTTATTAACTTCCTCCCTGCCGCGATAGAGAAATTAAATCAAAATTTAATAGTTATTTGTGTACCTAGAGGTAGGGCATAAAGTAGACTATTATCCCAAGCGCATGCATGAGCGACAATTACACTTTTTGCTCGAGGTGCACACACACTATTTTTACTTTCTTATACGCGGTATAAGGAAGTATTGGAATCGTGAAAAAAATCGTTGACGAGATTTTCACGGAAATACGAGTTTTGAGGTCCACTGAATCCGTTTTGATCATTTTCTCAATGATGTCTGTGTGTGTGTGTGTGTATGTGTGTGGATGGATGGATGGATGTGTGTCCGAGTGTGCAATATCTCATGAACGAGATAAGATTTGTTAACGAAACTTGGTAATTATAAGTTTAATTAAAATATGAAGAGCTGAGTTGATTTTGAATAAAATTGAAAAACCGGAAGAGGAAGTTTACTGGACACATTTATTTCAAAAATGGAATCAGTTACGAAAAAAAAATTCAAATAAAAGATGTTGGTAGAAATATTTGGAACATAAAATGTTATTTGCAATTTTTCTGTATATGCGTCTAATTTTGAGAAAAACTAATTTGTATATTTAATAACATATTTTAATAATCATAGTAGCAATAGAAACTAAAATAATAGATTTTAATTTTCGCTTTATCTAGTTATCTATATCTTTTTTCGGAAAAACAAATGCATCATTAAAATGGTCAACTAATTTTGCAACTTTACCTCAATTTATTCGACTTCGTATCTCAGGGTTCTTGAGATACCAAGGGTTAGGTTCGAAAAAAGGACATGCTGTATATACCTCATGCGTAAAGTTAGACATAAAGTAGTCAACATTACTAAAAAATTATACGTAAACAAATTTTATATTTTATATGTTTAAACAGATAAATGCTGAATTACTGAAAATCTAAATTACATATTTAATAATATTATATATTCTAAATATTAAATATGCTGTGTATAAGAAAATCGTGTGGTGCCCACACCAGATTTTTCTCTCAACTTCAAATCCAATTAGGCTTATGTTTGACCTTAATTTTAATTTGATACCTTTTCCTGTATAGTAATTACGAAAACAATGGTAGCGGAAAACTCGTAAACTGAATCACTTAATAATAACGTTATTGTAATATATAATAAAGTAATTATTATAGTTGTATAGCATCAAAATATCGCTATAGGTCAACACAGACTAATGCATTTTAATGTTTCAAACATAACAATTATACAATTACAGTTGTTATGTCCATAGAATCACGTTTTAAATTAATTAAGCTGTTTACCGGTTGTCGAAAGCTGATTACGAACTGACACGATTTGCTGTGCTCTCTGATTGGTCTGTTTGCATTATTTACATCAAAGCACAATTAAATATTCAAAATTGGCGGGGGCCAGGATAGATTTACATGTTATTACCGCCATGCTGTCATTACATCTAATTTTGGAACATATTTGATGTAAGACCTGTTTCATATGTTTTCGTGTTTATTTTTTCTCTGCTTCTGAATTAGAATAACATTTTTTTGCACGCATATTGATTCTACAGAATAATCAGAAGCAAGTAGTTTGAGTTGGTAATAAAAAAATATACTTGAAATTGGTAAGACTGATATATAAGTTTATTTCTTGTTGTTGACAGTGACATTTGAAAATTTAAACGAATTAAAATCGTTGTTTCCCTTTACTCACATCCTTTTATTTCTTAACATTAATCACAAAGCAATATTCAAAAGTATTTCTATCACACAACCTATTTGTATTTATTATGAAAATGATATGTCAAATAGTATTTCCGCCTTTGCCTGGCGCTGTGCCAACTGTGGAATAAAACGATCCCTAGAATTGTATTGCCAACTGAAACACTTACTTTTGATCACTCTGTAGCATCAATATGCGTGTAAGAATATGTTATTTTAATGTCGAAACAGAGAAATATATTTTAGGAAAATAAATCGCATCCAAGTCAGTCAAACATAAAGGACTTTATAGGACTTTCCTTATTTCCATAAACTAAAGCTCATCCAGTAAAGTCTTACATTATGTACTTGTTACATAAATAGGTACAGAGAGGACAATTCGACCAACACTAGTATTCCCATTTTTATTGACGTCATTGACAATTTTTTATGAAAGTTCTATGTATAAATTTTGAATTATCTAGAATCTACATAATTGTGATTATCTTTGCTTTATTGGTGTTAAATGTAACCTTTAGTATTAAAGCAATATTAAAATATTTCTTTAGAAATTTAATTAATATTTCGGCCTGTGATTAAACGAAAATTTCTGTATAACATTAGTGAAGTGACCTGGAAATTGTAATTTTGAGAGAACTAAAAATAATTTCCGAAATTATAGAACCACCTTTTTCAAATCTTTTGAGTCCAATTATTTTGTGATAATTGTATTTTAATCAAATCTGTTTCGCTAAGTTTACACAATTTTAAATGAGAAAAGATTATTTTACAAAAATGGTAACAGTTTGTATTTAACCCTAGCAGTATTCACAGCTTGTTATTTTATAGGTAATAGTTATTTGTGTATCTAGAGTAGAAAGTAGTCTATTGCCGCTCACGCATGGAGATTGTTGATCGAAGCACAGCACACAATTTTATGTTTTGAAATTTGCTTGAAATGTTGACAGTTTTTAGTTACTTATCCTTGGATATGATGATATACCTACTCGATTAGAAAAACTCATTTTTCGCACGTGTACGGAAAGTAGTCATTTCTACACGAAAAAGCGGCAAACGTCTACTTTCTATACAAGATATTTTTGTACTTTGAAAAATAATAATAATAATAAGGTAAAAAGTAAAAATCTAAGGCTAAGAAATAATTAAAAATAACCCCTAAGCCTTAATCAATATAAAAATAGATTTAAATACGTATTTCGAGAACTAAGTTCTCATCATAAGTAGACGAAACAAGGGAAAAAAACCAAGATTACAGACTTGTGAACCAAGAACTTAGTTCTCGAAATACGTATTTAGATTTATTTTTACATTGATTAGGGCTTAGGGTTAAAAAATAATTATTTGTAGTAATAATAATAAGGGTATATTTTTTATGACCTATTGATTATAGAACAAATTTTTTTTTTTCAAAACTCGCAAATTAAAGGTTTTAATAGTTAATTATTAATAATTATATTATTATTATTATTATAAACAATGGAATAGTCAATATGGAGAAGGTGCCACAGTGGTATCGAGTCGGCCTGTGGATCCTACGAACCCTGGCTCGATTCCCGCTACCGACAAACATTTTCACCACATTAATACTACTCCTGTGGCTTCCCCACCACTAACATGTTTGGAGGCCGTAATTTGACAACTGATAACGGCACTTCACGCGCAAAAAAATATATCTCTTACCAAGATCTACTTCGGTACAGTGTCACACCCAATAATGGGTAGAAGGTGTGATGATATGTTTATATTTATTTTATTTTATAGAGTAGTCAATTTATACAACATTATTCAATAAATGACTGTTAATAGTGTTGGCCAGTGGCTCTAAAAATGTGTACTTCAAGAACCGTTTTCTTAATTTTGCGAATTTTGAAAAAATAATCTTTTTATGATTTTTACGGCATATAATATATAAGTACTCTTATATTTTTCCCAAATTAAAAACACATCTTATGTATGAAACAAATGTAGAAAACTCTGTTTTATTTTTTATTTTATGTCAAATAACAAACAATCGATTTTTAATAACTCTCTTTCTTCAACGAATTTCTTTATTACACATTTATTTCGCTTCAAAGTGTCACTTTTGGACCACTTACATTTCACATTTTCTCTTTCACTGCATTTCATTTGCCGGCATTCCAATAATTATCCACAATACTGCTGATACAAGTCATTATTCAATTCGCAATATTTCGCTATCACAACATGATTTGTACCGTTTTGCGTCACGTATCACGTGTCGTGTATTTGTTGTTGATGAGCCCACCCAGGCGTGACATCCAATTTCACCCGTGAGTTATTGTAACAGGACCCGCATGTATATTTGATGACATCTGCATGATATTGATCAAATACCTCGGTCTGATTGATTCACACACAGATAATTACAATTTGTGCAATTAATACGCTAAGGAGAGAAGAATGGTTCTACGGTTAGGATGCTTGCTAAAGATCCTAAACTAACAGAGCCCTTAAAACGGAGCTATTTGTCTTCCTGTGTATTGCTCTAAAGTTTAATTACTTACTGTCGTATGTTCTGAACAGAAGGATCTTTCAACAATGTATGGTCTTGTATACACTGATTCTTTTGCAAAAAAGAATTATATTGCATTTGTCGAGACACTTATTGAGCTAGATCACTTATTTATTTGACTGGATAACTTGGTTTACTTGTAGGATTCTTGTACTTTGTCCTGAATAGGGTGGTTGTAAGATATTTCTCCTGAAACTGGCTAGAAGGAGCCTACTTTTCTTTAACATGGAAAGTATATTTTTAACAAAGCAGCCAGGTAAAGTAGGTATCCAAGGTTACTACAAAAAAAGACTTTCTGAAACCGGCAAGAAACTGCCTACTTTCCTGACCAATTTTAGTATGGAAAGTAGATCTTTACAAATACAGTAAAGTAAAATACGTATCCAAGGCTACAACAAAAATAACAGTTTGGTAAAGGACAAAACGGTCTGGTAAAGATTTTACCTGATTGTTTTGTATTTGACCTGACTGTATTTTGTTGTTGTTGTTGTTGTTGTTGTTGTTGTAACATTGGATACACATTCTGCTGTGAATACAATTCATATCAAGAAATTTAAACATTTTGAGTTATTTATGATTAATTAATGATTAAATGAAACGGTTTCAGAAAAAATAGTATACATAACACGTCAGGGAAGTGTTTTTAATTCACAAACCGGTTGTTTGAAATACGAGACCGCTTCTTTCGATTTTATATCATTTTCAGACTACTTGCTTTAAAATTATTTCTCGTATGCATAAACACATATATATGAATTTTGATTCACTGAACCCAGTGGTCAAAATCCGTAAGTACATATGTCTTCTAGTTTTTGAGATATTATTAATAGGGTAGTAGCACAGTGGTATCGAGTCAGCCTGTGTATCCTAAGAACCATGGCGACAAACATTTTCACTACATTAATAGTACTCCTGTGGCTCCTCCATCACTAACATCTTTGGGGGTCGTGATTTTACGGCTGGTACCCACACTGCACATGCAAAAATATATCACTTACCGAGATCTACTTCGGCAGAGTGCTACAGCCAGTAATGGGTAAAAGGCGTGATGATATATTCATATTTATTTATATTTAAAAACTGTTTTTAGAGAAAATGGTGCTGGAATTTTTTTGAAATATTAAAAATGCTGAAAATTTGTTTAATTGTAGTATGAAAATCCTGTTCAAAAATATGTATGATACATAATGTGTTTCATTTATAATAACAATATTATCTTGTTTCAAAATAATTAGTGTTCATTTGTCCACTTTAGACACAATTAGACACATGTTGTAAAGAAAATGCAGAAAATAAAATATATTCACTGTAAAATTATATAGTTTTGTTTTACAAGTTGCGAATTCAGGAGGAATAATATTTGTTAATGTAAGTAAACAAACAAAGGAAGATATAGTAATCATATTAGGAGACTTAAACGCGCAAATTGGAAAAGAAGATTACATAGCAGAAGTGGCAGGAAAACACACAATACACAGTAAAACAAATAACAACGGACAAAGATTATGTAACCTCGCTGTTAAAAATAATATGATAATAAGCAGCACAAAGTTCGAACACCCGAGGCAACAAAAGATAACGTGGACATCTGCAGATCAAAGTAAAACATCACAAATCGATCACATATTAATAACAAAAAGATGGCAAACAACTATAAGAGACGTAAGAACGTACAGAGGTGCGTGTGCAGATTCCGACCACTACATGCTCACGGCGACCACAAAGCAGAAAGTTAAAAGAAAAACTAAAATCAAAAATAAACAAGAGAAATGGAACAAGGAAAAACTAAACAAAGAAGAAGAAAGAAAAGAATATGCAGAGGCGGTAGATGAAAATATAAGGAAAAGCAAAGAACTCAGTAATCAAAATGTAGACACAGAATGGGAAAAGATAAAAACTAGCATAAAAACTGCAGCCGAAGAAATACTGGGTAAACAAGAGAACATAAAACAAAAAGAATGGTACAACGATGAATGTAAAAAAATAATAGAAAAAAAGAAGAAAGCAAGAGCCAAATGGTTACAATCAAATAAAAACGAAGATAAGGAGGAGTACGGAAAAGCACGAAATGAATGCAATAAAATATTAAGAAGAAATAAAAGAAAATGGATAGAAGATATGATAACTGACACGGAAAAAGAAAGTATAAATAAGAACTCTAAAAGATTCTACCAAAAAATCAAAAACCAGAAGTGTAACAATAAAATAAGTATAAATAACATGAGAGACAAAGAAGGAAAAATAACAGAAAATGAGGAACAATACAAGAAAGTTTGGGAAGAATACTTTAGGGACCTGCTAAACGAAAAAATAACAACGACAATGACAGAAGGGGAAGAAAACGAAAGCGAAAACGAAGTAGAAGATGAAGACATAGTAGGGGAACCCACAGAAGAAGAGGTGAAGAGCGCAATTAAAAACTGTAAAAATGGAAAGCAGCCGGGGAAAGACGGAATAAACATAGAGCTCATAAAAAAAGGAAGTGAGACACTAATAAAACAAATGCATGAACTAATAACAAAAATTTGGCAAGAAGAACGAATGCCTAAAGAATGGGAGGTAGGACAAATTGTAACAATATACAAAAAAGGCGACCCCAAAGAGTGTGTAAACTACAGAGGAATAACATTACTCAACACTTCATATAAAATCCTATCAACAATAATCCAAAAAAGATTGGCACGAACATCAAGGAACAAAATAGGGCAATATCAATGTGGCTTTGTCCAGGGAAAATCAACAGTAGATGCAATTCACACGATAAAACAAATAATAGAAAAAGCCCACAATGCGAAAATAAATATAGAACTGCTGTTTATTGACTTTAAGCAAGCGTTTGATTCCATAAACAGAGATAAGTTGATGCGAGCTTTGGAAGAACTAAAAATAGAAGCTAAATTAAGAAGACTCATTAAAATGTCAATGAACAACTCAAGAATATGCATCAAAACTAAGAAAGGTGACACAAATGAAATAAAAATAAACAGAGGACTAAAGCAAGGAGACGCTTTATCAGCCACCTTGTTCAACCTGGCACTGGAGAAAGTAACAAGAAAAATAAATAAAAAAACAATAAGAAAACATGGACATCAGATAATAGCATACGCTGACGATATAGTAGTAGTAGCAAAGAATAGAATGCTAATGGAAAAGATGCTAGAAGAAATAGTAAAAGAAGGAAAAGATATAGGATTGGAAATAAATAAGGACAAAACAAAGATAATGAGAATGGGTAAACAAAAAAAAGAAAACAAGCTAAAAATAGGCGAGCATGAATTTGAAGAAGTTGAACAATTTAAATATCTAGGGGTAAGAATAGCTAATACAGGAGAAAGAGAAGCAGAAATAAAAGAGAAAATCTTTGCGACAAACAGAGCATATCACGCAAATAAAAAATTATTAAAAAGCAAAATACTATCGAAGGAAACAAAAATAAAAATATATAAAACATTGATAAGACCGATATTAATGTACGATGCTGAGACCATAACCATGACAAAAAAAGAAGAAGAACAAATGAGAATAACCGAGAGAAAAATATTACGAGCAATATTAGGAACAATCAAAATTGAGGATGGTGTGATCAGAACGAGAATGAACAGTGAAATACTGCAGGAGTTGGAAGGTGAAGATATAGTAAAGAAAATAAAGCAGCAAAGAGCGAAATGGCTAGGACACATATGGAGAGCTGGCACTGGAGCAACAATATACTCAATAATAGAGTGGGACCCAGGGAACAAGAGAAGAGGAAGACCAAGATCTACTTGGCTCCAAGAAGTGAAAAACGATCTACGAGACGCAAAAATAGAGAAATGGAAGGAAAAAACACAAAACAGGAAAATATGGAAAGAAATCTGTGAGAAGATATAAAAGATGAAAGAGGGACCGATCCCCCCTAAATATAGGATCTAGAGAGCTCTTCGAGCGGCGCAACCCCAGCCGGGGTGTTTAGCCAACACATATATAAGTAAACAAAATCCCAACCGTCGGACTGCGAAATGGAGGAAAACTGTAAACGGAAATCTAGTGTGTTATTTTGCTACTTCTTGGTTGCACAATCGATTTTGCAAATACAGTTCGTACAGTTTACAAACAATATAAATTGCTGAATATAAAATATTCACGCTTTTAGTTTATCTCATATTTCAGTGCAACGAAAACTTTCAACTAAACAGAAAATAGAAACAGGAAATTTAAAAATAAATATATCATCATGCCTTTCACCTATTACTGGATCTCGATAAGTCATATATTTATGCGCATGAAGAGCGGTTACCAGCCGTTAAATCACGCTCCCCAAAGATGTTGGTGAAGAGGGAACCACAGAGTTAATTTTAGTGAGGTGAAAATTATGGGAATCGAACCGGAGTTCCCAAATCCACAGATCGCCCTCCCTCTGTAATTAGAAGAATTAAAAGATTTTCATTTTCAAAAAAATTATTAGTTATTTTACAAACAAGTACCTACCTTTAACGGTGGAATTCTGTGGTAAATCTATAAGTTTTGCAGATCCGTAAATCTGTAAGAAATGAAAAAAATTACATCAAAATTTATTGATAAGTAGAAAGTTTTTTAAAAGTATATGACAGAAAAATTCGGGAGACGCCCGGCTGATGCCTTAACCACTAGGCCACGGCTCTCCTGTACGAGATAGGCGTCAACCGAATTTCTCTGTCATAGTGTCTAACACAGCATCGATCCCAAGTCTCCTATGTCTCATAGGTATTGACAACGAGTTTCGTCTGTAGCGACACAGTCTGATATTTTAAGAAAATCATACCATGAAGTTAGTTTCATGGAAGGCGTATTCCATTTGCCATTTGGATCAGATCTAACTTACATTTACTGAACTAGTTCACTTATTTATTTCGCTGGATTACTTCGCTGACGTTATTTCCAGTGCTAGAATTACTGATTCTAATTTACTTTGAAGTAATTCACCCCAATAAGTGCATCAGTTTGCTTAATTCAGTTGATTTAGTCATATTGTCTAATTTATCTGTACTGATTTAAGTGAAATAAATACAGCTAAAGTCGTAAGTTTCTTTGCGATTTTGTTCAATATTTACAGATTTACTGATCTACAAAACTTATGGATTTACACAGAATTCCAAGATAATTTTAAATATGAAATTATACTCATAGATATACGAATAGATTGATGTATCTCGTTATAGAATGTTAGATGGATATTTTAAAAAGTTGCAACATTTTTGGGTAAAATTTTGATGGAATTTAGTTATCGGCGGTACAAACGGGATTATGTCCCTTAACTTGTTTGAAAGTTTCATTAGAGAAATAACTTTTTGATAACTTTGAAAAAAGGCTTACGGTTTTGACGTGAATATTTTTTTATGTGCAGTTCATATTTGAAAAGTTACGTAAAGCCGATTTCGTTTATTGAAATATAATTTTCCAGGTATTTGAACTCAAATTGTTTTGTTTGTTTCCAACAACCAGAAATCTCTGAGGAATGATATCACATTTCACTTGTTTATTTCATTATTCGTTATTTCATTTATTTCATTATTTCTAAACATGCTTTGTTTGCTCTGTAAAAGGGGATTAATTGTCATATACATATAGATATTTCTATTTATTCAGTATGACATGATTACTGCTTTTGATTCTTAGTTAAAATATTTCATTTCTTTGTTTATTTTAAAATTTACTTTTCTAAGGCTCCAAATAAAAACGATGTTATCTGAAAATAATTCATTAACTGTTTTTGCTAAAGAAATAAATATTAAACAAAGGGAAGGTTAGAAAAATTTGTAACATCCCAAAACTGCTATTAATTTTTTTTTTTAAATATTGGTATAGATGATCACATGATTTTTTTTAATATCATTGATTAAATGAAAAAAATATATGTTTATTAAAAATATAAAATAAAATAAATAAATAAATATATCATCACACCTTCTACCCATTACTGGGTGTGGTACTTTGCCGAAGCAGATCTCGGTAAGTGTTATATTTTGCGCGTGAAGTGCTGTTACCAGTCGTCAAATCACGGCCCCCAAAATGTTAGTGGTGGAGAAAAAAATAAAGGAAAATAAAAAACTAAGAACAATAATAAAGGAACAAGAAAGTATGTGGTGGTCACAAATTCGTGCATTTTTCGTGAAAATATTGTTATGTGAGAGTACTCAATTTTGTATTCGTTGAATTCAGTAAAATATATTCAATCAGATAAGTTATTAAAAAAAAACAGGTTCCTTTTTAAAATAAGAAAGCTGCATCCCGTATTTTGAGAACCATTTGTCCAAAAAATTATTATTTCGCTCATTGTTTGCTAATTTAATCAACTTTGTAGCTCCTACACTTTTCGAGATAAATAGTATACCACGTGAAATGAACACTCTGTAAATATATATAATCAAAATCCTGTGTTCGAAATTCAAATTACTCGAAAATTACTCAGTTACTTGTAACGCAAAATATAATGGGCTCTATGCATTTTCTACGTTAACATGTCCTCATGAATAATTTCCTTAAAGGTGAGATAAATATTTGATGCATCCCGCAGGATCAATAACAAAGATAGAGATAGGATATGGGTTGCTCGATCCCTCAAGATGCTTCAGAACTTCACTCTGCTGTCCATCAACACCGCAGCGAATAATGATGTCTCTCTCTACAGCATTTGTGCCCATACATAATACATGAGACCGCAAATTTAAATGTAAAGAGGAATCGTATAATCGGCCTTAATTTATAAATTCCTTCAACAAAACGAAAAAGATAAGATTACTTCATTTGTCTTTTAATTGAATTAAACATCTCTTCGAATTTAGAAATTATTGTTCTGTGGAGGAAATCTGTGCGCAGATGAAAGATGAATTATTTCCGCAATCAGAAATATCTACTGTTTAATTTTTGTAGGCTTCATTATTGCTTTATTGTGTATTTTAACAAATTTTATTTCAATCATTTTTCGAACTGACTATAAATTCATTTCTTACTTCTTTTTTTATATTAGATGAAATATTATAAATTATTAGTAGTGAATAATATGTAATGTTTTGGTATTTCCATCAATTGTGGTATTAAATTAAAGCTTTCACATTATTGTGGTTGGGAAAGTCCTGCGTTGCCCACAGCAGTATATATTATGTACTGGAATCGAATCTGAATCTATAAGTAGCGTTGTAACACTCAGAAATACATAGAATAATGTTTTATTTATAAGACAATATTCAATTTCAATTTGATAATCGAATCAATTTTCATCCGTAAAATTTGTTCGCCGCAAGAAAAAATAATCGTTGCTTTTATGCTACTGAACTGGAAAATTACTCTTTTTATCTTTCATCAGTTTTCTGTACTTCTAAAATACAATTAACCGGAAAATATCTTTTTAATTTAATTGAAAGCTTGGTATACAATAGTATATTACGTACCATGAACTGTAAGTGACAGTTTTTAGGTCAAGTTTAGGAAATCTTGACCCTTCGAGCCTCGATTTCCCAAACTACATTCTTGACCTAAAAAAATCACTTACAGTTCGGGGTTAGTGAGCTATTTTTTACAATACTTGCACAAATAGAAGGAAAAGAAAAATTGGTTTCAAAATTGATAGCTCTCAAATTGTTGTCAAAATAAACAGGACCTTGATATGTAATATTTACTTACTGTTCATGGTGAATAGTAAGTAAATATTAAAGTCTTGATATAACCATGGAAAACATAGTGCAATAAAAGTCGCACTTACTGTGTTTAAATTTTGTCTTTAATAGGTAACTTACAGTACAAGTACTGTAAAAAATAAATATTCCATTAATACAAAATTACGTATGGGGTGGATCCCGAGAACCCTGGTTCGATTGCCACAGGCGACAAACAATTTTCATAATTTCAAAAACTACCCCTGTGGCTCCTCCACCACTAACATCTATGGGGGCCGTGATTTGATGACTGGTAACCGCACTTCACGCGCAAAATATATCACTTACCGAGATCTGCTTCTGCAGAGTGCCACACCCAGTAATGGGTAGAAGGCGTGATGATATATTTATTTATTTATTTTACAAAATTACGTTGTACTTTGCTTGAGTACTACATTAATTTTTATACACTGTTCAATTATTTGGGTAAAGATTAAATATTATTTTACCCAGAGGACGAATCTTAAAGTACTTAATTATGATTTTAATTGAAAACAAAATCTACAAAGTTGTGAAATTCGGCGCTGTTGAGAGAGTAAGTGATCTATGTTTTGGTAATGCTCTGAAAACGTTGTTCCTTATCACAGAGATTTGTCACAAATGGTGTTCGCAGTAACTGACAGTGACATATCGTTGCCAGTGACAGAGGGGCACGAAATGTTTCCAGAAAAACTTTGTGAACTTGAAGAAAACGTAGGTTAAAATATCGTTCGGTTCAGTGCTGTAATATATCTTAAAGAACTCCATGAAACATGAAATAAGACAAAGAGAATGTTTTTCTTTGAACGTTTGAATCGATCTTCTAGTGAATGTAATTTCGTTATTACTAATATTGGCTCCTTTAATTAATTTAAAGAAAATGATTTCAGTAAATGGAAAACTTCCGGTTCTATTAGATCCATTATTCACTGAATTATTAAAGTGTTTACGAGGAAATTGAAATTAATATTACTCGAGAAAGCTTTTAAGTTCAGTAATTTTCAGAAAGATTTTTCAGAACTAGAAAGAAATGCTAGAGTTCGCTTGATTAAGATTGAGATAGATGTTGTCGATTAATTAAAACTATTATAGAAAATAGTATTATTAGCTTCTTCCGAGAACTGCAACTGCAAAGAGACTGCCACATCCATAAAACTAAATATTGTCATTTCCTACTCCATAAGCAAGATGAATCCCAGCTATATTTTGTTTTGTAATTAATAGAATAATATCGAAAATAACGTAAGTTGAAAATTATTTAACAAATTTCAACATTGTATAAAACAATGGAAAAAATCTTGTGAATGAATATATATGGAGTAAATGAAATGGTTCAGTGGTATCGAGACAGATTGCAGATTTGAGAACTTGGGCTCGATTTCTAATCCGTCAAACAATTTTCAGTAATAATATAACAAGAGAGTGAGAATAAATTGAAAATAATTTGACAGATCTTTCGAAAACTTGTTACCAGGCAATAGTCACGAAAGCCCGTAGGGCTTGAGTGGCTATTGCCAAATGGCATCAAGTTTGAGAAAGATACTGGAGAATTATTTTCTAATTTATCCAACTCTCCAGTTATATTTAATTAGATTATTTTTTGACTTAGCTGTTGAGGTCGATTCATCCAACTTAAAAGATTTTGAACTGGATTCATTTCGATTGATTACTTATTAATGTATTCTTGGAAGTTGTTTCCAAAATTTGTTGGTGTATTTCTGTATCTAAAATACAACTAAATCGATTTTTTTCACACATTTTACTTGACGCGTTGACAGTTTTAAATAATTATTTGACAACTACCTATCATTTGTCATAAACAAAAAAGCATTTACAGAGATAATGCCCGGGAATAATCACAAGCGCTTTATTCTCAGTATAATAATGACAGGATTGGTTAAAACGCAGACACCTGACCATACAATGAAGCATTTCTTTGGTTTTGAGAAACGTCAAAAAATAATCACCACCTCTGTAGCTTTTCCTCCATTAACATCTTTGGGGTCATAATTTGATGGCTTGTAACCGCATTTCATGCGCATAAATATATCACTTACCAGTGCCACACCCCATAGGAAAAAAGGCATGATGATATATTTAATTATAGATTTTTTTAATAATAAATATATCCGAAATAATCCCTTGGAGTATCCAGGCTTTTAAAAAGATAACCGACGCTATGTTATATAACAAATAGTATATTACGTACCATGAACTGTAAGTGACAGTTTGTAGGTCAAGAATATAGCTTGGAAAGTCGAGGATCGAAGGGTCGAGATTTCCTTAACATTCGCGACCTAAAAAAATCACTTACAGTTCGAGGTTAAAGCTATTTTTTATAATACTTGCACAACTAGAAGGAAAAGAAAAATAGGTTTCAAAATTTACAGCTGTCAAATTGTTGTCAAGATAAACAGGACCTTGATATATAATATTTACTTACAGTTCACAAAAGACAGTAAGTAAATATTAAAGTTCTGATATAATCATGGAAACCACTATGCAATAAGAGTTGCACTTACAGTGTTTAAATTTTGCCATTAATAGGTAACTTACAGTACAAGTATTGTAAAAAAGTTTTTATTTTAGTTTCCTTTACGCCCAACGACTCGGTGAATTCGGATCCTGTACTGTAATTGGGATTAAGTAACTTTTATACAGAATAGAATAAATAATGAACAATAAATTGATAAAAGGTGTTAAAGCATATTTATTTTTTTAATTTATAAATTTTGAAAATGTGTGTCAAATAAAAGGAAACATTTGTAAAAGCGTTACAAAAATCTAAAATGCTTTGATTTAGTGTCAGTTTTTTATGTTTACTTAACTACGAAGATAAAACAGAATCAAACGTTTTGCAAATTGCTGTCCAACCCTCTCGTCTGATTCTAAAACTCTACAGAAGTTTCCTCCACCTCTTTCCAATCTTTTGATCTTGAAAAATCCTTTTAAATTTACCCTCGTTAATCAAATCGCTTCAGGAAATCGCGGCTCCGATTATTACAGCTCTGTAATTGAAATAATGATTTAAATGACAAATGCAGTCCGTTCATTAATTTAAAACATTTATTCCATTTTTTGCGGAATTTCGCTCTCTTGATAAAAAAGTCATTACGATGTGAATGTACAAATGTGAGTTGGGCCTGTGTTATGTTAAGTGAGGTTAGGAATGGGATTTGCATTTTATTAGGTAGATGGCGCGCGTGGAGTGGAGGAAACTGGAAAGCATTGTGTGTGTACTGAGGTTAGCACTGCTTGTGTCTCTGTTCACGGCCTTGTTATTCTAATCAATGTTGCTCTGACGCGGTTTCTCCAGAATTTGATCGGTTTCGGTACAAGTCTGTTGATTGTGATTGATTTACCAATTGGTTCGACTGTTACTGGTTTTAATTGCTCAACTTGGATTGCCACAGCCGACAAACAATTTATTTTCATCACATTAAAATTACCCCTGTGGCTTCCTCTCCACTAACATCTTTGGGGGCTGTGATTTGACGATAAGTAACCGTACTTTACGCGCATAAATATATCACTTACCGATATCTTCATATCTTTTTTAGTTTTCGAGATACGGCGATTTTTGTCTTTTTAAAAATCTCAAATTTGAAGGCCCATATATCGAAAACTAAAAGAGATATTGAAATGCGGTTTAAACGAGTGTATTTCTCGTGTTCCAATTAACTTATACTGAAATTTTGAAAATTTTGAAAATTTTACAATTTTTTAAAATATTTTCTTTTGCCCATATTGCAAAAACTTGAAGAGATAATGAAAATCTGTAAAAACCAGTGAATTTCTCTCGTAAAAGTACATATGTATGTAAAATTTTAGAATTTTTGCATGACGGATAAAATTTTTAGAGCAAAAAAACTAAAAATGGCCAAAATTCGTAAAATTCTTAAGGGGTACCCTTCAAAAATAATTAAAAAACAGTGATTTTTCGTTTTTTTGTAAGAAAAACTTTATCTCGCCGAATGTTTGCCTGAAATTTTACATACCTATGTACTTTTGCGAGAGGAATTCACTAGTTTTTATAGATTTTAATTATCTCTTCAAGTTTCTGAATTATGGACAAAAGAAAATTTTGAAAAAAATTGTAAAATATTCAAAATTTTCAAAAATTCAGTATAAGTTAATACGAGAAATACTCTCGTTTAAACCGCGTTTCAATATCTATTTTAGTTTTCGAGATATGGGCCTTCAAAGTTCAGATTTATAAAAAGACAAAAATCGCCGTAACTCGAAAACTAAAAATGATATGAAGATGCGCTCAACGCCATTAGATTTCTCGTAGTCTGATTTATGTCGAACCATATTTTAAAATTTTTCTATTTTTAAACTGATTAAACCAAAAAATTCGAATTTGCATTATCATACATTTTTGCGATCACGACTCCGGCGATTATAAAATACATATTTTGATCCTCAAAATATGCATAATTATGAGGAAATAAATGGTGAAATCCCCAATTTCATATCTAGTTTCATATTATTTAAACGTAAATATAAACATAAGCATCTAAATAAATAGTATACATTTTTCATTTGATTAATCCTTAAAGTTTCAATAAAAGTTTGCAACGGGATGAATCTTTGGAAACATATATTTTAAATTTGTAAATAGCATCCGACGACCCCCCTTCAACGTCTTTGCGACCCCCTGAGGGGTCGCGACCCACACTTTCAAAACCAATGCGCTAGACGTATACATGTGAGTTTTTTCTTTGGCCATTCTTTCATTTAAATAAAAATAAAAAAAACAAAACCACTTACGATATCAACTGTACTGGCGGATGTTATGCAACTAATCATAATAATGGAGAAAAACAGTTACTTTCCTCATGAGGGAGAAAAATTCTATTACCTACTTTCAACCTGCTAGCTCAGTAGTATGAAGTTAGCCTGCGGATCCTGAGAACCCTGGTTCGATTCCCACGGGCGACAAACAATTTTCATAATTTCAAAAACTACCCCTGTGGCTTCTCCACCACTAAAATCTTTGGGGGCCGTGATTTGACGACTGGTAACCGCACTTCACGCGCAAATTATATCACTTACCGCGATCTGCTTCGGCAGAGTGCCACACTCAGTAATGGGTAGAAGGCGTGATGATATATTTATTTTATTTAACACGCATATGAGGGTAAAAACCTAATTCCGTTTAAGGTCGTAGAAAACAAAAAATAAAATTTGCGAATCAAATTATATTTTCTCCGGTATTGAATTGTGCCCTTCTGAATCTCGAAATTTATATATTTGTTCTATTTTGTCTATTGGTTAATCTAGCTCTGAAAACAAATGAAGTAGAGATTTAAATACCAGGTATATTTGTAATTTGTATTCAAACAAAGAAATCAACATTTTTAAACGCATAATTATTTTGCTGTAACTTGAGTAGATGCTTTATTAATTATTGGAAATTTACTAAAATTAAACTTTGAAGTAGAAAATTATGTTCACTATTGTACAATTTCGGTTGCTAAGGCTATTAAACACAATACCACTTAAAATTGATTTGCTTGGTGTAGACTACAAGTAGTAGGAATAGGTCAACATCGAATATCGTCGTTGAAGAGATGTTTTTGAAGTCATTTCAGTCAATCATTTTCAGCTTCACTGAATTCATCATAATTATAAATAACGATATTCATTAGCTAAATTTTCCAATATAGCAATGAATGTACACGTGAAATACAATATCAAATAAATTTTCGATCTTGTTAATTTTGCGATGAACCGTCCTTAAAAAGAATATATAATATATATCATCACGCTTTTTACCCATGACTGGGTATGGCACTCTGCCGGAGCAGATCCCGGTAAGTGATATATTTATGCGCGAGAAGTGCGGTGGGGATGCCACAGAGGTAATTTTAATATGGTGAAAATTATTTGTCAGCTGTGGAAATCGAACCGAGGTTCTCAGAATCCACAGGCCGACTCAATGCCACTGAGTCACCTAGCCCATAAAGACAAAAAAGAACATGCATTTTATATTACATTATTAAGATCTTACGAGATGATATGGGGTGGCTAGCTCAGAGGTATGAAGTCGGCCTGTGGATCCTGAGAACTCTGGTTCGATTCCCACAGGCGACAAACAATTTTCATAATTTCAAAAAAAAGAAACTACCCCTGTGGCTCCTCCACCACTAACATCTTTGGGGGCCGTGATTTGACGACTGGTAACCGCACTTCACGCGCAAAATATGTCACTTACCGAGAACTGCTTCGGCAGAGTGCCACATCCAGTAATGGGTAGAAGGCGTGATGATATATTATTTACGAGATGATGATGATGTATTCTTGATTATAAAACGAAGATATTATTGAAATGTTTGACCAAATTCTCTTTTAAAACAACTTAATATTAAAACTTTTACCTCTAAGAAAAGTAATTCTCTGCTTGAGATATAATCTAATAAATTTTCTCGCTAGCAAATAAAGAATTCTCCATTAACACAGCGTGATAATAACATCAATTTTCGCGGGCAATTACAGAAGATTTCAACATCGTTCTTTGTCGAATTCCACGTAAATTCTGCGTAAACACTTAGAGATGTAGTGTAAACACTTTTACTTTTAAATCAGTGGAAGAAGTGATACCGGTAATATGTCATGCTTTATCTTGCCGCGTCAGACGCTGAAGACAAAGTAGGTGGTGGTACAGGCGGGTAAGGAAGGGGGGTGAAAGGTGACGGAACCTGGGAAAATGTATTAGTGGCAGGACAAAAGCCACAAGAGAATGGATATATCGATTTACCGTCGAAGTCCACCGACAAAAGCATTTCTTCCTCCCATAATCCCCAAATGCCTTTAAAAACACCCCGAAGAAAATTATATCCCCACTGTTTTCCTATCACGTCGTGGTGTCGCAGGACAAACACTCCTAAACCTATTACAAAGGATTTGAAAATATAATTTAGCAGGTTGGTGACCTTAGAGAATCAAATATTCAAAGCTTGTCAAATATTTTCTATAAATATTTGGGTAAAATAAATAAATATATCATCACGCCTTATACCTATTCCTGAGTGTGGCACTCTGCCGAAGTAGATCTCGGTAAGTGATATTTTTTGCGCGTGAAGTGCGGTTACCAGTCGTCAAATCACGGCCTTCTAAGATGTTAGTGGTGGAGGAGCCATAGGGATAGTTTTTAAAATGGTGAAAATTGTTTGTCGTCCGTGGGAATCGAACCAGGATTTGAAAATATAATTTTAGCAGGTTGGTGACCTTAGAGAATGAAATATTCAAAGTTTGTCAAATATTTTCTATAAATATTTGGTCAAATAAATAAATATATCATCACGCCTTATACCCATAAAAGGATGTGGCACTCTGCCGAATTAGATCTCGGTAAGTGATATATTTTGCGCGTGAAGTGCGGTTACCAGCCATCAAATCACGGCCCCCAAAAATGTTAGTGATGGGGGAGCCTTATGGGTAGTTTTTAAAATGGTGAAAATTGTTTGTTGCCCGTGGGAATCAAATCAGGGATCTCAGGATCGACAGGCCGACTTGATACCACTGAGCTAGCTACTCCATATTTGGTACAAAGAATAATTTATCTATAGAGTTAATTTTTAATGTGGTGATCACATCACTACTTCACGAATCAAAAAATGACAAGTAAATACGAGTATATCACCGATTTTGTAATATATGTGAACTTAGGATTACCACCTCAGAACTAAATCTCGCCCAGAGACGATGACTATTTTTTTAAAGAAGATGCAATAGAAGACATCCCCTCACCTAAAATTATGTCTATTTCTGAAAACTCGATACAATTCTAAAAAATTTGATCTGATTCAAGATGATATATCAACTATTAGAACCGAAATTAATTGTCTAAATTCTTCCTTAAAATCATGAGGACAGAATCAAGAAATTGGAAGATTTAGTGACAGAAATTAAACTAGATAACAGCAAAATGTAGAAGATCATCAAAGAAAAAAATTTAATAATCTAGCGGCATTGAAGATTCCGTAAGTGAGACAGATTTGTCCTGGTCAACTAACTACATAGCACTACATATTCAATTTTACTTACACAACTCGGAGAAATAATAATTAAACCCGGAGCCCGGAGATAACTCACTGAAACCCGGAGTCTCCGGGTCAAACCCGACTGCTACTAATTTCTTATAAACCGTACAAACATAATCACATTAAAAAGAATCGTGCGTCTGATTGGAAATTAAAATTGAAAAAATAAATCGTTAAAACTTTGTTTATAAGTCAATTCGGACTTAAGAATTCAGTACTATTGGTCGCATTTCTTGTTTGGTTTTTAAGATGTAGCCCACGGAAACGGTGAATTTTCAAAACAAAATTATCTTATTAGATTTTTGACTTTCCTGAGTCTATATTTCAAAAACTGAACGAGATATGGAGATGCACTCAACAGCATCGAATTTGTCGTCCTTCAATTAACTTATAAACAAATTTTCAGCAATTTTTATATTTCACAAAAATTCATCAAAATTTTCTCAGAAACCAGTTCTTGTACAATATCATAAAAACTATAAAACATGGACTTGGCGAGTTTACTATTGGATTCAGCGGATCAAAATATATATGCATATAAATTTTCGTTACAATATTCGTACGAAAAACATTTTTAAAGCAAACAGTTTGAAATTAATCTGAAATTGAAGAAAATCCGAGAGGTAGCTCTTAGGAAATTGAAAAAAAATATATATTGCCAAAAATTTGTTTATACGTCAATTCGAACGCGAAGAATTCAATGCCGTTGAGCGCATCTTGATATTTTGTTTGGTTTTTATGTAGTCTCCGGAAAAGTGTATTTTTCCCAAAATTTACTTCATAAGATTTTTTTCTTTCCCGAGGATATATCTCAAAAACTAAACAAAATATGAAGATGCGCTGAACGACATTGAATTTCTCGTGCTTCAATTGACTTGTAAACAAATTTTTAGTATTATTTATTTTTCAAAAAGTTTTCACAAAAATTTTCTCATCGTGCAGTTTTTTAACAATATCTCAAAAACTAGGAGACATATGTACTTGGGGATTAAATCGGCCTGTGGATCCTGAAAACCTCGGTTCATTTCCCACAGCCGATAAACAGTTGTCACTACATTAAAATTACCCCTGTGGCTTCCCCTCCACTAACATCTTTAGGGGCCGTGATTTGACAGCTGTTAACCGCATTTCACGCGCATAAATATATTATATACCGAGATCTGCTCCGGTAGAGTGCCACACCCAGTAGTGGGTAAAAGGCGGGATGATATATTTATTTATTTTTAAATTTTCAGCAATTTTTATAGGTATTTCAAAAATCTGAGTGGTTCAACTGTAGCTCTCTGATATCTCTGAAATAAATAAATAAAAGCACATCATCCATAAATCCCTCACGTCATCCTATGACATATGACAGCTGTCACAGATCTCAAATGCATCATTCATAGAAAACATTTCACAAATCGCGATACGCAAATACCACGAATCATGTTGGATTCACCAGCGCAATAAATCGCAGTCGTCCGGAGAAGTAACGACAACGACGCAACGAGGTGTCACTCCGGACAGAAATACGATTATTGCCAGTTGCTCGACGTAACGTAACGTGATGCTGCACGTATGTAACGTGTCACGTACTAATGTTATATTCACCACGTTGTGTGGCGTCTGTATAGAAAGGATATGGTATGATGCAGCCGGCGTTCAAGACGATGAATATTTAATCCGGGTACAGAGACTGGAATTGTGTTTTAAGGAAATGTATTATTTATTTGTGTTGTTATTTTAAACACATTTTTTTCGTTGATTGTTCATTAATGGATTTCATTTTGTATGGGGTGGCTAGCTCAGTGGTATGAAGTCGGCCTGTGGATCCTGAGAACCCTGGTTCGATTCCCACAGGCGACAAACAATTTTCATAATTTCAAAAGCTACCCCTGTGACTCCTCCACCACTAACATCTTTGGGGGCCGTGATTTGACGACTGATAACCGCACTTCACGCGCAAAAAATATATCACTTACCGAGATCTGCTTCGGCAGAGTGCCACACCCAGTAATGGGTAGAAGGCGTGGTGATATATGTATTTATTTATATTTTGTATGGGGTAGGTGGCTCAGTGGTATCGAGTCGGCCTGTGGATCCTAAGAACCCTGGTTCGATTCCCACAGCCGACAAACATTTTCACCACATTAATACTATCCTTGAGCTTCCCCTTGAATAACATATTTGGAGGCGTGATTTAACGGCTGGTAATCGCACTTCACGCGCAAAAATGTATCACTTACCGAGATCTGCTTCGGCAGAGTGCCACTCCCAGTAATGGATAAAAGGCGTGATGATATATTTATTTATTTTAATACTATCCCTCTGGCTTCCCTTCCACTAATATCTTTGGGGGCGTGATTCAACGGTTGGTAATCGCACTTCGCGCGCAAAATTATATCACTTACCGTGATCTGTTTCGGCAGAGTGCCAAACCTAGTAATTGGTAGAAGGCGTGATGATATATTTATTGTATTTTTATCATAATGTAAACAAAATCATACATTAATGATTCCTACTAATGCATGAATTTTTTTATTAATGAACGATTTTTTTTGGATGCGTAAACATACGTAATATAGCATATATTGGTTACCGCTTAGTTGCTAAACTGAATTAAACGAAATGATTTTGACACTTTTAGCTAAATAATATTCACGTAGTATTCTTTTAAAATGAATATGTATATAATAGTTATTTATGTATCAAGGGTGTTCTTTGCGCCTCGTGCTAATAATCATGCTACAGGCCAGAAACGCTAATTTCATAATAACATACAATATTTTATGCACAACAAAAGAACATTTAATTTTATATTCAAATGATTAAATCAGCTATAATTATTTGTCAAAGTAACATTTGGCAAAATCAAGTATTCACAATAAACAAAAATTGTAATTTTGTTTTAAGTATCTATAGGGAATTACTTTATTATGGACCTAGGGCTAAAAAGAAGTGTTTAAGCCCGCTTTTCATGGCTAAAACACATTAATTTCGGCCGTCGTATAAATTATAAAAGTCGGTTAGCACACCTCTGTCTAACGTTTCTGAATTATTAAGAGAAAAATTTCTTTAAATAAAATATAATGAAAACTTAGTTTCCGCCAACTTTTTTTTTCATTTTTTTAAAAATCATTATCAATTGTTGATAGCGGCAAATATTCGACGCTGAAAGTTAAAATCTTTTGAAAATTCAGTAAATTATAAAAAAAAATTACATGAAAGAGTATGCTTTGACTTGATTTATATTAAAATATGTCTAAAAAATGAATGAATACGAAAAGTTAATTTATGTAGTCAGTTTTTTTAACTGAGAATGAAAGATATTCAAAAGAAAGTGAAACACTCTTTACATTTTAGAACGCGTTGTTGGGTAATTAAACGTAATTTCTGAAAGAAAATTAAATTAAATATTTTCACTTGTCACTTTTTTCATTTACAAGTCCCGTGGACAATAAAACAAAAGCTATAAAGCAGGCGCGTGAGAAACTCATTCTCTCGACTTCACAACGTGAATATAAGAAATGCGTACGATTAAAATTGTAACAGATTACTGCGACGTCGGCTGAAATTGCTTGGGGATCCCCCATCTTATGTCGCTATCTCGGCGCGAAATTTGATTTCATTAAATATTTAAACTTCACTGACACATAGCCTGCGTGGATTTTTAAATCACTGTCATGAAAACACGACACAAAACATTGAAACGGTAAATTGTACTTGGTGTAAAAATAAATTCCGGATGGGTGTGACAGGAAACGGAAATTTAATCGATGTTTACCGACTGTAATGAGTTTTGTTTGGAAAATTAATGACCGGTGAAAAATTGACTTTTTAAACACATCAACTTTTTTGTGTATTTGGAAAGCGACCCTAATTTTGAATTGCTTTTTTCAACATTAAATATCCTCTGGGAATGCCCTTTTGTACCATTATTGTATACAGGGTGTTTATTAACCCTTTGAGTGCGAATCGTGCCTTTTACCCATTACTGGATGTAGAACTATCGATAGCCATGGAATTGAAACAAAATTAAACAAATGTTTGACATTTTATCTGTCAAAACTGTTAAAATAAATGAAGGTAATACATACATACATACATATATACATGCTATCACGCTATTTCCCATCACCCTAAAATTATTCATAAAATATTCACTCATTACATTCATCAAATAATCAGTCCTCGTCAAACATTCTCATCCAAACACACCACCCTCACTTTAACCACATTCATAAATACCTACATTTAAACTCATTTATTTATTACATTCGAAATCATTTATCACACAATAAACCTTCAATCACATCTATCCAATCACTCCTATTCACTTAACATTCATCTTCTTTCTTCGACGTACATAACATATGTATGTGTAAAACATCGCAAATTACTCACGCTTACTCCTAACAACGAATCTAATAATGAATCTGACAACGAATCTACAACGATTAGAAAAGATGAAAGTGATAGCCTGCACTTGTATATGAAAGAAAAGTTCACACAATGCAGTAACTGAAAGTGAAACAAAAAGATAAGAAAAGGAGTGTCGCCCTGCGATGGTTTTTGAAAGTTAATTCCACACATTTGCAGTTAAACACTCTATGTAAGAATTGAAAACGAATAAAAATATAAGAAAAGAAGGGAGTGTCGCTCTGCGTTTGTTTTTGAAATAATACAGAGTGATCACAAGGAATTGTTTCAGTTGGCAATACAATTCCGGAGATCTTTTTATTCCACAGTTGGCACTACGTCAGGTAAAGGTGGAAGTAGTATCTGACATGTCTAATAAATACAAATAGGTTATGGCAAGAGTGTGGCAGCTAATAGGGTTTTGACTTTTTGAGTAATAGAAATACTTTAGATTATTGCTGGTGTAACAAGGTGGTTTTTGAGTTGACTGCAGATATTCTGTTAGTTTGCTTTCCTGTTTTGTGCGATAAGATTCTCAGAAAAATCTTATCATGGCAACGAATGTGTGTGATCATCTGCAGTCTTCGACCATGTGTTGCATCCCCAAAATACCACCCTTCACCCCCGCTCAAAAACATAGCGTCTGGTTTTGAGCGGTAGCATCAGTCAAGCCAGGTTTGCTCTGTCGGCCGGTCAAGATGTGACCCACGCCGACTCCGTTTTGCGCTCCGCGCGTATTGTATTAGTGTTTAATTATTCTTATATATTTCTAGTTTTATTTTATTATACTTTCATTCGTAATTTAGTTCATTAAGTTCAATAAAGTTATCTATGTTTAATATGGTGCGTTCTTACTTAATTAATTAAAAGAACCGCGAATCGTTTCACTCACATCTAATAATTCACGCTCGCGATGGGCATCTTCCGCTTTGTTACACTATGTTAAGTAATAAAAGGAAGGATGAGGGAAACAACAATTTTATTTATGGATATTTAAGTAAAATATAACTGAAATCGAATAAGAACTAAATGTACTCATATTTAATTTTAAATTTTAAATTGTCACTGTCGACAACAGGAAATGTATTTATGTATCAGGCTCACCAATTTCAAGTAGATTTTTTTATTGCCAACTGAAACATTTCTTTTTGAACACTTAGTATAAAGAAACCAAGTGGCAAATGGAATATAGCGAATCTTTGCGCTGCAGTACCATTGTCGCCGCAAGCTAATTGGCTTAAAAAGTGTTGAATAATGGTTCATTATTCAACACATTTTTTCATCATTCTGCACTTTTAAATAATGAACCGTCTTTTATATTTGGAAACGTATATATGAATGTATTAGTTAATAATCGTAAATAAGATACCAACGCTGGGTTGCATGAAAGTTTTATCGGTTCATTAGCAACTAACGGTTCAATAAATTTCAGAAAATTGCCATTGATACTGTTGCTAGATAAACAATTCTTTAACTAAAGAGCTCTTTATTTTTTTCTTCCAACCCAGCAATAATAAAATGTTACATTTGCAATGCAAAACGTTGATTAAAAAGCTCATTTATTTCTGTGTAATTTGACTTTTGTTCCACATTATATTTGATTTTTAAACTTCATTGAAATTTAAACAAGTTGAAGTACAAGTTTATTGATTCTAAAGGAGTGAACAATGTTTATTTAACCGACTGAAAAGTATTTAGTTGAAAGAGAAATAGGTTTATTGAATTTGTAAAGTTATTTGCGTAGAAATTTTATTTCTTTTAAGTTAAATACTTTTCGCTTTATTTCTTATTTGCGTCTCTTTGATTTGATTTATCACATTTACTTGAGCATTAGATTTAAATTTCACATTTTTACCTCGTTTCTTCGTCGTCAAAAGTTCACAATTTATAAAAAAATATTTCTGACAGATTTAATTATAAATTTTATCTTTTCAACTTCTAAATATTTTAATGTCTAATTATAAATCCAATAAAAATTGAGTTCTTTTTTCTGTAGATAAATAAAAATAAATATATCATCACGCCTTCTACCCATTACTGGGTGTGGCAAGGAATATGCAAAGTAGTAGCCCCCAGGGAATCACATTCAGGAGATGTGAAATTACTAACTTTCTCAAACATAGTTGACTAGTGTATTTAATGGATTCTGACCCCGCTCAACACTACATTCATTTATCAATTTTAATTTAATTCAAGTTACTTTTTCAGAGAGTAAGTATTATTTTATGCTTAATTTAAAAATAAATAAATATATCATCACGCCTTCTACCCATTACTGGGCGTGGCACTCTGCCGAAGCAGATCTCGGTAAGTGATATATTTTGCGCGCGAACTGCGGTTACCAGTCGTCTAATCACGACCTCCAAAGATGTTACTGGTGGAGAAGCCACAGGGGTAGCTTTTGAAATTATGAAAATTGTTTGTCGCCTGTGGAAATCGAACCAGGGTTCTTAGGATCCACAGGCCGGCTTCATACCACTGAGCTAGCCACCCTATAAAATAGATAAAATTAATTATTAACCATTTATATCTTATCATATCACCGAAATGGGGTAGGTGGGTCGATCGTATCGAACCGGCCTGTAGATTTGAGAACCTCGGTTTGATGCCTACAATTTTCACCGCATTAAAGTTACTCCTGTGGTTCTCCCTCCACTAACAACTTTGGGGATCGTGCTTTGACAGTTGGTAACCGCACTTCTCGCACATTACTCCCAGTAATGGATAAAAGGCGTGATGATATATTATTTTTTATTTTTTATATATCACCGACAGTACGGTGGTTTGAGTAGCGTTACGAAATTCGAATCCAGAAAACCTGAGTTCGAATACCACTCAAGCTAAAAATATATAAACTACCACACTGCAGTTCGGTGAGTCCTGGCCGTGTACTGTAATTGAAATTAAGTTCCTGTTGTACAGAGTAACATAAATAAAGAAAAAGAAATGAATGTTAATTTGTTTTCTGTTTCCTCATTACAGCATTTATAGTTTTAGATATACAGCTTTTTCGTGTCGTTTCTAATATTTAACTTTTTTACCTTTAGTCAAAAGTTTTCAAGTTATAAAAAATTATTTCTGTCAGATTTAATTATAAATTTCCCGAGAATTATGAAATTAACTTTTCAACAAATAAGAAATTTTGGCGTTTAATTATAATGGTAGAAAGAAATGTTTTTAAATCAATTTTTTTACAAAACTTTTCACTTTTGTTTCTTTCCGTGACAAAATTAAAATGTCATTAGATTCGAACTTAAATTAGATTATTCGGTTAATTTAAAAGTATGATGCAATTAAAATCAGACTGCTAATTTAATTAACATTGTAATTAAAAACTCTCAATTCGCAAATCGCATTTACAATGAAACAGATTTATTACCAAAACAAATAATTCAATTTGTTTTGTTGACATTTCTGCTTAACAATTTAAATCCATTTATAAAGCAAATACCACTAGTTTTAGTTCGTTAACAGGAAATACATTTTTGTTCTGTTATTGTAAACTAGAAAGTATTCTATACTGACTAATAAATAAATGTTAATGTGTGTTTTCAGACGACCATTAATGAAAGTAACCATAACAATATTAAAAATTACTACGAAAACTTGAAAATAACATATACTGCTACGTTATTATAATGCATACGTCTAACATATCAAGTGAATATAAATGAAAAGAATTTGTATTATTATTTGCATCGAAGTTTTAGCAGATTTTTGAACACATTTGCACAGATAAATCTTACTTTTAAAAATTAATAATTGCATATTTACTAATATTTTAGCATTATTTCATAGTTTGACATTACGGTTAATACAGTTGGTATAACCACACCTAACCTCAAATGTCAAATGTCAACGATTACTTTCAAAAACGCATCAGTTTTCAATGTATAGCAAAATTGCTTTTGTAATAGTATATTACATAACAAGCATCGAAAGTGTAAGATAACGTGCGAGTGTACAAATTGAAAAACGAGTTGCGAAGCGCCGAGTGATTTAAGTACACGAGCACAGTTACCACACTTTCGAGCGAGTTATGTACACTATTTTTCAGACGACCACAAAATATTTCTAAAAAAAGTCTACAAGAGCACTTTGACAGCTAATGCGTTTTTGTACGTAAGCGTTGACGTTTGACGTTTGACGTTTAAGGTTAGGTATTGTGATACCAACTGTACTAACCGTAATGTAAAAATATTGAATAATGTAAAAATATTAGTAAATAAGTAATTATTTATTTAAAAAAATAAGATTTATTTGTGTAAATGTGTTGAAAAATCTGTTAAAACTTCAATTTAAATAATAATACAAATTCTTTTCATTTATTTTATTATTTTCTTTCATCGTAACGCCATCTGTTGTCAATCAATGGAACTTCACCTGATATGTTAGAAGTGTACGTTATACTAACATACGAGGTGTATGTTAGATTCAACTTTCCGTAGTAGTTTATGTTGTTTTAAAAAATATTATGTGTTCGTCTGAAAAATAGTGTATATAACTCGCTCGAAAGTGTGATAACTGTGTTCGTGTACTTAAATCACTCGGCGCTATGCGCCTCGTTTTTCAATTTGTACTCTTCTTACTCTTTCGATGTTTGTTATTTAATATATTATTATCTATTTATATAAGATAGTATTAAACCCAATATTAGGATAAAATATTAGTCTAACTTTGCTCGGGTAACAGAGGGTTCAATTAAAAGTTAAATAGCAATTTTCGTGGTTAATATCATGCGATGAAAATACAACATTAATTTCCTTTTAATTTAAAATAATCTGAAAGTGGTTAGTGACGTGATGTATCGAATTTTTGCGACGAAACTGTACACGACGGGCAGTGATGAAGTTGAAGCGAAGCAGCCGAAGATGAAGCAGAAGAGCTTTAGAAAATCAATGGTACTTTCTTGTTGATGCTCTGAAGCGGTTGTCAAGAACAGTTGCTCGTCATCGTCTTCGTCTGTTACGCTAAGAGCCGCACAACTTGATTTTTCGGATCTAATTAAGTTCTTTAAAGAATATTTGTAAATACGTTAAGGTGAACGACAGATGAGAAATTGTATTTTATATAGGTAGATATAAAAAAAGTAAATAACATTTTCAGGGTTGTTTACACAGACTTTGAAGTCTGGAAATGAGGATAAAATGTGTTAAATTGAACGGTGGAAAAGGTTAAATAAATATATTAATTTAAAGATGCGTGTGATTTATTTGTTAGTTACTTTTAATTTAATGTTATACAATAGTACCACTTGGATGAAGTTTTATTTTTGGATATAATAGTAAATTGACGTTTTCCTTCGACTTTAGCTTGTAATACTTAACCAGTTATCTAGAACTGATCATTAAAAATAAATAATTTTGTTAAGGTTTCATTGATTCAAATCTGAATGCAGCAGCTCTGCAAATGCAGATCTAGACTGATGAAAACTCGTTTTCTATGTTAATCGCTTATAGCTTAGATTTAATTTTTTTCGTCTTAGTTCGTGCAAGTTGTGCATTTACCTTTAATAGTTAATAGTTAGAGATGTGTTATTACAACATGTTGGAAGGGATGTTTTTTCTAGTATGTATTAGTCCATTTTTGTTCTGGTGGTTTTTCAGCTCTTTGTCTATTTGCTTATATTGTTATTATAAATAAAATAAAATAAATAAATATATCAGCACTCTGCCTAGTAGATCTCGGCAGTAGCGTACCTAGAACTTTTACCGCCCAGGGCGGTCTCCAATTTGCCGCCCTTTCTAAGTCAATCAAATGATGGTTTTTATAAATTAAAAAAATAAATATAAAATAAATATTTCATCACGACTTTTACCCATTAATGGGTGTGGCACTCTGCCGAAGCAGATCTCGGTAAGTGATATATTTATGTACGTGGTGTGGGAGCCACAGCGGTAATTTTAATTTGGTGAAAATTGTTTGTCGATTGTGGGAATCGAACCGGAGTCCTTAGGATCCACAGGCCAACTTGAAACCATTGAACCAATACCCCATTAAATTAATAAACATAAATAAATAATTGTAATTGAGACAAACTATAGGTGGAGAACTTTTTTACCATTGGGTGGCATATTTAAATTAGGCAGTAATAAAGGAATTTATCGAGATAATATTTTCAATCCTACATTGACTTGACGATGAAGAAACATATTCGAAATCATATAGTAATTCATAATTCGTAGAAATCTAATAGTAAACTTATGAAGTGAACAAATTGTTTTTTTACAACTAAAATTAAATATGTGCCGCCCGGTACGGACCGCACCCACCGCCCCTCTCTAGGTACGCCACTGGATCGCGGTAAGTGATATATTTATGCGCGTAAAGTGCGGTTACCATCCGTCAAATCGCACCGCTCAAGGTGTTAGTGAAGGTGGAACCATAGGGATAATTGTAATGTGGTGAAAATGTTTGTCGGCTGTGGGAATCAAACCAGAGTTCTCAGGTCCCTATCCCATTTATTATTATTATTATTATACTTTGAAATATAACGCATAATGTAATTATTCTAACAAATTCTTTTTCTGTTGCTCGTTAAAATTAAGGAGTTTCATTGGTTCGCAAATGATAGAAAAAGTATTTTTCTACCGCTCACGATGTACGAGTATAATCGGGTAAATATTCCGACGTTAGAAGAAAAAAATGGTATATTTTATATGCAGCGAAAGTGACTTTTTGTGCCTCATCTGTAGTTGTTAAATTTAAAGGTCTTACCTTTGACCTTAGAATTGACCTTACCACTCTTGGTACATAAAAATAAATAAATATAAATATATCATCACGCCACTTTTTGGTTATCGTGTCGGCTTGTGGTTCCTGAGAACCCTGGTTCGATTCCCACAGCCGACACAAATTTTCACCACATTAATACTACTCCTGTGGCTCCCCCTCCAGTTACATCTTTGGGGGCCGTGATTTGACGGCTGGTAACCGCAGTTCACGCGCAAAAATATATCACTTACCGAGATCTGTTTCGGCAGAGTGCCACGTCCAGTAATGGGTAGAAGGCGTGATGATATATTTATTTATGTATTTATCACGCCACTTTTGTTTGATCCACATTAATAAGCTCTTTTATACCTCTAATTTGAAATCTTTCGTTCACACAGATAAAGTCAATCAAATCAATCTCCACTTTTTAAAAATAAAACATAAATATATCATCACTCCTTTTACCTATTACTGGGTGTGGCTAACTGCCGAAACAGATCTCGGTAAGTGATATATTTCGGCGCGTGAAGTGCGGTTCCCTGCAGTCAAATCACGACCCCCAAAGACGTTAGTGGTAGCCACAGGGATAATTTTAATGTGATGAAAATGCTTGTCGGTTGTGGGAATCGAACCTGGGTTCTCAGAATCTACAGGCCAAATCAATACCACTGACCACCTACCCCATAAATAACATTATTAAATAGGTTTTTCGCAATAAATATAAGAAACAACAGAAAATTCAAAACACACTAAATATTCAATCCAAGTTCTTTAAACTCCTCTGTCGAAAAGACAAAGTCTAATCTTAAAAGAGCCAAACATTCTTGCAGTCCTGAGAATATCCTTCCGAGGATATCTATAAAAGTAATAGGGATCAACATCTCGACTTCGCGGTCGGCGAACTGTCGCCGTCGTCTGCCGCATTTCTCTTTTTATTCGAGTCAGAATCAACAGTTAACGCCGGACGGGATATTCCCGCCCTTCTCGATGGCCGGATAGTCACTCAGTCGCCATTTAACCGACGTTTATTTTTCACAAAATGTTGAAACTTTAATAAGGCTGGCAGTGTAGCAGCAGCTTCACCAGCTTCAGATGTTCCAAGTTGAGAATTAAAAATTAACCGTAAACGAAATTTATTTTACTGTGGGTAGTTTTCGTGCTCTTTTTTCTGATGTCTGTAGGGTAAGTTATTTATAGGGCAATTTGAGGAAAGATAAATTTAGATACTTTTTGATTAGGATGTTGGCATTGATGCTGGAATTCCTTTTAAAGAAATATTTCGATGGGAAACCGTAATTTAATTATTTCCGTATTCTAAAAGTCGTCTTTTTCAACTATTTTAAAAATCGTGAAAAAAGTTATAATTTTTATTTATTTATCTTATAGATTATTTAAAATTTAACAGAATGCTATCGATAATTTAGCCTCTATCAAAATAAATAAATAATTATATAAATAAAAATAAATATATCATCACGCCTTCTACCCATTACTGGGTGTGGCACTCTGCCGAAGCAGATCTCGGTAAGTGATATATTTTGCGCGTGAAGTGCGACTACCAGTCGTCAAATCACGGCCCCCAAAGATGTTAGTGGTGGAGGAGCCACAGGGGTAGCTTTTATGAAATTATGAAAATTGTTTGTCGCCTGTGGGAATCGAACCAGGGTTCTCAGGAATCACAGGCCGACTTCATACAACTATGCTAGCCACCCCATCAATATAATATTTAAATAATTTCAAAATTATTGTTTCTGACTCAATTATAACAAGTGGTTTATTAATCTTATAATATTATCACGGTCGCCGCTAGCTTTATAATAAAACTAGAAAATAATTCACTTTAATAGATAAATATTTTGTCATAGTTTCCTATGACTATATAAATATATCAAGTGAATGTTGAAATTATTGAATATTGAATTACTATTTCTACTCGTAATATCCCTTATTCGGACGAGAAATAAAATTTATTGTAATGAAAAATTAAGGGAATTTTATATAAAGCGAATTCGAAACGAGGAAGTGTATTCGTGTAGAAAATCGTGTGTTCCATAAATCCTCCAATCAACAGTGAAGAAAGGTATCGTAAAAACGATTCATTTTACGAGTATACAATTAGATCGTATCATAATCAACATAATGTGTATTTCTTTGTACAATGAGAACTTTTGTGATTAGCCCAGTTTTTACTAAATCCCAACAAAAAGTAAAAACTCACAAAGCGCTTTCCAATACCGTGAAGCTTTTATGCTTAACCTAAGAGCTTTTTGCTCGTGCTTTCCGCCACACTTATTGGTGAAATCTGTCATTTCTTCTTGTAGATCAATCCACCAAGCTACACAAGTAAATACGACGGAATATAGGCGCTGAATGTGGGGCAAATGTGTTTTAGCAACGTCATTAATTAATTAAAAAGCTAGATTATCCAAGAATGTGTTGATTTAGATTACAGTATAAACTGAAAAACAAATATGGATGGAGATATTTTATTTATTTGACGCGTGTTGATTTTTCTGGCACTTTGTGCATAATTAGAATTAGTGTGCATAATTTATTACAATAAAAACTAATTTTTAATTAACTTTCGAGATGTGAAAATATCACTCGCGAATATCCGAATACCGTAAATATTGAAAGTATTTAATATTCGAGATTTTCGAATATTTACGTCAATGGCGAACATTCGAATAACTCGAATATCGCGTAATACGTCTTGAAATTGGAACAGCGCTATCTTCGGCGTTTTGATGAACTCAGTTGACAGTTGTACATTTGCCATTTGACAGGTAAAGGAAACTAGCTTTGTTTTAGGTACATATTTACTTATTTACTTCATTTCAATCATTTTATAATTCATAATCCTAATGTGCATTTAATGAATTAATCACTTTTTTTAATTATCATAAATATAAGAACTAACCAGCAGAGCTGGGCAGTAGCTAGCTACTTTTGTAGCTTAGCTACTAGCTTAGCTACATTTACCTTAGCTGTAGCTGCAGCTTAGTTAACTGTGAAAAAATATAGTTGTAGCTTGTAGCGAGCTACTTTTTTTTCTATTAGCTTAAAAATAACAACTGAAGCTACTTTTAAAGCTACTTTTTGTAGCTTAAAGCTACTTTTTAAGCAGAAGGTCAACAAAGTACGCATGCGTACAAGCTAAACCCACACAAAATAATTATTTGTTGTCGGTTCTAACTGGCTCTAATACGCAAAAATACACAGTAGGTGCCAGATGGTATTTGCTATTTTTGATATTTATGTACGTAATAGTAAATTAACAGTCATTATAACAAAAGACTGATCATATGACAATGGCAAATTTAATTGTTTCACAATAATTAAAAAAAGTAGCTTTAAAATTTAACAGCTACTTTAACGAAAGCTTTTAGCTGTAGCTTAGCTATATTTTACAAAATATAGCTCATAGCTGTAGCTTAGCTACTTTTTTAAAGAATAGCTGTAGCTGTAGTTAGCTACTTTTTTAAGTAGCTTGCCCAGCTCTGCTAACCAGTAATATAATAATCACATTATCAATAATTACTTCGTTATGAGTTTATTATTTATTTTGTTATTTTATTTATATTATTATTTATTAATTATATTATTATTTTGCATTTATATTTACTTATATTTATTAACTAATTCATTATTTATTGTTTACAATGATTAATTTTGATTTAAATTGTTTAATTTTGAAATAAGTAACTATTCGGAGTATTCGAATATTCGAGATCTGATTAATATTCGAATTCGAGAAATTTGATATTCGCTCACCTCTAATTCAATTGTAAAATACAAGATAAAGGATTTTAATTAGTTTTTGTATATTTTGAAGTATACAATCAACAAGTAACAATAAAACTAATAAATAAAATAAATGGAAGAAATAGAGCAAATAAACTTTAATTATAAACGTAGTTTTGCAGCGAAAGCGATAAAATTTGTTATACTCCTAAGTACCGAATAAACATCGTACAAATGTGTTACGTCAAATTGGGAAGTTAGAAAAGTAAACTTTAATTAAAGCCTGAATTACATAGTGCAACATGTTTTTATGCAATTGCAACTTACAATTTAAACCTACAATGAGGTCTGTGATCATAATCGAATTGAAAGAAACCAATTATATATTAAACATTATGTTGTATATTATAATAAAATAAATAAATGTAAATATATCATCACGCATTTGACCTATTACAGGGTGTGGCACTCTGCCGAAGCAGATTCCGAATAAATTTTAAAACGGTTTATTGAATTGGTTTAGTTTATCAAATCGGTTTAATATATACAGTCCGATTAAGGGTCTCAATCTTGAATATTGCAGGAAAAGATTAATAGTCCGGTTTAGGTTTATCAAAAATATATCGATTCAATTCGATTTTGGTTCATATTACGTTTCAGACAATAATATTATACTAATTAGAACACGGGTAGTTTTCATTACTCCTACAGTTCTTGTGTTACACTAAGCAATATTGCAATTGCATCTGTGATAGTGCTTAATATAAATCAGGCTTAAGCATAGTTTTGCAGCAATAACGATGAAATTTTGTATGAATACAGTACAAACAAAATTTCGATGATTTGTTTGATCCAATTCCTTACTAACCAATCACCATCCTACTCACTTCTCAATTCAACGGAAGAAAAGAAACTCCTGAAACTAAATTAGCCACAGAGTAATGTTTGAAACATCTCACTCTACCTCGTCCTATTTACTATTCTCTCCACGTGGTGCGGGGTTCGACACCCAGTCCACGAAACCAACACACTCCACTCACTGGTAGAGAAACACTTATTGATTTTGTAGGACACGGGATTATTTCGTTCGGTTCAGTGCGAGATTCGTACTCGGAAACCGAGATTACTGCACGATATACGACCTCTGTGCGAGACAAACTGGATTATTGCTGCCTGGAGTTACTCCGAGCAGCAGTGTAAAGATGGATCGTTAGATTTCACGGTTACTCGATTTGAAATGAAGATTGGCGGTGCTTGAATGCCGCCAGAGATGCGTTTGATGAATGGGAGATATGGTAATGATTGGTAATTTGAATGAAGTACCCTGTATGTGATTACGAGGGAGGCATACGACACTAAGGGTACTTGTAATAGGAGAGAGTTATATTAAACATTCAGGATGACAAAGGAATTCAACACTTTATTGTCAACAAAACAGACATGTCAATTTTCATAACATATAAATTGGTATACTGATTTGTTGGATTAACTGTGAAATAGTATTTTCCTAGGACTTCTAAGAGCAGTTCAGATTTATTTAGTTGTGAAAGTGGAGTTGATGGTTACTAAGGAACAAGCATATAAACATTTTACCGCGCGTCTCCTACGGCAACGCTCGATGAAATACATTTTCCTACAACTGTGCGATTTATACTAACTGAACCAGATAACTTATTTATTTCATTGGAATATTTTGCTCTCTTTATTCCAAGTATCAGATTTACTAATTTTGATTTAGCTTAAGGTAATCCAGTTACAATAAACGCATCAGTTTGCTTAGTTCAGTTCATTTAATCATGTTGTCTAATTTATCTGAATTGATTTAAATGAACAATGTGGCAAATGAAATACAGTTATACTAATAGGCTACATAGCTATTAGCTAATAGCTTAATTACAACCCATAGCTTCGAATTCCACAGTCGACAATAAATTTTCATCAAGTAAATTACTTCGAGATCGTAATTTGAAGACTTTTAAATTTGTATACTTTTTTAGCATCGATTGAAAATGCCTGGGAAACATTTTCTTAGTTGTTTTTATTTTCATCCAAGAGATAGGACTTTGTTTTTGTTTATCCTTTTCAAATAAAAACGTTCGTACCAGGATTGAGAACCATATTTTTTCTCCTTTTTCAAATAAAACATTTTACATCTGATATCTCATAATATTTACATTGCTGTCAAAAAGCTGATTGTCCTTTGTTTACATTTATTTATATATTCCCATCGGATACTAAACCACGGCGTTATAAATTAAAACAACCAAACTAACCAACTCTAATCGATCTCTCAGCATTGCCACCTGCGCTCATTTGCCATTTCCCGATGCGTCGTTGTTTTAATTCACCTCGATCGCCGTCAACTGTTTCGTTAGGCAACTGTTTTAGTTAGGGATCGATCGCGCAGCGGCAACGGCTGTTGCACCTAAAATGCAAATCAGTGCACGACGTCCGATATGGGTGGGTGGCCAGCGGCGCCGATATGGGGTTTCAGAGAAAGGGGGTGAACGTGATAATGGCATAGAGTGTTGCTCTATTATAGAGCAACGCATGGTAAATTTACACCCTCATTGTGGTCGGGTTGCTAACGAGAAAATTGCAGGCGGTCAGCCGATCGGGAATTTATTTGGGGTTGGTATTTGGTAATGTAGTTAAGGGTAGTTTGAACATATATCATTTAATTAATTACTAGTTTCAGATTAGTATGTACGGGGTAAATAGTATCTTGGTAAATGAGAAAGTATTATTAACAAATTAAATACTATTTACTCTTTTATGCAATAAAGGAGATATCAATAAATGCTATATGTATGAGGGCAGGGTGAAAAGTCCCTGAAAATAAAATAGATGGCGCCACAATCGAAAATCTCATGTGACATTTGTGATATACCATCTTTAATAAATAAATAAATTTATATGTAGATAATACAATATAATCATATGGATTATTTGTATACTTGTATAAATAAATAAAGTAAATGTTAGAGAAAGATAATTCTCAGGAGAGGTTTATGTACGTCCAATATTTCCTGATGAGGGTGAGTTTAAATACGCAGGATGTCAACCCCTATAAACGATAATAACAATTTAAAGCCCGGTTCTCAAAAAAGTTTTTGCTAATCCTGAATTTTGGATTAGTTAATCTTCTAGTCCGGTTTGAAAAAAAAAATATCCAAATCACTTTCCGAATACTAAATGGTAACAAGTTTAGCTTAATTTGACTAATTCAAAATTCAGTATCTGCTAAAACTCTTTTAATAAAGTTACGACAACTTTAGAATTACGTTTGTGAATACAGTCTATCAAATTAAGCATAAAATAATACTTACTCTCTGAAAAAATTATTTGAATTAAATTAAAATTGATAAATGAATGTAGTGTTGAGCGGGGTCAGAATCCGTTAAATACACTAGTCAACTATGTTTGAGAAAGTTGATAATATCTCATCTCCTGAAAATGATTCTCCCGGGGCTACTGCTTTGCATATTCCTTGAGCAGAGAAATATTATATTTCGGCTCATCATTCGTTGTAATTTACTACTACCCTCGCCGCCAAAACCATCGTACCACCACCCCCAGATCTTACACAAATAACTGAAAAGATAACTCAGACAAATTTGAAATATTACACTTTGCTGAATTTCTATTCGTTTCTTTGTTCTGTATTTTTTCCGTTTATATTAAGAATTTCATTGTTTATTTGAGGAAATATTTTACAAAATAAAATATACAATAATAATTTTTTCGTAATGAATTAAATATTTTTAGTTTTAGTTTGTTTCTGTTCAGATTTCTTCTCTTCATCTTGTGTTTTAGTTGGTTTTTAAACCACCAGGTTTTGTAATAATTTATTTCTGATGTTTGCTGGTCAATCGCCGTTTTGACTCGGAGGTGTGCAAACTTGCATACTCCTAAAAATATATCTATATAATTATTTTTTTAAACGTGTAACTTATTTTAAAAAAAAATGTCATTTTAAATTGTTAATAACCACGTCGTGGTTAAGTTTTTGGTAAGGGATTTTATATTATTGTAACTTATTATATTCTAATGTAATGGTTCCCTTATAAACCTGAAGATGAACACGAACAAGTGTTCGAAACGTCGTCGTTTATAATTGAAATAAATAATTATTTTATTGTACTAAATTCATAAAGCCTTTATCCAAGAACCCTGGATCTTTTGATTCCTTTTTTAAATAAATATTTTTAGAACATTTGTTTTCGTTTGTTCAAGATTAGTTGTGGCAACATTTATTTTGTATTTTGAATCTAGTGTTATTATTATTATTTATTATTTATGTTACAACAGGAACTTAATCCCAATTACAGTACAGGGTTCGAACTCACCGTACTGTAGTCTGGTAGTTCATATATATTTTAGCTTGAGCGGGATTCGAACTCGGTATTCGAATGCCGTAACGCTATCTACGCCACCGCACTGTTACGGTTACATCTTTATTTTTACAGCAATTAAGATAGAAAAAGTTATTTTTTCGTCCCTAGGGAAGGAAAACAAGGATTTGCCTAGACAAGAGAATAATAAATCTTATCTAAATGGGGTGGCTAGCTCAGTGGTATGAAGTCGGCCTGTGGATCCTGAGAACCCTGGTTCGATTCCCACAGGCGACAACCAATTTTCTTCATTTCAAAAACTACCCCCGTGACTCCTCCACCACTAACATCTATGGGGACCGTGATTTTACGATTGGTAACCGCACTTCACGCGCAAAATATATCACTTACCGAGATCTGCTTCGGCAGAGTGCCACACCTAGTAATGGGTAGAAGGCGTGATGATATATTTATTTATTTTTTATTTAAGTTTTAGAAAATGTTACTTTCTAGTAGGGTAGTGTAAAATTATACGTATACCTCGTGAAGAAATGTCATTCTTACCACAAATGCTTTACATCTCTCGCGTTTGGTTCGGGAAATGAAACGTCATCTTCAAGAAGAAATATCTCACTTTCTTATTTTGATATTCTAATAACTATTACGAAACTGTATTTATTGTAAATATTTAAAAAACTGTAAAGTTTATTACAAATTTTAATTTAAAAATCATGTTGATATTAATTTCCAACCAATATTTGATATTCAAGCAATATTGTACAAAAAAGATGAACATCGTAGATAGAGCCGGGTAAATATTAACTTTTTTTGACAGGAACATAAGAAATACTGTATGATGGTATATTTATTTTATAATTATTATCTGAAAAACATGTTCATGTGGAGAATTTTTTTGTATGTTGACACAATTTTATTACTTTTTCTAGTTTACAAACATAAAATTTGTTGGTTGTCGCATTGTATATGGATGTTAAAAAATGTATATTAGCTTTTCTTTAATAATAAATATTGCTCTTTTTCATAAAACAAGACAGTCAAAATTAATTAAAAACTTTACTACATGTTGTCAACTCGTTAAAGATCAAATGATACCGTCATCAATTTGACATGAAGCTCTAAAGGTAAATGACTTTTTTGACACGTCATTTAACTGTAAGCTATTTTATAAAAATGTCATGATATAGTTTTTAAGAGGTAATAATATCTACGCTTTAAGGTAGTACTAGTGTGACGGTGGCGCCACGGTTATCGAGTGGCGAAACCAACGCTCAAAAAAATATAAAAATTTAATAAAATAAGTGTTTTATACCTATTATGATTTGAATATCATGAATTGTTGACAGGTTGTTGGTCTAGTGAATTTTCAAATACCATACCACCGTGTGGTGTTGTCATTATAAATTGGGATTCTTAATTTTTCGTTAAACACAAGGCTTTGCATGGCTATATATCCATTACTAAACGATAAAAAACTTTCTCCTTCTGATAAAATATACATGGATAGTTTTAGAACATCATACTAGTTTTTCAAATGAAACTACAAAATGTTAGAGGTACACAAACCAAATATGTGCGATTCTGAGTGATGATCGCCATAAGCCCCGTGTATAAGAACTCAACTTTACAAGCGAATATATTTGTTCACAGACGATGAATGTGTTTCATATTTTAACAGGATGCGTATAACTATCCAATGTTTACGTGCGACAAATTTCATTCAGATCTGCAAAAAAAAATTCACGCTAGTACTACCTTAAGTTTAAACATCAGCAGCGGTGAAAACAGCTGAGAACACGGGTGAAAATGAGGCCGCAAATATTTGTTTACTTTTATACTGAAGCGTGAAACGCACCTGAACCTGGTTATTAGATGAGAGTACGATGTTATTATGAAAATGTCACATGTCTGCCCTCGTAACTACCAACATCATGAAAATATAAATATGAAAAACAAGGTTATGTAAATAAAGAATTACCAACATTGTAAAACATACAACGGAAATGTCACAGCTTTCATATCATAATATGTTAAAGAACAAAAACTTGTTAAACGAAACTTAAATATTAAACAAATTAGATTAGTGGTTTTCAAAGTGTGGGTCGCGAGCGCTCTGGGGGGGGGGGGTGGATCGCGTTGACATTGGAGCGGGTCAAATTTTAAAATACATGTTCCCAAAGATTCATTCCGTTGAAAGCTTTTATTCAAATTTTAAGAATGAATGAAATGAAAAATATAATATACACTATTTATTTAGATGTTTCTGTTTACGGTTAATTAAAAAAAATATGAAACTAAATATGAAATTGGGGATTGCACCATTTAAGGCCTCACATATTTTTTACATAATTTTGCGTATTTTGATCCTCAATATATATTTTTTAATCGCCGGAATCATGATCGCAAAAATATCTGAAAATTTCAATTTTTTGGTTGAACCAGTTTAAAACCTGATTTTTTTTGTAATATGGTTCTATATAAATCAGACTACGAGAAATCGATTGCTGTTGAGCGCATCTTCATATCTTTTTTAGTTATCGAGTTACGACGATTTTTAACTTTTTACAAATCTCAACTTTGAATGCCCATATCTCGAAAACTAAAAGAGATATTGAAATGCGGTTTGAACGAGTGTATTTCTCTAATTAACTTATACCGAAATTTGAAAATATTTTTTTTCCGAATTTTTATTATCAATATAAGAATGAAAATTTTCGCACATAATCTGTATTTAAAAGTATATTTGTATTAATTTAAATTGTAATAATTATTATAATTATGCATGGGGTAATGGCTCAGTGGTATCGAGTCGACCTGTGGATCCTAAGAACCTTGGTTCGATCCCCACAGCCGACCAACATTGTCATCAATTTAAAATTACCCCTGTGGCTCCTCCAGCACAAACATATTTGGGGACCGTGATTTGATGGCTGGTAACCGCACTTCACGCGCTTAAATATATCACTTACCGAGATTTGCTTCGGCAGAGTGCCACACCCAGTAATGGGTAAAAGGCGTGATGATATATTTATTTATTTATTTTTAAAGCATATCAAATGTTTGACAGCAATATCAATTATTCCATATGACATGTAACTTAGATTTTCTTTTGTTAATTTAAACAAAGTTTTAAAATTTATTGGTACAAGTGCCATTATAGTTGTAGCTTATCAAATCACCCTCAATAATATCTGTATATGTTGCGATTTGATAATAACAGTAATACAAGGAAAAAAATTCAGCAATTCAAAACAAAATTAAATAGCCATAATAATATTATAATTTAATGAAGATATCAAAGTAAACACAATTTATCCTCTCAAAACATTAACATATATTTCTGTGTTTACCCAACAAGCAGTTATCATCCAAACACATGTATGTACTCAAAAAAGCAACGATTAATTACCCACAGGGGTAAAATTCACCCCATAAAATACATTTCTCCTTTGTGTTGTTTTCATAAAATATTCGTACAGTTAATTATTACTGTGTATGTAAATTTATAATATTTTATTTAAACAATATTATTTTGAGAACTTTAATGCATTCATAACCAGTTTTACCACTACACTGTATAAAAAATCACCATCATTTTATTAATGGGGTAGCTAGCTCAGTGGTATCAAGTCGGCCTGTGGATCCTGAGAACCCTTGTTCGATTCCCACAGGCGACAAACAATTTTCATAATTTCAAAACTATCTCTGTGGCTCCCACACTACTAACATCTTTGGGGGCCGTGATTTGACGACTGTTAAACGCACTTCACGCGCAAAATATATCAATTACCGAGATCTGCTTCGGTAGAGTGCCACACCCAGTAATGGGTAGAAGGCGTGTTGATATATTTTATTTTATTTATTATTTTATCGTGTTTGGGAAAAGCTGCCGGAGTAAAATCCGATCCTTTGTTGAAATTTCGGAATAGTCGGGTCATTTCATTTTTACTTTCTTATACGCAGTATAAGGAAGTATTGGAATCATGAAAAAAATCGTTGACGAGATTTTCGCGGAAATACGTGTTTTGTCCACTGAATCCGTTTTGATCATTTTCGTAATGATGTCTGTGTGTGTGTGTGTGTGTGGATGGATGGATGGATGGATGGATGGATGGATGTGTGTCCGAGTGTGCAATATCTCATGAACGAGATAAGATTTGTTAACGAAACTTGGTAATTATAAGTTTCATGAAAATACGAAGAGCTGAGTTGATTTTGAATGAAATTGAAACACCGGAAGAGGAAGTTTACTGGACACACAAAACAATAAATTCCATTTATTACAAAAATGTAATCAGTTACGAAAAAAGTTTCAAACAAAAGATGTTAGCAAAAATATTTGGAACATAAAATGTTATTTGCAATTTTCCTGTATATGCGTCTAATTTTGAGAAAAACTAATTTATATATTTAATAATATATTCGAATAATCATAGTAGCAATAGAAACAAAAAACAAAAACATGTTTAAATAATAATTGTCAAACGCAAGGAGCAAGTCATAAGTGTTCAATTCAGCGTTTTTGATATTAAATATGCTGTGTATAAGAAAGTCGTGTGGTGCCCACACCAGATTTTTATGGTAGGGTTCGTGTTGATTGACGTTTCAAATAAATTATGAAACAAATGATATAGTTCATTTACGTAAATGAACTGTGAAAATAACCTTTTTAAACTTCATGCAATGTTAATAAACATAATTATAAATACAGATCACAGAACCTTTGGCATTTGGAAATTCCGGGTATTCAAAGATTATACATTATTCAGTATTTATAAATATAATAATGTTTACACACGCGTAAAATAAATTTCATTTGTTTGTTATTTGTTGATATATGTTAATCATATGTGGAATTAATCACCAGTTCCCAAATTGTTTTACATAATTTTAAAGTTTAAGTTAGCTCTTTCTCGGCAAAGACGAAATCTTGTCAAACTTTTTTCGATATATAAATAACTAAATATATCATCACGTCTTTTATCCATTACTTTGTGTGGCACTCTACCGAAGCAGATCTCGGTAAGTGATACATTTATGCGTGTGAAATGCGGTTACCAGCCATCAAATTACGGCCCTGAAAGATGTTAGTGGAGAAAGAGCGCCAGGGGTAATATTTAATGTGGTGAAAAATGTTTGTCGGCTGTGAAAATCGAATCTGGTTTATGTATAGTAAAACTTATTGTCATTTTTAAAGTCTAAATAGATATTTATTTGTGTATCAAAGGAAGAAATTGAGATATTTCTTCTCAAAGGTGCCAGTTCATTACCCGAGTAAGTAGCAAGAAATATAAAGCACCTATGAGAAGAATGACATAAAACACTTGAAGAAAGAAGGATATTTTCCTCGCGAAATATATTTGTTTCATCAGAAAGAAATTTATTTAGAAATATTTAGAAATTTAAATAAGATATATTATTCTTTTGACAGATGTCACCTGGATGTCACTAACATCAAGTTAAACAGTTGTTTTCCAGTTGCTACGGATATGGCTTTATTTTACTTTCATCTCTTTAGGCGTACTCCATTTGTCATTTGGATCAGATCTAACTTACATTTACTGAACCAGATCACTTATTTATTTCGCTGGATTACTTCGCTGACTTTATTTCCAGTACTAGAATTACTAATTCTAATTTACTTTGAAGTAATTCATCTTAATAAGTGCATCAGTTTGTTTAATTAAGTTAATTTAATCATGTTGTCTAATTTATCTGAACTGATTTAAGTGAACCAAGTGGCAAATGGAATACAGCTTTTATGGAGTAGCTAGCTCAGTGGTATCAAAGCTGTATTCCATTTGCCACTTGGTTCACTTAAATCAGTTCAGATAAATTGGACACATGACTAAATAAACTGAATTAAACAAACTGATGCACTTATTGGGGTGAATTACTTTAAAGTAAATTAGAATCTGTAATTCTAGTACTGGAAATAAATTCAGCGATGTAATCCAGCGAAATAAATAAGTGATCTAGTTCAGTAAATGTAAGTTCGATCTGATCCAAATGGCAAATGGAATACGCCTCAAGTCAGGCCTATGGATCCTGAGAACCCTAGTTCGATTCCCACAGGCGACAAACAATTTTAAAAAACTACCCCTGTTGATCCCTCTCCACTAACATCTTTGGGGGTCGTGATTTGACGACTGGCACTTCACGCGCTAAATATATCACTTACCGAGATCGGCTTCGGCAGAGTGCCACACCCAGTAATGGGCAGAAGGCGTGATGATATATTTATTTATCTCTTTAGATGAAACGTATCATTTTCTTCTCTCAAATGAGGGAGCAAAATTTTGCTGTGTAACAGAACCGTGAAAAACATTTGTTGTCGATACTGTATAAGAAAAATTAAAGAATGTGTGAAATCAGAAATAACTTTCGAGGCAACGTCTAAAACAATCGAATTATGCCTCAAATGCAGACAGAAAGACTGGAATAATCGACTTATTATTTTTTATATTTTAGGTAGTTTGGCATTACGGTGGTGTGGTTAGCATTACTGCATTCAAATATGTAGATTCCGAAATAGAATTCCATTCCATCTAAAAATTTATATACTTATGCACTGCGGGTCGGCGAGTCCAGACCCTGTACTGTAATTAGGATGAAATTCCTGTTTTATAAAGTATCATAAATAAATAAATAATAAATAACTTAGTTAGCTAGTAGAAATATAAGTTAAAATGTCGTAAAGTGATTGTTCAAACTGTAACAATCCAAGAGTGTTTACGTATTCATCACATCAAGAGTTCTTTGAAGTTAGCAACTTATACTACACTGAGGTATATTCTGATGCATCCTGTTCTGTTTTCTTATTCTTATTTTTCGCTGAAGCTTTATACATCTTGTAACGTTGCAAATGAAATGCAGTAGCTGAAAGTGAACAAGGATTCACTTTGTAAAAGTATAAAATACATCATCTTGAAAGTATATGAAATAGAATTTGTCTGTCATGCTTGGTTGATCCATTCTTGTATTATGATATTAGTTAAATTCTGATTATTTTTATGAAGATGGCATTACCATCGCCTGAACTTTTTAAACAGGTACAAACGTAAAACTTGTAATTAAATTTTGAAGGAGTATTTGAAACATTTTTGTAAAGAGAACATCAGTTCGGAAATGACATACAAAAAAAAAAAGGTTTACGAGTTCTTCTTGTTAAAATTTAAATATCTTAATGGCCGGTTTCATCAACAAAAATTAAATTTTAAACTTGGATTAAATAAATAAAAGCAAATCATAATTACATGTCAAATGAAATAATTAACATTGCTGTCATGTATTCGATTTGCTTTTATTTATTTAAACCATGTTTAAAAATTAATTTTTGTTGATGAAACTGACCATTAGTCTAATAGGTTTATGCTGGGTTGCAAGAAAAAAATAAAGAGCTCTTTAGTTAAAGAATTGTTTATCTAGCAACAGTATCAATAGGGATTTTCTTAAATTTATTGAACCGTTAGTTGCTAACGAACCGATAAAACTTTCATGCAACCCAGCATGATGCTAAAAGCTTTCATTAAAGTAGCTGTTAAATTTTAAAGCTACTTTTTTCAGTTATTGTGAATTAATTAAATTTGCCATTGTCATATGATCAATTCATCGGTCTTTTGTTATAATGGCTGTTAATTTACTATTATGTACATAAATAGAAAAAATCGCAAATGGACAAATGTACTGTTAATTTTTGATGCTATAATTTTTATTTATATCGGAATAAATTAACAGTCACATTAACAGAAGACTCCTAAACAGTCAATGTTTAGTTCATCTAATATTTAATACAAAAGTAGGATAGGTTAAGAACAAGTGAAAAATAAAATATGTTAATAGATTTTAAACTATATAATAACTTGTTATCCTACAGTTATAGAAAACAATAAAGAAGGTACAATTAAAATACAAAACAAAAATAAATAGGTATTTCTTAATGAACAGTGGTAGCTTTAAGCTACAAAAAGTAGCTTTAGTTGTTATAACAATATTTTTAAACTAATAGAAAAAAAAACATAGTTCGCTACAAGCTACAGCTACATTTTTTCACATTTAGCTAAGCTACAGCTAAGGTAAACGTTTTGGTTTTATTTATTTATTTTTTACTCTGCTCAACAAGAACTTAATCTTAATTATCTTAATAATACAGGGGGACCTTCAGTTGATAGAAGAATTCGAATCAAACACAATCGAATTTTTTAATACAGAATGTTCTTATATACATATTGTAAAGAAATATAAGGGTATATTTTATATAAAATAAAATAAATAAATGAATAAATAAATATATCATCATGCTTTCTACCAATTACTGAGTGTGGCGCTCGGTGAGTGATACATTTTGAGGCGAAGTGCTACTTCAAATCACAGCCCCCAAGGATGTTAATGGAGGGAGAGCTATAGGGGTAGTTTTTAATGTGGTGAAAATGCTAGGTTGCATGTTTTGCAGTTTTATCGGTTCATTAGCAACTACCGTTTCAATAAGTTTCAGAAAAATCACCATTGATAATGTTGCCAGATAAACAATTCTTTAACTAAAGTGCTCTTTATTTTTTTTTTGCAACCCAGCAGGAATATTTTATTATAATCATGTAATTAAATTGGGTAATGGCTTAGTGATATCGAGTCGGCCTGTGGAGCCTGAGAACCCTGGTTCGATCTCCACAGCCGACAAACATTTTCACCAAATTAAAAATTAACCCTATGGCTACCCATCTACTAACATCTTTGGAGGCCGTGATTTTACGGCTGGTAATCGCACTTTATGCGTATAAATATATCACTTACCGAGATCTGCTTCGGCAAAGTGTCACACCCAGTAATGGCTAATATAATTAAAGAATAAGTGCGGGCACTCACGTGACACTATGGCGTTTTGTGACGTAAAATACATCTGTTCGGGTAAAGATCACTGCGCCATCTACAAAATGAACTATTTTTGTGGCGAGATTTGAAAAGAACGGTTCTTTTCAAATCTCGTCTCAAAAAATAGTTCATTTTGTAGATGGCGCAGTGATCTTTACCCGAACAGATGTTTTTTTACGTTACAAAACGTCACAGTGTCACGTGAGTGCCCGCATCCTATGTAAGTTTTATAGAGTTGAAACCTTCCGTTTGCGGCATATCGTAAATAAGAACCAAATATCAAAATTTAGAAAATAGAGTAGTATTATGAACACAAATGAAATATTATAAAGGTTCCGAATCCCAAAGCACCACATTTCACATATTAACATTAACAATTAAACAAAGTTACAAATTGCGTACCCAAGCTGCCTAGCGGGTAAACTCTATTCTTTAAACAAACCCCTAGTTGGCAATGTATTTGCCCAGTTTTGGCTAGTTTACCCACACACACTAGCAGCAATTTCTGTTTATAAGCTCGCCTGGGTCGTGAGTCTGATATCTCTCACTTGGTGCTAATTAAATTCTGTACATCGTCCAGTTTACGTTCCCCAAAATTAAACTAAGTTAATCCTAGAAGATTAGCCCAGTTTAATTTGTACCAACTGCTAAATCCATTCAAAAAATTTATTGTTACAGCTGCAGTCAATTCTGTTATTTGTATTTACGAGTTGGTTAATCTAAATTGACGGTTATGTGATTACTAGGGTTGTTTTTACAGGATAAAACACGGAATTTAGTACAGAGTTTCAACTGTTTAATGGTAAGAACAATGAAGAAACATTTGGTATCGTTTATGACATGACATGAAACATAGTTGTGTATTTTTGTTGTGACATTTAACTTAATTTCGTAGACTGTAATAAATTTTTAGAACAATGTATGACACAGTATTTCTGTTTATATTGTGTCAACGGTAATATTAATATTTATTGCCTTGGATTATATTTTTCTTTTTTGTTAAACTTAATTTCCTAATTTTTTTATGGGGTGGCCAGCTCAGTGGTATGAAGACAGTCTGTGGATCCTGAGAACCCTGGTTCAACAATTTTCATAATTTCAAAAATTACCCTTATTGCTCCTCCACCACTAATATCTTTGGCCGTGATTTGACGACTGGTAACCGCATTTCACGTGCAAAATATATCACTTACCGAGATCTGCTTTGACAGAGTGCCACACCCTGTAATGGGTAGAAGGCGTGATGATATATTTATTTATTTATTTTATTTTATTTCCTATTTTTTTTTCTCTAAATTATTTAGAAATGTTTGATACACATATTTTTTATGAAGTTATTGTCAAGTTCTTTTGGAAGTAATGTAGGTACTAATTTTTTGTTCTTTTTTTTGTTTTAGATTAATCCAAACGTGAAAATGTTTAGGTAAGTCAATTTTTTTTATAGACTATAAGCATTTAACAGTTGTCTGCGAACAATATTTTTGATGATTACTTTTGACGTTATAAACGTTATTATTCTATTTTTCATTGTATTTGAAATGAAATAGTATTTTTTAAAATGGTGTATCCCCATTTGTTGGGATATAGCGTGATTTAACTGCAAGACACGGTTTTGAAAAAAGAACAATATAAATGTAAATATTCAATATCTACCCAATTTTATTACTCGTTTTGTGATATTTTACAATTCAAATTCTTTCATAACAAATTTTTGTCGTCCTTTTATTATTAATATCAAGAATTTTATATAAACACTGGATAGCAAATTTACGAGTACAAGTGAGGCAAGTGATAATAAAAGGAAATTCAAACCAATTATACTCTGTTTTTTAACCAGGAGGAGTAAATGCACAAGTCAGATTTACACTAAAGAAAGTTACCAAAGAAAGTTACTAGATTTTTGTTCGCGCGAAATACAAAAATTTCTTGCACATTTGCACTGATTAGGTTTCATGGCATTTATTTTAAAATGACATTATAAACTCTAATTTGTCACTCCGTATATTATTAGTTCTTAAAAGAACTGATTTATTTTAATGTCACAGAAATGCAAAAAACCAACAAGAAAACAGATAACCTCAAAACTTATGACAGCTCTAATAAATCAAATGTAAAATCTATGTACAGTATAAACTGAACGAAGCACTAGTCAATCAGAAGCGTCAGTTTTAGCGGTTAAAATTTAAATTACTCCTCCTGGTTAAGAAACAGAGTATATCATAAAATCCTTGATTAATATAAATTATAGTAAAACTGTTAAGTTGAATATAATATCCTTCAACTTTTGCTGTTCTCAGCGTTATTTAAATTACTCTCATTATCATTGGTTAAATTTGATATATTTTTTAGAAATTTAAATGAAATAATAGATTAGTTCACATATTTTTCGGGCTTCATTTCCCACTGGTAACGCTGTATGGCTCGTGCAATCACGAGCGCTTTGTAAAAAAGTATTAAATTTCATTAAAACAGTTAATTCAATATTTTGGATAAAATCATATTTCAATTCACAGCGACATATTGTTATTTTTCGACACAATTCTCATTGTGAAATAAGTTAAAATGAAATTCATTATCCGTTTGAAACTGGCAATATCAACAAAATAAATCAAATACCACACAATGAGAATATATGTACGTATTTATGTGCGCGGTGGGAGTATTTCTCCGGTTTCATTTTATGTAAATCGGTAACCGGAAAATACGGAACAATAGAGTTTTGTTCATGTTGCAGTGTAACGCGAGATGGCGTTAGTGTACGGTAGTGTATTTTGTGAGGTTATGTTTAATGTAGCTCGAGGCCTCAGCAGCCATTACCGTCTTCGCCACTTTGCAGATGATGGTGTGCGTGGTTTGGAAGCTTCCGGAGAGACTCTGGCTCAAAATCTGTAACAACACTATTCTGTTTATAGGACAAGGTTTGGTTTCGCGATTTGTACCAGCGTTGCAAGATTGAAAAATAAAACTATCATACCTACCTATGAAAATTATCGTATATTTAAAAAATACTATCGTACAATATCATTTTTGTTATTATTAGTTATATATATATTTCATAAGAATGATAATAATGGAGTGGCTAACTCAGTGGTATGAAGTCGGCTTGTGGATCCTGAGAACCCTGTTTCGATTCCCACAGGCGACAAACAATTTTAATAATTTCAAAAGCTATCCCTGTGGCTCCTCCACCACTAACATCTTTGGGGGCTGTGATTTGAGGACTGGTAATCGCACTTCACGCGCAAAATATATCACTTACCGAGATCTGCTTCGACAGAGTGCCACACCCAGTAAGGGTAGAAGGCGTGATGATATATTTATATATTTTATTTAAGAATGAAAATTTTCAAACATAACCTAGGTTATGTTACACTTAATCTGAATTTAAAATTATATTTGTATGAATTTCAATTGAAATAATAATTATAATTATGTATGGGGTAATGGCTCAGTGGTATCGAGTCGGCCTGTGGATCCTAAGAACCCTGGTTCGATCCCCACAGCCGACAAATATTTTCAGCAATTTAAAAATTACCCCTGTGGCTCCTCCACCACTAACATCTTTGGAGGCCGTGATTTGACGACTGGTAACCGCACTTCACGCGCAAAATATATCACTTACCGAGATCTGCTTCGGCAGAGTGCCACACCCAGTAATGGATAGAAGGCGTGATGATATATTTTTTATTTTATTTTAAATTTAGTTCATTTCTTTAATCTGTTTTAATTTAAAACATGATTATATGTAATATTAAAAACGGTGTTAGCGCTTAATCCGTTTTTGTGAATCTGCCTGTAAATTTTAAAAAACAAAATAAATTTGTTTGATCAACGTTACAATATAATTCAATTAGGCGGTTATAAATTTTAATTATTCAATTAACATTTCATATTCATGTAATAATTATGCATTAATTAATGATTAAACGCAAGTTATTAAGCATATATTTTACTGTTTACTTACATGCAAAAAATACAATTAATTAAATTGGGTTACCTACCCTAGGTATAAATCTACATACCATAGACTTAAATATAAAGCATATTGATATAATTTAAACACACACATAAGATGATTACGTATTTTGCTCACGCTAATAATCTACTATAATATCTAAATTGCTTGCATGTATTAATTTTAATTAAGTAAAAACTGTATTCAATTTATTGCTGAATAGAGAATAGAATATGAATTTCTAATTAGATTAGTGTTTTGTCTAACCACTTAAACTAAATTATCCGTAACTAGAATAGTATTAAATTGCATGGGTGTCCACAGACATTTTTCCAGTGGGGAGGGGGGGGGGGCGAGTCGCAAAAAACTCTCAGATATACATAAATTTCTAAAATATTTTTTTTTACACATAACAAATGGATTAAAAAATATTTAAATTTGTGAAATAAATTACTAGTCTTTGTCGTCTGGGTTTGAATTGAAGAGACAGGACAATTTTTGAATAACTCTTCCATAAATTGACACCATTTCTTCAATAAATTTCGATTTAGCAGTTTTACAGTTTTTATTTTCAAATAATTTGTGCTTGTGTATACTTAAACTTAGATTACTCAATCGTTACGATGGGGAACATGTCGCTAGCTGCAAATAAGAATACTGCTGGAAATTCAGTTTCAGCTTAAATTTATTATCTTCAAACTTGTAATTTAATTTTTATTTAATTTATATATACATATACAGTGTGGTGGCCACGATTGTCGAACATAGGACTATAACATGTAAAATCACATTGTTTTAAATTTCCTAATTCCTAATTATTTAAAAGAAAAAAGCTTCAAATAAAATTTTTAGAGCATAAAATATGAAATTAATTTTGCATGCTTTGTATCGGCACAAATTAGATCTGAAAATGACTAAAATTGTCTCAAAACTATCGATAGCTATGAAATTGACACAAAATTAAACAAATGTTTGTCGTTCAATCTGTCAAAACTGTCAGAATAAATTCATTATTTATTATTTCATTTATTTTGACAAATAAAACGTCAAACATATGTTTAATTTTGTTTCAATTTCATGCCTATCGATAGTTTTGACGCAATTTTCGTCATTTTCAAATCTAATTTGTGTCGTTACAAAGTATGCAAAATTAATTTTGTTTATTGGTTCAGATGCAGAATGCTATGCCCTAAAACTTTTATTTTAAGCTTTTTTGCTTCAAATATGTAAGGAAACAGGAAATTAAACAAATTATAGTTTTACATATTAAAGTCCAATTTTAGAGAGTCGTGGTCACCACACTATTTAATATCCAAGGGCCTCTCCCTGAGGACGCCCATGTTAAATTGGTTTTTATTTACGAGCAAAGTTGCTTGTTGAATGCGAACTAAATAATATACGTAGTGTTATAAATGAAGTTTTTATATCTTTTTCTTGTTTTAACTAATTATACAATGCAGACAGTCATTGCTTTTGTTCTAGTTTTAGTTAAACACTAATTTAAAATCTTATGAATGATGTTGTTAGTATTTTAATTAAAACTTCGAATGAGAAGTATTAAAAATGTATAAAACTATTACTACAAATTTGAAATTCATTACCTAGTTTGTATTCTATAGTTTCTAGTTAGAACAATAGATATTTAATACATAGTTACGTTGTTTTTCTTAATTTTCTTCGTAGGAAAGTAGTTCTTTACGTCCGTTGCAGGGAATTGAATATACTTTATTGCCCTTATGATGAATCGATTTCACAAATTTTTTTCAGTTCCGTACAGGTCCATAAAAGTGGAGGTTTTTCCTACTAAAAATTTTTTTTTTCTTCTTGGAGGTTGAGGTGTGACGGAAGGGGTTAACCCTAAGACCGCATGTATCCCCTTAAAGTAAACACTTTAAACTTTTTCGCCCTGGAAAATTCGTTCAAATTAGCTAAAAATTATGACGGTTTGAAAATTGGAAAAATTTCACGAATTAAAAGTGTTTCTTTTTTTTTTCTTACCAGTATATTTAGTTTGAACAGGCGCGATGGCCGAGCGTGTTAATGCACATCTCTTAACATGCTGTGACGTCATCCGAACCAAGGTTCGTCAGTTCGAATCCGCCTGTCGACAAAGTATGATTTGTCGTTAAAATAAAAAATACAGTTACTTGTATTAATCATACTCGGGCGCTATAAGCTAGTCACTTATACATATGCCTTAAAAGTAAGTAACATTGACTCAGAAAACCGGCAGTACGGCAGCGTAAAAACTGCGGCTCGGTGTGCCCGGTAGGCCCAGGCCCGACCCGGGCTGTAGCGCCAGTAAAGAAGAAGAAGATATTTAGTTTGATATAATTATATCTATAAAGAAATAAAACTAGATAAATTCCCTATTGTATCAAGTACTAGATAAATGTATAAATGCGCTAACTTTCAAAAAAGATAAAGTTATAACAAAATGTTGAAACACTTTATTGATTATCGAAAAACGTCTATTTTCGGAAGTTATTTCCGAACAAATATAAATGTTATTTAAAATTAATAATCTGTCAGTTCAGTTGAAATCTGATCCCTGACACAAACTGTCATTATTAATAAAAAGTTTCTATTTCGGTTAAATTCGATTTTGAGTAATCTGCACAGGAAAATACTATCAAATGTCAATCTGTCTAAACATCGAATAAATAAATTGTTATATGAAAACCTTACTTCTCTCGCTAAAAGCACAATAGTTATTCATATATTTACTCACGTGTATAATTTGTATCTGTCACACACTGTACACAAACAATTTGTTATTGTCTAATGCATATTTAAATATTCGTGTTATCGTCCATTAGTAAATACGGATGTATTGTCACATTCAATTTTTTTTAGAATATTTTTCTGACACAACGGAATAATGTACTTACTTATAAATAATAAAATACACTAAAAATATCACAAATTGTATTATTTTGGACTATCAAAATTACTATAGATAAATGATTTTGGCCCAGTTTTTTAATCACCTGTTTATTTCCGATTAAACTAATCAATAATAAGTAACCATAGTTTCCATTAATATTTAATCATAATTAACATTAATCGAGAGAAACCCGGCGACTGAAAAATTTATCCTTAATCACACACATATATATATATATATATATATATATATATATATATATATATATATCATAACGTTTTCAATCCATTACTGGGTGTGGCACTCTTTCCCATGTGTGTTACATACTAAAAATACATACTATTGGAACACTCGCTGTCGCTCGTGCTACAACTTTCGTAACCGTTTTGCAATAGTCCTTTACCACGTATGTTACATACTAATTTTTTTAACAATAAATGTAATAGTTGTACTTTTTCAAGAAATTTAATATAAATATAAATAAATATATCACGCCTTCTACCCATTACTGGGTGTGGCACTCTGCCGAAGCAGATCTCGGTAAGTGATATATTTTGCGCGTGAAGTGCGGTTACCAGCCGTCAAATCACGGCCCCCAAAGATGTTAGTGGTGAGGGAGCCACAGGGGTAGTTTAGAAATGGTGAAAATTATTTGTCGCCTGTGGGAATCGAACCAGGGTTCTCAGGATTCACAGGCCGACTTGATACCACTGAGCTAGCCACCCCATAAATCATAAATAATCTCTAATATAATCTTGTTATCATTAGGTTTTCGAAATGTGATTTGAATTTACTTTTTTTTAATCGTATTAGAAGAAAACTCAGGATTAACTAAAACTTATTTGAGAATCAGACTGGTACATGTACATGGTACATGCTACTGTAACAGACAGGATGTACAAGAAATAATCGTTTGCAAAATTGTTGATTAGATTGCGTCTTTAAGACACATGTCATGTTATTCACCTTTTGGAACACGCGCGATCATTTGAGGCATTTGCCACATTCAGCGAAATTATTGCGATCTAGCATTTATTTAGTATAAATGCCGTAGTTTAAAATAGTTAAGAAATAGATAGTATACAATGTAGCAGACAGTTCGAATGTAGTAGATGTTAGTACGTAGATAGTAGTTATGATTCGTGAGTAGAAGAATATTCAAGGGTGTCTATCCCGAGAATATGATGTTATTAATTTGTTATTTGTTGTTTAATTAATTCATTATCTTTATTTTATGTTAGTTCTTATTATATTGTTTTAATAGGGTCGTTCAATAAGTCCTTAGAAAATCCAAGAGATGGTGCTCTTAGTATCGAAAATGAATTTTTTCCAGTAAGCAGCACTCCTAACTAGTCAACTGTTAGAGTTTTAGCTTTAGCCGTCACGTAGTTTCATTGTTGTTGTCAATTGTAGTAGAAAACTTTTGATAGTTTATAATAATGGATAAAAGTGAGTTTCGAGCGGTGATTAAACATTTGTATTTAAAAGGCTTAACGCCGAAAGAAATTAAAGCTGAGTTGGATGAAATTCATGGCACATCTGCTCCTGTGTTTGCAACTGTTTACAATTGGGTGAATGAGTTTAAACGTGGCCGTACATCCACAAAAGATGAACATCGTTCCGGACGCCCTGTAGAAGTGTCTACCCCCGAAATGATTGACCAAATCCACGATATGGTTTTAAGTGACCGACGAATCAAAGTGCGCGAAATAGTTGAGGCTACAGGCATATCACAAGGCACAGTCGCTTTAATTTTGCACGAAAAATTAGGTGTGAAAATAATCTCGGCAAGATGGGTGCCGCGTTTGCTCACAGTGGAGAATAAACGCAATCGTGTGGTGGACTCTGAGGCTGTTTTGGCGCTTTTCCGTCGTAATCCTGAAGATTTTCTGCGTCGATACATAACTGTGGATGAGACTTGGATACATTACTACACTCCAGAGACAAAAGAACAGTCAAAACAGTGGATTTTTGAAGGCGAACGGGCTCCGAAGAAGGCGAAGACGGCGAAATCGACTGGTAAGGTTATGGCAACGGTCTTTTGGGATGCACGCGGAATCATCTTCATCGACTATTTGGAAAAGGGAAAAACGATAACAGGAGCGTATTATGCGTCGTTATTGGACCGGCTGAGCGAAGAAATAAAAGAAAAACGTCCTCATTTGAAACGCAAAAATGTCCTTTTTCATCAAGACAATGCACGTGTGCACACCTGCGCAGTTGCGATGGCCAAAATTACGGAATTAAAGTTCCAATTATTGCAACATCTACCGTATTCACCAGATTTGGCCCCCAGTGACTTTTTCTTATTTCCAAACTTAAAGAAATGGCTTGGCGGACGAAGGTTTACGACCAATGAAGAGGTCATCGCCCAAACGGAGGCATATTTTGAGGAGCATCCGAAATCCTACTTTTGGGAAAACGATTAGAGAAGTGTATAGAGCTAAACGGAGATTATGTAGAAAAATAAAAAAAAATCTACCCAAAAAAAGTGTTTTTTCTACTTTTTTCTAAGGACTTATTGAACGACCCTATTAAAACAATATAATAAGTTCGAATGTAGTTGATAGTACGTAAGTAGATAGTAGTTATGATTCGTGAGTAGAAGAATATTCGAGGGTGTCTATCCCGATAATATGATGTTATTAATTTGTTATTTGTTGTTTAATTAATTCATTATCTTTATTTTATGTTAGTTCTTATTATATTGTTTTAATAAATATTTACAACTCGCACTTGCTGCGTTCATTACTTATTATTCAACTTCAGCACGTCGACAATCAGTGGTCAAGATAAATTCTCATTTTGACCACCATGATTTGTTACACTATGCAGAATTTTATGTGAAATAGTCTTGTCATAAATTTCGCGCATCCACCATTTTTCTCATTAGTAAAACTAAAAATGTTATCTTTAAAATACGAGCAAAAAAATTTATACCTGTCCCTATAGACTAAAATTATAATTACATACTAGAAATTAATGGCAAAAAACTGTCTGATGCGGTTTAATTTATACATTGGACTAGACAATAAATTATTATTTACTTGTGTGAAATTGGATTCATTTAAGAGAGATAAACACAAATGAAATTCAGCAAACGCAGACAATCTCATTTTCATTCACATGCTGTGGTTATAAATTCATTAAAACTTTATTCTGTATTTAATCGCATCTGGGCAATGACTCTTTTTAATGTTCGCGTGGGATAAGTGCTTTATGCAAGTTAAATGCAGAAACAGACAAAGATAACCCAACTAAATTATTATTTTTCATCTCTAGGGATTAGAACTATCGCATTAAGAGAATGTTTAATGTTTTTCTTTTGATTTATGGATCTTGTTGTGAACTGGAGCAGATGTTCTTGTTTTTCTTTATACATAAATGACGTCGATAAAAACAAACTGTTTTTCTGTAACTGTATTGTTGTAATCAATCGATATCATATTGACAAGCAATCGTAGTCTAGTGGATAACACGTTTATTAATTAATAAGCAAGAGGTCATGTGTTCAAATCTCGCTGACTTTAACTTATACAACAAATATGATTGTGTCTGAGTGGTTTGGCTTTCGCTATAAGCTGTAAGCCGTCTATAGGATGCCGGCACTCACGTGACAACTGTTCGGGTAAAGATCACTGCGACACCTACAAAATGAACTATTTTTTTGGGACGACATTTGAAAAGAACGGTTCTTTTCAAATCTTGTTGAGCTGCGATCACTGCGCCACCTTCAAAATGAACTACTTTTTGTGGCGAGATTTGAAAAGAACGGTTCTTTTCAAATCTTGTTGATCTGCGATCACTGCGCAACCTACAAAATGAACTATTTTTTTGAGACGAGATTTGAAAAGAACGGTTCGTTTCAAATCTTGTTGTGCTGCGATCACTGCGTCACCTTCAAAATGAACAATTTTTTTGTGGCGAGATTTGAAAAGAACGGTTCTTTTCATATCTCGTCCTAGAAAAATTGTTCATTTTGTAGGTGGCGCACTGATCTTTGCCCGAACAGCTGTTTTTACGTCACAAAACGTCACAGTGTCACGTGAGTGCCCGCATCCTTTACAGTAATTGAGGTTAAGTTCCTGTTGTGCAGATTAACAGACAATAGTTGCTTGTGGTCCTAAAGCAGAAAGTAGTCTATTACGCATTGATGGCTAAGAGCAGTAACCATAAAAAAGTGGCAAGAATATTTTCTGCAGACATTATTTTTTATATGACCATTTAGAAACGCATGAAAAAGAATTTAAAAATAAATTTGATAGTTTTGCTGTTTTGAAATTCGCTTGAAACACATTACTAGGTTTCGTGTATTTATGGATACAATAATCTGCTTGATCAAAAAAACTCATTTTTCAACAAAACATTTCATTTTACCATCGCTAAGTCGTTGACAAACATTTTCACCAAATTAAAATTACCCTTGTGGCTCCTCCACCATTATCATCTTTGAGGGCCGTGATTTGATGGCTGGTAATCATACTTCACGCACGTAAATATGTCACTTACCGAGATCTGCTTGTGTAGAGTACCCAATAATGGGTAAAAGGGCGTGATAATATATTTAATATTTATTTTTTTACAATAAAGAATTAAATACAGAGTATATGTTTTGAAAAAAGGATTTAGTAAATCAAAAGACAAAATGTCTATTGCGATGTGGAATTGAGTCTTAATAAATAAGAAAAAATAGGAAAAAACAAATTTTCCATCACTTGTCTCAATAATTCCACAAAGGTTTTACAGCACGTTTGCATCAACTATCAGGTCATCAACAAACGGCTGGTCAGTTCAGCTTTAACCATAGACGCGTTTCGTCCTTATAGACTCATCAGTATGGTGCGATCATTTATCCAACTAGACCAACTCGGGAATAGTGGATTGTGATACCGACTTTGCTGAACTGACTGATGTTAACCTATCTACGCCGGTAAGATGAGAGCTAAGGAGCAACTCGTGGTGCCATCTACCGACAAAACCTTTGTGGAATTATTGAGACAAGTGATGGAAAATTTGTTTTTTCCTATTTTTTCTTATTTATTTTGATTTAGTAAATGATATAAAACAGAATTTAATCAACTTTTATTTCAAGTATATTGCTCACTTAATTGAAGACATAAAAATAAGTTTCTGTTGGTAATCCTGTACTAATTAATTAAGCTTTTAGTTTAAGTAATTAACTGACCATAAGTCATTAGGGATTAGAAATCTAAATAAATATTTAAAGCACTGCAAAGAGCATAATAAATACAGCAATCACCTTTATAAGTATGAAGCCATACCTCTCACAATTAAGTGTATTGTCCTAAACAAACTCGATTCATCTAAGTGATTAAACTGAGTCCTCGACAAGCTTAAGTGATCTACTCAGTACATGTGTACCAACATACTAAATCCAACGTAACTATACCGTCCAACATAGCAGCAAAGCAAAGCTTCCATGTGCATCGTATATTTCAACAGGTGAACTGGGAGCACACTTTGATCACAAGGGGCTCGTTTTCCGGCATATTGCACCGCTATATCAGCTTGAGGGTAGACCTAGTTCAAATTCAAATTGCGGTGAATCCGGCCCATGAATAATGTCGGGAAAGAAGGAAACTGTCGGTAGATGGAGAAATGAAATTTATGAATTGAAATTCAGCGATTTGTTATTACGTTTTAGTGGGAAATTTGTCGTTGAGAATTTTTATTAAATTATAGTTTCCATTTTTCATTTCCGCAATTCAGCGAGAAATAGATAGTTTCTAATCCATTGCCGTACATAATAATTTTAAATTAATGACATTGATTAAATTTTTTTATCCACAACTCATATATAATAAAGACATTATTACACTGATTTCAGTTGAATTATATGGTTCATAAAACCCTAAGGTTTTATATTCCATAAAACATTGTAAACAACTTGTTACTTAGCAACTACTTCAATCTACCGTGTTTTGAGAAAATATGTATAACTGAATCAACGTTAAACGTTACGACCAATTTTTTTCGGTGCCTATAATTATGAGTTGTGGATAAAATTTTGTATTACACTCGTGTTTTATTGGTATATAAAACACTTAAGAATAATTAACACTCGACCTTCGGTCTCGTGTTTAAACTTTTCTTGCGTGTTTTATATACCTAATAAAACACTTGTATAATAAATAACTATAAATAATTTCTTTCATGACTCAGTCAGAAAGTAAAATTAAAAAGGAAGCGATACTTTTTATTCCTAGGGAAGAGAGTAAATTTTAATTCCCAAGGGAGGGAAAGTAAAGTCATATCTATAGAAGTTAAAAAACAATGGCATGAGTTGACATTAGTCCAGTGGCGTACCTAGAACTTTTGCCGCCCAGGGCGGTCTGCAGTTAGCCGCCCTTTCTAAGTCAATCAAATAGCGGATTTTATAAATGAAATAAATAAATATAAAATAAATATATCATCACGACTTTTGCCCATTACTGGGTGCGGCACTCCGCCGAAGCAGATCTTGGTAAGTGATATATTTATGTACGTGAAGCCGTCAAATCGCGGTCCCCAAATATGTTAGTAGTGGAGAGCCACAGGGGTAATTTTAATTTGGTGAAAATTGTTTATCGGCAGTGAGAATCCAATTGGGGTCCTCAGGATTCACAGGCCAACTCGAAACCACTGAGCCATTACCTATTAAATTAATAAACAAAAATAAATAATTGTAATTGAGACAAACTATAGGTGGGAAACTTTTTTACCATTGGATGGCATATTCAAATTAGGCAGGAATTTTTCGAGATAATATTTACAACCCTACATTGACTTGACGATGAAGAAAAATATTCGAAATCATATAGTAATTCATAATTCGTAGAAATCGAATAGTACACTTATGAAGTGAACAAGGTGTTTTTTACAACTAAAACTAAATATAAAAAATGCCGCCCCAAAAAATGTGCCGCCCGGTGCGGACCGCACCCACCGCCCCTCTCTAGGTATGCCACTGCATTAGTCATATCTAGGTGTCAATAAAAATCATCCCCTCTATTCTGTAACTAGGTCAAGATAATAACAACCCTTATTTTGTATGATTAATCTATGGATTATCATCATTTCGGCATTATGTGATCAAAATAATTCATTCAATAACTTCTAGTTTACTTTTATGTATTTCGGTCTCATACAAAACTGCCAGTATAAAAAAATATTTTTTTGCTACAACTGTGAAAAAAACGCGATAGTTTTACATCGTTATGGATGAGCGAAGTTTATGTTCTTTTCACACATGACAAAATGACTATATTACCTTGATAACCATCCAAACTGTGAAAAAATTGTATATTACAGGACAGCTATGGTGGTATCCCAAGTTCTTTTTCTGTAATTCTTCTTCTTCCTCATTTGCATCTCTTTTGCTCTTTCGAGTGTCAATTTCTATAATTCAGTTATATTTAATTTTGTAAATATGTTGAAGCTATAGCGTCTAGAGAGGCTGAAATGATGCAGTAGCGCACCTAGTGTAATTTTATGCAATTATTTTACTAGTCTTAAATTTGAAAATTTGATAACGTTTCATATTGCCATAAAAAAAATTGTCTCTCAATTTGTATCAATAAAAATATGTATATTCATGCAGAAAATTATAAGAAATACAATGGTATATTTTCCAGGCCCGTATCTAGGCTAGTTTTTGACATATAGGACAGTTAGCAGAAAATGGTCAAAACGAGATGAATTTTAAGCAAAATTTTACTTTTGCGAAGGCTATAACTCAAAAACTAAACGAGATATGAAGATGCGCTCAACGGCATTGAATTTCTCGTGTTCGAATTGACTTATAAACATATTTTCAGCGATTTTTATTTTTTGATAATTTCTTAAGGGGTACCCCTTAAGAATTTTCGATTTTAAGCCATTTTTAGACTTATTGCTTTAAAAATTTTCCTCATCCGAATATTATACTAAAAATTTACATACATACATATTTAGACGCACAGAATCCAATAATGAAATCCCTGAGTTCGTATCTCTTTTAGTTTTGAAGATATTGGCTTTAGAAATTTGTGTGTATCGAAAATTTTGGTTAAAATATCACAAATAAAAAAATGCTGAAAATGTATGTACAAGTCAATGCGGATACGAGAAATCCAATGACGTTGAGCGCATCTACATATCTTGCTTAATTTTTGAGACATTACCTCTGAAAGAGTAGATTTTTCCAAATTTTACGCCATTTCACATTTTACACAATATGAGTACCTATATTATGGGGTAGGTAGCTCAGTGGTAATGTAGTTGGCCTGTGGATCTTGAGAACCCTGGTTCGATTCCCACAGGCGACAAACAATTTTCATAATATCAAAAGCTATCCCTGTAGCTCCTCCACTGCTAACATATTTGGGGGCCGTGATTTGACGACTGGTAACCGCACTTCACGCGCAAAAATATATCATTTACCGAGAGAGTGCCACACCCAGTAATGGGTAGAAGGCGTGATGATATATTTATTTTATTTTATTTATATTACATAATAAATCAGAAGAAAAAAAATACTTTCCTAACGTATTATGTATACTGTTTTTATGAAACCGTTTAATTTAAGCAATAATTAATCATAAATAATTCAAAATATTTGAGTGGAATCGAATATGATCATCTATTTAAAATTGTATTTTTACGGACGCATTATGTCGCTTAAAATTTTAGGTAATTTATTTCTTACGTCGAATGAACTAATTTAACTTCGAAAGAAAACGTTGAACATAAATCTTATAATAAAAATAAAGAGACAATTACGATTGGTGATATATTTATCGTACCGAATTTAATTGAAAATTGAACACTTACTGTGTAAAGCTAAAATCCATTACAGTTCAGAACATTTCAATAATTCATTGTAACCCTCTTCACTGACTTTTCCGAGAAGTTTCGACAGTTCGACATTCGCTTATCGGAATTTGAACACGTTCAAAGACAAACGTCATCTTTAATAAAACTGAATTAACTTTAGAGTTGGCTATCTGCTATTCACTAGTTCGAAACTCAAAAGTCATTCAAGTAGATTACAATAATTACTTAGAATTATTTTCTATTGACGATTTGACTATTTATTCACCTCATGTAGGTGGTTCAGTAGTATCGAGTTGGATTGTGGATTTGAGAACCTGGGTTCGATCCCCACAGCCGTTAAATATTTTCACCAATTTAAAATTATCCCTGTGGTTCCTCCACTACTAACATCTTTGGGGGCCGTGAGTTGTTGCTGGTAATCGCGCTTCACGCACATAAATATATCACTTACCGAAAATCAGCTTCGGCAGAGTGCCACACCCAATAATGGGTAGAAGGCGTGATGATATATTTATATATATTTTATTTATGTACGTGGCTCAGTAGTATCGAGTTGGATTGTGGATTTGAGAATCCAGGTTCGAGTTCCATAGCCGATAAACAATTTTTACCACATTAGAATTATTCCTATTATTATCTTTGAGTGAGTCGTAATTTGACAGCTGGTAACCGCACTTCGCGCGTATAAATATATACAAAATGGCTCAGTGGCAACACGTCGACCTATATATTTGAGAACACGAGTTCGATTTCCACAGACGACAAATTTTACTCCATATTAAAATTACTCCTGTGGCTCCTCCTCCACTGACATCTTTGAGGATCGTTATTTAATGGCTGTTAACCTCACTTCACGCGCTTAAATATATCACCTACCGAGATCTGCTAAGTGCCTCACTCAATAATAGATAAGAGGCATGATGATATATTTATTTATATATTTAAAATATCTCCATCTTCGATATTGCGAGTTTTTCGTGTTAGTTATTTTCATCATTTATTACCAAGCAAATACGTTGTCAATAAAAATGTTGTGACCGGGTAGGTTACGAAATTACGAGGGTCGTTCAATAAGTCCTTAAAAAATCCAAGAGATGGTGCTCTTAGTATCGAAAATGAATTTTTTCCAGTAAGCAGCATTCCTAACTAGTCAACTGTTAGAGTTTTAGCTTTAGCCGTCACGTAGTTTCATTGTTGTTGTCAATTGTAGTGAAAAACTTTTGATAGTTTTAATGGATAAAAGTGAGTTTCGAGCGGTGATAAAACATTTGTATTTAAAAGGCTTAACGCCGAAAGAAATTAAAGCTGAGTTGGATGAAGTTCATGGCACATCTGCTCCTGTGTTTGCAACTGTTTACAATTGGGTGAATGAGTTTAAACGTGGCCGTACATCCACAAAAGATGAACATCGTTCCGGACGCCCTGTAGAAGTGTCTACCCCCGAAATGATTGACCAAATCCACGATATGGTTTTAAGTGACCGACGAATCAAAGTGCGCGAAATAGTTGAGGCTACAGGCATATCACAAGGCACAGTCGCTTTAATTTTGCACGAAAAATTAGGTGTGAAAAAAATCTCGGCAAGTAGGGTGCCGCGTTTGCTCACAGTGGAGAATAAACGCAATCGTGTGGTGGACTCTGAGGCTGTTTTGGCGCTTTTCCGTCGTAATCCTGAAGATTTTCTGCGTCGATACATAACTGTGGATGAGACTTGGATACATTACTACACTCCAGAGACAAAAGGACGAAGGTTTACGACCAATGAGGAGGTCATCGCCCAAACGGAGGCATATTTTGAGGAGCATCCGAAATCCTACTTTTTGGACGGCTTAAAAAATTTGGAAAAACGATTAGAGAAGTGTATAGAGCTAAAAGGAGATTATGTAGAAAAATAAAAAAAAATCTACCCAAAAAAAGTGTTTTTTCTACTTTTTTCTAAGGACTTATTGAACGACCCTCGTATAAGTAGGTTTCACAGTAATCATGTTTTTACAAGACTTGTACTGTAAGTTAATTAATAACAAAAATTAAACACAGTAAGTACAACTTTTATTGCACAGTGGTTTCCATGGTTATATCAGGACTTTAATATTTACTTACTGCCCACCGTAGACAGTAAGTAAATATTACGTATCAAGGTCCTGTTTATCTTGACAACAATTTGACAGCTGTCAATTTTGAAACCTATTTTTCTTTTCCTTCTATTTCTGCAGATATTGTATAGTTAATTAACGTCGAACTGTAAGAGATTTTTTTATGTCGCGAATTCTTGACCTAAAAACTATCACTTACAGTTGATGGTACGTAATATACCATTAATAAACATCAAATCAAATTTGACACTACATTACAGATACAAAGTTACTTGACAACTAACTGACTAAATAAAACAAATATATCATCACGCCTTCTACTCATTACTGGGTGTGGCACTCTGCCGAAGCAGATCTTGGTAAGTGATATATTTTGCGCGTGAAGTGCGGTTACCAGTCGTCAAATCACAGCTCCCAAAGATGTTAGTGGTGGAGGAATCACAGGGGTAGTTTTTGAAATTATGAAAATTGTCTGTCGTCTGTGGGAATCGAACCAGGGTTCTCAGGATTCACAAGCCGACTGCATACCACTGAGCTAGCCACTAAATGAATAATATTATGTAGGAAAACGGAGGCCGGTATGTAGTTACAATTTTATTTTTAGTATTCGAGCTTTCAGGAAGTGTATAAAATTAAAATAAAAGTATGAGAAAATTTTTCAATAAAAAACTACGTGATTAAATTTACTTAAACATTACTTACATCAGGTCGTTTAATTTTCACAGCAGAGCTATCCACTGTAATTATTTTTCAATTTCCTCCGTAATCCCAGCGATATTCTCCATTTACTTCTTGTTTACTTAAATATGATCGAATGAATTTAACCGACATTTTCTTTCTGTTTCCGAAAGGCAACTTTAAGCTCAAAGGTTATCAGATCAAATTCCCTTGTCCGAATGTAAACCCATGTTTACAATGTGACGTAAAACTAATTAATTTTATAACACAACACAACATAATAATGAATTGGTGATTTTCTGACATATCAAATCATGTATACATATATAAATTAGTCTGGAAATTATTCTCATATATCTAAACCGTTGTCTCGCTACGAACAAATTAATATGAATCGTGTTTGTCGCTATAAATTTCTTTTATCCTCACGCGAATGAAAAATTCAATATACATTCCTTTGTTAAAACAAGGAACAAAAGACAAATGTAAAAATTAATTTAGATAATTTATCGCGACATTAAAATGCAGAATCTAACTAGCTATCGAACAAAATTTAAAACAGAAAGCTTCTAATGTCTAATGTCACTGCGATTGTTATTCACTGAACGTTTATTTATTAGATTCATAATTTCTTTCATTCTAGTTCTTTACTCTCACTTTCAAACCTTCATCCATACATTTTTTCATAGATCGTCCACGAAATCTTTCACCCTCAATTTCACCAATCCATTCAGTGGCGAATTTAGGAGAGTGACCCATGAGCTCTGGAACCTCTTGGAATAAAAATTTAATACCATATGCAAAAAAAAAACTACCCCTGTGGCTCCTCCACCACTAACATCTTTGGGAGCCGTGATTTGACGACTGGCAACCGCACTTCACGCGCAAATATATCACTTATACCGAGATCTGCTAGAAGGAGTGATGATATATTTATTTATTTTATTTATATATAATTTTTCGCGCTTTCAGCCATTCATTTCAAATTAATGATTAATCTAAATAAATAATAATATGGGGTGGCTAGCTCAGTGGTATGAAGTCGGCTTGTGGATCCTGAGAACCATGGTTCGATTCCCACAGGCGACAAACAATTTTCATAATTTCAAAAACAACTACCCCTGTGGCTCCTCCACCACTAACATCTTAGGGGGGCGTGGTTTGACGACTGGTAACCGCACTTCACGCGCAAAATATATCACTTACCGAGATCTGCTTCGGCAGAGTGCCACAACCAGTAATGAGTAAAAGGCGTGATGATATATTTATTTTATTTTATTTAAATAAATAAATATATCATCACACCTTCTACTCATTAGAATTTTGTTTATTTGTTTCATGTACCTGTTCGTTTCTTCTTAACCTTATATTTGTATTGTTACTTATATTTGTATTGTTACTGTTTATTGTATTCATTATTTTATATTTGAGCCGCCGCTGTCAAAAAAATCCTAGTTCCACCCCTGCATCCACCGTTTGAATAACAATTCTTCCAATGTCATTGTTATTCTCTCCACCACAAAATTAACTGGTTATAATTTTAATAAATGTCAAATTTAGGTTGTATGATAAGAGTTGGTCAATTTTTTTGCTAGTGTAATTTCATTTACACCGTAATCCAACAAGCGAAAGCGAAATCAGTCGCCGTTAGTATTCAACCGTTTTCTTATCCGCAATCCGCGTCAAATTCAGAATCCTCACTCTCTAAATCCCTCTTTTACCCTTGAACCGATCAGAAGACAGAGACGCACGACACACGCCAGAAGTGCCCTCCAAATTCTTCCCGAGCGAATTCGTCCTGGGAATAAAATATGCACATTTTCAAAAGATCAAAAATGCTTCTATATTTTCCATCTAGAAACGTATTTAAATTATTTTAGACACAAATGCTTCAAATAAAAAATATGAAAAACTAAATTTTGTGCCACATTTATTTAAAATATTTTTTCTACGATCGAGCAGAAAATAGACTTTTCCAACTGTCAACTGAAAGCAAAAATTGACATTTGCCGCTTGCCAAGTGGCAATGTAAGAGTGTATCATCATGTCCATGGATACATGAAAACGATCGCCCAAATTTCCAAACAGAAAAACTGTCAAAAATAATTTTAAATTATTTTTCAAGCGTTCCTAAATGGTCGTAGAAAAACTATTGTGTGCATCTCTAGCAGAAAGTGTCCTTACCGGACTTGCATGGTTTTTACTCTCAGCTGCGCCTCGATCAACTATCTTTTTTCATTAATTTATTGGCTAACTACTCGTTGCTAAGCAACCCGTGACTATTGATTTTTTTTTATTAAACAGTCATCGAAAACAATCATCTAAAAGTCAATTTTACACACGGCCGTAGATAATAGTTATTTATTATACAAGTGTTTTATTGAAAAGTGTTTTTAAGAAAAATTTAACTCGACCTTCGGTCTCGTGTTTAAACTTTTCTTGCGTGTTTTATATACCAATAAAACACAAAAGTAATACAAAATTTTATCCACAACTCATAATTATAGGTATCGAAGAAGATTGGTCGTAACGTTTAACGTTGATTTAGTTGTATATAGTTTCTCAAAATACGGTAGATCATGAAGTTGTTGTTAAATAACAAGTTGTTTACAGTTTCTTATGGAATATAAAAACTAGTGTTTTATGAGCCATATAATTCCACTAAAATCTATGTAATTATAACCTTATAATATATGAGTTGTGGATAAAATAAATTAGGACACAGGATAATATTTAAACGCAGCTATAGACCCCAGGATCTTAGGGAGATTCATTTGTGATTAGTTTTCTTAGGATGAAGGTTATAGGGCAAAGCTAGGTCTTCACTACGTAACTTGAACTTGAGTTATCTTAAATCTTTGAACTAATCTGTCCATGGAGTAGAAACTTAATCCTAGATACGTTGTTACTATCCTGCTATAGATCTTGAGTAGTTCAAGATACGAAACTTATTGGACAATAAAACTATGAAGTATAATTCTTATAATATTTTTTTGCATGATTAGATTTTTTAAATATTTACTAATAGAGTTTCCAAGGCAGTAAATTTTGTTTACAAATTACTAATTGGTATGTAATTACTTACCAGGGCGGTAATTCCTCTGTGGTAATATAGCAACTATCAAAATATATTTTTTCTACGACCAGCAGAAAGTAGACATTTACTCGTATAACTGTCACTTGAATGCAGAAAGTTGGCGTTTGCTGCGGAAATAAGATTTTGTTGCTCGCTGAGCGGTAAAGTTACACTAGTATTCATAGTCGTTCGCCAGCGGTTCGCCAGCGTTTCGCCAAGTGTATCGCTTATGGGCGCTTCCTCAGCGCGTCGCTGGGCGAACGACTATGCATACCAGTGTAAATGTCGTAGAAAAACTATTGTGTGTACCACGAGCAGAGTCCTTGCCACCATGATTTTTAACAACTTTTTGCACAAATAGCCATTATTTAATATATATTTATTGTTTTTACTCTTCATTTTTTTATTTCGATTATGGTACAGGAGCCCATTTTATGTAAGGTTGGTTGACCTTGGAAATGCAAGTAAAATTTAAAAATTGAATAAAAGAAGTGTTTTATACCTATTATGATTTGAATATCATGAATTGTTAACAGGTTGTTGGTCTAGTGAATTTTCAAATACCATACCACCGTGTGGTGTTGTCATTATAAATTGGGATTCTTAATTTTTCGTTAAAAACAAGGCTTTACATGACTATATATCCATTACTAAACGATAAAAAACTTTCTCTTTCTGATACAATATACATGGATAGTTCTAGAACGTCATACTAGTTTTTCAAATGAAACTGCAAAATTATAGAGGTACACAAACCAAATATGTGCGATTCTGAGTGATGATCGCCATAAGCCCCGTGTATAAGAACTCAACTTTACAAGCGAATATATTTGTTCACAGGCGATGAATGTGTTTCATATTTTAACAGGATGCGTATGACTATCCAATGTTTATGTGCGGCAAATTTCATACAGATCTGCAAAAAATAATTTCACGCTAGTACTACCTTAATATAGTCACTCTAAAGCTTCCATTGTAGAATGAGGATGCATCTAATGAATAAAGGTTAGTAAATGTTACAAGGGTTCGTGCTACCCTATTCCCAGTTGATGTCCGTACAAGATACAAACAAATACATTCTAGACATCTTGGGACAAATTAATAGTATTTTTCCCCTGGTACAAATTCCCGAGTGGCAAAACTTCGCCTTCCAGCGCGGTTATAATGGAAAACACTTGCGATCGGCACGGTTCGTGGTTGTGCGGTTCTGTGGCAGTGGTTCGCGTTTCTACCGCCAGGTTCGCATAGAAACGGCGCGTAATTGAAGTCTGATTGAATTTCAAGTCAAGTAGGAAAGAAATAAAAAAGAACATTGCCACAAGCCGATACCATTAATCTCTATTAGAAGTTAGGTGAACTAGCGGCACGGGGCAACATCAGTGATCACGCGGATACAGATGGTCTTATAATGTTCCACACCAATCGATTAGGTTGAGTTATAACCCCACGTAAATACTGTCACTGGGACAGGTGAGGTGTATTTTTAGATGGTGCCAACTGTGAACAAGACGGAAATTCAATAAATACACCCAAATGTCGCGTTACTTATTTGTAATGTTATTAATTATTGAAAACAGTTGGAAAGTGATTTCGTGTTTAGAACTGCGTCTGAATAGTTCGGATTCTATTATAAGATGGAGGTCTCCAGTGATGGAAGCATGCTCTATAGAATTCTATTTCGACCAATAGAATCGCTGTCATCTGTCATGTAAAACTTAAGTAGTCAGATTCTTTAAAAAGTTTTAGCTAATCCTGAATTTTGGATTAGCTAATCTTATGCTAATCCGATTTAAAAAAAGTTAATTCAATTCACTTCACTAAATAGTAAGAATACTACATTAAAGTTCATATAAGCTTTTTTGGAAATATGGTTTAGCTTAATTTGACAAATCCAAAACTCAGGATTAGCTAGATTCTCTAATTTGGCTATTTGAAAATCATCGCTTGAATTCTACAATAGAATTCTATAGGGCATACTTCCACCCCTGTACGGTAATGATTTACAAACAATTATGGTAACAAATTGTATACGGGCCCAAAATCACCTCATCTGGCCTAATCCTGTTTTAGTAAAAAAATTAAATAACACTAAAAATGTAAATATTTTACATTTACTAAATTCTATAGTTAATTTACAACATTTTTAACTAAATTTAACATTAAATATACCTTAGACGCAAAATGTTAATATTAATACCGGCAATCGTAGCTCAGTGGATAAAAGCGAGGTAAAACTTGCGTTTCTTAATTAGCAAGCAAGAGGTCGTGCGTTCAAATTTCATTGATTTCTACTTATATCCAAAAATACGATTGTGTCTGAGTGGTTCGGATTCCACTATAAGCTGTAGGCCCCCTGTACTGTAATTGGGATTTACTTCCTGTTGTGCAGAGTAACAAATAAATAAATAAATAAATAGCAATATTTTTTTTTTAACCAAAAACTAATTCATCCCACTAATGATTATTATCTTGTAGACAGTTTGACGGATGAAATAAAAAACTTTGTTATTATACAGTTTTTTGAATAAAACGAAAATAACTGTCATTCCAAGATGTATGCATCGATTGAGTTAAAATTGTATCTGTGTATTAACAACATGCTAGTATATGTCTTATTAAAATTTGCATTCTGCGCAGAAATGAAACATCAAATGAAAAAATAATATTTGGACTAACTGTTGTGACGTAGGGATCGTATTACAATACCAGACATATACACACGCAAAAGCCAATGAAATACATTTTTTCATGATCCTGTCAGAAACTAAAATTTTCTTCTTTCAATTAAAACAAGAAAATCATTCTTTTCATTCCTGGGACAGAAAGTAAATTTTTGTATCCTAAGGAAAGAAAGTAAAGCCATATCCATGGTAACTAGAAAACAACAAATAAAGGATAAAATAGTTTACTCTCCTCCCTAGAAAAAAAAATTACCGACTAAAATAATTACATTACCTTATGAAGAAAGTATCGTTCTTCTCTCAGGTGCTTTATATTCCGTGCCTCCGGCTCCTTCGATAATACATGTTTCATGTTCTTCCCGTGTAAATAAATCTCTATTATATGTAGATTAATATATCAATTTCATTGCGTCCGAATATTTCTGATTGTACTACAAGCTAATCAGGTAGTAGCTCAGTGGTATTTAGTCGACCTGTGGATTTGATACAATTTCACCACATTAAATTAATCCTGTGGCTCCTCCTCCACTAACATCTTCGGGGCCGTGATTTGATGGCTGGTTATCGCACTTCACGCGCAAAAATGTATCACTTACCGAGATCTGCTACGGCAGAGTGCCACATCTAGTGATAGGTAAAAGGAGTGATGATATATTTATTTATTCTACTACAAGCTGTAGGTCCCCTATATTGTAATTGCGTTTAACTTTCTGTTTTGCATCTTAGTAAATAAAGTTCAAAGTTACAAAATAACGATTTCGTGCAGACACCAGGAAATGAAAGATATTTTGTTGCCATTTAATCGTAACATTGTAAGAATTTTTAGAATCCAATATGCAATAAATCTGGTTTAAAAATACGAAACCATCTTCCGAAAATAATTGACTTTTCTCTGACGTCACCACTATCAGGTACACGAAAATCAGAAAATCGGAGAGCGTTTCCTAACTCGGTTACATTCCACCGATAATGAACCGCACTCCAGTAGGACAAGAGGAGGAGGACCTGAACGCACGGTTGAGTGAGTGACACATTCCCTCCCTGTGACTGAACCTCCTCTATATTTAAAATTCCTCCGGGCAAAAATAACCTGGATCGATGATGAGAGTCCGGAGTGGAGACTCCGGGATCGTTTACCGATGCGTGCGGTCCATCACACTTCGATTTTCAGCTACTGTACCCCTCTCTCAAAATGAGGGGAACCCTTTTAAAGTATGGAGGACTTTTTGTGATGATACTCGCGTGGATTGTATGCGAAATGTGATCGGAAGTGGGGATGCATCTGATATATGATATGTAATTTTATTAAAAGTTGGTTTGGCGAACTAAATTAATGTTTGTTCAAATTAGATTTATATGAAACTCTGATTAAAATTGTTATGTGACATATTTGAATATTATTTATGTGAAATTGATTTACAAAATGAAGTTTTGCGAAATTATGTACGTTGAATAAAGAAAATGAATGATAAGTGAATAGAAATTATGTGATTGAAGGTTTGTTGTGTGATAAATGATTTCGATTAATGAGTTTATGTGGAATGATCTATGAATGTGGTTTAAATGAGGGTGGTTTGTTTGGATGAAAATGTTTGACGAGGGCTGATTATTTGATGAGTGTGATGAGTGAATGTTTTATGAATGATTTTAGGGTTCGTGCTACCCCATTTGTTGGGATATAGCGTGAAGATATGTATGTATGTATGTATGTAACTTATGAAGTGAACAAGTTGTTTTTTACAACTAAAACTAAATATAAAAAATGCCACCCCAAAATATATGCCGCCCGGTGTGGACCGCACCCACCGCCCCTCCCTAGGTACGCCACTGATAGCCCCTAATTCGTTGTTCGTTAATGAACTACATTATCAATTAGAACATCTTTATCTTCAATTTTCACTTTCCACACATTGATACACTGAAAAGACTTTATTGTAAATAATTCTCAACTGTCATTCTCTATTTGCGTTTTCCTGTAAATAATTCAACTCATGGCAACACATCAAACAATCTCACACCCAGTGACGAGATAATATTGACATTTCAAACTTCTGACTTCATTTATAAAAAAATTCTTACACTCAAATTGGAGAAGTTTATTAGAGCAAAACTGAATAAGTTGTATTACACTCATGGTTATAAAGTATGTTTAACTCCCGGTATTAACTTACCGCTCATTAAAGATAGATTTAAACCGCTTGTATAATAAACAACTATTATATTTATTTTACAAATAAACAATTTAATAATAATAATATTTAACTAACTAATAACTAACAAAAAATAGTTCGATACTCCCCTAAGACAACTGTAACTACTTACTGTTAGGGATGTTCAACTAAAAGTTGAAAGTCCGGTCAGTAGACCTCAATTCTGTGCGTCTCTGAGGCCAGGCTTGCGGAGGTCTTGTAGCCTCCACTCGCGGGCTTACGAGAAAACTTCACTCCCTCGAGAATCACTGTTCCCAACTGCCTCGACCAACAACCAAAATAACATTCAGCTTCGCCAGAATTTTTACATGGGTTGATGGATTCTCCTACTGGCATATTTTTATTCAAATGGGATAAGTGGGGTTTTCAAAGATGATGTAGTGTTGAACTTTGCCTCAATGTATTTATTTATATGCTACCCTACACAAGAGGAGAAAGGATGGGCTACAGATTATAGTGGAATCCGAACCATTCAGACTATATATTAATTTTTAAAATGAATTAAATTGTAAATTTTTACAGGTTAGCTCTCAATTTGACATGTAAATGGTGCTCGTTATTACAGTAATATTATTGAAAATAATTGTAGACACAATAATTAAAACTGATAGAAATTAATAATAACTTTTTGCACAACCGGACCAAAATTCTTGTGTTTTAGCCCTAAAAAGTGGGCTTAAACACTAATTTTTGGCCCTAGGACCATAAAAAAATAATTTCTATGAATACATAAATAATTATCGAGTGGCTGGCTCAAGGGTATGATTCGGCCTGTGGATCCTGAGAACCCTGGTTCAATTCCCACAGGCGACAAACAATTTTCATAATTTCAAAAACTAACCCTGTGGGTTCTCCACCACTAACATCTTTGGAAGCCGTGATTTTACGACTGGTAACCGCACTTCACGCACAAAATATATCACTTTCCGAGATCTGCTTCGGCAGAGTGTCACACCCAGTAATGGGTAGAAGGCGTGATGATATTTTTTTTTTACACAAATTAAATGACAATTTTGGTTTATTGTGAATACTCGATTTTACAAAATGTCATTTTCACATATAATCTACGTACATATTTTAATCTTTTGAACATATAATTAAATTTTATTTTGTTGTGCATAAAATATTGTATGTACCACAGGCTAGAAACGTCTGTTTTCACCCTTGGTACATAAATAACTATTAATTTTGTTTATAAACAAGTAACAAATAAAATATTATACAATACACAAAGGTAACTGTTTTTTCTGCCTCAAGAAGATGACAGGTTCCTTTCAGCTGTAAAAACTGTTTTACCAAGCTTGTAATGTAATACTCATATACTATATTTACCTACTATCTCCTGATCGGTAAGTAATTTGTAAAAAACTTACTGCCTTGAAAACTATCGGTAAACATTTAAAAAAATCTATTAGTGCAAAATAGTCATAGGGATACAATAATTGCTACCAACTGTAGATCTTAGCTATTCACAGATTTTTTGCAAGTTCATTGTGAGATATGGATGAGGAAGCATGAACGGCGTATAACTGCTGTGGAAATGAGGTATTTACTACATATGTGTGTGCGAGGGTATACAAGACGGGATCGTGTCTGGAATACGTTATTATATGATGCGTGAATTGAGAAGAATGTTTAAGAAGACTGGAAAATGCCCATTGATATGTTTTGGTGCATGGAACGTACGTTATATGATAGATTGGTGAAACATATTATGTATGTATGGAATAAATTGATGAATTTGATTTATGGTCAGTTACATTGCTTTCTCTTAAATTTTAATGGTTGCTTAAATGAAAATTATTGATATTAAATATTTAGCAGCAATGTAACATTTTTTATTATAAAGTTAATTTTGATACTATATTGTTCATTGAACGGAAACTTAAAATTTAATTAACAGCGGTGACTGTAACTGTCTAAAGCATATGCCCGGAATTCATAAGTCCCAGGTTCAAATCATGGCGTTAGCCCCATTGTTCTATTTATAATTAAATTTGATTTCATAAATTGTTAAGTATTTACTTAAAATGCTAATTCCATAATACCTAAAACGCAGTTCAGGGCGTAATGGCGGCATATGACCTAAGTAGTTGGTCCGCCAAAGAGGCCACAAAAAAAAATGCTAATTAAAAAATGTGGTTTGAATTAAGCTCTGCCTTATTTAAAATACGAGTACATCAACGTTTTACTTATTATTTGATTTATTTTTTAATTTAGTTTGTATGTTAAGAATAAACGAGTTTATATAAAAGTAATTATTATTATTGTTATGGGGTGGCTAGCTCAGTGGTATGAAGTCGGCCTGTGGATCCTGAGAACCCTGGTTCGATTCTCACAGGCGACAAATAATTTTCATAATTTAAAAAACTACTCCTGTGGCTCCTCCACCACTAACATCTTTAGGAGCCGTGATTTGACGACTGGTAACCGCACTTCACGCGCAAAATATATCTCTTACCGAGATCTGCTTCGGCAGAGTGCCACACCCAGTAATGGGTAGAAGGCGTGATGATATATTTATTTATTTATTTTAAATATGTATATGGATGAAACGAAAGTGATGTACCGGGATGTATATCTGATATTTTTTGTGTTTAGGTGATATCTACTCAGATTAATTTAAAAAAAGTAAATGAAACCGTTATATGTAACTTTCAAAGTGTCTTCTATAAATCACCTTTAATAAAAAATATTTCTTTAATAATTCATTATAACATCCGGTCTCATTTTGGAACCTTAATCAAATTCTTTCATTTTCCGCACAATACTTTCGAATTTTTGATGTATAAAAGGCAGGAATAAACTCGTTCGCTGCTCAGAAGCGGAAATAGGATGTGCGGTATAAACCCAGTTATGATTTATACATCGCCGCACGCAATTTCCAGATTGAAAAACGCCGCACGTATAAATGTTAAATAGGGCTTTTCTCGGTCACACCTTGACTGAAAAGCAAAGCAAAGCAAAGCAAAGCAAAGCAAAGCAAATCAGTAGTGCAGAAGTTGAGTCCACACGTACGTCTAGCCAGCCATAGTTATGCCATAGACAAAATATATACAAACGTCTAATTAAATGTATTCAAATGCCAAAGCTTTTTATTAATGACACTAGTAATTCCGAACAATGAATGTCGTTTTAGTTCATGGCCTGTGAATTAGGTCACTAAAAATAAAGGAACTATAATTCACAAAACACAGTTCATTTTAAAAGAAATTAATTTAGATTTTTTATGAGGTAGGAGGTATAGTGGTATCGAATCAGCTTGTGGATTTTAGAACCTGGGTTCGATTTCCACAGCTGATAAACAATTTTCAACACATTAAAATTACCCCTGTGGCTCCTTGACCACTCACATCTTTAGGGGCTGTGATTTGACGGCGGGTAATTGTACTTTATGCGCATAAATATATCACTTACCTAGATCTGGTACGGCAGAGTGCCACACCCAATAATTCACAATTTAAAAATTAATTATAAATACATTAGCCCTAATTTATTGTTAATGAATTAATAATCGACATTAGCGCTATAATACAGACTCGTCCAGGATTACACATTTTATTGATAAAAATCTCTGGCATTTATTTATTTTGCATTCCATCGAAAATTATACAATTTTATAGATAAAGTGAAAGTATGATACGAAATGTTACAGTACAACGCAAAGTCTAATTACAGTTGATTTTACATACATACATACATATCTTCACGCTATATCCCAACAAATGGGGTAGCACGAACCCCAAAATCACTCATAAAACATTCACTAATTACATTCATCAAATAATCAGCCCTCGTCAAACATTATCATCCGAACACATCACCCTCACTTAAACCACATTCATAGATCACTCCATATAAACTCAATCATTTATTACACTCGAAATCATTTATCACAATCAAACCTTAAATCACATCATTCCTATTAACTTATCATTCATCCTCTTTCTTCGACGTACATAACAAATGCATAAAACATCTCAAATTATTCACGCTTACTCCTAACAACGATTCTAAAAACGAACCTAACAACGAATCTACAAAGATAAAAGATAAAAGCGATATTTTATATTCATAAAAAATTTAGATTCTAAATAAAAAGTACTCTTAGTAAGACATACATTTATTTTTCTGTTAAAAACAGGTAGCGATGTTTACAGTTTCAATTTAAGCGTCAGGGCGTTAAATAATTCTTGGCCCTTAAAGTTCGCTGTATTTTAACTCAAATTTAAGCGTTTTTTTGATAAAATGAAATTATTTTTGAAACGGGTATCTTTCTCATGAGTATTAACAAGTCTTTGGAGCTTATGTTTGTTTGAGAAAATATAAACAGAAGTATGAAAAATATACAAAGAGTAAACAGCAAACATTTTTAATTTTTTTAGTTGGACATCTGTATATATTTTGTTTGTGGTTATGCTTACCACGTAATAGAACTGCAGTCGTTTGTTTCTGAAGTCAACTACTTCGTGTGAAATTCATGCTGCACTGACTATGTTTTTAATTCACTTAATTAAGTTGAACGAAAAAATTAATTACAGGGCTGCATAATTAAAAATATTTTCATTTTAATTGAATTTTTGTGTTAATGTTATTAATTAGTAAATAGTTCTTCTGAATTGTTTGTTTTTAATTAAGTTTGTCGTCAACGGCCATGGCTCAGCTCGTTGGTACTGATCTAAGCGATAACGCGAGTTAAGCAACGTTGCGCGCGGGTAGTATTTGGATGGGTGACCGTCCAGAGAAAACTCGCGTTGCTGTTGACCATAACATCTAAAACGCAGATCAGGGCGGAATGGCGGCATATGACCTAGGTAGTTGGTCCGCCAAAGAAGCCAAAAAAAAAAAAAAAAAATAAGTTTGTCCTGTTGCGCTACGCTAATTTCTCCAACTTTTTTTGTTTGTGCTTTCTTCGAAATATATTTACTGCACAGACAAACGTAGCTCTGTGGATGCAACTATCAAGAAATCGCGCGTTCAAATCTTTCTGACTACAATTTATATATATATATATATATATATATATATATATATATATATATATATATATATATATATATATATATATATATATATATATAAATTAACTTTCAAAAACAAGCGCAGGAGCGACACTCCCTTCGTTTCTTATCTTTTTTATTAGTTTTCTGATCTTACTTTGTGTGTTTAACTCCAATTGTGTGGAATTCACTTTCAAAAACAAGCGTAGATCGACACTCCCTTCCTTTCTTATGTTTCAATTCGTTTTCAGTTCTTACGTAGAGTGTTTAACTGCAATTATGTGGAATTCACTTTCAATAACAAGCGCAGGGCGACACTCCCTTCCTTTCTTATCTTTTTGTTTCATTTTCAGTTACTGCATTGTCTGGACTTTTCTTTCATATACAAGTGCAGGCAATCTCTTTTATCTTTGTAGATTCGTTGTTAGGTTCGTTTTTAGAATCGTTGTTAGGAGTAAGCGTGAGTAATTTGAGATGTTTTATGCATATGTTATGTACGTCGAAGAAAGAGGATGAATGATAAGTGAATAGGAATGATGTGATTTAAGGTTTGATTGTGATAAATGACTTCGAGTGTAATAAATGATTGAGTTTATATGGAGTGATCTATGAATGTGGTTTAAGTGAGGGTGCTGTGTTCGAATGATAATATTTGACGAGGGCTGATTATTTGATGAATGTAATTAGTGAATATTTTAGGGTTCGTACTACCCCGTTTGTTGGGATATAGCGTGAAGATATGTCTGTATGTATGTATGAATATATATATATATATATATATATATATATATATATATATATATATATATATATATATATATATATATTACCGAGATCTGCTTCAGCAGAGTACCACACCCAGTAAAAGGCGCGATGATATATATATTTATTTATTTTTATTTTTTTACAGAAGCAAAAAAGTACAAGGATGAAATTTAAATTGAACTGTCCTCTCAAATATTTAAAATAAATACACAAACAATATTGAAACAATAGCGTTCTATAAAACAGCATACAAATTTCCTTTGCCGTACTTCCAAATTTCGCCGCTAGGTTCGCATTCTTTTTGAGATATTCCAATAGGCGTCAAGTAATAACTAGATTCATAACAAACAAAACTCGTAATTTCTAGTTAATAAATTCCTAACAAAGAGAAATCGAACAAAGACAAACCGGTAAAACACCCGTATTTGAGAAACAAAATCTGTTTGTTTACACCTTGATGCATTTATACCAGACGAACGGGCAGTGTTCAAGTTTGCTTTCCGGCGTATCCGGATCGCAGGTGGTGTTCTCTGTGAATTTATTGGATTACGAGGGGTCAGAGGTCACGGGTCGACACGTGAATCGTGATTTGCCGTGAGCGTGACCGTGAAATGTGAGCGGAACGAGCTTAAAGTATCAGTACATATCAACACAGTCGAACGTAGAATGGATGTTGTTCGTGATAACGTTTTGTTATTTTTTATTTCGTGTGGCTATCTCAAATATTTTAATATCCTTGATAGATCTTTATATTGTTGAAAAGAAGCTTATAGAAATACTAATGTTGATATAGATAAACAGGGCTGTCTTAGGTCATGCAGGGGCCCTTGGGCATACAGAGTTTGGGGCCCTTTTAAAAAGTAAACAAAAATTCGAATGAAAACATCAGTAGGTATGTACTTTTCTTTAGTGACTTTATTGATTATTATGGTTAGCTTTATACAAATCACTTATAAGTGAAGAGATTACTACTCGTATTTTGAGAATTGGATTTACGTTAATGATGATAGTTTTTCCGGGATTTCTGTTGTGCAAAATCTTTTTTATAATAATAATATGTATTTATTTAGCTTTAAGTTAGTTTACACAAAATACAAAAGAGAATATGTCCTCCAAATTCATTTACATATTTCATAGTTATTTTAATATTCGTATATATTTTACAGGATTAATTAAGCTAGTTCAGTGGTATCAAGTCGACCTGTGGATCCTGAGAACCCTAGTTCGATTCTCACAGGCGACAAACAATTTTCACCATTTAAAAAAATTACCCCTGTGGCTCCTCCCCACTAACATCTTTGAGAGCTGTGATTTGACGACTGGTAACCGCACTTCACGTGCAAAATATATCACTTACCGAGATCTGCTTCGGCAGAGTGCCACACCCAGTAATGGATAGAAGGCGTGATGATATATTTATTTATTTTTTTAAAACTCGGTTTATTTATTATTTATTTATTTATATTTATTTTACGTTATGTACTTTTTTGAATTTTTTTAATATTTAGTAAAATGTTGTTCATTGTTTAAAATATATTTAGAAATCTCATCTGGTTTTCGATTTACATTTAAATTTAAAACATTTAACGTTATGTACTTTTTTGAATTTTTTTAATATTTAGTAAAATGTTGTTCATTGTTTAAAATATATTTAGAAATCTCATCTGGTTTTCGATTTACATTTAAATTTAAAACATTTAACGGTAATTCTTTATAAAATTAAACTAAAAATTAAGCTCCTCTATTTTCCGTGTAAACGACGACCTCGACATTTTGAGGCCTCCATCAACCCGGGGGCTCTGAGCCCGTACCCCATGTGCCTTTATAGAAAAGATAGAATTGTAGGGAAATAATATGGAATTATTTATTTGTATATGGAAGAAAGTGACATTTTATTTATATATAATGCATAGTGATGTACTCGGGGCGAGACAAGACCAGAAATAAATTTCGCCTAATTTTTTTTTCCTCTAGCTTCTCGCTCTTGCATGAAATTTACCTTATCTCGCCTCGTTTTCTCGCGAGAGTTTTATGAGAGTGTCACCAAAATTAAACCTAAACGACATTGCATTTCTAGAGTCCGAATTAATTTAAAAACATATTACATTTAATTTGTTGAAAACCGCGGTCCGATTCCCACGACCGTGAAACAATTTTCACCACATACAATTTTCTCCCCTGTGGCTCTCCCTCCACTAACATCTTTGGGGGATGTGATTTAACGGCTGGTAACTGCACTTCACGCGCATATATATGTATATAACTTAATGAGTTCTGCTACGTCAGAGTGCCACAACCAGTAATGGGTAAAAGGCGTGAATTTATTTTATTTTGTATACGAGATTTCGCTGTCGCAGTCTTTATATTTCGTCTGGAATTTTCAGTTCTAATATCGTTTATATTTATTTAAAGATATTAAATATTATTGCTTTTTTAATTTGAGATGTTCTATGTATGTGTTATGTATGTTGAAGAAAGAAGATGAATGATAAGTGAATAGGAGTGATTGGATGGATGTGATTGAGGGTTTGTTATGTAAGACTAATTTCGAGTGTGATAAATAAATGAGTTTATATGGAGGGATCTATGAATGTGGTTGAAGTGAGGGTGGTGTGTTTGGATGATAATGTTTGACGGGGGCTGATTATTTGATGAATTTTATGAGTGAATGTTTTATGAGTGATTTTAGGGTTCGTGCTACCCCATTTGATGGGATATAGCGTGAAGATATGTATGTATGTATGTATGTATGTATGCTTTTTTAAAAGAATGGTTGTTGTGTATAAGATATCGTCGAATTAAAAAAATATATATTCACTGATTTCAAATTCAAATGTGTACACGAACGCTTGAATAATTCTGGGCAGTAAAAATGAAAATTAATATAAAACTAGTAAATCATTTTTAGATTCTGTATTTCTTTTGCATATAAATGACGATCAAAAGTTTCATTTGGTTATTCTAGCGCGGATACTGTGCAGATTAGGAATAAAAAATGTCTGAAATTTGCATGTAAATTGTCTGTTTACGGCGGCGTTGAAGTTGAAGTTGGAAACCGATGCAAATAGAACAAACTGATTGCATTCAACCTAATTCGAACTTAGATAATTAATTTTCTCCTCTTATCCAAACGATCCTTCGCGCTGTGAAGAGTACTTTTCAAATTTTTTTATTAAAAAGTTTATCAATTCAAATCATCAAATACAGCCGCAATTTTCTCATTTTTGTTGAATGACCAACAGAAAATACTCGTGGTTAAACTAATGCATTTTCTTTGCATTTGAATTACTGTAATTTTAATAGATTGAAAAAACTTATTACATTTTCTAGTTTTCCTATCGTATTGTAGTATCTACAGAATATAGTTATTTTTATTTATCAGATCTATATTTCTTTGTAACAAGAAAGAAGTAACGAACGAAAACGTATTTTATTTTTAACTCGGGTTCGATTCCCACAACTGATAAACAATTTGCATCACATTAAAATTACCTCTGTGGCACTCTTTCTAACTAGCATCTTATGGGACGTGATTTGACGGCTGGTAACCGCACTTTATGAGATCTGCTACGACAGTAACACACTCAGTAATGAGTAAAAGACATGATGATAATATAATTATTTTATTTATTTATACTATCCTTTACAACATATTTGTAGCTTGAATAGGATTCGAATCCGGTATCTCTGGATTCGAATGCCGTAACGTTAACTACACCATCGAGCATTATGTTTAATTTAATTATTTTATAATTTGTATCTTTAAATTCGAATATGGTTATGGATGCCATTAGAAGCATGTTTTACTTTAATTCTTCTTTGGGAGATTTATTATTTTTTCTACGACTTTAACCAAAAGTAGGCTTTTCTTCCCTTATATGTGTTTTTTTTTTAATCGCCGGAGTCATGATCTCAAAGAATTAGTTTTATGAAACTGAGAATTTTTTTGTTGAACCAGTTGAAAATCGAAAAATTTTAAAATATGGTTTTATATCATTCAGACTACGAGAAATCGAATACCGTTCAGCGCATCTTCATATATTTTTAAGATTTTGAGATTGCGATTTTTGACTTTTTAAAAATCTCAACTTTGAAGGCTCATATCTCGAAAACTAAAAGAGATATTGGGATGCGGTTTGAACGAATGTATTTCTCGTGCTCCAATTAACTTATACTGAAATTTAGAAAATTTCGAAAATTTTCATATTTTTATCGAAATTTCTTTTTGTCCATATTCCAAAAATTTGAAGAGATAATGAAAATCTGTAAAAACCAGTGAATTCCGCTCGTAAAAGTACATATGTATGTGAAATTTCAGATTATTTGTTCAACAGATACAATTTTTAGAGCAGAAAAACTAAAAATGGCCAAAATTTGTAAAAAACTTAAGGGGTACCCCTTCAAAAATAATAAAAAAACAGTGATTTTTCGTTTTTTTGTAATAAAAACTTTATCTGTACGAATTTTTGCCTGAAATTATGCATACCTATGTACTTTTATGAGAGGAATTCATTGGTGTTCCCAGATTTTCATTATCTTTTCAATTTTTTGAAATATTGAGAAATAAACAATTTTTTCAAAATTGTAAAATTTTCAAAGTTTCAAAATTTCATTATAAGTTAATTAGAATTAGAGAAATACACTCGTTCAAACTGAATTTCAATATCTCTTATAATTTTCGAGATATTGGCCTTCTTCAAAGTTGAGCTTTTCAAAAAGTCAAAAATCGCAGTAACTGAAAAACTAAAAAAGATAAAAAGATGCACTCAACGGGATTCAATTTCTCGTAGTACGAATTATATAGAACCACATTTTAATATTTTTCAATTTTCAACTGGTTCAACCATAAAATTGGCTTTTTCATTAACAGACATTTTTGCGATCACGACTCCGGCGATTAAAAAAACTGTATATATAGGATCAAAATATGCATAATTATGTAAAAATATATGAGGAATTAAATAGTTAAATCTTCAATTATATCTAGTGTTAGAACAGATAGAAACAAACGCAGTGTATATATTATATTTTTCATTTCATTAATCCTTAAAATTTAAATAAAAGTTTGCAACGGGATGAATCTTTGGAAACATGTATTTTTAAATTTGTAAATAGCATTCGACGACCCCCTTCCAATATATTCGCGAACCCCCCCTCCAGGGGTCGCGACCCACACTTTGAAAACCATTAGATTGAAGATAGAAAGATTACATTTTCTTTTACTTATCTACTTTTATTTTATTTTGTAATAATTTAGGAACTTTGATGTTTGGACAGTGTCATACATTAAAGTGTGCAATTGACATATAGATGGATGGGTATGACTTTTTCTGTACAGTACATTAAAAGTGAAACAATAAATGTAACAATTCCATTTCAGATAAATCATATTCTTCTGTGCGTGACAGAAGCAGATTCAACAATGCAAATCTGTTTTGTTGTAGAAGTTGTTCTACTATACATATATTCTATAAGAATGTATTATAAAAGCTGCCAAAAACATATCTGACATATTTCACGGTTGCAGTCATCTGTAAACGAATATTTCGCTGCTCGCTGTCTTTGCAGTTTAACTATTTTTATAAACCTCTCACACGAGTTTATTTTACATTTTATTGTTGCAATAAATTTAATTTTGTGTTTGATGTTTATGTTGATTAGAGGAATAAATTAAAAATTTGTAATTGAAACATTGCATTTGGAAATGAATGAATTGATTTTCATTGAATTAAATAACAAATTATTGCTTTAGGATATTTGTAATTAAAAGTTGCAAAAAATGTTTTGAAACGATTCATCAAATGTGAACGTAAATGTAATTTGCAACGAATAAGTAATCAGAACTTTTTTAGGTCACAGATTTGTACAGATCATTTGTTTGTTACAATTTTTTTAGTTCGATTCCATTCTACGCTAGAAAGTTATTATCAATTACTAAGTATACATACAGTTTATGTTTTGTACAGTTTGAAAAAAATATAGGAAAATGATTGATGTCATGGATATAGAGGAGAATGCTTGGTATTACGGTAGTTTTAACATGAAAAACATTTTACAGATCTGCATGAAACTCGTCGCACGTAAACATGGGATAGTCATACGCATCCTGTTAAAATATGAAACACATTCACCGTCTGTGAACAAATATATTCGCTTGTAAAGTTGAGTTCTTATACATGGGGCTTATGACGATCGTCATTCAGAAACGCGCGTATTTGGTTCGTGTACCTCTAAAAATTTGCAGTTTCATTTGAAAAACTAAAATGATGTTCTAGAACAATCCACGTATATTGTGTCAAAATGAGAACGTTTTTTACCGTTGAGTAATGGATATATAGCCATGCAAAGTCTTGTTTTTAACGAAAAATTAAGGATCCCAATTTATAATGGCAACACCACACGGTGGCACGGTATTTGAAAATTCACTAGATCAACAACCTGTTAACAATTCATGATATTCAAATCATAATAGATATAAAACACTTATTTTATTCTATCTTTTTCTTTCCCCGAGCGTCAGTTTCGCCACTCGACGACCGATGTCGCCACCGTCAAACTAGAACTATCTTAAGTAGTCTGATAGAGTTAGCAACAAGTGTTGGAAAGAGTAGGGAAAAAAGGACACTGTGTGAGAAGGAAGAGAATGTGGTTGGGCCATGCGTTGTTAAGGGATACTCTAATGAAAGACCTAGTAGAAGGGATATTAGAAGAAAAAGGTAAAAGAAGGAGGTGGAGAAGGAAGATTGTAGCCGACCTGAAAGAAGGAAGAAGTTATGCAGAAATGAAGAGGCAAGCTATAAATAGAAGAAGCAGGAGAATGCATGAAGGACCTCCGTCAAGGAGATAACTATTCATGATGACATGCAGTTTTTTTTTTTTGTTGTGGCTTCTTTGGCGGACCTACTACTTAGGTCATATGCCGCCATTACGCCCTGATCTGCGTTTTAGGTATTATGGTCAACAACAACGCGGGTTTTCTCTGGACGGGCACTCGCGTTATCGCTTAGATCAGTTCCAACGAGTGCAGCCATGGCCATTGACAAACATGCAGTTTTGATAATGGCTCAGTTATCAGTCAAAATTGTATATTTCCTTGAGCCTCTTTTGTAATGAGAAAGAATATAGAGATTCTATTAGATACAGGTTATAATTTTAGTAAAAAGCAAACTTCTCAATAAAGGAGTAATTTTGTAAGATTATCATGGTTCTCTACGACTTTTGACGTATTTAAATAATTCGGAATTCACTAAATGTTAGATACGCTAATTTCAATGTTAAAGTTCGGATTCCAGGTACTTATTTCTTCTCTCTCTCTAATTCTACCGTTGTGACGTCACTGTTCACTGTTGTTTCGAGCGTTAATACATTTTCTGTTCTCGGTCTCAAAGGAAATTGATTCCGTAGTTCTGAATTGAATCTATTGAACTAAAACCGAGAATCAAACAGTCATTTCAACTATTTACATAATTAGGTAAAATTGCTACTAAACTGATTCCAATGCTATTCCGATTGTTGGAAATTTCCTTAAACTAGCTACATTCGAAAGCAACATTTCAGGATGCCACAGATTTTCTTATAAACAATTTAAATTCATATGCGTTAAAATATTTCAGATTTTCAAGTTGGTATTTCAAATTTATATTTGGACAGCTCCATCAACAAACATATGAATATTTTAGATTAAAGCTACGTTTCTACATCTTAACATAGTCTCTGTTTTAGTCTTTGTTTTTGGTTTTTTGTTTCTGTTTATGTCGGAAAAATTACAGCCATTTCCAGCTCTTAACATAAACATAACCTTAATTCATTATTCTAGTAAAGGTTTGTTTACTTAAATGAGAAAATAATTGTATAAAACCATTTGAAATACTTTAAAAACTATATAAAATTATTAATGAGGAACAGTAATTACTATTAAAATTAAGCACTAGTTTAATTAATTTATATAATTTAAAAATAATTTAAAAAAATTTAAACGTTATTGTAGTGAACAAACCAGAATATTTCAAATATAGTAATTTAAATTTCTAAATTAATATTTATAATACAGGGTGATCAAAAGGAATTGTTATAGTTGGCAATACAATTCCAGAGATTTTTTAATTCCACAGTTGGCACAACGCCAGGTAAAGGCGGAAATGCTATTTGACATTTCTAATAAATACAAATAGGTTATGTCAGGAGTCTGATAGCTAATAGAATTTTGACTTTTTAAGTAATAGAAATATTTTAGAAATAAATGTAATAATAAATGTACTCAAATTTAAATTTTAAATGTCACTGTCAACAACAAGAAATGAATTTATGTATCAGGCTTACCAATTTCAAGTAGTTTTTTTTTATTGCCAACTGTAACAATTCCTTTTGATCAATCTGTATTATATTTATTGTTATTAATTTTATTTTTTTCAGATAAAATTAATATAACATTAGCAATCTGTAATCAATATAACAAAATAGGTTATAATAACTCTATCGTAAAAATACCCTAACCTTAATTTTCCTTGATACAAAGAACCTTCTTGGGATGACAGACAAAAACAAACTCGGGTCTTCATACGGACATTAGCGGTAAATATCATCGTTTCCAGTTCACCGAGTGGATCGGTTCCGGTCTTGTGGCTATCTACAGGTCATGCCCACTGCTCGGAGTCGCCGGAATCTAACTCCGGGTGATACAATCGCACTGCTTTCCATCGAACGAAGTGACGCCGAATTTTCCGCTTGATTGCGTTGGAAAATTCCTTCAGAACACATCTCAGTGTGTGCTTCTTATCGAGAAATACAATTCAGTGAGAGATGAGATGAACTGAAAATGGTTTCAGTTTTCCTGTTCCGTTATTTTATATCCGAAAAGCTATTGTTTGTGTTTTGTTATATTGGAATAGATTTTTTTGAACAAAATTGTTTGTATTTTGAGTATGTAATAATAAATAATATTCGAGGTATAAAATAAGCATGTTTATTTAAAAATATTTTATGTAGAGAAATATTGAAAAAAAGTAAATTTATTGCCTTGGCTAAATCCATAACCTCGGCTATAAAACTAGCATCGGCCGTAAATCTACTACTTTTTTTGCTTAATTAAACAAATAAGTATTATTTATAGTAAAATTGTATTAAATTTGCAAAAATCAACTTGCCTCCGCCAGGATTTGAATCCGTACCGTCCACTTGGGCCGCGAACGTCCTACCACTTATGGCTCGTTTCCATGCATCCGTCGCGTCTGTTGCAGTGCGTTCGTCGCGAAATTTGATTGGTTAAATTTGAATAATTGAAAAGGGCGCGAATCTACTTGCATTGACGGACAGAGTTCGTTTACGCTCTTCTCCATGCAGTGTGACCTTGATGACGGAAGCATCTCTCTCATATAATATGAGATAGCACCAGTGACAAATATCAAATACCGCGTATTTAGGGTTTGGTTAGTTATTTTATATTATCTACATATGTCTTTTGTAAATATATTTTAATTTTAAAGAAATACTTTGCATTTGGTTAATGATTATTATAAATTTATAGGTAAAATTTTGTTAACGATGCGGGAACATTTCATTTGCTGCTTTTTAACATATTTGAAATATAAATATGAAATAATAAATACATTATTAGCCGACATTTTTGAGGTTATAACTAAACAAAAAGACGGATGCATGTGAACCCCTATATTTTCGTCCGTCGTACAGTGTGCAGCGCTGTATCCACTGCAACGGACGCGACGGATGCATGGAAACGAGCCATTAGACCACAGAGGTGTGCCTAAATGCTGGCACTGACAAGCGATTTTTTCTATGTGTCGATTGTTTGTAAATATCAAATGCGCGAAATTGGTTGCTTCGACTGCACACATGATATACGAAACGGATTGAAACAATTGAAGAAACTTCAAATGTAAATATTTGTTTTTAAATAATTGTAAATGACTTTAAAGTCAGGTGAATGTTAATTAAATTTGAAAAAATCAACTTATCTCCGCCAGGATTTGAACAATAGACACATAGAAAAAAATCGCTTGTCAGTGGCAGCATTTAGACACACCTCTGTGGTCTAAGTGGTAGGACGTTCGCGGCCCAAGTGGAAGGTCCGGGTTCAAATCCTGGCGGAGGCAAGTTGATTTTTTCAAATTTAATTAACATTCACCTGACTTTAAAGTCATTTACAATTATTTAAAAGTAAAATTGTATATTAAAGTTTTAAAGAGTATTCTTTTTATATTAATGTGTATCATCATTACAATATTTATTTATATTTTTAAAATTTGATGAATGGCCTTAAGGATCCTCAAATATGGATGGGAAATAAATAAATACGATTATTTATTTATTTCCCATCCATACTTGAGGATCCTTAAGGCCATTCATCAAATTTTACAAGATTTATGAATTCAACCTAACCTCATTATTTATATTTTTAATTCTTGTTTCAGGAAGTATATACCTACCAACTTACCATCTACCAGATTTGTCAGTACCTACTGGGTTTATGTAAGTTTTATCAACTTCTTTGTTCAACTAATTTACTCTCTGTTAACCTAAAAGGAAAATTGTGACACGCTAAAACAATAATAATAAATCAAACACAACAAAGAAAGATACAATTGGAAAGAATAAATATTTAACAAAAGAATTTAATTTGAGATATATTAGAGTAAGGAAGAGAATTATATCGCAATAAATATAGAATACTCGTAAAGCTAGTTTCGACAATCTTTCTTCAGACATTGTAGAACGTAATAGTATATTACATAACAAGCATCGAAAGTGTAAGATAACGTGCGTGTGTGCAAATAGAAAAACGAGGCGCGCAGCGACGAGTGATTTAAGTACACGAGCACAGTTATCTCACTTTCGAGCGAGTTGTGTACACTATTTTTCAGACGACCACAAAATATTTCTAAGAAAAGTGTTATTACACTTTGACAGCTGATGCGTATTTGAAGGTTAGCGTTGACGTTTGACTTTTGAGGTTAGGTGTGGTGATACCTACTGTACTAAGAGTAATGACAAAATATTAAATAATGCTGAAATATTAGTAAATAAGTAATTATTAATTTTTAAAAAAATATTTGTTTGTACAAATGTGTTGAAAAATCTGCCAAAACTTCGATTTAAATAATAATACAAATTCTTCCCCTTTACTTTTTTGATTTTCTTACACCGTAACGCCATCTGTTGTCAATCAGTGGATCTTCACCTAATATGTTAGAAGTGTGCGTTAAAAGGCGTCTTCCATTTGCCATTTGAATCAGATCTAACTTACATTTACTGAATCAGATTACTTATTTATTTCGCTGGATTTCTTCACTGACTTTATTTTCAGTACTAGAATTACTGATTCTAATTTACTTTGAAGTAATTCATAAAAGTAATTGAAATAATATTTTAATATTTTAATAAAATTCATTGGCTCCCAAATATGCATAAACTTTCATATATTTATAAATTTGTATATATCATAAAATTTATCGAAAATACATTTTTATTTCGGGTAGTGCTCAGCCCCTGAGCTCTCCTCCTAAATCCGACACTGTCTGTGAAATGTATTCAGGGTTTTCAGAAAAGCTGCTTTTTCTCTACAATAAATCGTTAAAGAAATAATTATTTATATACGACTAAATAATATCACATCGAAATTATAACACAAATGTCACTTATTGGCCGTATTTATTTGGGATTTTTAAAGGAACCTGCAGGTTACTTGGCACACTTTAAGTAACCTGAAACTAACCTTAAACTAACCCTACTGCCCCAGCTATTCTAGCGGGTTGGTAGATTCAACCCGTTTACTATCTCTATCTAATCATCTTGTGTTCCTTGTTATTCGTGGCGTCATCGCGATTTGTAATAGTATAGAGAGGTTAGGAGTTATTTTTATGAAAAACGTAAGTAATTTTATAATAATATTTTGAAAAAATATACTAAACTATTATTTATGCAGATGATGGAAGAGTAATATGCATTATGTGCTTCTTGCAATATAAGTCACAGAGGATAATATTACGACACATTATTACGACTCCGAAATTCATTATTTTGATAGTGCTGATGACAAAATTATAAAAAAAACAGACCCTGACGTTATTTGCTTTTTGACTACATATAAAAATATAAAGATGACTCAAAACATCCAATTAAAAGCGCAATTTAACACACAAACAAAACTAAGCAGATGTCGCTTCGAACATGCATTCAGATTTTAAATTTACCGCTAATATTTACAACTAACACTTGAGATGCATCATTTATTTGGAAGTAACACGAGTTAGTTCTAGGTCAGTTCAGGGTTGGATCAACATTTCCCAAACAAATACGGCCATTGATGCGATATTTTTTTATTTATTCCGGCATAGTTATCGGGAGCTTCATCCTTAGATGTAACTATACCTACATTTCGTACTCAATATATTAAAATTAATTTCTTTCAATTCTGACTCAATTTCCTTGGTGTCTTGTTCAGTGTAGATGAAACTAAATACGATCAAATATTCATGGAAATGTCATAGTTTAATTAAAATGATAAACAAATGCCAGGTGCATGTAAAAGTGGAATTTCACCCATTCTTCAAAGAAAATTAATAGCAGACAGGTTCTTAACCTATTCACATAACTTCCACTCATACTTCGTATATTTGCCGCTCGAATGGAATCTTAATTAAAATAACCCTACCGTCTTAAATTAAACGAATTTCACTTCGCATTACAACTTACAAGGAAATCATCACTCAAATTCTGTTTGTATATATAATGAGAAATTTTAGAATAAAATTATTTTTAAATTGTCCTATTTTACTGTTAAATTCTCATGAATTATTGATAGAATATGTTCGTTAAGGGTAGAAAGTCTTAAAATGTCTCTTACGCATAGGAAAATATTAATTATTAATTAGGTTAATTAACTGTAAATAATATATTAGCTCTTTGATAATAAATATGACATAAACCGCTTGTACCTACTTAATATTTTACAAATTCTTACTAATTAATAACATGTTGTAAAAAACATATTAAATCCTGTCCTGACTAGGACTTATTTGCAGTCGGGGTTGTTTTTCTTTTACTATACTTCATTCGGTGAGCAATTATTATTGGCTGATCAAATCGTCAATATGCAGATATATTTACATAGCGTGAATTTTGTTTCCTCCAAATAAACATGGCGTACAATTTGGTTACGTTTTCTAATAGTTATTTCGTGCAATAAGTAAGTTATTACGTATTTATTTTTGGTGTAAAAAGTGATTGTTTATCGCACAGCGTGCGATAAAACGTTGTATTACGAAACAAACTTAATTACATAATCTAAGAATATGTACCTACAGAATAAATGTTTTTGACGTTATTTATAAAATTAATATAATTAGTTAAAACTCGATCGAAGATAAAATAGTGATTGCAACTCGTGTTGCAAATTCATGAGTTTGCAACACTTACCTACGGCTCGTGCTGCAAACTCTCCTACTGGTGCAATAAAGTCACACTTTTAACACGTGTTGCATATACAATTTTTCTAAATACTGTCGCGTTTTAAGTAATTTTATGCACAACCGATCTGAAAGTCATATGTTTCAGGCATGAAAAGTTTGCTAAAACACTTATTTTTGGCCCTAGGGCAATAAGAAAATAATTTCCAATGAATACCTAAACAAAATGACAATTTTAGTTTATTATGAATACTTGATTTTGCAAATTGCCATTTTGATATATAAATATATCTGTTTTAATTTTTTAAATATAAATTTATATGTTCTTTTGTTGTGCATAAAATATTGTATGTACCACTGGTAAAATTAGCGTTTCTGACTCTTAGCACGACGCGCAAATAATCATGTCACGGGCCAAAAATGCTTGTTTTTACCCTTGATACATAAATAACTATTACTAATTACATTTGAAATATTAAAAACATTTATTAGATTACGTAATTTATATCGTAGTTACATTCGTTATGGAGGTTATGGTAACATGCGATAAGACGTTTTAGCGCCTGCTAGGCGATAAATAACCACTTAATGCATTGTAAACTCGCACAATTCTAGAAAAATATATATTTTAAATCTTTAATATTCTACCAGTATTTGTGAAACAATAAAATCGATTTAGCGTTGTCACTGTCACCAGCTTTTATGCTCTATAAACAATATAAAAATCTACCGTAATCTGCAATTGCAGAACAACTACAACCGGATAAGAGTAAAATATATTAGGTTCTAATTTAGGGTGCAAGCTCATGCATTCAGGTACAATGAAACTTGCAAACAATACATTCTGTTGACTTCCAGAAATTCGCAATAAATGCACGTCAATCAAGTCGTCCATGAATACAGCGCTTTAGTGTACCTTTACATTATGCGTGAACGTGCTGATGTACCAAAATTAATTAATGCTGTAATTAATTACGTAAATAAAGGATTAATATTTATCATGTAGAAAGAAGAAAGAGATTTCTTTGAATAAAATTTCCCTGATTGTAATTTTAATTCACTTATTAATACAACCAGGAATAATATTAAATTTAAATGGATTTGCTAATTAAATAGATATCGTTGAGATTTTATTTGATTTTATTTTTGAACAACTGAAAACTTGTCTTGGAAATGAGAATCAGGTTCAGTTTTATTTTTATATAATTAGAGTCTGATTAAAAGTAAATAATTTTAGTTCATATTAAACCTGTTTTAATTAAAAATTCTTATTAAATTTTATTTAAAAACAGTAAAGGATTTTCATCTAATAAAATATATTTTATTTTCCTCAAAAATGTTTAATAGATAGTGAATAATTGTGGCTTTAGTGTTAAAATGAAGTAGATACGTGAAAATGTTCTAACACAAAAAAAAACGCGTGTATATATTATTTTGTGTCCCATATTTTACTTATACATTTAGAGAAATACTCCTAATATTTTCTATTATATCTTATATACTATTGTTTATTAATTTGATAACAAAACAACAAATTAAATTAAGTAGGATAGGTGGCTCAGTGGTATCAAATCGGCCTGTAAATTTGAGAACCACAGTTTGATTTCCACAGCCGGCAAACAATTTTCACCACATTAAAACTGCCGTAGTGGCTTCCTCTCTACTAACATCATTGCGAGCGTAATTTGACGGCTGGTAACCGCACTTTACGCGCAAAATATATTACTTACTGAGATCTGCTACGGCAGAGTGCCACATCCAGTTATGGATAGAAGGCGTGATGATATATTTATATATTTTATTTTATTTAAAATTTCGCCTTTTATTAAATTGTTATTGGTGAAAATGATTTCCATATTAATTTAATATGATTTATTATATCATCTATATAAAATTATTGTGTGCATGACATAATTACAATAACAACATGTATTATATTAAACTGTATTTTATTAAAATACAATTTAATAAATAACAAATAAATTCGTTTGATAAAAATACGTATCCAATTAATATTTATAACAATGCTGTAAATTATCGAGTGCACAGCCAACCTTGTTATTATTTATCTTTTACAAGTTTTCATTTGATTGCCTAGATTTAATTCAATATTCAAGTTAATATGAAAACAAGTAGAAATAATTAAAATTTTCACAATTAAAATTATGATATTGAGAGCAATATTTTTAATTCAGTTTTTATTTCCTCGCAGATATATCACTATGATTTTCAGTTTGATTTTCTGTCCAAATAATTAAGTCCGGTTTATTACAACTATATTTTTTTAAACCATTTAATTTAATCAATAATTAATCATAAATAATTCAAAATGTTTAAATATGATAAGATTCACATTGGTTACAACAAGTACAAGTACAATGTTAGGTAAAGTCTTTACCAGACTGTTTTGTACTTTACCTGATTGTTTTTTTGTTGTTGTAACCTTGGATACGTACTTTACCTGACTGTTTTGGTAAAAAACTACTTTTTTACAATACTTGTACTTACTGTAAGTTACCTATTAATGACAAAATTTAAACATAAGGCCTATTCCATTTGCCATTTGGATCAGATCTAACTTACATTTACTGAACCAAATCATTTATTTATTTCGTTGGATTACTTCACTGACTTTATTTCCAGTACTAGAATTACTCTTTTTCATTTATTTTGAAGTAATTCACCCCAATAAATGCATTAGTTTGCTTAATTCAGTCTATTTCGCCATGTTGTCTAATTTATCTGAACTGATTTAAATGAACCAAGTGGCAAATGGAATACAGCTATAGTAAGTGCAACTTCTATTGTATTGTGGTTTCCATGGTTATATCAGGACTCTAATAGTTGACGTATTCCATTTACCATTTGAATCAGATCTAATTTACATTTACTGAACCAGATCACTTATTTATTTCGATGGATCACTTCGCTGATTTTATTTTTAGTACTAGAATGACTGATTCTAATTTACTTTGAAGTAATTCACCCCAATAAATGCATTAGTTTGCTTATTTCAATTCATTTAGATATGTTGTCTAATTTATCTGAACTGATTTAAGTGAACCAATGGAATACAGCTATTTATTTACTGACCACCATGAACAGTAAGTAAATATTACATATCAAGGCCCTGTTTATCTGGACTACAATTTGACAGCTATCAATTTTGAAACCTATTTTTCTTTTCCTTCTATTTGTGCAAGTATTGTAAAAAATGGCTTACTACCCTCAAACTATAAGTGATTTTTTTAGGTCGCAAATGTTTAGGAAATCTCGACCTTTCGGACCTCGATTTTCCATTGACCTAACAACTGTCACTTACAATTCATGGTACGTAATATACTATTCATACAAAAATTTGTCAGGAAAGTAGAAACATTCTGGCCAGTTTCAGAAAAAAAAATTGTTTAATTCCAGGTTACTTATTTTACAACACAGTAAACACAGAAATGAAAAATAAGTTTAACCAGTTGACCGAGGGACTTTTCCCTTGGTTGCGCTGTGTTAAATATAAAAGCGTAACGAACAAAATCGATGACGTAGTAGATCTGCGAAATGAACCGGAGTTCATCGTCTAAAAAATGCAAAAAATGTCGTATAATGTCGATCTACTCCGCATGAAACATTATTATTTTTTCATTTACATGATTTTTACATCCGATTTGTGTATATTGAAACTCTGATGGTCTGATGATAACTTTATAACATGCCGTGGGGTGTTTACCTTCTTTCTAAACGAACTTTGCGGTCTCGGTTTATCTTCCTCGAGTTCGTCGTGCGTTCGTTTCTTCGCAAAAGGAGCGAATGTGTGTTTATTCTACGGATGGTCTCCGAGGAAAAATATCTTTTGTGAGCGTTTTGCTCTCTGTCGTTCTGCTTTCAGTTGTCACTGATGCGCGGATGCCATTTTACGCAGCCATCTATTTTACTAACATTAAACTTGGATTTTTTGCCTGTAAACAACAGTATCAGTAGATAATAAAAAATAATAGGGATATTAAAATTTTTATTAGACTAGATTTTATTATTATTACTCATATTTAGATAAGTCAGGGTGATAAGGATATATACAAATCATCTTCTTTTATCTCTTTCTGGGTGTGGCTTTTCGTCATGCTAATTTCGGTACATAGCATATATTTTATCGGGGTTAACGACACTTTATATTAACAACATTTTTTTCAAAATTAAAGTTTTAGTATAATTTATGATTGTCGTTTATGCTTAATATTAAATTTCATTGTTACTGCTATAAAAGTGTGGTTATAATTAAAGTAAGCTTACGATCATTGAAAAGAGAAAAATATAGTTTTCAATTAACTAATAATGAACTATTCATTCTATTTTTTAAATGTATGTTTATTCTAGCTAGCTCAGTGGTACCAAGTCGGCCTGTGGATCCTGAGAACCCTAGTTCGATTCCCACAGGCGATAAACTATTTTCACCATTTCTAAACTACCCTTGTGGTTCCTCCACCACTAACATCTTTGGAGGCCGTGATTTGACGACTGGTAACCGCACTTCACGCGTAAAATATATCGCTTACCAAGATCTGCTTCCTTCGGCAGAGTGCCACACCTAGTAATGGGTAGAAGGCGTGATGATATATTTATTTATTTATTTTCTCTTTATTCTATGGTTTCAAAATAAACATTTCACAAACCTTCGGAAAGTAAAATTATCAATTGGGATTCTTAATTTTCGTTAAAAACAAGGCTTTGCATGGCTATATATCCATTACTAAACGATAAAAAACTCCTTCTGATACAATATACATGGATAGTTCTAGAACATCATACTAGTTTTTCAAATGAAACTGCAAAATTTTAGAGGTACACAAACCAAATATGTGCGATTCTGAGTGATGATCGCCAAAAGCCCCGTGTATAAGAACTCAAATTTATAAGCGAATATATTTGTTCACAGACGATGAATGTGTTTCACATTTTAACAGGATGCGTATGACTATCCAATGTTTACGTGCGCCAAATTTCATTCAGATCTGCAAAAAAAATTTTCACGCTAGTGCTACCTTAATACAAAAATATTTAGAGATTTTTACAAGAAATTTCGTAAATATGATATTCCATACTGTCTCAAGTTTTTTTTCTTCTTCTAATTTTATTATTTTCATGAAACAGTATCATGTATTATTTTTATATGTCTAAATATTCCTAAATTGAATAAAAGCATAAAATAACTTCATACATTATTTATTCTCCTAAAACCTTTTATAAACCCTCTTGAAACATAATCCAATAATAAGATCAAAGAAAGATAAAATATAATCAGATTTACCTAAAAACCGTCCGTTCATATTCTCAAGACCCCAAATCATACTGTCATATTTCTACATCACAAACAAAGTAAGAAATAATTTACATATTCCATAATATTTCTATTAGCGATATATTTAATGTAAGCGGGTGCATCCGGGACTAAATGAAGCTGTTACAATGAATATCCGCTGGATGATGGTGGCGCTAGTGCTGCTGTTTGATGTCCGACCCGGAAAACGGAAGAAGGGTAATTTAATCACGTGTCGCACTGAAAGTTAGGTTCAGGGTTCGTAAACAGTAAACAGCTTGTTTTGGGCTCATTTTAATGGTGATACGATGCTGTTAAGTTATAAAGGACCAACGCAACAATTGAGATTTTGTAAATTGATAACGAAGTTCTGTACAGAAGCAAATTATATTTTATTTTTATGTATGCGAATGGTGTGCAACAAAATGGCGGACTATATCTTTCAAATTATGGAAAAATGTGTTAACTATACTTAAATTTTAATGTATCATAAATATATTTTCAGCAGTACCTACAGTGGTGGTGTAGGAGCGTTACGGAATTCGAATCCGGAGATCTCGAGTTCGAATCCCACTCAAGCTAAAGCATACTGCGGCTCGGTGAGTCCGGACTCTGTACTGTAATTAGGATTAAGTTCCTGTTGTACAGAGTAACATAAATAAATAAATGGAGTAGGTAGTTCACAAGTAAATAAATATAAATAAATATATCATCACGCCTTTTACTCATTACTGGGTGTGGCACTCTGCCGAAGCAGATCTCAGTAAGTGATATATTTATGCGAATGAAATGCGGTTAACAGCCGTCAAATCACGGCCTCCAAAGATGTTAGTGGTGGAGGAGCCACAGGGGTAATTTGAAATTGGTGAAAATGTGAAAATTCATCGTCTGTGAACAAATATATTCGCTTGTAAAGTTGAGTTCTTATAAACGGGGCTTATGGCGATCATCACTCAGAATCGCACATATTTGGTTTGTGTATCTCTAAAATTTTGCAGTTTTATTTGAAAAACTAGTATGATGTTCTAGAACTATCTATGTGTATTGTATCAGAAGGAGTAAGTTTAGTAATGGATATATAGCCATGCAAGGCCTTGTTTTTAACGAAAAATTAAGAATCCCAATTTATAATGGCAACACCACACGATGGTATGGTATTTGAAAATTCACTAGACCAACAACCTGTTAACAATTCATGATATTCAAATCATAATAGGTATAAAACACTTACCTTATTGAATTTTTATATTTCTTTGAGCGTCAGTTTCGCCACTCGACAACCGATGGTGCCACCGTCACACTAGGACTACCTGAAAACCTGAAAAGTATTGTAAATAATTAATAGAATATTTAATATTTCCGATACAGTTTTGAAAATGTACTACTTAACTAAGTGGTCGGAAATTTAAAGTAAATTAATATAGAAAATGCATCAATCTAATAAATTTCATCAATTATGTAGCTACTAATTAAAATTTAATAGATTAATTAATAATCCTACGAACCAAAAATTAATATGTTCAATCTAAAATTATAAATAATTCGCTTCAGGGCATAATATCACAAAGAGACATTAAATAAAGCATTAATAATTCAAATCAAACTATGCACCTAAATTCGATAACTAAATTTCATCAAAGCGCCGCCTTCCATAATTTCCAAGACGCTGCGCGCCTTTCACGTACGTTTATGACCTGTCGATAACAGTCGCTTTCCCATTATTCAGTCGCTAATCATGAAAACTGCAATTTATGTAAGCGCACGTTCACAGTTCGAACCACCGCAACCAGTAAAGTTGCTCACCTGTTCGTTATAACGGAATAGCCATCGATTTATTTGCCTGTCGACGTCAACTGATGGACTAAACGGCAACGATGAAATAAAGTGCTGTTTAAAATGTGTGCGGATTTAAACATTACAATGTTTTAAAGCTTTCTTAAAAGGTTTTTTCAGGAAACAACGCTTAGGGCAAGGATAATTTGAAGTGGAGGTATTTTTATTTTGTGATTGAAAGTGGTAAAAATATTGAGATAAAACAACTATTTTCTGTTGATTTTATGCAAATGATATCATAGCTTTGTACGTTTCGTTACGTGGCGGTTACTGTTTACCGCTGCGGTAAGGATTTTGTGTTCGGTTGAATTAGCGGTAAAATAATAAGTTACTAGATTTTGTTCGTTTCACATTTTGACATCTCGCGGTAAAACGCTGCGGTAGCTGACGGTAAAAATTTTTACAACTCTAGACTTTGCTGAATAGCGGTAGAATAAAACGCTGCTGTAACTAACCGTCGCGTTTTACAGTAACCGCCACGTAGCGAATCAAACAAAGCTCATAACATCTATGTTCCATCAAATGGGGTAACACAAACCCTTGAAACATTCCCTATAATTTATTAGATACATACCGCAATTAATCTTCGTTAATGATGCCTATTTTGATTCATTACTTTCACTTCATCCAGATTTATAAAAAAAGTCAATGAATATATAATACAGAGGAATTGTTACAGTTGGCAATAAAAAAAACTACTTGAAATTGGTAAGCCTGATACATAAATTCATTTCTTGGTGTTGACAGTGACATTTGCAAATTTAAATTTGAGTATATTATTATTACATTTATTTCTAAAGTATTTATATTACTTAAAAAGTCAAAATTCTATTAGCTGTCAGACTCCTGACATAACCTATTTGTATTTATTAGAAATGTCAAATAGCTTTTCCGCCTTTATCTGACGTTGTGCCAACTGTGGAATAAAAAGATCTCTGGAATTGTATTGCCAACTATAACAATTCCTTTTGATCACTCTGTAGTTATTTATGTACCAAGGGTGAAAACAGGCGTTTCTGGCCCGTGGCATGATTATTAGCACGAGCCGCAAAGCACCGGGGGCTAATAACATGCTAAGGGTTAGAAACGTTAATTTCACCCGTGGTACGTACAATATATTATGCAATACAAAATAACATTTAATTATATGTTCAAAAGATTAAAATATAGAAATAGGTTATATGTCAAAATTACATTTTGCAGAATCAAGTATTCACGATAAACAAAAATTGTCATTTTATTTATGTATCCTTAGGTATTATTTATTTTTGAACCATGGGCCTAAAAGAAGAGTTTAAGCCCACTTTTTAGGGCTAAAACACATGCTTTTCGGCCCGGTTATGCATAAAAATATTAACCTCGCTGAAAAATGCCGTGTAAGGGAGGAAATAGTTATTTTTATACAAAGGAAATAATGATATTTCTTCACGAGGTATTTAGAAATGTGGAATGTACATATATACATACATATCTTCACGCTATATCCCACCATTCGGGTAGCACGAACCCTAAAATCATTCATAAAACATTCACTCATCATACTCATCAAACAATCTGCCCTCGTCAAACATTTTCATCCAAACAAACCACCCTCACTTCAACCACATTCATAGATCACTCCATATAAACTCATTAATTTATTACACTCGAAATCATTTATCACACAACAAACCTTATTATTATTTTTGATTATTATCTTAACATATTTACGAACATATATCGGAAATCTCGAGTTCGTATACTACTTAGGCTAAAAATTGTATGAACTACCACACTGCCACTGCCCGGACCCTGTACTGTAATTGGGATTCAGTTTCTGTTGTACAGAGTGTAATAAATAATTAACTAAAAAGCCGTAGGCTTTGAAACATGTAAACATACGTACAAGCTCATTTATTTCTTCAACCCGGAAAATTTCGTTCACGCAAATTATTTCCAACATTTAACTTTCCTGGGTCAAAAGTTTGTAAAAATATAAAATAATATTGTTATCAATACATAAATACGTCAAATATTAATAATACATTCGTATCATTTATTAGTTAATAGCTGAATTAATTATATAATCCGTACTAATTAGAATTTGAAAATTAATGTTTTTTGCTTATTATTATAAATTTCAATCAAATGGCAGACAATGCCAATTATTCAAAGTTAATTGGAACATTTGTTAATTGTTTATTTCATTGTTATTGTATTATATCGATAATGTTAAATTTCATGTAGTTAACCGGACAAAAACAAAACAAACAATATATGTTTTTTTCTGGAAAATCAACAAAGAAATAATAATTACGACGAGTATTTTTAGACAAAGTAAATATTGTGCTTTCCTGCAAAATTAATCAATAAATCAATTAATGCAAATAGGTGTTGTAACTGAAATAAATATATGTAATAAATATTTCACGTTAAATACTTGTATACTAACATCTTTGGGGGCCGTGATTTGACGACTGGTAAACGCATTTCACGCGCAAAAATATATCACTTACCGAGATCTGCTTCGGCAGAGTGCCACACCCAGTAATGGGTAGAAGGCGTGATGATATATTTATTTATTTATTTTACATAAAGTCCAATTATGAACGACTTACATACAAAGTTTTTTCTATTTTACTTTTATTAAAAATTCATTATGAAACCCAGTTGCGTATGAAAGAGCTATTACGATACATAACATTTTGTTTTAGACAGTTGGTAGTACCTGATGACTACTGTAACTGTTAAGCTGAAAACAACCAAAAAAGGTGTTTTTAATGCCTCAAGATTTAAAAGAATCCCAAAAGAAATAAAAGAAATATTTTCACCAAATTAAAATTAGCCCTCTAGCTCCCTCTTCACTAGCATCTTTGGGGGCCGTGATTTGACGGCTGGTAACCGCACTTCACGCGCATAAATATATCACTTACCGAAATCTGCTTCGGCAGAGTGCCACACCCAGTAATGAGTAAAAAGGCGTGATGATATATTTATTTATTCATTTATTTATATTTTTTTATATTGGCATGCAATAAAGTGCTATTTTATGAATACTAAATAAATAACAAAGTCCCGTATAAACTCGCTTGAAAAAATTCTGAAAATGTATTTAAATTTCTGTTTCCTTAAAAAATGCAATCGTCAAGCTCAGTAACAAATGAATGTCAGTGACATTAGCATTCGAGTTAAATTTGTTATTCTTGAGTTACTCGAAACAACAACAAGAGTTATTCCGTCAGAAAGTTGTCTTACATATCATTTCATTATTTCCAAGTCTATAGAAATTATTTAAATTACTTCGTAACTTTGTTATGAATGAAATTTCTTCGGATGATTTTCGGATGCTGTATTCGCGTTGAAATTAGTTATTCTTAGTTTTAAAAACAACGTTATTTACACAACAATGAGCACTTTGAGGGTAGATCGATTTGACGATCCTTCTCGAACTATGGCGAATATTCCCGAAGCTGTAGAAAATCAACAAAATATTAATAACGCAAACTGTAATGGCAAGGAAATTTATTACTTTATCGTAGATATTTTTACTTTCTTATACACAGTATAATGGAATCGTGAAAAAAATCGTTGACGAGATTTTGGCGGAAATACGTGTTTTGAGGTCCACTGAATCCGTTTTGATTATTTTCTCAATGATGTCTGTGTGTGTGTGTGTGTGTGTGTGTGTGTGTGTGGGTGTGCGTGTGGGTGTGTGTGTGTGCTGGATGTGTGTCCGAGTGTGCAATATTTCATGAACGAGATAAGATTTGTTACCGAAACTCGGTAATTATAAGTTTCATAAAAATACGAAGAGCTGAGTTGATTCTTGAGATACCAAGGGTTAGGCTTGAAAAACGGACATCCTGTATATGCCTCAGCAGTAAAGTTAAATATAAAGTAGTCAACATTACTAAAAAATTATATGTAAACAAATTTGATATTTTATATGTTTCAAACACAGGCGACAAATTTTCATAATTTGAAAAAGCTATCCCTGTGGCTCCCCCACTACTAACATCTTTGGGGGCCGTGATTTGACGGCTGGTAACCGCACTTCACGTGCATAAATATATCACTTACCGAGATCTGCTTCGGCACAGTGCCACACCCAGTAATGGGTAAAAGGCGTGATGATATATTTATTTTATTTTATTTATATAATATTAATTATATAACATTCATATATTCTAAATATTAAATATGCTGTGTATAAGAAAGACGTTTTTACATATTGTAGTGAAAAAATTGTTTGGCTCACTTTATTATGTTTATGCAAATTTTATGTATCGTGTAAACACGGTTTTTATTTATTATTATTAACATACTAAACAGTGTAGAACTATATGCAATTATATCATATTTGCAGATTATAGTTTTATCGTTAATGCATTATTTTAGTAACTAATGTATAACATAATTCTAATGTTTACCTGTAGCATAAATTAATAAAAATATTTTCAAATAATGTGATCAAAATTTTGCTCTGTTACTATTAATAATTGAAAGCAAATATTGACTTAATAATTATAACATTAACATGAAATCTTAGTAGAATAATATAGCTGATAGTACAGATCTTTAAAATCATTTGTAACTGATCTATATTATTGTTACTAATTAATTTGTTTAATTATTGCTGGAACTATTATTGTGCGTGAGTAAACTGAGATGATTTAAGTATGTGGAACGTAACTTGAATGAAAGGACAATGAAACAGGTGTAGAGGAGCGAATGCTTGGATGTATATAAATGAAAGGTTGTTGCGTGATGAAAGATTTCTAGTGTGAAGAATAAAGCTTGTATGGCGGGAATTATGAATGAGATTAAAGCGAGAGTGGTGTGTTAGAATGTGAATGACGAATATTAATTATTTGATGAATCTGATGACAGGATGTTCTGTGAATGTTTCAAAGGTTCGTGCTACCCCATTTGATAGGATATCACGTGATGTTATGTATGCATGTAAAGTGGAAGTAAAGTAATATTAATGGTAACTGGAAAATAACGATATGCTTTCATATTAGTGACATCTAGGTGCAATCAAACAAACGAAAAATAAATCTAATCTAAATTTCTAACATATTTCTTACAAATTTTCTTTCTAGTAGGGTTGTGAAAGAAGTATACCTCGTTAAGAAAGTGTCATTCTCCTCAGGTGATTTATATCCCTCGCTTGTAACTTAAAAAAATATACGGCATCTTCGGGAAGAAATGTCTTACTTTTTTCCCTCAATATACAAATAACTATTATGTTACATAGAAAATAGAATATTATAGTGTAGAGCAAAACGTAGTCTATTGCGGCTCGCGCATGAAAATTGTTGATTTAGTAAAAAAGCCTACTTTTCATTGTATAAAAGTATTACAATTGGTTATTTTTTCACGTGTTTTTCATACTATATTTCCTATATTAATTAACTTATATTTAATTTTGTTATATTAAATAAATTATAATAAAATTTCAATGTGGTAATCATTGACGGATCAATAAACATTTGAAATTAATTAATTTTGTCATTTACTTTATAGGTTGAAGTTCAAATTCATGATTATCTAGGCTATGTTATAAAACTAAATACCTTTAATTTTTTATAAAGGAGTATTTTGCAGTTAAATGAATTTATTTTATTTATAAATTAAATATTGTAATATTTTTACTTCAAGTGAGCAATGACAGCTAAACTAGAAGTATTATGTTTGACGTTTTTTACACTTGACTACATCACACAAATATATCCCCAAAACAGATGTAGAAAGTTGAACTTTGTAGCACAAAAATACGAGATCAGAATTATATCATTTGGCTAAATACTAAAAATGTAGATATCTTACATTTACTTAATTCTACAATTAATTTTCAAAATTTTTAACTAAATTTACATTTATTTTAGACAAGAATAGCAGTTTTGTTTTACCAAAAACTACTTTAACTATCATGATTATTATCTTCTAGGCAGTTTGACAAATGAAATCAAAGTTAACCATTATTTAAAATAAATTATATTATTATACAGTTTTTGAATAAAACGAAAAAGTTTTAGTTAATACGAAAATGTACTTCCTTTTTCAACGGTTGTCATTACAAGATGTATGTATTGATTGACTTCAAATTTTATCTGTATATTAACAACATACTAGTATATATCTCATTAAAATTTCATTTAATTATTTTGCATACTACACAAGAAATAAAACATCAAACGAAATCATAAGATTCAGGTCAACGGATGTGAAGTAGTTGCAGAAAATTCACTTTGTAAACGCGATATAGGAAAATATTGTTATATGGCAATATTTTTTGTTCTTTTAATGTTAGGATATAATTGTAATTTATGACAGTTCATTTTTCTAGTTTTATGTGACAACATTTTAACTGAAATAATAATAAAATTATTCTAGTATTAGTTCAGGAGTAATTATCAGTAATAAACTTAAAAATTAACGTCAAAATGAAAATGAAATAAAATAATTTTTATGACTTTTTTATGTCAAGAACTGTGATTATTAAATCAAAAAGTTTCAGCAAGTAAATTTGAACATAACTTTGTTTGGAATTGGAATAATTTATATTAGATTCTTTCTTTGGTTAAGTTTAAGTCCATAGTGAGCCAGGATAACTCAATTAAAAATGTTTGTTTGTGTTCTGGATCTGCAAAAGTTATACTTTAGTTTCTCAGTTCACCTCAGAGTGATAAACTGTGATAAAATTATGTACCCGGTTAAATTAAACCTCGGAAATGTTTAATTACATAAACATGAAGATTGATATACTCGCAGAAATTGAACCAGAGTTCTGAGAATAAAATCATAAAAAATATTTTCATTTATGTGCGTTTTTTTATGATAAATATGTATATATAAAACCGGCAAGAAAGTATCTACTTTTCTGACCAATTTTAGTATGGAAAGTACATTTTTGCCAAAACAGTCAAGTAAAGTACGTATCGAAGGTCTTCCTCTCAGTAAAATTGAGCACCGACAAACGTTTCAGACAAAGCTCTGTGATTGGCTTAATGCAACTACGTAATTGCAATGAGCGTTTTAAATTATTCAACTTTAACTTTCATATTTCAGCAATAAAGATATCATTTATGGTATGATTTTATATTGTATTAAATATGATGTACGGTCAAGAACTTATTTTAATAAATATATATTAAAAAGCTCTACCACTTGAATCCCCCATTATTGATTAAACTAAATAGTTTCAGAAAAAATAATGTACATAATAGTATACATAATACGTCAGGAAAGTGATTTTACTCGTCCTTTGTAAAACTCATCGCGGAGCTGTTCTTTTTCCAAATTTGGAGTCGTGCGTTAACAGATTATCCTATGACGCTAGTTCTTTAATATATTACAAAATGCAAGTACGAATTTTTAATAAAACTAAAATATTCTAGAACGTCGTGGAACTGAAATGTTGAAATATTCTGATGTGAATTTACTAAATAAAGAACGAAGTTCAAGTTTCATTGAAAACTTTTCCATTTTTCAAGAACAGTTTCTTGCTATCAAGATCTTTTAGTATCAACGTGATCTAATAAAAAATTCCAAGTTAAAACCTTCCAGAGCGCAAATGTTTTTGTATCTGTGATATCTGAGAGATGGGTCACGGGAAATAATATCTGAGATGGCCTGAGGCTCCGGTCTTTTTAAAGATTCATCATATCTTTTGTTTTTACTTAATTTAAGTTGTTTTAATAATTGATTTGACTTCATATATCACGTATCATATTAAAAGAAAACATTGAAAAGGAAATTGTAAAAAAACTGACATTTCAAGATATTAATCAAATATTAATTTAAGATTTAATTAACTTTACAGTTATATAGTTTCATAAGTGTAATAAGGAGTTTATATGGAGTGGTCTATGAATGTGGTTGAAGTGAGGATGGTTTGTTTGGATGAAAATGTTTGACGAGGGCTGATTGTTTGATGAGTGTGATGAGTGAATGTTTTATGAGTGATTTTAGGGTTCGTGCTACCCCATTTGTTGGGATATAGCGTTAAGATATGTATATATGTATAAGTGTATTTTATTTTCAGAAATAATGTAGTTTAAATGTAAAATTTATTAATAGCTGATTAATGTAATAAAACGCTATTTATTCAAAGGGGAGAAGGACGAGAAATAGAAAATATCGATTCGCCTTATTTTTTTTCAACAATATTGATTTCATTCTCTCTTTAATAGAAATTTACCCCCTTTCGCCTCCTTTTTGTATGAGATTTTCGTTAAATTTAAAACTAAACTGATTGAATTATTTATTGTGTTCGTATTGATCTACAAGCAAATTTTGAATGATTTAATTAGTTGGAAATTTGTTAATCGTTTGAGTTGAATTATTGTGCATTTTCTTATCTCGTTTAGTTTTTGAGTTATAGCCTCATATTTAAAATGAGTAAAATTTGGAGATCAATTTTTCCGGAGTCTATTTTAAAAATTGAATGGTATATGAAGATGCTTCACGGCATTGAATTCCTCGTCTCCGAATTAACTTATAAGCATTTTTTTTTGTAAATCCTTAACAATTAAATTTTTTTGAATTTTTTTTGTGAGTCCTTGGATTTTTTCGATTTTAGGACAGTTTTAAATTGTTTGCTCTAAAATGTATTTTGTCAACATTTGTTGTTTCCTTCTCTATCTAGATTACTTATTATCATTGGTCAAATTGAACATGTTTTGTAAAGGTTAGAAAGAAGGTATAAATAGCATGTTGTAATATTAGTGAGGAAAGGGTTTCATTGCCAAACGAATACGAAAGTTGGAGCACGAGCGACAGCGAGTGTTATAATATTACGAGTTTTGCAATGGCTCTTTCCCATGTGTGTTACATACTAAAAACACATACTATTGGAACACTCGCTCTTGCTCGTGCTACAACTTTCGTAACCGTTTTGCAATGGTCCTTTTCCACGTGTGTTAAATACTAATTTTTTTAACAATAAATGTAAAAGTTGCACTTTTACAAGAAATTTAATATAAATATAAATAAATATATCATCACGCCTTCTACCCATTACTAGGTGTGGCACTCTGCCAAAGCAGATCTTGGTAAGTGATATATTTTGCGCGTGAAGTGCGGTTACCAGTCGGCAAATCACGGCCTCCAAAGATATTAGTGGTGGAGGAGCCACTGGGGTAGTTTTTGAAATTATGAAAATTGTTTGTCGTCTGTGGGAATCGAACCAGGGTTCTCAGGATCCACATGCCGACTTCATACCACTGAGCTAGCCACCCCATAAGAAATTTAATAATCATGTTATATAAATCAAAGGAGTTGTATTTGTAATTGCACATCATATGTCTTTAGTCATCGCAAAAAATAATTATAATAATAAAGTACTTGTGAAGTTTTTTCAAAATGACATCTCCCTGACTCAATTTTGTTGTAGTAGTAATCATTTCCCTCACTCAGAGTCAATTACTTTCATCACTAGTGAGGGAAATAGTTACTATCACAATTAAATTGAGTGAGTGAAATGTAATTTTCATAAATAATGTTGAAAAAAAATTATATATGAATGTCCAGGATCTAAAAATATATCTGCACTTTAAAAAATTGAACTTTACCGTCACTATAACGAAATATTAAGACATAAATTTTTCCTACATCAAACTAATGCCCTCCCTAAACTGTTTTCCAACCTAACGTAATATTTACTGAAGTAGAACAAATAAATTTCACTTAAAAACAAGCGCAACCTATGTGAAGTGACGCTCTCTATTTTGCCAGGAAACTGGTGAGAAGCAAAGAAAGAAAAAGCCCTGAAAAGGAACCCTCTAGGGAAATACGATAAATCACTCAAGTCGAGCAGGACCCCGCAACGTTCTGCGAATGCGCCGCCCATGGATTCCTTCGTGGCCCACTGGATCCCAAGCAGAACACAAGAATCGCGAAGACAATAACATGTTCAGATATAAAAAGTTTATCATAAATAATGTACTAGAAAGGCGAGAAAAAATGGGATAGCTCAATAAAAGTTTGCCCGGACAAATTTTGTTGCTGCGTGGTAGTTTATTTGTAATTATTTTTAGTGCTTTTTTATTCAGGGTCGTCTTATAAATCTCTTGTGTCCTAGAAAAAAATTATTAGTAGAGTACTTTTTATAAATGTAAAAAAATACAAAAATTCAAGAAAAAATTCGAAGATTCAAATTTAGTTAAGCCGTAAATTGTTAAATAATAGTGATGTAAAATAAAATAAAGAAAAGTACCTGGTGCTTGAATTACTTGGCTTGTATAAAATACAGAGTGATCAAAAGGAATTGTTACAGTTGGCAATAAAAAGAACTACTTGAAATTGGTAAGCCTGATACATAAATTCATGTCCTGTTGTTGACAGTAACATTTAAAATTTAAATTTGAGTACATTTATTATTACATTTATTTCTAAAGTATTTCTATTACTTAAAAAGTCAAAATTCTATTATCTGTCAGACTCCTGACATAACCTATTTGTATTTATTAGAAATGTCAAATAGCATTTCCGCCTTTATCTGACGTTGTGCCAACTGTGGAATAAAAAGATCTCTTGAATTGTATTGCCAACTATAACAATTCCTTTTGATCACCCTGTAGTAATTTGTGTTTCATTAGGACTAGATATACAAATTTTCCGGACGAGCAATTAATAAAGGCTGCCGGACGACTCGTAGCGGAGTCTAGCAATATTATGAGAATAGTATTTTTAGTCCAATTGAAACATTTTTCCTACCCATTTATTTAGAAAATTTCGCAATTTATGCAAATCAAAATGAACTAAATTAACAAACAATATTTTTATCACCATGACAACTGTTGTGAAAATGCTATTTTTGCTCCTAGAACCAAAAAACAATGAACACATCGGAAAAACGTCCTTTTTTAGCCGATAAAACTAAATTGTTAATTTATTCTTAAATAATTAGGATAGAAATGATAAAAATATAAATAAAATAAATATATCATCACGCCTTTTACCCGTGACTGGATGTGAGGCACTCTACTAAAGCAGATCTCGGTGAGTGATATATTTATGCGCGTGAAGTGCAGTTACCAGCCGTCAAGTCACGGCCCCCAAAGATGTTAGTCGTGGGGGAAACACAGGGGTAATTTTAAATTGGTGAAAATGTTTGTCGGCTGTGGGGATCAAACCAGGGTTCTTAGGATCCACAGGCCGACTCGATACCACTGAGCCATTACCCCATAGAAATTACTGGCATATAAATATATATAAGATGGTCTAGATGGCTCAGTGGTATCGAGTCGGCCTGTGGATCCTGAAAACCCTGGTTTGATTCCCAAACCCGACAAACATTTTCATCACATTAAAACTACCGCTGTGGCTTCCCCTTCACTAACAACTTTGGCGCGGTTTGACGGCTAGTAACCGCACTTTATGCGCATAAATATATCAGTTACCCAGATATGCTTTGGCAGAATACCACACCCAGTAATTGGTAAAAGGCGTGAAGATATATTTATTTATTTAAAAATATTACCATTGTATTTCGTATGAATACAAGTAAACACAAAGAATATATTTAATATAAATTTAATATTGAGAAATATACATTTACTTTATATATTAAAAATAAATAAATAGAAACAAAATAATAAACATGTTACAAAATATCACATTCATAATGTTACAACGATAGTAAAAAACTTATTCTCGCTGTCTTGTACTTTGCAAGATATTATGACAATGTTTATTAATTTCAAAACACAACAAAATAAATTATTAAGACTTAAAATGTTCTTTCAAACGTTTGTAAGTGCTTCAAGAGCAACTCATCTACAATAATTATTTCTAAACGTCATTTTCTTGTAGCACATTTCATCATTATAAAACAAAGATCCTCGTTGGAACTGCAGCTTACAAATAGAACCCAAATGCATCGAATTCTCTACTGAAGTACTCAGTGCATTAGTATCTAAATAAACTCAAGAGATATATAAATATCTACTCAAAGTGTAAACTCGTGTTCTAGTACTTGCAGAGTACAACTAAACATCTCATAGATTTACCAAGAGAGAATGCTGTTTATTCTGTTCGTAAGATCCATGAAGCTCCCGATTTGTTATTCCGTGTAGCGTCGTAAGAACACAATTGTTTTGTCAGAGGATACAAAGGCAAATGGCGGAAAACTGTCGATAAGCAGGTGAAAACGGTCACGTGTTACAGCACTTCCGGCAGTGAAGTTGCAAAGTCTGAAGTCGTGAAGTGTGAAGCTGCGAGCGACGGCTATGCGACGAAGTCGAAGTCTCAAATGCACTCGAGGAGTCCTCAACGCTGTAAAGTTTTAGAAATAACTTTTACAAGCTGCGACTTATATTTTCCAACTGAAATATCATGAAAGAAATAATGAATTATGGACTGTTTGAACGGCGGTTGTCACGATTTCAACATGAGTAAATATGAGATAAAACTTTATATCGGTAACATTATTTATTATAAATATTTGCGCTGGGGAAAAATGTCCCCTATTTTGTAACTCAGTGGTTTTTGAACTTTTCGACGCCATGGGTCCCCTGGAGGCAAAAATACAAATAAATTCTACGGCCACCCCCTTATTTACTAAGTTTTGTAAAAGGCTGAGTTAATAATTTACTTACTCATATATTTACATGAGGAATACTTTAAACCGCATTGTTGAGATATTGCTTCTCATCTTTATAATTAACAATTTTCATAATTTCAAAAGCTACCCCTGTGACTCCTCCACCACTAACATCTTTGGAGGCCGTGATTTGACGACTGGTAACCGCACTTCACGCGCAAAATATATCTCTCGAGATGGCGGAGTGCCACACCCAGTAATGGGCAGAAGGCGTGATGATATATTTATTTATTTTTTATTTATATATAACATGAACTACTTATTCAAACAATACAAAATTTTCAATTTTTGTTTTAATATGGTTCTATATACTTTAAGGCACAGGAAATCGAATGCCGTTGAGCGAATCTTCACATCTTTTTTAGTTTTTGAATTACAGCGATTTTTGATATTTTTCAAATCGTAACTTAGAGACGCTATAACTCGAAAACTAAAAATATCGAAATGCGGTTTTAATCAGTGCCTTTCTCGCACATTATTTAATATAAAAGCAAATTTTGAAAATGTTCAATAATTTTTAGATTTTTTCAAAATTTTCACTTGGCGATATTTCAAGATTTTTAAAAGATAATAAAAATCTGTGAACACCAGTGAATTCCTCGCATAAAAATACATGGGTATGCAAATTTTTATGAAAAAAATCCGACGGATAGATTTTTATTACAGAAAAACGAAAAATGATCAAACATCGTAGAAATCTTAAGGTAAACCCCTTCAAAATTTTCTATTTTAAGCCGATTTTCGTTTTTCTATAATACAAAGTTTATGCATGCCAATTTTGTTCTGAAAATTTGCATACCAACGTATTTTTACGAGAGGAATTCACTGGTGTTCACAAATTTTCATTATCTCGTCACCTTTTTGAAATATCGCAAAGTGAAAATTTTGAATAAAATCCAAAAATGTTCAAAATTTCTAAATGTGCTTTTATATTAAATTAGGTACGAGAAATACACTGGTTTAAACCGCATTCTAATATCTCTTTTAGTTTTCGAGATATAGCGAAGACTTTTTCTACTGCTGGTGAACTAATGAAACTCCATTATTTTTAAGAGCATCAGAAGAAGTATTTGTCAGAGGAATTAAACTTTATCTGTTTCTATGGAGTTCTGAAATGTTATATTTTTCTGACGTTTGAAGAAAGAGTAATTTTTTTTTTCTTAAGGAAGTCAAGTAAAGCTATCCATGGCAACTGGAAAACAATGGTATGATTTAACATTAGTGATAGTAACATCTGTCAAAAGAATCTAAATTTCAAATTTATTTTTGAAAGTTTTACTTTCTGCTATAACAGTAAATATTATAAGTATACCTTATGAGTAAAGTGTCATTCTTCCCTTTATTTCCTTTGCCTTTGGGTCAGAAAATAAAACGGCACCGTCTGGAAGAGATGTATCACTTTTTTAAATTTATTTTGCCAGTTTTTCCATCTCTCTATAAAGTTTCTGATAACCATCGGCAGGATAAATAATATAAATCACATCGAAATCTTAGTACAAATGGCAAATATTATACTGAATGTAATTATTTCAAGCGATATTTTTTCATTTTTTCTGTCGATAGTAGAATTTTATCCAGAAATGGAAATACAAGCTTCAAATCACACTTTTTACGATTATATATTTTTTTATAGTAACGGTAATAATAAATAAAAGAAGTTGTTAAGAACTTATCGATCGATTCCAAATCCTGGCCCTGTTATAGAACCAGAGCTGGGCAAGCTACTTAAAAAAAAGTAGCTAAGCTCAGCTACAGCTATTCTTTAAAAAAAGTAGCTGAGCTACAGCTATAAGCTACATTTTGTAAAATATAGCTAAGCTACAGCTAAAAGCTTTCATTAAAGTAGCTGTTAAATTTTAAAGCTACTTTTTTCAATTATTGTGAATTATAAATTTGCCATTGTCATATGATCAGTTGATCAGTCTTTTGTTATAATGACTATTAATAAATATAAAAAATCGCAAATGGACAAATGAACTGTTAATTTGTTATGCTATAATTCTTATTTATAGCGGAATAAATTAACAGTCACATTAACAGAAGACTCCTGAACAGTCAATGTTTAGTTCATCTAATATTTAATACAAAAGTAGGATAGGTTAAGAACAAGTGAAAAATAAAATATGTTAATAGATTTTACACTATATAATAACTTGTTATCGTACAGTTATAGAAAACAATAAAGAAGGTACAATTCAAATACAAAACAAAAATTATTAAGTATTTATTAATGAACAGTGGTAGCTTTAAGCTACAAAAAGTAGCTTTAAGCTACAAAAACTAGCTTTAAAAGTAGCTTCAGTTGTTATAACAATATTTTTAAGCTAATAGAGAAAAAAACATAGCTCGCTACAAGCTACAACTATATTTTTCATATTTAGCTAAGCTACAGCTACAGCTAAGGTAAAAGTAGCTAAGCTAGTAGCTAAGCTACAAAAGTAGCTAGCTACCGCCCAGCTCTGTATAGAATATAGAATACGACCGGCATTTTGTTCCCAAAAATTGTTCATTTCCATCTGATGAGATTTCCGTATTCGTCGTATTCGGCAAATTCACCTTTATAGAATATTTCGCCCGGGGCTCGAATTTCTCCAGAGACGGGCCTGCGTGCAAGTAGAGCCATGATTATTCAATTCAATACTAGCATTTCTTTGAAAAGCAAATATAAAATAGAATCAGAAATCGCATTTCTACTGCGGCAGAAGCAGGCAAAATGTGTAGGAGTACGTGTTAGAGTGTTAGATTCCTCTCTGCAAGTTCAGGACGAGGACGAAAGGACGTAATATTTTTATTCGTGTGAACGGAACGCATCTAATCCTGCGGTGGGTTCACAATGTGGATTACTGTAAGCTGCGTGCGAATGAATTTGCTTTGGGAAGCTGAGATTTTTTACAATTTTGTTACAAGTGTTTTATTATTATTTGCACAGTTATATTAAAATAGAATGTAACATCATTTTACGAGAATTTACAAATAAACCGTCAAGAATACACTCTTTCATACTATAATTTGGTCTAATAGAGATTGCTTTGTGTAAGTATGAAAATTGGGACACGAGCGTCAGCGAAAAGTAGAAATTTTTCCTTATCATATATTGTACTTTTCCAAGGCTATATCTTTAAATTTAAACGAGATATAAAGATGTGCTCAATGACATTGAATTTCTCGAGCTTAAATTAACTTGTAAATAAAATTACAGCGATTTTTTTTTTAAATACTCGTATGTTACCAAAATTTTCGCATAAAACAGTTTTTGAACAATATCTAAAAAGACATATGTGGATCCTGAGAACCCTGGTTCGATTCCCACAGGCGACAAACAATTTTCATAATTTCAAAAGCTACCTCTGTGACTCCTCCATCACTAACATCTTTGGGGGGTCGTAATTTGACGATTGGTAACCGCACTTCACGCGCAAAATATATCACTTACCGAGATCTGCTTCGGCAGAGTGCCACACCCAGTAATGGATAGAAGGCGTGATGATATATTTATATTAACATATGCTCTTAGGAACTTTACCAATGGATTCAGCGAGGAAAATACATATATATGTAAATTTTCGTTACAATATACATACGAGAAAGAATTTTAGAGAAAAATGACGAAACTTGGCCTAAAACTGAAAAAAATCAAGGGGTACCCCTCAAGAAATTTACAAAAAATAAAAATTGCTCAAACTTTGCTTATAAATCAATTCGGACGCGAGGAATTCAATGCCGTTGAGCGCATCTTCATATCTTGTTTAGTTTTTAAGATATAGCCTTCGAAAAAGTAGAATTTTTTTGTCATCAGATTTTGTACTATATCTCTAACAGAGCTGGGCAGTAGCTAGCTATTTTTGTAGCTTAGCTACTAGCTTAGCTACATTTATCTTAGCTGTAGCTGTAGCTTAGCTAACTGAAAAAATATAGCTGTAGCTTGTAGCTAGCTACTTTTTTTTCTATTAACTTAAAAATAACAACTGAAACTACTTTTAAAGCTACTTTTTGTATCTTCAAGCTACTTTTTAACCAGAAGGTCAACAAAGTACGCATGCGTACAAGCTAAACCCACCCAAATAATTATTTGTTGCCGGTTCTAACTGGATCTAATACGCAAAAATACACAGTAGGTGCCAGATGGTATTTGCTATTTTTGATATTTATGTACATAATAGTAAATTAACAGTCATTATAACAAAAGAATGATCATATGACAATGGCAAATTTAATTATTTCACAATAATTTAAAAAAGTAGCTTTAAAATTTAACAGCTACTTTAACGAAAGCTTTTAGCTGTAGCTTAGCTATATTTTACAAAATATAACTTATAGCTTAGCTACTTTTTTAAAGAATAGCTGTAGCTATAGCTTAGCTACTTTTTTTAAGTAGCTTGCCCAGCTCTGATCTCTAACACTAAATGAGATATGAAGATGCGCTTGACGAAATTAAATTTCTTTTCCGAAGCTATTTCTGAAAACCCATACGAGATATGAAGATCCGTTCTTTGGTATTTAATTTCTCGTGTTTTAATTAACTTTTAAATAAATTTTCAGCGATTTTTATTTTATGGAATTTTTCTACAAAATTTTCTCCTCAAACAGTTTATGATTGTTTGGCAGGAAAAAGATGCACTTGTAATTTCAGCTATTAAACAAGTGAAGTATACTGTAGAAGAGGAATTAATTGTAGTCCTTTTACTATAATATCAAATAAAATATTATACAGACTACATCCTTTTTAAAATATTTATGTAGGTATCCTTATAAAACATGAAAGCATCAAATGTCAAGTATTTTTGTAACTAAATTTATTTTTACATTCCGTAACGAAGTACAGATATACAGGATGCTGTATGTGCACATTACCGTGCTCATTAAAAAAAAAAAATTAATTCATTTACTGACGAGTCACTTTAGCCATGTGTAACACATTTTAACGTTTATATGACGTAGGTACGTACCTACAAAGTGACGTCTCTTTGCAATTAAAACCTGGATTTGATATATTATAACTTCGTACTTTTACGAGCAAATGACGTATGTATTTCGATATTTTTTGCACTAATGTTATTCCGAGCTTTTAAATTATAATAATAAAATTTCTCATATGCAATTAAAACTAAAATTTCACTACAAAAGTGTTGTCTTTTTTGCATGAAAGTTGGATACAAATTAAAGTACTTTTCAGCAATTTATAACAAGCTATTGTCTTCGAAATGTCGTTCAGGCATGAAATTCTGGCATGTTTAACTTTTGTTGATAATTAGACTAACCAGAGCCGGATTTAACAAATATACTTTGAAAACATGTATTTGGCATCCTAGTACTCCAGAAAATTTAAAAAAAAAATCAGTTAATCATCCTGAGAACCCTAGTTCGATTCCCACAGACGACAAACAATTTTCATAATTTAAGAAAACTACCCCTGTGGCTCCTCCACCACTAACATCTTTAGGGGCCGTGATTTGACGACTGGTAACCGCACTTCACGCGCAAAATATATCACTTACCGAGATCTGCTTCGGCAGAGTGCCACACTCAGTAATGGGTAGAAGGCGTGATGATATATTTATTTATATTTCATTTATAATAATAATGGGGTGGCTAGCTCAGTGGTATGAATGGGTAGAAGGCGTGATGATTTATTTTATTTTTATTATTTTTTGCATATCGATCATCAAAGTTGTTTATTTTTTAACGAAACATCGTTTGGAATGTGGCAATTTTTTTAACAGCAAAAAAGGTAAAAAATATTCTAATAAGTAAATACTCCATTTTCATTGGCTAAAATTTACTGTTTCTACTATGGTCCGTTTTATTTATCTCCTTGAAGATCATTTAAAATTTAAATGCAATTGAAATTATGATATCTCTTAAAACAATTTTTATTTCATCCACTTGAATATGATAGTATTATTTCAATTTTTTCAATAATAAAAGAGCGCTTGTTCAGAAATGTTTACGTTACCATGGATACATCATAGTTTTTTGGTCCTAGGGCCAAAATAGTTATTTTTGTAGTAAGTGCGCGGAATGAGGTTGCGCGTGAGAATGTCACCTTTGGTGGAGACCGTTAGGTCGCGACAAAAAAGTCATTCGAACGCTCCAAAAAAATACAAATTTCGCACACGAAATACAAACAACATTTTTTCTACATCTGTCAAAAAAGAATAATACAATAATTATTGATTTATTTAAGTAAATTGAAAGGAAAAATAAAAAATAATATAAATTTGATGTACCAAGAAAACATGGAAATGTTTGATAAATATATTTCTTTTAAAGTGTCAAAGATTATGAAATTTGACATTTCAATTAAATTGGGAAGCTAGCTCAGTGGTATGAAGTCGGTCTGTGGATCCTGAGAACCCTGGTTCGATTCTCACAAGCGACAAACAATTTTCATAATTTCAAAAACTACCCCTGTGGCTCCTCCATCACTAATATCTTTAGGGGCCTTGATTTGACGACTGATAACCGCACTTCACGCGCAATATGAGTGCCACACCCAGTAATGGGTAGAAGGCGTGATGATATATTTATTAATTTACATTTCAATGACAAAAACACAAATTTCGCGTATTCATAGGAATGTAAAAATATCCTTTATTTTTGATAATTGTAGAAAAATATAATTTTTACTATAGTTATAACAATAAATAATAATTTTGTCTATTTAAAGCAAGTATCACTTTGCTTTCCTCCCCCTCAATTCGACTCTGTCATTAAACTGAACTTTAATTAAACTGCAATAAATTTGTTGCACTGAAAATTCAGTACATGTTAGGTACTGAGCATATTTACAATTGGCTGAAATGAACTATTCATTTAATTGATAAAAAGGAAAAAAGTGTGACATTTTTTTCAATAAAATTTATATTTTTCGTTGACATTTATTTATACAATAAACACAGATTCGCGACAAAATTTAACAATCCCATTCAACCGTAGCATTTATAATTTAACTTGTATTTACTAATTATTATTCTAACAATTTTGTATGTTGAAGTAATTTGTACTAATATTTGTTTTAGTAATTTGTTTCTTTTTTGTTAAATTTGCCCTATAATTTTCTTATCGATGTGAATCTCGTATTCATTCAAATCAAATCCAATTCATTATTTCTTGACAGATAAAATAATATCACGGCTTCAATCTAACTCACACGCAAATTCATTCAATATTACAAACCAAATTAAACTAATGACAGTAATTTGACCCTTACTAGAAATTTTATTAAGTAATTTTGACAGGAAACAAGCCAATAAACACCAGCACATAAATCAATATGATTAGTACAAGGTGATCAAAAGGAATTGTTATAGTTGACAATACAATTCCAGAGATCTTTTTATTCCACAGTTGGCACAACGTCAGATAAAGGCGGAAATGCTATTTGACATTTCTAATAAATACAAATAGGTTATGTTAGCTAATAGAATTTTGACTTTTTAAGTAATAGAAATACTTTAGAAATAAATGTGACAATAAATGTACTCAAATTTAAATTTTCAAATGTCACTGTCATCAACAGGAAATGAATTTATGTATCAGACTTACCAATTTCAAGTTGGTTTTTTTATTGCCAACTGTAACAATTTCTTTTGATCACCCTGTATTTACTCGTAGTAATAGCAATAGTAGATATATGCAGAAAAGAAAATAAAAACCATGTATTTTATTTCTCGCTTTTTAAGGTTAATTTTGTTGATTTGTTTACTAATTTTGTTAGGTTATGAGTCATGTTCATTCATAAAACTCTGTTTGGAAATCTCCACAAAATGAAATTATTTTTAGGGTAAGGTCAGAACAACATTTAATTTCTTAATTACCCTAATGGTTTCATAAAACTACCAATAAATCTACGTATATTTCCACCCTGGGACCAATAACTCACGTCATAATTAAAAATCAATTTTGTTTTTTACTTACTTCTTTTAGTGAGCTCTTCAGTTAAATGTTAGTGATTCAGAGGTCATCATCGTTCTAAATTTATGAATATTTGAAATAACATCTAGCCCAATTAAAATCAATTAACTTTTTTGTGAATTAACCTTTACTGAACTTAAAAAGAACAAATATTAGCTATATATATATATAATAGGCGCGGTGGTCGAGCGTGTTAATGCACATGTCTTAACATGCTGTGACGTCACCCGAACCAAGGTTCGTCAGTTCGAATCCGCCTGTCGACAAAGTAGGATTTGTCGTTAAAATAAAAAATACAGTTACTTGTATTAATCATACTCGGGCGCTATAAGCTAGTCACTTATCCATATGCCTTAAAAAAATAATATCGACTACGTAAACCGGCAGTACGGCAACGTAAAAACTACGGCTCGGTGTGCCCGGTAGACCCAGACCCGATTTGGGCTGTAGTGCCATTGAAGAAGAAGAATATATATATATATATATATCACCACGCCTTTTACACATTACTGGATGTGGCACTCTGCTGTAGCAGATTTCGGTATGTGATATATTTATTCGCGTGAAGTGCAGTTATTAGCCGTCAAATCACGGCCCCCAAATATGTAAGTGGAGGGAGAGCCATATGAATAATTTTAATGTGATAAAAATTATTTGTAGTTGTGGGAATTGAACTGAGATCCTCAAATTCACAGGCCGACTAGATACCACTGAGCCACCTACCCCATATAAAGAGAATTTAGAGAATAGTGACGCCAATATAAATATATAAATAAACAAACAAAACAATACAAAATATAAATAATTAATTGTTTCACAAATCGTAAAGACGACTTCTACTTTAAAGTAACTATTGAATAGCCAAAAATACAGCCTTATTCAACTATTTCGAAATTCACTATAAGCTTTAGGTCCGTTTTCCCCTGTACTATAATTAAGAGTAATTTCTTGTTCCGCAGAATAGTTAAATAAAAACTTAACAAAGTAAAAATTAACTATTACGGTATTTTAATTATTGGTAATCAAGTTATATTCACCATATTAATTGACTTTGATACTTTAGAAGTTAATTTTTATATTTGTAATATTTTTAATAAATCTTTTATATACACAAATAAATAACATCACGCTATATCCCATCAAATGAGATAGCACGAACCTTAAAATCATTCATAAAATATTTACTCATCAGAGTCATATAATAATCAGTCCTTGTCAAACATTCTTATCCTAACACACCACCCTCGCTTCAACCACATTCATAGAGCCCTCCATATAAGCTCATTTACTCATCACGCACGAAATCAATCATCACACAACAAACATTCAAGCACATCCATCCAATCACTCCTATTTTTTCATTCCACTTTCTTCGACGTACGTTACATATGCGCAAAACATCTCACATTAGTCACGCTTACTCCTTTAACAACGAATCTACAAAGATCGCAATTGACAATTTGCCTTTGTTTTATTTATTCATTGACAACTTGTCTTTATATTATTTATTCATTGCTACTCAGCAGTTTGCTCCGTAGCTCTCGTGTCATGTTACCAGCTAACATAGTTTAACATCCGTCAGTTCAGCTTAAAAAAGTATCACAATTCACTAGCCCCTAGTTGGTCCAGTTGGATAGTTGATCGCACCATACTGATGAGTCCGTAAGGACGAAACGCGTCTATGATGACCTAATAAGTTGATTCAAATGTGCTGTAATTTTGTGGAACTTTGACAAGTGTTGGAAATATTATTTTCCTTTTTTTCTTATTTTATTAAGACTTAGTTCCACATCGCAATTGACAATTTGTCTTTGTTTTATTTATTCATTGACAACTTGTCTTTATATTAAGATTATAAAACATAAATCTTTTTCTTGAACTTAATGGGGGTAGCATGAACTTATGAAACATTCATTTATTAGATTCATCCTGTAATTAATATCTGTCCTTGCACACTACTTTCGTTTTATCCTTATTCATAATTCCTTTCATAAAAGCTCGTCTGATTTTTCGGTCACTCAACAATCATATCCATATATTTATTTCTAGGTTATACATGCAATCTGTCTTCCTCAATTTCTCCAACATCCACCTGTTTCTTAAATCTTTCATTCGACATACATTCCACATGACCAAACCATCTCAACTACTCTTTTTACAACATTCTTTTATTTCACACTTAACTTCAATGTATTCCGGACACGATCCCGTCTAGAAAATATATTCTTGGTCTCAACTATATAAATTATGAATTGTAGTGAACAGTGGCGCAACAAGGGATGAAGATAGTCATGGTTCACGCTAGAAGACTTGAATCTTCAGAATTAATAGTCAGTGGCACCGACAAAATTCAAATTTTAAATATAGTTTACATTTTTTTTTTCTACAACTGTCCAAAAATAGCGACATTTTTCCATCTTTATGGATACACAAAGTTTGTGTTTTAATCACACTTTCAAAAATTACTAATTACCTTGATAACCCCCAAACTGTGAAAAAATATATTTCTTTCTGAAACCGGCAAGAAAATGCTGACTTTCCTGACCAATTTTAGTTTGGAAAGTAGAGTTTACCAAAACAGTCAGGTGAAGTATCTATCTAAGGTTATAACAAAAATAACAGTCTGGTAAAGACTGTTTTGTATTTTACTTGACTGTCTTTTTTTTTGAACGTTGGATACGTTTTTTCTAAAAATTAACATTTTGAATTAAATAAAAAAATATATATATCATCACGCCTTCTACCCATAACTGGGTGTGGCACTCTGCCGAAGCAAATCTCGGTAAGTGATATATTTTGCGCGTGAAGTGCGGTTACCAGTCGTCAAATCACGGCCCCCAAAGATGTTAGTGGTGGAGGAGCCACAGGGGTAGTTTTGTTATGAAAACTGTTTGTCGCCTGTGGGAATCGAACCAGGGTTCTCAGGATCCACAGGCCGACTTCATATCACTGAGCTAGCCACCCCATTTTGAATTATATATGATTAATTATTGATTAAATTAAACAGTTTTAGAAAAAATCGTATACATAATACGTCAGGAAAGTGTTTTTACTTTCCTGACTTATCATGTGATATATTAATATTGAGCAAAATATGAAATGGCGTAAAATTTGGAAAAATCTACTCTTCCAGAGGATATATCTCAAGAATTGAACAAGATATGACAATTCGCTCAACGGCATTGGATTCCTCGTGGTCGAATTGACTTATACATATATTTTCAGCAAATTTTTTATTTTTGATATTGTGACCAACATTTTCGATATACACTAATTTCTAAGACCTATATCTTCAAATCTAAAAGAGATACGAACTCAGAGATTTCACCATTGGATTCTGCAGGACTAAATATGTATGTATGTAAATTTTTAGTATAATATTCGGATGTGGAATATTTTTGGAGCAATAAGTCTGAAAATGACTTAAAATCGTAAATTCTTAAGGGGTACCCCTTAAGAAATTTTCAAAAAATCAAAATGGCTGAAAATATGTTTATAAGTCAATCCAAACACGAGAAATTCAATGCCGTTGAGTACATCTTTATATCTTGTTTAGTTTTTGAGCTACAGCCTTTGAAAAAGTCAAATTTTGCATCAATTTCATCTCGTTTTGACCATTTTCCGCTAACTGCCCTATATGTCAAAAACTAGGCTAGATACGGGCCTGGAAAATGCACCATTGTATTCTTCATAATTTTTTACATAAATTTACATATTTTTATTAATATAAATAACATATTTTATTGGAATGTAGAACATGGTAAAATTTTCAAATTTATGATTTGTCAAATAATTGCATAAAAATACACTAGGTGCGCTACTGCATCATTCCAGCCTCTCAAGACACTCCATAGATTTACCATATTTACAAAATCAAATATAACTATAAATAAAAAAAATATATATCATCACGCCATCTACCCATTACTGAGTGTGGCACTCTGTCGAAGCAGATCTCGGTAAGTGATATATTTTTGCGCGTGAAGTGCGGTTACCAGTCGTCAAATCGCGGCCCCCAAAGATGTTAGTGGAGGGGAAGCCACAGGAGTAGTATTAATGTGGTGAAAATGTTTTGTCGGCAGTGGGAATCGAACCAGGGTTCTCAGGATCCACAGGCCGACACGATAACCACTGTGCCACCTACTAAATTACAGAAATTACAGAAATTACAGAAAAAAAGTTACTATTCATTGCAATTGCTAATTTTAATGACTAATCGGATAGCTATGAACGCATCTTTAGGAAAGTAGGTATCGATAAAAATAATGCCTTTCACAATAAATTTATTTTTCAATTCAGCATTAATTACTGAACATCCCGCACATTTCCATCACCGTTCACAACATCCACACATCCTTGCTCGGTTCCATGGTCTGTCGAGTCCTGTTGCTCGCTTGCGTGCGTCGTGTCCCGCCTCCAGGCCACCGCCGCCGCCTCCGTCAGTTCTCCGCCAGAGTTGAACCGCGTCGCTCGCCGCTGTTCACGCGTCGCGACGATCAAGTTCCGTAGAGCGCACAACACACCAAGTTTCAGTTGAGTCCTCGTGCTCTGCAACAAACAAACAAACATCATTCACAAGGTGAATACTAGTGAATACTTGGAGAAATTCGTAGTTTGAGGTACTTTTGGTTCGGGAGTGAGTTTCAAGTTCGTGAATTGCTGCAAGGTAAGAAGGATGAAAGTTTTTAATTATTGGCAAAAGTGTTCCAACTTTGATTTAAGGTCATCATTTCAAATTTTAGTATGAAACTGATTTTATTGTTTGAAATGGTTATATCAAATTATGAAATATACAATTGTGCAACTTAAAAAATTATTAACTTGCTACGTACATAAAAAATAATAAAATAAATATAAACGCTTCATTATTTTAATCTCCTAAAAAGTTTCTAATAAATATATTTGTCTTTAGACCGGTTTTCCGTTTCTGGATAACCCTCCCCCCATTCGATCATTATCTGTTACTGATTCTTATTTTTCAAGATTACTCTATAAATTACAACCATTTCAGCATTCTATTAATAAAATAATTTATTCTGTTATTTCTATATTATTTTTATGTATTTTGCTCCCGCACGAAGCTGTCAGTATAAAAAAAATATTACTTTTTATGAAACTATCAGTGGGCTGTCATTATATTATTTTTTTTAATAATTACAAATGGTGAATTATTATGCTATATAGGAAACAATAAAAAACAATACAATAGAAATAACATGTATAAAATTATGGAATTGAATCATAATAATATTTCAATTGTTATTGTTTATTTATATATTTTGCGCGTTGAGTGCGGTTGCCAGTCGTCAAATCACGGCCTCCAAAGATGTTAGTGGTGGAGAAGCCACAGGGGTAGCTTTTGAAATTATGAAAATTGTTTGTTGCCTGTGGGAATCGAACCAGGGTTCTCAGGATCCACAGGCCGACTTCATACCACTGAGCTAGCCATCCCATAGAAAAAATTAATTTTCTCTCTCTAGAGAAGAAAAATAAGTAGCATGTTATTTTACAAAAACAAATTATAAAAGATTTATTCGAACATTAAAAAAATCCGGTTTCTCAGTTTCACAGTCTATCTTGATATAGTATATAATTGTAATAAATATTGTTTATTTATTATGCTCCATGTAGCATTGTTGCAAAATATTGCAATCTATTGTTATGTGAAAATATGTGCTACGCGCTTGTGCTAAATTATGATAATCAACATATGCAATTAATTAGAAAGAGTAATTATTAAATTTCGCCAAAATCTGCGGTTCCTGATGACTGTGTTACATTATCCTAAACTTTAATTAATTAATTGTGTTGATAAACACATAATTAATAATTTGTATTGCCTCAAACGCAACATTAATTGATGATATTAGATTCTATTTACATTTATGGTTGATACGGAATGTTTTTGTTTTGAGTTTCCTATAATATTAATATATAATTAATTAATTAGTTAACACGGATATTAATGATAAGTTCATGTAGAATGAAGGATGCGTTTTGAAATTTAAATAGCATCACGCCTTTTCGCAGTTTGAAGAATGGTTATTGCATTTTTATGCTGATGGAGGTATGCGACATATTTATTAAAAACATATGCGGTAACCAGCTCAATTTAGAACAGCACTCACGGAGAGTAATGGAAGGTGAGGGTGTTGTCTATCGGCCATAAAAATAAAAATAAATGTACTCGCATTGTCATGCCTTTCACTCATTACTGGGTGTGGCACTCTACCGTAGCAGATTTTAGTAAGTGATGTATTTTGCGTATGAAATGTGATTAACAGACGTCAAATCATGGCCCCCCAAAGATGTTAGTGGAGCGGGGGAGCACGGGGGTAATTTTAATGTTAAGTAAAATGTCGGGTTCTAAAATCCACAGGCCGACGGGATTCCACTGAGGTATCTGTCCCGTACGGTTTTGCCATAGTCGAATAAATCAATGGGCCTTTCGACTTAAGCCCATAAGAGACCCCTAAAAAGGAAAAAACTTATTTGACTCGAAGTTGATAAACATATTTAGGTAAAGTTGCACCTCAACTCTTTATTAGCAAAGAAATACATATTTTTAGATTATCATTAATTTTATTTTTCTACGGTCATCTTGAAAAGTCAACATATCAGCATGAATGTAGAAAGTATCTTTTAGCAACACTCAATGCGGTCCCTGGTTCGATTCCCACAGGCGACAAATTTTCATAATTTGAAAAAGCTATCCCTGTGGCTCCTCCACCACTAACATGTTTGGGGGCCGTGATTTGAAGACTGGTAACCGCACTTCACGCGCAAAATATATCACTTACCGAGATCTGCTTCTGCAGAGTGCCACACCCAGTAATGGGTAGAAGGCGTGATGATATATTTATTTATTTATTTTATTTCAATGCGGCAAGAAATCGTTTATAATGTTGTCTCCAAGGCAACCATTCTTAAACAATCTTGTTTTTTATAAATTTGAAATGTAACAATAAGTGACAGATGTCAAATATCGATTCAAATACCGATTTTAAGAAATTAAATTTTACAACCGTAGAAAAAATAGTATGCAACATACGTGTGGCAACAGCCTTTACAAAATACTCGCTGATGCTCATGTTCCAACTTTTATACTCGTTTCGCAATGAAAGCTTTGCCGCACATCTGAAATTCTTTATTAGGGATTAAAGAAACTTGCAGTTATACTCCACCAAGATATTTTGTGGTTGGCAGAATTGATTGAAAAGTTACTCAAAGGTAAAATGTATCTTGTTAAAGTACTTGGGCCCTATTCTTGAACTCATGCGAACAAATTCATGTACGAAATATGATTGAAAGTACAGCTTGAAATCTTTGAGAATATGTCAAAATTTAAAATAATTGCTATTGTTTCAATCATTTCGTATGTGAATGTACTCGCCTGAGTTCAAGAATACGAGTCTTGGTTTCAAAAATGTTCTTAGTGGTATCGAGTCGGCCTGTGGATCCTGACAACCTCGGTTCGATTCCCACAGCCGACAAACAATTTTCACCACATTAAAATTATCCTTGTGGCTCCCCCTCCACTAACATCTTTGGGGACCGTGATTTTATGACTGGTAACCGCACTTCACGCGCATAAATATATCACATTCCGAGATCTGCTTCGGCAGAGTGCTACACCCAGTAGTGGGTAAAAGGCGTGATGATATGTTTATTTATTTATTTTGAAATTTGTGTCAAAACTTACAGAGTGATCAAAAGGAATTGTTATAGTTGGCAATACAATTCCAGAGATCTTTTTATTCCACAGTTGGTACAACGTCAGATAAAGGCGGAAATGCTATTTGACATTTCTAATAAATACAAATAGGTTATGTCAGGAGTCTGACAGCTAATAGAATTTTGACTTTTTAAGTAATAGAAATACTTTAGAAATAAATGTAATAATAAATGTACTCAAATTTAAATTTTAAATGTCACTGTCAACAACAGGAAATGAATTTATATATCAGGCTTACCAATTCCAAGTAGTTTTTTTTATTGCCAACTAACAATTCTTTTTGATCACTCTGTATGATACATACTTTATCATAATTATTATTGACAATCCGACTGAAAGTAGAAACGTCTGAAGTACATATTTTGCCAAATCAACGTTTATTTGATTTCAAAAATAAATAAACAAGACTATTTGAACTTTGATTTTGACTCTGTTGTCAGTTGAAAAAAAATAAGCAATACGTGTTTCTGTAGTAAGGATTACATATTGTTTTGTAAATAATGAAATTTCCACGAAGATTAATTAAATTTCAAGCAATATCGCGAACAATCCGTGCAAGAACCGAACCAAATAATCCTATTATTTTTGTATTTATATTTTATAACGTCGGAGTACATCACTTTGTTCATTACGAAGTCATCTCTTTCATTATACTGCCACCTTTTGAGCCTAAAAGTAATTAAAATGTAATTTACCTTCATAAAAATATACCTTTTCAAAAGAGATTTAAAATGTTTTTTACCAACATAATTGTACGAATCCAACTACTGTAAATTTTGATTAATAACAGTTTGTGCTGAAATATATCAAATATTTAATCCGCTATTGCGTATATTTCATAGGCTTCGCAGTATTCAAGTTTTTGTTTAGAAATATAAGTCGAAAATGCTAACAAAGAATCAATAAAATATTTTATTTCTAGTGTGTTTACAGTCGCTATTCAGAGATGTAAATTTTTATTGTGATAGACGACACAAAATGAAAACATGTTCCTAATAAATTCAGCCAGTTTATTTTTGTCAAAATTTATATTCGGATGGAAAAAAATTTGGACAGGAAAAGTTAAATTAACTGTTATTGTTCAGCTTGAATTTATTTTTTTTACATATTTAATAAACATTTATTTAGGTCATATTTTTATGCATGAGGTGGAATTATCAATCGTTAGTTAACACCCTCTAAAGATGTTATTGAAGTTAAAAGTTCCAATGGTGCACCCAGAAAATATAAAATATAACTTTATATGTCATGATTATTTTATAGATAATTACAATGGGGTGGCTAGCTCTGTGGTATGAAGTCGACCTGTGGATCCTGAGAAGCCTGGTTCGATTCTCACAGGCGACAAACAATTTTCATAATTTCAAAAACTACCCTTGTGGTTCCTCCACCACTAACATCTTTGGGGGCCGTGATTTGACGACTGGTAACCGCACTTCACGCGCAAAATATATCACTTACCGAGATCTGCTTCGGCAGAGTGCCACACCCAGTAATGGGTAGAAGGCGTGATGATATATTTATTTATTTTACAATTGCAATTTTTCATTTTTAAAACAAACGCAGAACGACACTCCTTTCCTTTCTTCTTAACTGCAATTGTATATAATTCACTGTCAAAAACAAGCGTAGAGTAACACTCCCTTTCTTTCTTATCTATTTGATTTGTTTTCAGTTCTTATATAGAGTGTCTAATTGCAATTGTGTGGAATTCACTTTTAAAATAAATGCAGGATGATACCCCCTTCCTTTCTTTCCTTTTTGTTTCATTTTCAGTTCTTCCAATAGGCGCGGTAGTCGAGCGTGTTAATACACATCTCTTAACATGCTGTGATGTCACCCGAACCAAGGTTCGTCAGTTCGAATCCGCCTGTCGACAAAGTATGATTTGTCGTTAAATAAAAAATACAGTTACTTGTATTAATCATACTTGGGCGCTATAAGCTAGTCACTTATACATATGCCTTAAAGTAACATCGACTACGAAAACCGGCAGTACGGCAGCGTAAAAACTGCGGCTCGGTGTGCCTGGTAGGCCCAGGCCCGATTCAGGCTGTTGCGCCATTGAAGAAGAAGAAGACAATAGAGTATCTAACTGCAATTGTGTGAAATTTTCTGTCAAATACAAGCGCAGCTATTGCTCTCTTATTTTCTAATCTTTGTAGATTTGTTGTTAAATTCGTTGTTAGAGGAGTGGCCTTTTATATAACGTAGGCGATGATTTAATATATACATCCATACATTATATATATATATATATATATATATATATATATATATATATATATATATATATATATATAATATCGGGGTTTTGGTGAAAACACGTTTTAAATCCTTTTCCATTTTATTACAATATTAAAATACAACCAAATAAATAATCAATACAATATTCCAATGATCAGAAATTTTATATAATCTGTACAAGACTTTGCAACTTTACAACTGACAGATAGTCCCAGGATCCAGAGCACCACTATTTTACTTCTTTTTAAAACATTCAACCATTTTATTACATCTGACAGATGCCAATCAATCTATAGCAACTGTTCGGTTGTTTTTGTACTTACTGCTCGTGATCTTGATTCTATCAGCGACATGTGAATTACACTCTTCGATCTTTCAATACACTGATTCACATATTGCTCTGTCTATGGTAAAATTACAGTAATTAAGTAATAACTATTTATATCGCTCCGACATTATATATATATATATATATATATATATATATATATATATATATATATATATATATATATCCCATCAGGTAGCACGAACCTTTTAAACATTCACAGAATATCCACTTAACAGATTAATCAAATAACCAATATTCGTTATTCTCACCCTAACACACCACCCTCACTTCAACCATAATCATATTTCCATTCATATAAGCTCGCTTAATTTACTTATCACACTCGGTATCATTCATCACGCAACAAACCTTCAATCGCTTCCATCCATTCGTTCCTAAACAGCTATTCATTGAATAATTTATTTTGAAATTATTCTTAGATGTAACGATAGACTAAACTAACATAAACTATGTCATACGTCTTCTATTTAATCCATATTCATAATTCCTTGCTCGACCATCCATTATTTTCCACTTGAGTGAGTACATTCTACACAACATACCAAGCCATCAATCATATATTTTTATTTATTCTTCTTGTACTATACTACCTCAAAAAATATACTTTCTGCATCATTACTATCATAAAAATTATTACTCCAATATTTAGAACATACATCGTTCTTTCTTCAGGATATATTATTTTCTTTACGTAGGTATCACATAAATAATATGAATCATTTTATTTTTATGATTGCGTTCCATTTGAATGGAATGTATTGAAAAATGTAATATTACAAAATTTTATGTATGTTCACCACTTAGAACACATAAAAAGCATTTTCAACAGAATTTTCATTATAAGGCTTCACGAACTGTTCAAAATATTTACTGTTTATATAACACGGGAGACGGATTCATGCCCGGATTTATAAAAATGACTAGCGAAGATAATCATTTTTGAAAGTTCAAATTTAATTAAACTTAACAAAGTATGGTTACTTCATTAATTGTAATTTAACTAGTTAAACTAAACAATGTTTGAAATAAATATTTACTTGTTGATTCGTTGTTGGAGGAGTGAGCGTGAGTAATTTGAAATGATTTGAACATGTGAAACACAGGTCGAATTAAAATTAAAAGATTGATGAAAGGTGTACAGGAGTGATTGGATGGATGTGAATGAAAGTTTGTTGCATGATGAATCATTCCGAGTATAACGAGTAAATGGGTTTGTATCGAAGGAACTATGGTTGAAGCGAGGATGTGTGTTAAGATGAGAATGTTTGACGAGGACTGTTTACTTGATGAATCTTCTGAATGATTCTAGGATTCGTGCTATCCTATTTGATAAGATATGGCGTAATGTATGTTTATATGTATGTATTCAGTAGAGGTAGAATAATTTTATTTTTAATATCAAACTTTTTAAATTATAAATAAGAAAAATAGGAAAAAACTTTTTTCTTTTTTCTTCTTTTCTTTTTTTTTTCTTATTTATTAAGACACAGTTCCACATAGCAATTGACTTTTTGTCTTTGTATTATTTCTATTGCTGTCAAGCAGTTTGCGATTTCTGTCGGTAGATGGCACCACGGGTTGCTCCGTAGCTCTCATGTCATGCATACCGGCTTACATACTTTTTAACAGTTTAGCTTGAAAAAGTATCACAGTTCACTAGTCCCTAGTTGGTCTAGTTGGATAGTTGATCGCACCATACTGATGAGTCCCTAAAGGACGAAACGCGTCTATGGTTAAAGCTGAACTGACCAGCCGTTTGATGATGACCTGATAAGTTGATTCAAACCTGCTGTAAATTTTGTGGGATTTGTGACAAGTGATGGAAAGTTTTTCCTATTTTTCTTATTTATTAAGACACAGTTCCAAATCGCAATTGACTTTTTGTCTTTGTATTATTTTTTAAATTATGTTCTTTTCAAACTTCTTAAAACTGATACGTTTTAAAACTTGATGCATACGGTAGAAGATTTATTTTTCGCACTTCCAGGAGTAAATAACCTATTTTATTCTTCCTTTTTGAGGATTGAAGTTGTCACTTTAATCCCAGATGGATTAAATTTCAAATTTCTGCGACGGTGATCCGATGAGAACAGTAGCAGATTTATAATGTAACAAAAAGTGTAGCGACTACACGTGACTTATTTGCATTTTTCTAATTGTGTTAGTTCATTGTCATTCAATGCATCGTTTTCACTGTTTTATTTAATTTTGTTATAATTATTTGCTGTGTAAATCGCTCTACAATAAAGTTATCGAGAGACAATATAATGTGAAAATATACGAGCCCGTTCCCGCTTCAGTTGGCCCGAAACTAATTTTTTCCTTAAAAATTTAAATAATACTAAAAACCCAGGTATCTTACATTTACTAAATTCTACAATTAATATTTTTAACTAAATTTACCATTAAATATACCTTAAACACAAAATGTGTGGCAGTATAACTCTAATTTTTTTTTCTTCGTATTAACTAAATCAACACATAAATGAACTATCCTGATTATTATCTTGTGGGCAGTTTGGCGGATGAAATTGAGGTTTATTATTATTTTAAACAAACTTTATTATTATATAGTTTTTTAATAAAACAATTTTTTTAGTCAAAACAGAAATGTTTACATCCTCTTTCAATGGCTGTCATTTCTAGATGTATGTATCGATTGTCTTAAAATTTTACCTGTGTATTAACAACATACTAGTATATGTCTCATTAAAATTTCATTTAATTTTTTTTGCACACTACACGAGAAATACGACAGTAAAATATAACATCAAACGAAAAAATAAAATTGGGCCAACTGAAGTGGGACCGGGCTCGTATATTTTGACTATTCGTTACTGATAAACCGGGCATAGAAAATTCCGCGTATGTCAAACTTTTTTATAGTAAGTTATTTGTTAACACACTAAATACGGACCTGATTTTATTTTGAATTCATGTAACGATAAAAGTAATTTCACATCTTAACGCTTTTGACTTTAAATAAATAAAATAAATAAATATATCATCACGCCTTCTACCCATTACTGGGTATGGCACTCTGCTGAAGCAGATCTCGGTAAGTGATATATTTTGCGCGTGAAGTGCGGTTACCAGTCGTCAAATCACGGCCCCCAAATATGTTAGTGGTGGAGGAGCCACAGGGATAGCTTTTTTCAAATTATGAAAATTTGTCGCCTGTGGGAATCGAACCAGGGACCTCAGGATCCACAGGCCGACTTCATACCACTGAGCTAGCCATCCCATACTTTTGACTTTAAATTAAACGATAAATTTGCTGTATACTTCCAAAGTAATTAATAATTATAAAGATATCATGCTTACATGACCCATAATATTCTAAATTCCTCTTTTGTGTTTCTATACATATTATAGGAACCTTGTAATCTTACCCTTTATTTGTGGAACATAAATGAAAGTGAGATAAATTTAGACATGTCCCCGGGAAGTTGTAATAAAGTAATTCTTCCAGTTAATCTGTTACTGATATTTGCACAGATTTTAATTAAAATTTATGAGTATTTCCGTTTAGTTTGTTGAGTAAATATTGGATCAGACAATAACCACAACAGAGCATCTTGGAAGCTGATGAGATGCTTGTTTAATAAAAAATGTAATGTGCTTTGAACTTTTTCTTTGACTTGTAAATAATTATTTCAGGACTGAATGTTTGGAGAGAAAATTAATTGTTTATTTTGTTCTTGACTTGACATTTAGATTCCAAATTAAGAATTTGCTATGATGAAGCTTAATTATTAAATATATCATGACGCCTTCTGCGCTATCTGGATTTGACAGATTTGGGATCTCAGTAAATGATATATTTATTTCTTGAACTGTTGACGGTTACAATTCTTTAAATCCATTACAGATTTGGTGGGTCAGCTTAAGAAATAGTTTTTATGCAAAATTGACATTAAAATTTGTAATGAATTTTACAGTTTTTAATGTGCATAAACCAGATACATAAAATAGTATATTATATGCCACGAGATTGTATATAATAAATTGTCATACAAGTTTTCCAATAGGCGTTGCGACTCATACATTCAATTTTTTTCTAACGGTCGTGAACATTTCTTTCTTAAAATCGATATTTAACATTTGTCATTTACTGTTATACTTTCCCTGTATGAAAACTATTACGTCACATTCAAGATGTTGTACTTAAAACGTTTACATTGGTATTGGATTGACATTTTTAAAACAGCCTAAAATTTAAATGTCAGATTAAAATATTTATTACTTTATAAAATTTAATAACCAAATTCTGCAATATATTAAATAAAAACAACATATAAATTTAACTTACCCCACGAAATATATTACCTACCTTATTGAAATATGTAATTTTGTAAAATAAAACTCAAAAGAATATACATTTTTATATGTATTATTATTATATATAAATAAATAATATATGAAAATACAAAATACAATGCACATTACCTCTTGTACTAAAGTTAAATTAATTAAAGATCCCCAATTCTCTAACCCCAGCGTAAAATAATCATGAAGATGACAAACGCGTTTCTGCATTTGGTTACCCAAAATTTTTCTTGCCATTTCTTATTTTTCAGTCTGTATTTATGTATCAAAAATGTCACAAACTTAGAAATGATAGGCGAGAAAATAACAAAATCATGACCATAGGTCTCTATTTTTATTTTATAAACAAATGTGAACAAAGTAAATATAAATTTTCGTATTAGTAAGAACTGTTATACGTTTTCATTAAAATAATAAATGTGATAGAACATGAAAAAACATAAAACGTGTGTCTTTACTTGTTAAGACGTACGTTAATGCCATTCGCATAGGTGCGAATAATGTTAATAAAAAAAGATAGTTATATTTCATAGTATCTATGATAACCTCGTCCACATATGACGTAATCGTTTTCATACAGCGAATGGAGTTTATATTTCATATTAATTAAAATAAAAAGATTATTCTACTATAGGCGTATTCCATTTGCTATTTGGACCTGACCTAACTTACATTTACTGAATCAGATCACTTATTTATTTGTCTGGATTACTTCGCTGTCTTTATTTCCAGTACTAGAATTGCTCATTCTAATATACTTTTAAATGGATTCACCTCAATAAGTGTATCAGTTTGCTTAATTCAATTCATTTAGTCATGTTGTCTTTATTTATCTGAACTGATTAAAGTGAACCAAGTGGCAAATGGAATACAGCTAATGGTTATCTTGGAAACGACATCATAAAAGAAATCATACCGCACTGATGCTGAGTTGCAAGAAAAAAATAAAGAACTCTTTAGTTAAAGAATTGTTTATGTAGCAACAGTATCAATAGCGATTTTCTGAACTTGTTGAACCGTTAACTTGTATTCTATTTGCCACTTGGTTCACTTAAATCAGTTCAGATGAATTAGACAACATGACTAAATGAACTGAATTAAGCAAACTGATGCACTTATTGGAGTAAATTACTTCAAAGTAAATTAGAATAATTAATTCAAGCACTTGAAATAAAGTCAGCGAAGTAATCCAGCCAAATAAATAAGTGGTTTAGTAAATGTAAGTTAGATCTGATTCAAATAGCAAATGGAATAAGCTTTTAGTTGCTAATGAACCGATAAAACTTTCATGCAACCCAACATATGTGTTGCTAAAAGATATTTTCTACATTCATTTTGAATATTGATACTGTGACTTTTCTGTAATAATAAATGTAAAATGTTTCATATTTTTCATATACTGTAAAATTATATTTCTTTATAGCAATGTTAGTTACTTACAAAATTCCAATAATTGTAGGTTATTTAACTGCACAAAGACGATTCAACCTTTTGATAGTCCTTTGAAATTTTCAAAAATTCTTAGGCATCAAAGAAACTCCAATTTCCATATCACGACGATGTAACAGTAGAAATATCAGTCCAATTCCTACTGATTTTTAATGTTACTTTGTAGCAAAGAACCCAAAAAATTTTCATGTAGATTGTATTCAATCTAATGACAATGATCAATAGATGATATGACATAAGATATAAGAGGTATACGTGTCAATCTTAGAGAGACATCGATAGAATTTGTGGATCATGCATTATGCATGAGAACCATGAATTTAAATATAAGAAGGAAGCATATATAACTGTAGTTAACTTGCCTGAAAAAGAGAAGAGTATTTCCTTTAAAGTACCTTGCAATTTTTAAACCTTTACCACGAGAAATAAATATTATCGTTTGCAGGTACTTAAAAGAAATTTAAAGCTTTTTAAAATGAAAATAAAGTTCGCTTTATCTATCTCATTATTTATTATAGCATTTTGTGCTGTTCAGCTGTTTCATAATTTTTACAATGTTATCGCGAATGTAATATGGTAGCTTAGGTCGTAAAGTGTAGAAAATATTTAATAATAGAAAAATAAGATAGGTACTTAGCGAATATTTATGATTATGAACCAAAGCGGCTGCAAAATGACATTTTAACGATCAAAATTTGATTAAACCGGCTGCCTACTTTAACACTCACGGGGTATAAACGAGCAGTAAAAATCAGTAGCCATAAAATTCTTAATTACCATGAATTAATATTCTATTTTATTTAAAATATTCATATAGTTTTAATTATTGGTGGCGATAATCGCCTGTCTTTACAGTGCAACCACTGGAAAGTGAACCACGTAAAATACGTGTACTAAATTATAACTTCGTCCAAATATATGTCAAATTAGACCAGTGATAATGAGTAACCTAGGTAGGGCAGGAAACTGCAGAATATTGACAGATCCCCCGAGGATACATTTTTTTTTCATGAATAATGTTTTTTACCTCACTGAGAGAAGAAAGTGATACTTTTCATCTTCAATGAAGAAAGAAAATTGTTCTTCTCTAAAGAAGAAAAGTAAAACTATATCCATGGCAACTGAAAACCAACGGTATGATTTGACATTAATGACATTAATAAGTCTTATCAAATTAGAGCAGTAAAAAATAGTATATTATTTAATAAGGAGCTAAAGTGATACTTTTTGTGGCGAATCTGTAGGTATTGACAGACGAACGCAGCAAAGTCAACAACTATAGATGAGGCACAAAAAGTCACCTTCGCTCCACATAAAATATGCTATATTTAGTGCAAACGCCGTAATATTTACCGAATTAAACAATTTTATGTAATATAATTGTTCTAACGCTCGTGAACAGCAGAAAAGACTTTTTTTGCCACTGGTGAACCAATGAAATTCCTTGATTTTAACGAGCGTCAATAAAAGTATTTATCAGAAAAGTCAAACTTTAACATATTCTAAAATGTCATCTTTTTCTGACATTAGAAGAAAAAATTGTATGCATACCTCATGAATAAAGTGTCTTTATTCCCTCGCGTACTTTATATCCTCACCTTTGGCCGGGGAAATGAAACGGCCCTTTCGAAAAGAAATGTCTCACTTTCTCTCATTGATATACAAATAAATATTTTCTGCAACTGCTATTAAAAGTTGACAATTACGCTTTTATTTGTCAACGTACAGTTGACGTTTTTTGTGGAGCAATCGTTAAAAAAACAGATATAGGCGTATTCTATTTACCATTTGAATCAGATCTAACTTACATTTACTGAACCAGATCACTTATGTATTTCGCTGGATTACTTCGCTGACATTATTTCTAATACTAGAATTACTAATTCTAATTTACTTTGAAATAATTCACTTTAATAAATGCTTTAGTTTGCTTAATTCAGTTCATTTACTCATGTGTCAAATTTATCTGAACTGAATTAAGTGAACTAAGTGGCAAATGGAATACAGCTATTAGGCGTATTCCATTTGCCATTTGGATCAGATCTAACTTACATTTACTGAACCAGATCACTTATTTATTTCACTGGATTACTTCGCTGACATTATTTCTAATACTAGAATTACTAATTCTAATTTACTTTGAAGTAATTCACTTTAATAAATGCTTTAGTTTGCTCAATTCAGTTCATTTACTCATGTGTCAAATTTATCTGAACTGAATTAAGTGAACTAAGTGGCAAATGGAATACAGCTATTAGGCGTATTCCATTTGCCATTTGGATCAGATCTAACTTACATTTACTGAACCAGATCATTTATTTATTTCGCTGGATTACTTCGCTGACTTTATTTCCAGTACTAGAATTACTGATTATAATTTACTTTGAAGTAATTCACTGTAATAAGTGCATCAGTTTACTTAATTCAGTTCATTTAATCATGTTGTCTAATTTATCTGAACTGATTTAAGTGAACTAAGTGGCAAATGGAATACAGCTATTAAATGCGCGTTTTCTTTACCAGGGATACCAACAAAACAGAAACTTTTAATAAATTCAGATGCGATCGTAGAAAAAATTATGTGCGTATCACGAGCATAAAGTGTCTTTATTCCTCTTACATTATTGCAGCTCTTGCCTACGGCTCACGTTGCAATTACCGTGTTCGAGTAACAAACAATCACTTTACGCACTTCATACATAAATAACTATTCTGCCAATTTATCTGTGCAATAACTCTGTTAATTTTAGTGTCAAATTTAACAATCAAAACTTTGATTGCCACCAGATTAATGAATATCTATTTCTACCATCACGTAGTGTGACATATTCACAATTGAAATAATATTCAGAATACGTGTATTAATTATTATGCTTCTGCCAAACAGATGATTATTATTATTACGGTGATATTGTACATACATGTGTTGTTATTGGAATTGACGGAAAATTTAATTGTCTTGTATGCATTATCCAGCTTCCAGCTACGTTGAATTATTACTCAAATTGTACCAACACACGGAAATCATTTGCATCCATGAAATAGAATTATGCGTGATTACTGATCCGGTTATATTTTAAATATGCTCGCAAATTTATTGAAAATTACGAGATATTTTATTTATTATAGCTACAGCTTTTAGTTTAGGGTAGATTTTATCACCGGCCAGAATTTAACAACAGCAGTGAAATAACTAAATAAAATTAACAGAAAACAATGTGTTAATTAAACTATGAAAGTAGTATTATGTTATTTTAAGAGACGGCCTTAATGTTTTATGTTTCTTTTTAAAAACTACATAGTTAATTTAATAACTTGATAAAACTAGAAAGGTTAAATATGCGCTTACTGATGATGTTCGCATGAGAACACGGAGCTTGTTTTAAACAAGATATTATTGTTATTATACATGAAACATACGAGTATTATGTATTTTTTATACCACCATGATAAAAAGTAGGCTGTATTTAATTCTGTATGAAAAATAGACACATGTGCGGAAAATGCATTTGTGATCACCGTATCCATGGATACATAAATACTAGCTGCATTCCATTTGCCATTTGGTTCACTGAAATCAGTACAAATAAATTCGACACATGACTAAATGAACTGAATTAAGCAAACTGATGCACTTATTGGGATGAATTACTTCAAAGTAAATTAGAATCTATAATTCTAGTACTAAAAATAAGGTCAGCGAAGAAATCCAATTAAATAAATAAGTGATCCGGATCAGTAAATGTAAGTTAGATCTGATCCAAATGGCAAATGGAATGCGCCTAAGGTCAACATTTTCAAAAGAATTTAAAAGCAAAAAAAAAGCATATAAGAACGATTTTTTCATTATTTTTCAAGCTTTTTTAAATGGTTGTATTATTATTTGTATCATTAGGCCAGAAACTGGTACTCGCAATACAGTTTTTGGACGTCTGATACACAAAATTTTTCGCTCCGATTTCATTGAAATTATTGATTTAAAATTGGTAAAAATCTCTAACCTCCAAGCACGAAATTGACAGTCATTATCGTCACACGTTGGACTCGCCCAGCTGAATTTTCTCATGGCGTTTTACACAATTAATATTATTTATTAAAGATAGTTCACTTATCTCTATACATATTTTTTATTGGTTGTACCAAGGTCATATGCCGCCATTATGCAATGATCCACGTTCTTAGGTTTTTTCCGTCAACAACAACGCGGGTTTCCCTGGGCGGTCACTCATCCAAATAATCCCTGAACGCAGTGTTATTTAAATCGCATTATCGTTTGGATCAGTACCAACGAGCTGTGCTATAGCCGCTAACTTACTTTATTTATTTATTTATTTATTTATTTATTTATTCTACTCTGTACAACAGGAACTTAATCCCAATTAGAATGCAGGGTCCGGTCTCACCGAGCCATAGTGTTTTTATTTTATATTCATAAGTACAACAAATGCACATTACAGAGTATGGAACTCTACCTCAGCAGATCTTTTTAAAATGTTGAAACTTTTTTAAACATCCCCCTTACTAATGCTCGATGTTGAGCCATCCACTTTTCAACCCTAATACTTCACATTCAACTCTGAACTTCGCATTACCTCGACAAAGACAACTTCTTTCACCAGTTCGACAGAACATTTAAGATTAGCACTCCTCGTCTTCACTCACTGTCACTACCTCCTTCTCAAGTCCTGTATGAGAACTCTTCCTCTTCATCATCAACCACACATGCCCCTCGTCTCGTACGCTATTGGTGAGAACAGCTTTGCATGTGAAGTGTAGAGACTGTGATTACAGCTCACAGGTATTTGTGTTTGACGTTTCTGCTTGTTTGTTATGTTGGTAGTCTGTGTCTACTGCTATGTCTTATGTTTTGTGTTATGTTTGTGTTAAGGTAATACTTAGTGCGTGAGGCGTAAACGTAAAGGAATTCGACTGTCAGATTTTATAGGAACTCTGAAAAGTGGAAACGAAAAGGGATTTTGTTGGAAATTGGGATTGGTTGAAAGGAATGTTTGATGTCAAATGTTATATTCATCATTGAAATTTTAGATGCACTTTTAGTAATAACATCAAATAGTCAACGACATTGAATTTCTGCTGCTTGAAACTTTTACACTTTCTGTTAAATTAAATTGAAAAATTCTATTTTCTTCGATCAGGCGAAAATGATACCGTTTCTAAAGAATTAATTCTTTGCACGATCGTGCGTAAAGTGAGTAATTAAGTAGTCATTTTAAGTGCAAATATGATTTTTTTTTGCAAAGTGCGGTTACCAGCCGTCAAATCACGGTCCCCAAAGATGTTAGTGGTGGGGGAGCCACAGGGGTAATTTTAAATTGGTGAAATTGTGTTGCCGACTGTGGAGATCGAACCACGGTTCTTAGGATCCACAGGCCGATTCGGATACCACTGAGCCATTACCCCATAATTACCAAATAATTTTCACTACATTAAATACTACCCCTGTGGTTTCCCCTCTATTAACATCTTTGGGAGCCGCGATTTGACGTCTGATAACCGCACTTCACGTGCAAAATATATCACTTACCGATATCTGCTACGGTAGAGTGTTACTTCCAGTAATGGATAGTAGGCGTGAATATATATTTATATTTATTTATTTTAAATAAAATGACATGAAAAAACTCTCACAACTCATATACATAATTCTAGAAAAATACACATTTATACAAAAAAAAACCTACTATTTTATATATACTTCTTTATTCCACTCTCATTTATAATATGAACGTTCTTGGTTGCTACCCAAGAATCAATAAGAAACGCGCTAATCAAAAATAAGTAGATTTAGTAAATTTAGTAAATAAAGTTAGTATGCTCTGTTAAATACTTTAAAAGTTTGCAAGAACTACCTATTCCGGTGTGAAGAAACTTATGTTTCTGTACTTCTGGAATGTTTGCTAATGCCGCTACAATTTGTTCTGTTTCCAACTTACCTAAAGATTCCTTTACTCCTTCCGTTGAAAAAATGTCGTTGACGTGTTGACGTTTCAGCGAAAGAACCGCTATATTTCCTGTTCTGTAACCACTCTAGCTTCAGCATGAAAAGTGATAAATTCAAGTTAGAAGAAATGTAGTAATCCGATGATGTGCTTTAGGTGTTTAAAGCGATTGCTTATAAATCTTCTGATCATTTTAAAAGCTTTTAAGCAAAGCACTCGATAAATCAAGTGCCAGGAAATTCCGGTTGCGAGCATAATAAACATCAAACATGGCAGCAACCAATCAGAATGCAGTCGCAGGGAACACTACAAGCGAATAAGAAGAAAACGGCCAGTAGGACAAAACATTAAATTCTGTGATTACTTGCACATAAAATTGCATTTTTCTCTCCTGTTCCTTTTCTTCTAATATTAATAGTTCTGTGATTGCAGATCTTAATGGAGAACTTCGATACGATAAGGAATAAACTTTAGTATGACTATTTTTATGCGAGTTCTTTATACTCGTTTTAAACCATTAAAGATTTTGCAAATAAAAATGGCGAAGTAGTGACAATTGTAATTGATAAGAGTTAGTAATTTTCTGGTAGAAACTAATTAATCACTTTTTTACCTAAAGGAATTTTATATAAAGTTCATATCTTGACGGTGTCCTAATTTTTCACTTTATAATTCAATTTGATTTCATCAATTGAATATACTCTTCAATTTTTTTCGGAAGTAGGAAAACATTCTGTATAGTACTAATCCCTCATTTGTCCGGCAGTATGATAGTATGGATAGCGTTACGGCATTAGAATCCGGAGACCCCGAGTTCGAATCCCACTCAAGCTAAATATATATATATATATATATATATATATATATATATATATATATATATATATATATATATATATATATATATATATATATATATATACAGGGTGGGGAAAAAGTTCCGGGACGGTTAAATATCTTGCGAAATACATATTGGATCGAAAAACGAAAAAATACGTGTCAAATATTTTTCAAAAATCTATCCAATGATACCAAACTCGACCATCACCCCCGCGTCCAGGGGGTGGGGCGGGAGACAACTTTGTAATCTTAAATGGGAATACCCATTTTTTATTGCAGATTTGAAATCTCCAGAAAATTTTATATTAATTTTATCAACGATTCAAGTTATTTTTGTTCACAGATGGCGCTGTGATCGCCACAAATGAGAATGGAATTGATTTACACAAAAATTGCACCAGTTTCATAGCTCTACAATAGTTGCCAAAATCCAAATGATGGTGTAAGCTAATTTAGGACACAAAGTAATAATTTTCAAGTTATAAATTACACCCAAACTAATTAACTATCAATCAGTAATACCTCCCAGCTATGGTGTCTCCCTCTACGCTCGAGTTAAGCGTTGTTCCGATGTTTGGCGATTGTTGATTGTTGTCGTGAAGTTACTGAACGCCATTTGCATTATATTGACTTGACAACTAATGCTGAACAGTTGTTCAGGATACAAAACGTGTTACCTATACAGTTTACAGCGAGATAGAGGCAGTACCTATAGGTCCGTGTTTGGAACTAACTTTAGGCATTAATTACAGAAACTCTGTTTTACCGGTGATATATAAATGTTATTGTTCGCGCTTAACTTATCTGTGAGAACTTGCATTATTGGAAATAGATTCACAAATGTTTTTTTTTTTATATATCATGTTTACAAAGTGAATTACATGCACTGTTGTTGTTAAAAACAGTGGTACAAAATTAAGCTTTGTACAACTGTGTTTGGGGATACTTTTTTATTATTGAGTTGTCTAGTAAAAATATCTTTTTTTAATTTTTTAATTTTTTATTATTTAAGTAAAAATTTGCAAAAAATTAAATCGCGTCAAATGAGCTAAAAGTCCATTCGGATACGTGGAATTCGATGCCGTTGAGCGCATCTTCATATCTTGTTTAGTTTTTGAGATAAAGCCTCCGGAAGTTTTGAATTTTTTTTTTTTTTTTGGTTTCTTCTTTGGCGGACCAACTACTTAGGTCATATGCCGCCATTACGCCCTGATCTGCGTTTTAGGTATTATGGTCAACAGCAACGCGGGTTTTCTCTGGACGGTCACCCATCCAAGTACTACCCGCGCGCAACGTTACTTAAGGTCGCGTGAAAAATGCTACTAAATGTTTTGTCCTACAAATCTCAAAAACTACTGAACCGATTTCATTTATTTTTTGTATACGTTAACTATTTTTAATATAGATTGTCATGAATATAAAATAAATTAATGTTTAATTTAAATTATTTTGGAATAATGAATTTTATTTTAATTTAAAATGGTTATTTACTTCCATTTTAATTTCATGACAATCAGCCAGATTAAATGAATTCAAATATATCTTACTTTTGCAAAACAAATGTTTCGTTTTTCAGTTTTGTAGGACAAAAGAATTGTCCATAAGCGTAATATAAAATTAGTTCAGCATAATTCCGCTTAGCGGCGCGTTAATCGTACTACACTCAAACTTATGTCCGCTACTGTCTCGCTGTGCCGCGATGTTTTCTCTATTAGAAATGAATGGGATTCTTTTATGAGTACATGAGTAGATAAAATTCTAAGGACATGAAAACTATTTAACAAGTGTAAATTTCATATACGCTCTTTGAGTAAACAATAGAAGATTAAAATACAAGTTACATCAATTCTCACTGTTTAAAATCGTATAAAAATAAATTAAAAGAAAACAAACATTTTTACGTAGATTTACAAAATATAATATCCAATACTATTTCTTCTGTTGCGCTTCAAGGATATAGAGCGGATCTTTACATTTTTGTTTTTTTTTTTAATTCTACCCATAAATAGTTCAACGAGAACACATTCTTTATAAAATAAAATAAGCTTCGGTTTCATTTTAGTCTTCCATAATTCTTCGTCAAATATTATTTCTTCCACAAATAATTGTGCATTATCATTCAAATATACAATGAAATATCCCTTTTTTTTATTTGTTATGTGCATTTGACCTTGAATGTGAAATGGTAGTATTTATTAGAAAAATTACTCATATACTACGAGTTTCAGAACGTACCTGATAAAAATATGAATGATTAGTTTTCAACTGAATTTTATTATTTTACTTCTCTAAATAAAATGATTTATTTCCCGCTATTTCATTTTTCACTGCTACTTCCATTTCCTCCATAGAATCATAAACACAGTAAACACATTTTATGAAATATAAGATGTAGTTTTTGGTTTTGTAAAAAAATCTTTTCTAAAAATGTAAAAATTTGAAACTATACTGAAATGTGTATTTCGTATTTTTTTATTTGGCTTTCTTTAATTAAATAAATGTAAATGCCGAAAATATTTTATGAACATTAAAAAAACCTTGCAGACGTAGATGGTTCAGGAAATATTTCTTTTTTAGGAATATTTTCTTTTGGTGCCTAATTTTTGCAACTCTAGCTTTTCGATTTCTTTTTCCAATTTTACTTGGACGAATTCGCTTTGGTGACATTTTAATCTAAAAATTGCAATTTGGAAATGAATTGTTTAAAAGAGAGTACCAAATTTAACATATGCTTTACAGTAATAAATTATTACTTATTCAGTTCATGCAATAATTTTTTTTAATGAATATATATTGATACATACATATTTTGATAATTTACTTATCACTATGTTATATATTCACACTCACCTTTCCAAGATTTAACTTAAATTTATTTTCTTGTATGCACTATTCAACGAACTGTATCAGAATAATTTGTATGTGGTGATATTTCAAGCTTCCGTTAAAATTGTAAACAAATTGTTTCTATTTTCAAGCGATACTGGAGGGAACGTTGATTTTTTTGGGTAATAAATTGTGTCCATTTATGACACAAATCGGTTTATGCCTGAGTGGTACGAGTGTTTGGATAAATGCGTGTGTTATAGGGCTGGGTACTTGTGATTTTCTTATATATTTTTAAGGTTGGGTAATACGGCGATATTGGTGGACATTTGGCTTAGAATTTTTATTTTTTTTTGTGAACTGTTTTATAATTTTTATGTCACTTAAATACACTGCATCTTCAATAAAACAATATTGAAATAAGTTTGTTTATAAAAGAATGAAGCATATGTATTTCTTGTTAGTTTACCTATATATTTCAGGACATGATGATAGAAAAACGTAACATCATAAATCTTCGAGTTTATCGTCTCGTCTCGCAAATGTAAATAATACATACTACAGAATAAAATTAAAATATATTGCTACGAACACTCGCGGTGCGAGGAGAGGAGGAAGAGTTTGCTGGTAGTAGAAGTAACTATTGGCATTAGATTTTGCGCTCACAGTGCTCTCCTAAAGTACAAGTGGCGCCTACGGAGAGCGGTCTGCGGATGTTACGAATACTAACACATTTTAACGCGACCTTAACTCGCGTTATCGCTTAGTTCCAACGAGTGCAGCCATGGCCGTTGACCAAAAAAATTTAATACTTCAGTTTTTCGACTTTTCCGAGGCCATATCTCAAAGACTAAACGAGATATGAAGATGCGCTCAACAGCATTGAATTTCTCGTGCTTCAATTAACTTGTACACAAATTTTCAGCGATTTTTTAAATTTTCTAAAATTTTCGCCACTTTGTTTTTTCTAAACTGTTTTTGGACAATAAAACTAGAAGGCGTACGCACTTGGGGTTTTGACCATTGGATTCAGCGGGTCAAAATGCATATGTATGTAAATTTCCATTACAATAATCGTACGAGAAAGAGTTTTGGAGCAAATTGTTTGAAAATCGTAAAAAACCAAAGGAAAACCTTGGAGAAGTAATTAAAAATATCAAAAAATTAAATCGCTTCAAATGAGCTCAAATTTTACTAATAAGTCAAATCAAACACGGGGAATTCAATGCCGTTGAGCGCAACTTCGTATCACGTTTAGTTTTTGAGATAGAACCTCCGGAAGTGTAGAACTTTGAAAAAATTTCAACACCTCAGTTTTTCGACTTTCCCGATGCCATATGTCAAAAACTAAACAAGGTATGAAGATGTGCTTAACGGCATTGAATTTTTCGTATCCGATTTAACTTATTAGCAAAATTTGAGCTAATTTGAAGCGATTTAAGTTTTTTGAAATTTTAAATTATTTTCAAGGGGTATGTACCCTTTATATTTTTTACGATTTACAAACAATTTACTCTAAAACTATTTCTCGTACGATTATTGTAACGAAATTTTACACACATATGTATTTTGACCCGCTGAATCCAATTGTAAAATCCCCAAGTGCGTACGCCTGTTAGTTTTTAAGATATTGTCCAAAAACTGTCTTAGAAAAAAAAATGGTGACATTTTTTGAATATTTTAAAAATCACTGACCATTTGTGTACAAGTTAATTAAAACACGAGAAATTCAATGACGTTAAGCGCATCTTCATATCCTGTATAGATTTTGAGATATGGCCTCGGGAAAGTCCAAAAATTGAGATGTTGAATTTTTTTTCATTTTTCATGTTGTACAGAATATCAAGTATAACAAAAATAAAATAAGTAAATAAGTAAAACAATCTCGTACTCTTTAATAATTGTTATATGTTTGAAGTAAAATATTAACAAAATGATTTAAAATAGTATATAACGTTCTAATATTAATTTTGTGTTGTATACAACTTTTGAAATATAATTAATATTCAATTATACCTTCTTTTGATTACATAAAATATAAGTAATAAAGCGATCATTCACCTGTAAAATATTAAATATAAATACGAGCATATTTGAAATCAAACATGCTCTGACAAAGTAATTGTTTATCTTCATTAATACTAAATGAAGTCAATTCCAATTTACTCTGAAATATATTATGTACTCACTTGTATTTGTTCTTTCTCTAATATTATGTAGTTTACATTTCAAATACAAAAACATGACATAACATAATAAAAAAAAAATTGTATTATTATTAACGTAGAAACGTTTGCAAATAATTACAATATCGAGATCGACAAACAAAATGAAACATAGAAACATCAAAGAAAACTGATTCCTTACTTCGGATTTACTCGTTCGTAACCCAGGCTACCGAATTGATTTGAATGCATACTCAAGTTAATTATGCAAAATTTTATATTTATTCGGGCGAATATCAAGGCAAAATATCTACAACACTGAAATATTTCAATCAGCAAAAATTTTATTTTTGCAAAAAACAAATATTTTTATTGCTACTCGTATCAAAGAATATTTGACAATAGGTATATATTTTCAAATGTCATTTATTGTTATTTTTTTGCGACGAAATATGTTATTTATTTTCTACAAAAAAATATGAATATTCTTTATATAATTTAGAGATTTATGCAAATATTTGTTGCAATAGTTGCAAATAAAAAGGGACTTGGAATATTCATCGATATAACAATTTTTAAAAATATTTGTAGTTGTATACTTACTGTTTGTTGAAACCTCATATGCACATATATACATAAATTTCTCGTTCTGCCTTTTCAAATGGAGAAATATGAAGTCTTGGGGCATTCATTAAACATTTACAGCTCAATTCTCAACAGTTTTTTTTGTGTTAAGTGCGCCAAAAAAACATTTTTTCTAAAACTGCCAAAAAAGAATAATACAATAATTAAGTAATGGTCACACTGCATGAATAAACAGCGACTGATTGACCAACATCAACTACAATCGATTAATTTTTTTTTCATGAGTGGTCACACTGAATCGTGTTGTCACAACTGTCATATTTAAAAGTATATATAAAATATAAAAAAAAATATATCATCACGCCTTCTACCCATTACTGTGTGTGGCACTCTGCCAAAGCAGATCTCGGTAAATGATATATTTTGCGCGTGAAGTGCGGTTACCAGTCGTCAAATCACGGCTACCAAAGATGTTAGTGGTGGAGGAGCCACAGGGGTAGTTTTTTAAATTATGAAAATTGTTTGTCGCCTGTGGGAATCGAACCAAGGTTCTCAGGATCCACAGGCCGACTTCATACCACTGAGCTAGCCACCTCATAAGTTTTATAGATTCATAAATTGCAACAAAACATATATTGATGTGATTTTGTTACTTATTTACAGATTTATAAATCTATAAATTTATAGATTTATCACAGAATTCCACCACAAGTTAGAGTTACTTATTTTAATTGATTAGGTCTTGGTTTTGTATAAAACTAAACAGAAGTGTATAAAAACCATAACTCTCATCATCGCTCGGCGCGAAAATCAAATCGAATAAACCTTTCATCACATTAGAGATCCAACATTCCAAAAAACAAACTCCAACTACAAACTACCCGATAACACAATTACCGCATCGTTCATTTTGTAGATCCTACGACACGTAGCGCGAAAAATTCCATTTAGCAGGCAAGCAGGAGCGGCAGGAACAGCAGCAGTTACAGCAGGAGATGATCACCGTTCGAGTACAACACGGTGACATGCTCCACGCTCCACGCTCGCGTACACGTATCCCAATCAATTTTTGATTGCTTTGGGAAATTGCTCGCCAATGAGACTTGAGGGCCAGGCTAAAATTTCACATATAATAGTATGTCACTGTTGTCAGCCCAGCGCGATGAAGCTGGGTCAGTGGCGGAGGTGACAGTTGGGCGGAATTGGAAAGTCAGCGAAATTACCGCAAAATTTGCGGAATTAATCATTGTCATTTTGTCTCACTTTATGGAAGGGTTGAATTTAAATTTATGCTGAGTTAAATGAACGCATATTAAGGGTGAGTTACTAGTCGACTAACTTTGTTTGTCGATGGCAAATCAACCTAAATTATTTTAGAGAGAAATGTTGGAAATAAAAGATAGACAGAATTATCTTTCTTATTTGTTATAGATCAATACTTTTTGACAACCCTTATTTTTTATGATTTCTCTATACTCTACTCTGTCACCAAAATCACATATTTGTGTTTTTCATTTTACTGTTACCCGTGTTGATCTCGTACGAAGCTGCCAGAATTAAAATGTTGTAATTTAATCACACTTTTTACGAAACTCAATATATAATTTTTAAAAACTAAACGAGATATGAAGATGCGTAAATATTCAATTGGAAACAAGAAATTCAATGCCGTTTAGTTAGGAAGGAGAGCAACAGGAGTAATTTTAATGCGATAAAAATTGTTTGTGGTTATGGGAATCGGACCGTGGTTCTCAAATCAACAGGCCGACTCGATACCACTGAGTCACCTACCCCATATGATGAGAATGTAGAGAACAGTGACACTGATATAAATATATAAATAAACAAACAAAATAATACAAAACATAAATACAGTGGCGTAACTAGGGGGATGCGGTAGGTGCGATCCGCACCGGGCGGCACATATTTTGGGGTGGCATTTTTTTATTTAGTTTTAGTTGTAAAAAACAATTTGTTCACTTCATAAGTTTACTATTTGATTTCTACGAATTATGAATTACTATATGATTTCGAATATTTTTCTTCATCGTCAAGTCAATGTAAGGTTGAAAATATTATCTCGAAAAATTCCTTTATTACTGCCTAATTTAAATATGCCATCCAATGGTAAAAAAGTTCTCCTCATATAGTTTGTCTCAATTACAATTATTTATTTATGTTTATTAATTTAATGGAGTAATGGCTCAGTGGTTTCGAGTTGGCCTGTGGATCCTGAGGACCCCGGTTCGATTCCCACAGCCGACAAATAATTTTCACCAAATTAAAATTACCCCAACACTAACATCTTTGTGGGCCGCGATTTGACGGCTCGTAACCGCACTTTACGTACATAAATATATCTCTTACCGACATCTGCTTCGGCAGAGTGCCACTCCCAGTAATGGGTAAAAGTCGTTATTTATTTTTTTAAATTTATAAACACCATCATTTGATTCACTTAGAAAGGGCGGAAAATTGGAGACTGCCTTTGGCGGCTAAAGTTCTAGGTACGCCATTGCATCTACTACCATCTTTGGAGGCGTAATTTGACGACTGGTAACCCCACTTCATTCACAGGACTATATAACTTACCCAGATTACAAGTAATAGATAAAATGGCGTCCAGGTATTTTAATATTCGATCAATAATTTCTGTAAGAAATTACTTCTCTTAGTACCTATAAAACAAGTAACAACTATTTTATATTCATCCGCACCATTCAACAATTCCACCCCTAAAATCCTTTCATCTCCGTCACTGAGACCTCATGCAATGTGCTAACGACATTTCTGTGTAATCACAAACACCCCATGTTCTCGATTCGGTGTTATGTGCTTCCATGCTCGCGTGCTTCTATTCTACTGGTCTGAGGACCGAATCCGTAACCTGACTTGTGTTGTACCTACAGTGGTAAAGCTTGAAGCACGCCACTGTTTTACCGCCCAATGTCTTCGTTGTGAAGTCATGGTTTGTAATTCGACATGCAAAGCTCATTTACTGGGTTTTGTCATTGTTTTGTGCGATAGTGTTTAATGGTTACACGGTTACGGAAATAGGTATTGAAGAATGGAGAGGAAATGACGAAAACAGTGGCGGAGTAAGTTGAGGTTATTGTTCGTTGGGTGATTTACTGTTACAGTTTGTACTTATTTCTTAAAGTCTTGTTTACAGTCATGTAAAGTATCATATAGATAATTATAGTTCTTTATAAACTTCATGCACTCTGTAAAGTTAGTCTGCAAGATATGCAGTCAGGTACAGGAGTTTATTTTTGCTATAGGAACATCTAGATTTTATTAACAAAATCAAGCAGGAGATACAGTTTTACCTCTACATGAAAATTGAGTGTTGTTATGTATACAGGGTGGTGAACGCGATTCTCGAACATAGGGATTTAACATGTACAATCATATTATTGTAATTTCCTGCTTCCCTAATTATTTTATGCAAAAAAGCTTCAAATAAAACTTTTAGGACATAAATTTCTGCATCTAAACCAATAAATAGTATTAATTTTGCATGCTTCCTAATGGCACAAATTAGATCTGAAAATAACGAAAATAGCCTCCAAACTATCGATAGCCATGGAATTGAAACAAAATTAAACAAATGTTTGACGTATTATTTGTCAAAATAAAGGACATAATAAATAGAGAAATTATTATGTATATTTTTTTCTCTCTAACTATAATTTCCGTAACTCGAAAATCTCTGTAATTCGAAGCCAATAACAAGTCAAATTGAGTGAACGTGAGTCTTAAGTATTATCTTTTCTGAATCCGGTAAGAAAGTGCCTACTTTCGTGACCAATTTTAGTAAGGAAAGTAAGTTTTTACAAAAACAGTCAAGTAAAATACGTATCCAAGATTACAAGAAAAATTACAGTCTGGTAAAGTATAAAACAGTCAGGTAAAGATGTTACCTGACTGTTATTTTAGTTGTAACCTTGGATACGTATTCTACTGTCAGTACAATTCATATCAAAAAATTTAAACATTTTGAATTATTTATGAGTAAATATTGATTAAATTAGACGGTTTCAGAAAAAAATAGTATACATAATAAGTCTGGAAAGTGATATTTTACTTGACGAAGCGGTTGTTTCAAATACGGGACCGCAGGCCAAGTATTTTAATGTGCTGAGTCTAGTAAAAACACTTCCCTGACGTATTATGTATACTATTTTCTCTGAAACCGTTTAATTTAATCAATATTTAATCATAAACAATTCAAAATGTTTAAATTTTTTATAATATACTATTATCGTGAGTGACAGGAAAAATACATATATGTAAGGACTCTCAAGTACTTAACGTAATTTTAAATATATTAATGATAATGTTATTATTAAAAAAGGATACGAATATAATGATCCTAAAATGTATACTTTTGATATAAATCGTGCGTCTTTCATTATTAACTAATATATTTAATATAAATTATATTAATAGCTACAAAAATGTATAAAATGATAAATTAACCGATTCAAAATACAATAAGTTATGCACATTTGTCAGCAGGAAGATATCAATATTTAGTACCAAATTTTATCACCAGATGACATATTGCAAAGTGTCAATTGCGAATTATCACTGTTATAAAACAATATATGTGCAGTTATGCACAGTCCCACTAAACGTTTTCCAGTTTTGTATACAGTTTCAAAATTAATTTTGTCTTTTGCTCAGTTCTTAAAGCTCTTATTTAATGTCTTAAAGTAAGTGTACAGTCAAGTGTATAAATTTTGCATAGAGGTTTACCCTTCGAGTGTATATAAATCTTTCTAGCATTTATTTATTTCGGTGCACAACAAGAAAATAAAATCAATGACTATACAGAAGACTTATAGCTTGTAGGTAAATCCGATCTAAACGAATGAATGTTGTTTATTTTATTTTAAGTTTATTTATATATTCATTCATGCTACTCAGTACAACAGGAACTTAAGGTAGTACTAGTGTGACGGTGGCGCCATCGGTTGTCGAGTGGCGTAACTGACGCTCCAAAAAATGTAAAAATTGAATAAAATAAGTGTTTTATACGTATTATGATTTGAATATCATGAATTGTTAACAGGTTGTCGGTCTAGTGAATTTCCAACTGCCATACCATTATAAATTGGGATTCTTAATTTTTTGTTAAAAACAAGGCTTTGCATGGCTATATATCCATTACTAAACGATAAAAAACTTTCTCCTTCTGATACAATATACATGGATAGTTTTAGAACATCATACTAGTTTTTCAAATGAAACTGCAAAATTTTAGAGGTACACAAACCAAATATGTGCGATTCTGAGTGCTGATCGCCATAAGCCCCGTGTATAAGAACTCAACTTTACAAGCGAATATATTTGTTCACAGACGATGAATGTGTTTCATATTTTAACAGGATGCGTATGACTATCCAATGTTTACGTATGCCACATTTCATTCATATCTGCAAAAAAATATTTCACGCTAGTACTACCTTAATCCCAAATACAGTACAGGGCCCGAACTCACCGAATCGTAGTGTGGTAGTTCATATATATTTAGCTTGTGCGGGATTCGAACTCGGGATCTCGGGATTCGAATAACCACACCACTGTATTGCCGTTGAAATCAACGAGGTTTGAACCTATGAATTCTGACTTAGGAAACGATAAAGAATAATCATTCTTATGTGATAAATATCATCTATGATTTTATTCCTTTACAATAATTACTTATTTAAATGTGATGCATAGAGAGGAACTATTTTTGATAATGCGGAATTTCCTGTAAAAAATACTTTCCACGCCACTGGCAAATGTAGATTTTGAATGGTGTTTAGAGATTATAATTGTGTAATAGTTTTTTTGAGTGGTAGCAATATAAAGGGAATTGTAAATGTGCGATTGCTTCCTGTGTAAAATTTTTATTTTCAGTACTGTTTTGATTTGAAATTTTTTGCGACCTATGGAAATGGACTGAAAATTTGTTTTAAATTAGTAGTAGGAAAAATTTGCGTTTTTACAGCATTGAAAATTGTTTTGTGTAAAACTGTGAACTGCATTGAAACCGTTCTATTATTTTTATTTTTGTTCCGGTTTTCTGTTTCGATTTAAAATTTTGTTGTCTATAGCATAATACTCGTATAGTTATGGAACAACAAAAATACAAAGCGGTTAAATTATTATTTATCTTTAGGCACTTTAAGATTTTATCTCTTTGATATAAAATTTACATAATTAAGTATGGTAATGTGGATAGGCTGTTTAATCTAATAATTTTTATTGATTTTATAAACACTTAATACCCACTTCAATATAATACTATGATTTCAACTTTTTCGACAGTAAAAGAACGCTATTTCAGGAATGATTACATTATAGGTCATCGTTGTTTGATCTTAGTACCAAAAATAGTATTTTTACTACAGTTGTCATAGAATGCGGGCACTCACGTGACACTGTGACGTTTTGTGACGTAAAAACAGCTGTTCTGGCAAAGATCACTGCGCTACCTACAAAATGAACTATTTTTTTTGGGACGAGATTTGAAAAGAACCTTTCTTTTTAAACCTCGCCACAAACAAATAGTTTATTTTGTAGGTGACGCAGTGATCGCAGCCCAACAAGATTTGAAAAGAACCGTTCTTTTCAAATCTCCTCCCAAGAAAATAGTTCATTTTGTAGGTGGCGCAGTGATCGCAGCCCAACAAGATTTGAAAAGAACCGTTCTTTTCAAATCTCGTCCCAAAAAAATAGTTCTTTTTATAGGTGGCGCAGTGATCTTTGTCCGAACAGCTGTTTTTACGTCACAAAACGTCACAGTTTCACGTGAGTGCCCGCATCCTATTGTGATAAAAATAATTGTCAATTTGTTTCATTTTGATTTTAATAAATCTGCGAAATAAGTGAGTAAAAAAAATACTATGTTCCAATCGGAGTAAAAATACTATATCGTGGCAAAATTGCCAGATCCGAAAACTTGCATTTTTAGTCTTAACAAAATAAATAACAATTGGATGATTTTCTTCCCAAAAAAAAATTGTTTTGAATTTGAAAATATTATTTTTACAAATAAATAAATACATCATCATGCCTTCCACTCCTTTCTGGGTGTAGTACATATCTCAGTAATTGATATATTTATGTGCGTGGAGTACGGTTACCAGATGTCAAATCACGCCCCCAAAGATGCTAGTAAAGGGATAACTACAGTGGTAATTGTGATGATAATTGTTTGTCGATTTTGGGATTCAAATCTGGGTTCTCAAGTCCACAGTCCGGCTCGATACTATTGAGCCACTTACCCCATATATTTTGTTTAAGATAAATATGTGGAAATTTTGTAATTTTAAATTTAATACAAGAATAAATATGTTTACAAAAATACCTAATTAGAAGTTGCGTAACCTTGGTAGTAACCGCAAAGTGTATGCTGGTGTGTTATCAGTCATTTGTTTGTTGATTATTTTCGAGTATATTTAATTTACGCACTCTAAACTCCAGTACTGTGCTAATCCTAAACATGCTGCGTATTATATTCTCCATATTTGTTATGTTTCGTATTTGTTTACAACATAACCTCAAAAGTTATATTTACTAACCTAAATATTTTGTGAAACTACCGAAACTGTTCTACAGCTTTAAACTATATTCTGCAAAACAGGTAAAATATGATCGCCAGTATTAAACTGACATAATACATACAGGATTTTTTATGGAACACGGGACTTTATCCCACGAAAAACAAGTTGCGTAGGATTTTTCGTATTTGAATTGTACGATGGATTTTGTTTTACATGGCACAAAATCCAATGATCCATATGAGTTGAACAGCTTTATAATTTTTAATACATTATTCTTCTGTAATCTTTACCTGATGATGGTCTAGTCGACCGAAATACGTATAGTGAATAAACTTATTTACTTTTTTGAAACCTACCTAGTGTTGATTTTTTAATTTTATTATAAAAATGTTTCAACGAGAACCGACAGTGAAATCTATTGAATTTATTTTACAATAAGGTGTAGTAATACTACATTGCTACGTCATTTCTTTTCGAATATATAAATGACAAATTAATTTCATATAATTGGCCTTTCAAGATTTTTTTGAAATTTTTATATATTAATCTATGTAATAAAATTATTTATACCCAAACTGGCAGATTCATAAAGCGGATTAGCGCTAACACCATTTTTTATTTAATTTTTAACTCTCTTTTCATTGTACGAAACAAGTTTATTTTAACTTGAGTTAAAAAGATAGTTAATTAGCATTAAACCTAGTTCATTTCTTTAATCTGTTTTAATTTGAAACAGAGTTATAAATAATATTAAAAACGGTGTTACCGCTAATCCGTTTTGTGAATCTGCCTGTAGATTTTTTATTTTTTTTAACTTGTATTAAGCATGATAAAAATATTTAAACTTTCTAAACAAACGAATATGACGTAGTTGCATCTTGGATTAAAGAGAGACAGATAAGACAGAGATAACTTCACGTAACGTATGTCGTTGTCCGTAGAATCGTAGAATGCTGAATGCTTGTTTCTTCTTCGTCTTCTTCTCAGTAAAGTTGAGCACAGACAAACGTTTCAAACAAAGCTCTGTGATTGGCTTAATGCAACTACGTAATTGCAATATGACAGTGCGAAATTTAAATTAGCATTTTGAATTATTCAACTTTAACTTTCATATTTCAGCAATAAAGATATCATTTATGGTATGGTTTTATATTGTATTAAATATGATGTACGGTCAAGAATTTATTGTAATAAATATATATTAAAAAGCTCTTCCACTTGAATCCCCCATTCTCGGTATAAAAGGCTAAACTACAAAAATTTGATTATTTTGTATGTTAATCTACGGACAAAAATATTTTTTTCCTTTATTTAATAGCTATCAAATGTTAAAATGAAAACAAGTGTCTACAAAACAATTTTGTAATAGTTATTTACAAAACAAGTGCGCGAATGGTGCAAATCACGTCTGTGTGCACGAGTTTTGTACAATGCTTTTTGTAACGTGCAAAAATTATACAACCGATAGTGAGAAAAGTTATTAAATTTGAAGCGTGAATTTATATTGACAGTTTAGTATGCCATGACTTGACATTTGTTAATTGAAAACAAATTGTTTATTTTATCTCGTAAAGTTTGTTAAAATATGTCTGACTGATGGCGTTATAAGCTAATGTCTCTATTTCGTTTATAAATTCCTTAAAATGTGTGTAAGGACAATTAGCATTTTAATAGTCAAAATTTAGAACCATAAAAATGGGTTTTTTTTCAACTAATGCGCAATCAAACTTTCTATCAATTTCCAATGTAATATAAACCTTATTTTGAATGATGCGAGTACACAAATTTAATTAGGACTTCAATAGCAGAGATTAGTAAAAACAAAACATCCCCTTAAGAACCTCTTAGCTTAAACAAAGGTTCGTATTTCTTTCGCTATTGTTTGTGTAAATGAATTTAGAAAAAAATGCTTGAAATAAAAGCGTTATGGAGATGATTATACATAGAGGGCGGCGATATGCAATCCGAGGGAAGGATGTCGCCAGAGGTTATTATCATCTAGTAACGTCCGTGGTGCATACATTTTTTTTTCATTAGAATATGTGGAATTAATTTTAATTTATAATAATTATAATTATAATTATAGTAAGATATAAGAGTATTAATCAACTGTGGCTTGTATGAACGAAGCTGTCATTAACATATCGATCGATTATAGATAATGATTTAGTTAAAGCATAGGGAGGAATTATTTGATAATGAGAACAATTTTGTTTGCGATATTTTGGATGTAAAATAAATAAATATATCATCACGCCTTCTACCCATTACTGGGTGTGGCACTCTGCTGAAGCAGATCTCGGTGATATATTTTGCGCGTGAAGTGCGGTTACCAGTCGTCAAATCACGGCCCCCAAATATGTTAGTGGTGGAGGAGCCACAGAGGTAACTTTTGAAATTATGAAAATTGTTTGTCGCCTGTGGGAATCGAACCAGGGTTCTCAGGATCCACAGGCCGACTTCATACCACTGTGCTAGCCATCCCATATATATATATATATATATATATATATATATATATATATATTATTTTATATATATTTTGAATGTATCTTTTAAAAATGCCTTATCTGAATACGGAAAGTAAAAATTTCAAAAATCTTTTCTTTACGATATGTTTTTGAGAAATAAGTCCTTGTGGTAAAAGGAAATGCAAAATGCATATTTAATGAAGGACGTTTTCCTCGCTGTCATTTTTCAGCCAGCGGATATTGATGCGCTCGCATTTTTTTTGTGATAAAGGAAGATATTTTTCCTGGGTTTAAGAGGATTATGGATGTCTTGCCATATATTTCTTACGTGTCGACTTTTCTGGTCAATGCTTTTATTCTTGTCACAATTTTTTATGCCTTTACGGAAACGGAAATGATAATTTTTTTATAAATAACTTTCTGTTGCAGTGATAATACTTGTAATATATTTATATTTTAAGGCTGATAAGTTACAAGAGGATTTTTCAACGAAGAAATTAAAATGATTTATTTTCATGAAAACGAAACATATTTTGCTGGTCAACAAGATTACAATTTGTTTTATTTTAAAATATTTTTCCGTTGATCGTTCATTAATGAGTTTCATTAATGTAAACAAAAGAATGCATTAACGATCCCCTATTTATGCATGATTTTTATGAATGAACAATTTTTTTGGACGCGTACAACACATTGCCTAGCGCTAAGTTGTAGCAAAATATTAAACAGATAAAATATATAAATATATCATCACGCCTTTTTATCCATTACTGGGTGTGGCACTCTGCCAAAGCAGATCAAGGTAAGTGATATATTTATGCACGTGAAATATGGTTACCAGCCGTGAAATCACGGCCCCTAAAGATGTTAGTGGTGGGAGAGTAAACAGGGGTAATTTTAATTTGGTGAAAATGTTTTGTCGCCTGTGGGAATCGAACCAGGGTTCTTAAGATCCATAGGCCGACTCGATACTACTGAGCCATTACTCCATAAACGGAATTAAACTAAATGATTTTAACACTTCTAGCTAAATAATAATCACTTAGCATTTCTTTAAAATGTATATAAAAATTAAAATATTATTCAGAAAATGTAATAATCGCAGGTGTTAGCTAACGTTAAGTGAACTAATCGCATTCACTGTTCTCAAAATATTTATGATTGTACGTTCCGAATTATCATTTATTACATCACATCGTAGTATCACGTTGCATTACTTTGACAAATGTCAATATCAAACTAGTTTAAGACCAAATATTATTTAATAATATAATAATGTATTTATTTAATAGCTTGGCTAATACATAACATTGAACAAAATTTAAACTCAAATATGTAACAAAAAGTCATATAAAATATACAAAAGAAAAAAACATAATTATATACTCGTATTATTACTTAATCTATTTGTTTAAATAATAACATTTTAATCGATTTTTAAAAAGTTTTAGAGTTTGGGATGTTTTAATATCAACAGGTAATTTATTGTAACATTGTAAACCTTTATGAAATATCATGTTAAAAGTCTTTTTTTTACTTTTCTGATCTATATAAAAACATTCACCATTTCTTGTATTGTACATATGCATATCCTTGTGTCTTATATTATGTTAGTATTACAAAAACTGATGGATACTCAATCTTTTTACTGGCAAATTTGAAATATAGTTTTAAATTAAATAAGTATGACAATAACATGATACAGTATATTATGTTTTTAATTAATTTTTTGCAATTATTACATAATAATACATAAATTTTGTTTTAATGTTTAATTGTATACAATATACATTTTAAACATTATATACAAAATTAATCAAGAATTAAATAACTTGAATTAAAAAGTGTATTTGTCAATATTATAATAAACCCAAAAATGCCCAAATAAACCCAAAAAAACCGAGTGGGTCGGGTTTTTTTAAAAAAAACCCGGGTTTTTTTCAAACCTGATAAATGGTGAAATATCAGATTGAATGATTTATTTTTCTTATTCTCGTAAAATTTGTTTTTGGATTTATCGTAACGAAAAGTTGCTATTTATCATATTCAATCAATTTTAAAGTTATTTGTTTCAAGTACTGTAGTTAGGTAAACTTTTCGCAATTTATAAGTTTGCAATAGATATCATTTATTTAATGTCAGACAGTTAGAACTTAAATGTGTTGAGCGATAATAATTTAGAAGATAAATTACGGCTTATTGCTAAAGTTATCTCATTTCTGTACCTTGCCCCACATTAGTCTACGAATTTAATTTTTCCATAACTACTGAAATAAATTTGACTTGTCTCCCCATTCATTTCGGGATAATTAAAATCTTAATCAGTTTCATTAAACTGTAATTATTCCTGATTAAAATTTGAGATCAAAGAAATTTTACCGCGAGCAAAAAACCAACTATGAAGAGTTATTAAACAGATAATACCTCCACAAAATTAGTTAACGCTTTTAGAACTTTTTTTGAATTGTTTACATCGATTTTTTTCTGTAGGTTGGTATAGCTACTCTGAAATTTCTCGTAACGGACACCTCTTTTAGTGTCGCTTCTATTATATTAATAGGTAACTAACCAAGGGCGGAACCACGGGGGGGGGGCATGGGAGCCATGGTCCTCCCCTTGGGTAATTTTTTGTAGTCGGGATTTTCTATAAGTTTCATGATTATTTTGTAAACTGCTGTTACATATTTTCTTAAGTCTGCCAATTAGCGTGGCTTCAGCAGAACGTAGTTTTTCAGCCCTGCGTCGGCTGAAATCGTGGCTCAGGAGCCACATGACCCAAGATCGTCTCGTGGGACTCGCGTTGATGCATTTGCATACAGACATTCCGCTGAATCCTGAAAGAATCTTAGATAGATTCGCGAAGTCCAAAACCCGACGTTGTACCCTAATTGTCTAAGTACGCAATGTGTAAATAAACGATACAAGAGTTATGTATATATTTGTTTAACAAGCGAAAATGTTTGTTTCTAAAGAAATATATTTGCTTCTGTTCGTATGTACATGTCGTTGAATCCCTTTCGCATGCGACTTATTGTTTGATCAAAAAAAAACAGTCGTCAAATCACGGCCTCCAAAGATGTTAGTGGTGGAGGAGCCACAGGGGTAGCTTTTGAAATTATGAAAATTGTTTGTCGTCTGTGGGAATCGAACCAGGGTGTATTTATTTATAAAAGTTTAAAGTAGGTTTGATACAAATGCTTTTAATTATCTACTATTTGTAAACAAGTCAGAATATATCAGCACTCTAAAATGTAAAATCAATTTCTTTGTCAACAAAAGCGTAATGAAATGTTTTGAAACAAATCAACGAAACTGTCAAATTGTGATATTTCACTATTGTACTAAACTGTTTTCCGTTCTAAAAATATCTTATGAAATCGAAGCAGCAGGGTGCAAGACAAAATCTTACAACAGTGCATATTTTGTGCTTTGTCAACAAACAGAATCCATTTTATTTGGAGAGAAAACTCACATCTGAAAGAAGCAGCCGAAGACTTCATTTTTTTATTTTCTGCTGAATTTGCTACAGACAGAAGAAGTGCAATTAATTTATATTTTAACGAGTTCTTTTATACGAGGAAAAGTCAATAACAGAAATCGTGGATATGTATTTATCGTCTTTCCTTTTTGATTTATTTAGAAAGCATCAAGAACCAGCAGAAAGGAACCTGTCTTCGTTTTCTTATAACAATAAATTCTCTCTTATTGAGTTCATATTTCAAAACATCTTATTTATAACCACAATAACTACATCAATATGATAACAAAAATATATTTTTTTTTTGTTGCTGTCATTTACTTACCGTAACAAAAATATTATTGTGAGTAACAAAAAAATAGGTAGTTTTTAAAAATAAATAAATAAATATATCATCACGCCTTCTACCCATTACTGGGTGTGGCACTCTGCCGAAACAGATCTCGGTAAGTGATATATTTTACCAGCCGTCAAATCACGGCCAACAAAGATGTTGCTGGAGGGAGAGCCACAGGAGTAGTATTAATGTGATGAAAATGTTTGTCGCCAGTGGGAGTTGAACCAGGATTCTCAGGATCCACAGGCCCACACGATAATCACTCTGCCACCTACTCCATTAAATAAATAAATAAATACAAATATTATCACACATTTTATCCGTTACTGTGTGGCTCTATGCCGTGGCAGATGTCGTTAAGTGATATATTTACGCACTAAAAGGGCGGTTACTAGCTGTCAAATCACAACTCCCAATATTGTTAATACGCGTGAAGTGCGGTTACCAGTCGTCAAATCACGGCCCCCAAAGATGTTAGTGGTGGAGGAGTCACAGGGGTAGTTTTTGAAATTATGAAAATTGTTTGTCGCCTGTGGGAATCGAACCAGGGTTCTCAGGATCCACAGGCGGACTTCATACCACTGAGCTAGCCACCCCAAAAGATTAAACATGTATAGTTATTAATTATAATAACAAATAAAGATTAATTTAAAAGTAAATAAAACAAAAAAAAACATGTTTATCTTTCAAGAAGTCATGATTAGATTATTATTTGCAAAATATTTTTTTTTCTAAGTAAACTATTTTAAAATTTAAATAATAGTCCGGCAGTACAGTACAGTTCAAATTACAGTCCCCAAGGATGTTAGTGGAGGGGAAGCTACAAAAATAGTTTTAATGTGGTGAAAATTGTTTGATGGCTGTGAGAATCGAATCCAAATAAAGTTATTATTAAAATCTCGAAATAAGGGTGAACAAAATTTTAATTTACATTATAATTATACAATTTTATGTATTTTTATTATTATTTATTACGTATAATTCACTTATTGTATAATTCATTTCTTTAAATTGAATGATGTTGCAGGTGCTCATTTGCGAGTATGTCTCTGAATAATTTTAACATAAACTCATTTTAAAAGGTAAAATAATTTCAGTAAACGAACATATTCATCTTAAAAAACTCCGACACTCTCCCATGTTCATCTTATTCAAATGTCACATAATAATTTAAATTCCCCCGGGTCTGCAGCCAAGTTTAACTCAGATTTTTTAACACCTCCCCCAAGTATGAAGTGTTCGCCTACTTTGACGGAAGTCATTTAGTTCTATCTGTAGCTCCACAGGAAGCGCGCACATTTCCGCAGCTTACTTCACTTCTTGTTCTTGCTCAGCACGACGGCGTCTTCTTCTTCCTTTCCTCGCCTGTTTCCATTCATTCTTCGGTGAATTCGCAGGAGGCGACATCGTCCTTCGTCGGTAAATAATTCCCATGGAAATTAAATAATTTCCCTGCTGTGACTATGGACTCAATGCTGACTTGTTACAAACAATGCTTTAATATTATGTTCTTTTTGCACGTTTTGTAATTAATGTTTGATTAAAAATATACCCGAGGGAGATGAGAGTTTCTTTACTTTGGTGCTAAAGCTTAAAATGTTTCTGCAAATTAGTTATTATTATTTGTGTATTTAGGTTAATGCAAATTTTTAAAATGCCAATTTATTAAAAAATATCTTAAGAAACAACATTCTTTATGTATCTTTCTTTTATATATTCTAGTGGAATATATAAAAAAATATATATATCATCACACCTTCTACTCATTACTGCGTGTGGCACTCTACCGAAGCAGATCTCGGTAAGTGATATATTTATGCGCGTGAATTGCGGTTACTAACCGTCAAATCACAGCCCCCAAAGATGTTAGTGGTGGGGGAGCCACAGGGGTAATTTAAATGTGTAAATTGGTGAAAATGTTTGTCGGCTGTGGGGATCGAACCAAGGTTCTTAGGATCCACAGGCCGACTTGATACCACTGAGTTATTGTCCCATTAACAAAAAATTACAAATAATTAAATGAAATTATTCAGGGGAAAGTTAATGCATTTGTTTTTATTTTGTTTTAGTTCCGTGGTTAATATTATTTAAATTGTAATTTTGTAAATATTTATATTTAATTTCTGCCGGTACAAAACACAGAAAATAAATTTAATACATAATTTTAATCTCTATAAGTAGTATTTGAAGCAATTTTGTCTAAAATAAAAACTGTTTTCTCAGGTATTTTATATTTCTCGTCTCCTGCTTGGGAAATGGAACAGTACCTTCGGAAAGAAATATCGCACTTTCATCTGATATACAAATAACTACAGAGTGATCAAAAGGAATTGTTACAGTTGGCAATACAATTCCAGAGATCTTTTTATTCCACAGTTGCCGTCAGGTAAAGACGCAAATGCTGTTTGACATTTCTAATAAATACAAATAGGTTATGTCAGGAATCTGACAGCTAATAGAATTTTGACTTTTTGAGTAATAGAAATACTTTAGAAATAAATGTAATACTAAATGTACTCAAATATAAATTTAAATTTTCAAATATTACTGTCAACAACAGGAAATGAATTTATGTATCAGGCTTACCAATTTCAAGTAGTTTCTTTTATTGCCAACTGTAACAATTCCTTTTGATCACTCTTGTATATCATATGGAGAAAGTGAGACATTTTTCCCGAAGGTGACGTTTAATTTCTCAAACCAAAGGTGAGAAAACAGTCTGGTAAAGATTTTATCTCACTGTTTTGTATTTCACCAGACTGTTTTTCTTGTTGTAAAAACAAATTTGAATTATTTATGATTAATTATTGATTAAATTAAACGGTTTCAGAAAAATAGTGTACATAATACGCCAAGAAAGTGTTTTTACTTGACTCTGTATTATGTTATTGAACACCACTGAAAATATTTAAAAAAAGTAATGTATATCTTGTACCACAAACAAATTGAATGACATATAGACCGAAACCTGGAAAGTATAAAATCAAATTATATCATATAATTGACCCTCTCAACATAATTAGTAATTATTTTATTACTAGTAGACCGACATCAATTTATTAATTACTCGTAAAAGCAAAACATCTACTGAACATTATTAAATACACCGGGTTCGATTCTCATAGCTATTCAATTTAGTTTTATACACAAAGCATAATTGGAAACCACATAATTTATAACCAAAAATACAACTATAAATTCTACTATAATGTCTAGACGTATCTATATACTATAATTACGATTATTAAATAATGGGATGGCTAGCTCAGTAGTATGGCTCCTCCACCACGAACATATTTGGGGGCCGTGATTTGACGATTGGTAACCGCACTTCACGCGCAAAATATATCACTTACCGAGATCTGCTTTGGCAGAGTGCCACACCCAGTAATGGGTAGAAGGCGTGATGATATATATTATAAATAAATAAATAAAGAACATATTCTCGAGGAAATGCACCACTGGAATAATAGAATAAATGATCTTATTACATTTATTAACTTTTTGTAAAATAAAGCTTTTGTGGAAAGCTCGCAATTTTCCACTAATTGAACAAACGCTACAAAGTTAACAACATTGTAATTCATTATTTTTCTCTTTTTTCAGTTTCTCTGTCATCAAATCCAATCCATTTTCGAAGAGTTCGCTCGACATGATGAAGTGAGTAATGTTTCACCGTTTTACATACATCTATTTGTTTAGTGTAGAGCACAAAACAATCATTTGTCCAACCATGGAATCCGCGCAAACCGTTGTATTTTACCGGAACTCAAAACAAATTGAAACTTGTGTTTACAAAAGTTGCATTCACTTTGAATGTACGAGTACTATATATCTTTTACATTAAGGTTTTTGTTGTTCTTACACATGAAAGAATTTTACAAAGTTGCATATTATTCTAATATTTTTGAAAGGTTATGAAGCATATTTTACGGCAGAATGCCCGATAAAATTTCAATATTCGAACGGAAAACTTTTACTTACATTGGGTAAAGCAGAAATCTGCATCATAATTTTCTATTTTTAGTAAACTTTAGGGTAAACTTCATATTTACAAAACAAGTTTAGTTCTGAAACTTTGTACTAAATATTTATAAAATAATTTCAAGTTTTATGGATTATATTTTATCCGATTACAATCATGTTCGTGTTACGTACAAGGAAGATTTCAAGTATGTTTCTCAAAGTACTGAAGTTCTAATAAAACTTTTGATAAATTTAGAAGCATTGCGGTTTTACAGATACTCAAAGGAATATTCGCTTTTGAGGTTTAACCACATGACTAATTCAGAATTTATTTCTTTGAAATACGTTTATAAACTTTGTGACAATTGATAAAGAAAGTTTCTTGATAATTTTAAACTGGTTCAGAAGTTGTTTAACGGACACCAAACACGAATCTTAACTTAAATTTTCAAACTGAAATAAATAAAATTTTATCGTTTGACAGTTATAAATATATTAGAAGATGCAGTTGCCGAGTTGCTACATCCAAAGTTGGGCGAAATATTATTTATTTTATTTTAACAACTCGATTTTAAAAACATTTTAGTACGTCATATCAAATATTGTATGTACCTAAGTTTCAAATATAGTTGTTTGTAGCTAATATATTTCAAATATTTCTTGCTTTATGTATATCTATAATTTTCTCTTGTTTTTTTTTCTTTGTTTGTATTAATTATTATAAAACATTTATTCATTATTAATGTTATTCATTATATAAATGTAATTTAATATATAATATACATAATTGAATAAAATATAAATAAAAATAAAATAAATAAATATATCATCACGCCTTCTACCCATTGCTGGGTGTGGCACTCTACTAAAGCAGATCTCGGTAAGTGATATATTTTTGCGCGTGAAGTGCGGTTACCAGTCGTAAAATCACGGCCGGCCCCCAAACATGTTAGTGGTGGAGGAGCCACAGGGATAGCTTTTTCAAATTATGAAAATTTGTCGCCTGTGGGAATCGAACCAGGGACCTCAGGATCCACAGGCCGACTTCATACCACTGTGCTAGCCATCCCATATAATAAAATATCTTTACACTTACAGGCAGATTCACAAAACGGATTAGCGCTAACACCGTTTTTAATATTATCTATAACTCTGTTTCAAATTAAAACAGATTAAAGAAATAAACTAAATTTGATGCTAATTAACTCTTTTTTTAACTCAAGTTAAAATAAACTTGTTTCATATATTGAAAAGAGAGATAAAAACGAAATAAAAAATGGTGTTAACGCTAATCCGCTTTGTGAATCTGCCTGTTAATGAATTGCTAAAGTAAAGTTGGGCGTAGGACGCAATTTTACTTAAATTCGGCCCTATTGTTATTATTTACATTAAAAATACTAGTTAGTTGAAATTTTAATACAATGATGAACGATTTAGGAAAGCTTGAAATACCTGGAGACCTATTCTAATTCTTAGCGACTGCTTGGCGACTAGTTTCAGTCGCTAAGTCAATGACGTCACAGTACAGTCAATATCATGAGGATTTTAATTTCTTACATTGGTATTAATAGGAACGACGGAGTATTTTGTGTTGGTACTTATAATTTCTGACAGCAACTTATTGATATTTGTTTTTTTTTGTTAAACTCAAATATTTGTATGTTGTTGCTTAAACTTGACATATTGCAAAATGATATAATTTTTAGTAATTTTCAAGCAATTAGTAATATTTAAAAAAAAATAATATAAATTTAACTCTTAAATAAACATTGTTACATTAAAAATTATTATTAATGTGCAGACGATAGTGTTGTTATCCTAATTGTCGGTAATAGGCATGTGCAGCTGGATTTTGTGTAATAATTATAATTATTAATTTAATAATATAAATAGTAAACATTTTATAATAATATACAGTGCACAAAACATAAAATTTTTCTTACTTTATTAACCAAAAAATGCTAAGCGACTGACGCCATGACAATTCGCAACAGCCTTGTACTAGTCGCCTGCATACGCGACTCTGTAAGCGACCAGTCGCCAACAATGACGTCAGGACTGTACTTTTTAACTATATCAAAGTCGCCAACTATGACATCAAACGGTCGCTAAATCCAGTCGCCAATGAATTAGAATAGGTCTCCAGTATTCCGCCATATTTTGCTATCAATATTTCAAATGTATTATAAAATATACGAATATATACGGATAGATCGTTAATCTGATTAAACTATCAAAATATTTATTCCATTATTTTAAAATACTAATCAATAATTGTGCAACGAAATAATAACTCAAATAATACTGAAATCTCGTTAATGAATAATAACGTTGTGTGTGGAAATTTACAATAATGTATCAATTTCATTTAATTAGATAAATGAAAAATGAATTGAAGCGAAATATTTCCTAATTTGTGGTAAAATATTTGTCGGTCTACATAGCTTTGTTATTTGAATAATTTACCACAATCTAACCGCGTTACCCAACCCAGCTTTTCCAGAGCTTTATTCTCTTTGCATTCCCGATCACACGACAGTACAAACGCGAGCTTTTAGAGCTTTTGATTTCCACTGTTTCGCGTTTTCGTGATTCTGTTCCGTAATTATTGTGTATAATCCCGTGGTTACGGCACGGAAACCACAATAAACGTATAATGAGTAATGTTCGCTGGGCGGCAGTTTGGATGTTGAAGATTCGAGAAACGGCAAACGATCTACGCGAAGCGAATCGTTGAATCGGCGAATCGGAATCCAAATCGGGGATAATAATCGTGTTCTGATCTTGCGGTTGATGGCGCGCCATTTTAATGACGATGGAATTGGGGAAGATGATACTTTGAGGAAATAATTTTACATTTGTAAGCGGTTTTGTTATCCTAGCAAAATGAGCTTCATCCAATTTTAATAATAATTTGATCTTAACGTATTTTCAAATAAATTACAAGGGTATTCTATGTAGTATATCTTAATTCTGTTAATTTTATGTGTCAGTTATAGTATATTACATAATACGTCAGGAAAATGATGGTTTACTTGACGAAGCTGTTGTATGAAATATGAAACCGCAGGCCGAATATTTTAATCCGTTAAGTCAACCAAAAACACTTTCGTGACGTATTATGTACGAGCCCGGTCCCACTTCAGTTGGCCCAATTTTATTTTTTCGTTTGATGTTATATTTTACAGTTTTATTTCTCGTGTAGTATGCAAGAAAATGAAATGAAATTTTAATGAGACATATTCTAGTAATATATGTTGTTAATAATACACAGATAAAATTTTAAGTAAATCGATACATACATCTAGAAATGACAGCCATTGAAAGAGGAAGTAAACATTTCTGTTTTAACTACAATTTTTTTGTTTGATTAAAAAACTGTATAATAATAAAGTTTGTTTTAAATAATAATTAATTTCAATTTCATCCGCCAAACTACCCACAAGATAATAATCATGATAGTTCATATGTGTGTTGATTTAGTTTATGTGAAAAAAAAAAAATGAGAGTTATACAGCTATACATTTTGTGTTTAAGGTATATTTAAAGTTAAATTTAGTGAAAAATGTTCAACATTAATTGTAGAATTTAGTAAATGTAAGATATCTGGGTTTTTAGTATTATTTAAATTTTTAACGAAAAAATTAGATTTGGGCCAACTGATGCGGGACTGGGCTCGTATACTATTTTTCTGAAACCCTTTAATTTAATCAATAGTTAATCATAAATAATTCCATTTTTTTTCTGAAACCGGCAAGAAAGTTCTAACTTTCCTGGAAAATTTTAGTATGGAAAGTAGCTTCTTAAAAAAATAGTCAAGCCAAGGCTACAGGCCACAACAAAAGGCTACAACAAAAGTAACAGTCTGGTAAAATACAAAACAATCTGGTAAAGATTTTACCTGACTGTTATTTTTGTTGTAACCTTGGATACGTAGTCTGCTGTCAGTAAAATTCATATCAAAAAATTTAAACATTGTGAATTATTTATGATTAAATATTGATTAAATTAAACGATTTCAGAACAAAATAGTATACATAAGACGTCAGGAAAGTGTTTTTACTTGACTCAGCGGATTAAAATACTCGGCCTACGGCCTTTCAAACAACCGCTTTGTGAAGTAAAACTTTCTTGACTTATATAATATACTATTAATTTTTTTTATATGAATTGTATTGATAGCAGACTACGCATCCAAGGTTACAACAAAAAAAAAGTCAGGTGAAATACAAAACAATCAGGCAAAGTCTTTACCAGACTGTTTCCTCACCTTTGGTTTGAGGAAATATCACTTTCCTGACTTATATAATATACTATTACATTTTTTGATATGAATTGTATTGACAGCAGACTACGTATCCAAGGTTACAACAACAAAAATTCACGTAAAATACAAAACAATCAGGAAAAGTTTTTACCAGACTATTTCCTCACCTTTGGTTTGAGAAAATATCACTTTCCTGACTTATTATATAATATGCTATTAAATTTTTTGATATGAATTGTATTGACAACAGACTACGTATCCAAGATTACAACAAAAAAAAAAAAACAGTCAGGTCAAATACAAAACAATCAGGTAAAAGTCTTTACCAGACTGTTTCCTCACCTTTGGTTTGAGAAATGAAACGTCACTTTCGGGAAGAAATGTCTCACTATCTTCACATGATATACAAATAACTATTTTTCGTTACTGGATAAAAAATGTATACACACTTGCAAATTATGCTTAATTTGATAATCCTAAAATCTAAAGCACATACGACTAAGTTGAACTATACGAACTTATTCAGTCATATTCAAACCTACAGAAACTGAATATTTAATGTAATTCTGATGGCGTTGAAACAGTTCAACTTCTCAATGCTAATATGCCGGTTGAATAAGTTTGAGACAACTGTCAAAATCATAACTCATGAGACCACATTTATAGACTTTGCAAGTTTGTTCATCACGTTTAAGATTATTATTGTTCATGTTCCCAGAACTAGTTTTCAACTATGTACTAGTATATCATAGAATTTATAATGTGGTATTAGACTTTCACCAATGCTAACTATTCTAGCTAATATTACATAATGGGAAATACACAATAATTGTTGAATTTTAATATAAATTTTAGCGGTTAACATTATTCCAAACCAAAGGAATTTAATTACAATAATAATGTAATATGTAGTTTTTGCTGTACCTCACTGAAAAAAATTGAATTCAATCATTTGTTTTACGTCTTTCTATAAAAGTACTTTTCTACGACCAGAGCAAAAATTTGGCTTTTCCACACTTATTTAATGTACGTAATGTAAGCATTTATTCGGCTGTAGCATGTAACATATCTTTAATAATAAGCGACGTCGATAAATTTTACAAGCTTTGGCATCACTGGTTTTGTCTTGACATTTGTCAAATTTGTATTTATATGAATAAAAATTTGACAAACGTCAAAATGAAACCGATGTTGCCAAAGCTAAAGAAAGTTATCGATGTCGCTTATTATTAACGATGTGTTACATGATACAGCCGATTATTATGTGTCATCGTATCCAACGACACACAAAACTGTAATTATTTTAATCGAATTTCTAAACGAAATGAACTACTGTGCACAAACAAATGAATTTATAATAATTTCGAAAACTGTTTCAAGTAAAACATTTGGTTTATTGGTTTATTATAAATCCTATATTTTTTAATTAAAAAGGCCCATTAATAAAGTTTTGTTATCACAGGTCGAATAAGGCTCATTATTAACTCCAGATTTTTAGTCAAATATAAAATTTCATTTATGTCGAGAAGGACAAAAATTTCCGTTACAATAAGGAATATAAGTAAAAAAAATAAATAAATATATCATCACGCCTTCTACCCATTACTGGGTGTGGCACTCTGCCGAAGCAGATCTCAGTAAGTGATATATTTTGCGCGTGAAGTGCGGTTACCAGTCATCAAATCACGGCCTCCAAAGATGTTAGTGGTGGAGGAGCCACAGGGGTAGTTTTTGAAATTATGAAAATTGTTTGTCACCTTGGGAATCGAACCAAGGTTCTCAGGATCCACAGGCCGACATCATACCACTGAGCTAGCTTCTTATTGGCTTAATTTAAAATTTGTGTCTAACTTGAGTAAACAGGGTTCTTGCAAGATCAACAATAAACTTCTTTCTAATTTGGACACAAAAATAACTATTCCAATTCACTGAAACTAAAAAATAAATAAGAAATAATTTAGTGACACATTGTTAAGAATAATTTTTGAAAAAGCTATGAGCGTTCGCCGGAATTTGAACACAGAACCTTTCATTCGCATGATGACTGCTCTAACCAATTGAGCTACAAACACTCGGCGAAAAAATAAATATTAAATCCTAAAACAAAGAATAAAGAATAATAAAATCCACAATAAACTTTTCATTCCAGTCAGCTGTAAAGTAAACACCAAAAGAAAGCTTTCCAATAATTGGTAAGATTTAAAGAAAAATTTCGTCAAACCATAAACATTGCCATTACTATCGCAAACCATTTATAAGGTTCACCACTATATCCTTCGCTAAAACCACAGCTATTCGTTTAATTTCGGCTCTTTGTTTGATGGTTCGAAATCGGGAGCTTATAAGAAGAAAGCTCTCCAACTAACTCGACGAAATAATCGATTCTGGAGAAACATAAGTGTTTGTTGGGCGCTGCTGTGTTTATTACCCTTTATTCTTTAGTTCTGCGTTTCGCCACACCCAGTGGCAAAGCGCTCTGATAAGAAAACACACACTTGAATAAATGAGCGACAAAGGAAAAATAAGGGAAATATTTTGATACATTGGCTTCATTTTGAATAAAGTAAACATATTTGTCACTTCAACAGACAAATGGACCAATTTTTTTATTGTTCATTTTTGTATACTGTAGTAAATAAATATAAATATATCATCACGCCTTCTACCCATTACTGGGTGTGGCACTCTGCTACAGCAGATCTCGGTAAGTGATATATTTTGCGCGTGAAGTGCGGTTACCAGTCGTCAAATCACGGCCCCCAAACATGTTAGTGGTGGAGGAGCCACAGGGATAGCTTTTTCAAATTATGAAAATTTGTCGCGTGTGGGAATCGAACCAGGGACCTCAAGATCCACAGGCCGACTTCATACCACTGTGCTAGCCATCCCATAATACTGTAGTGATATGTAGAATTTTTTATTTCAAGCTGGCGGCTCTTTGTCTGAACGCAGATTTTCCAAATATTTTCTAAAATAGAACTCAAATTTGAATTCTAAGGCCAATTGGTAAAAGAAAACTCTGTTTAATTTTCCTATTAAGATTTTCGTAACTAAATGTTTATTTGTGGAGTTGCAGCAAATATTAGGTATCTATTCGGTATTCTGCCTATTCGGCAATACTTCTAATATTAGTTATTCAACCGGATACCGAATAATTTTAGGTAACAGCTAACAATCGAACTGCTATATTTAAATTAATTATTTAATATGTTTACGAAAACAAAAACAACATATTATTAATTACATACTTATTGTTTTATTTGATTAATTATTCAATAATATACAATATATATTACAAATAGGTTTTCAAATAAAATGATAATTAATGTCAATTAATAATTAATTAATCATTGTAATTAAAATTTAAAAGCGAGAAATTATGAAATCTTCCAGGATTTGAAATACACTCTTGGATTAAGTTCTGTTTTATTTATTTAAGTTCTTACCAGAGCTGGGCAGTAGCTTGCTACTTTTGTAGCTTAGCTACGTTTACCTTAGCTGTAGCTGTAGCTTAGCTAAATGTAAAAAAATATAGCTGTAGCTTGAAGCAAGCTAGGTTTTTTTTCTATTAGCTTAAAATTATTGTTATATCAAGTGAAGCTACTTTTAAAGCTACTTTTTGTAGCTTAAAGCTACTTTTTGTAGCCCAAAGCTACTTTTTGTAGTTTAAAGCTACCAATGTTCATTAAGAAATACCTATTAATTTTTGTTTTGTATTTGAATTGTACCTTCTTTATTGTTTTCTATAACTGTAGGATAATAAGTTATTATATAGTGTAAAATCTATTAACATATTTTATTTTTCACTTGTTCTTAACCTATCCTACTTTTGTATTAAATATTAGATCAACTAAACATTGACTGTTTAGGAGTCTTCTGTTAATGTGATTGTTAATTTATTCCGATATAAATAAAAATTATAGCATCAAAAATTAACAGTACATTTGTCCATTTGCGACTTTTTATATTTATTAACAGTCATTATGGGATGGCTAGCACAGTGGTATGAAGTCGGCCTGTAGATCCTGGGGTCCCTGGTTCGATTCCCAAAGGCGACAAATTTTCATAATTTGAAAAAGCTATCCCTGTGGCTCCTCCACCACTAACATGTTTGGGGGCCGTGATTTGACGACTGGTAACCGCACTTCACGCTCAAAAATATATCACTTACCGAGATCTGCTTTAGCAGAGTGCCACACCCAGTAATGGGTAGAAGGCGTGATGATATATTTATTTATTTATTATAACAAAAGACTGATCAACTGATCGTATGACAATGGCAAATTTAATAATTCACAATAATTGGAAAAGTAGCTTTAAAATTTAACAGCTAGTTTAATGAAAGCTTTTAGCTGTAGCTTAGCTATATTTTACAAAATGTAGCTTATAGCTGTAGCTCAGCTACTTTTTTAAAGCATAGCTGTAGCTGAGCTACTTTTCTTAAGTAGCTTGCCCAGCTCTGATTCTTACGAAGGTGTACATATAGAAAATCGAAATGTCAATATACGAGTACTTTAAATAAAACAGAACTTAACAAAAGTGTTCAATTTTAACATATTTCAAATATTTGTAAATTCGTGTACATACCGTCGTGACATAAATCAACCCTAAAACAATAGAATATACTAGAGAAATGCGTAATACTTGTTGCTTGTAAGTCACCTATTAAACAAGAATCTGTTGAGGTCGCCTGTACCTGATTAGGGCCGTTGTATAGTCATGTCGCCGTTGTTTGTGTTGCCTCGGCCCACATTGATCGCAATATTACTACATCAACACACCCCTGTGCCGAACACAGATATACGAGTACGTACTAGTCAAGGTGTACCTATACGCGCTTTGGGGCCACGCTAAATTACCCTTAAAAGGAAGCGCTCACAGTGTGCTCAACTGTTGATAACTTAATATATCGATTTATTTTGTTTTCGTTCAACTTCCGTAATTTTACACTTAAACACCGAACTTTGATTATACTATCATGTAGTTATTAGTTTTTCGATAATCCTACTTCAAATCTTATGTGACAGTACTTCCTTTTCATTCTTATATGGAATTAAAATGTAATAATAAAATACGAATTTTGAAAATACAAATGACATTTTGAGGACGTATTTCAGTCTCAACAAACCAAATATACACAGAAAAAAGTGACAGGTAATATAATTTACATAATTTAACCCATGATATAATGGGTTAGATAGCTCAGTGGTATCGACTTGGACCGTGGAGTTGGGAACCCAGGGTCGATTCCCACAACCGACAAACAATTATAACTAGATTAAAATTACCCCTGTGGCTCCCTCACAACTAACATCTTTGGGAGCCGTAATTTCATGGCAGGTAACCGCACTTCTGCCATGGCAAAGTGCCTCACTCATTAATGGGCAAAAAAACATGATGATATATTTATATTTATTTATTTTTTCTTTGTTTGACAAATACATTTATTAAAAACCTATTTTGAAACAAAATTTGTGAACAATTTATTGTTTCCTGCGTTGCCTAAGTTACTGAACTGCCAATGGAAGGATATTACACATTTTCTAAAAGGATAACGTAGTTTTAAATGAGTTCACTTTTTGCTCCCAGATTATATCGAGTTGGTTTATTTCTACCACATCGGTTTATTTTTCTTCTAATTTAATTAGATTTTGATCAAATCTCGCTGCAATAAATGAGTTGAAGAATTTAATAAGGGATTTCTTTGCTCCTCTCCAATTAACTAAATTTAAAAATACCCAATCTATTCCTACTTCAACAATTAATTCATGTTCTATTTTTACATATGACGTATATACCCGTATCTTCTCACATGAAATGTCACCTATTTCCGTAAAATCAATAAAATTTAAACATGTCTCTTGTCCCTTCATTCGACCTCTAAATTTACCACTATCTCTTGTCGTACATGAAACTCACTAATTAATCGGAAAGTCAAAAGTCAGCTCTAAATATAAGACCTCCCCTTGCTGGCGAAGATTGATTGTCGCCGCATTCCACAGGTTTGCTACCGACTCTACCGACCTCAGAGTTCATGATCGACCAGAGTGCAATACCCCAATGAAATGCAAATCACCGTGGGGAGGTCCGTTGACATAGGCGTCGAAACTAAATACGGAATTATGTTTTCATATTTATTTTATTTAGTTGCTGGACAGGAAATTAAAGTAGACCCACAAAACGATTGATTATTCGCAGTTGACATATGGGCGGAGCCATTGATTTGACAGCGAAAGATGGCGGAATTTTTGTAGAGCGCTGTAGTGAAAATCGGCGAATGTTTCCGTTTTCAACTAACAGAAAAAGTAGCTATTTTCAAATTTCTATAATATTTATTCGTACAACTACTCGTAGTAATGAAAGCAATAATTTTATTCATGAATTTGAAGTTTGATGCACGATGCCAATGCTGACATATATCACTCAAACGAGTGAAAATTAATATTGTTATTAAATTTAAATAATCTCCAAGGAGATAAATAATTAATAAGAGTGAAAAAATAGTGAAATTAAAACAAAGGAAATGTAGTATACTTTTTCACTATTTATCCTTTATGGGTTTTTTAAAATAGTTGAAATATATGTTATTTTCTCCTCGATTTTTCGTTAATAATGACGACTTTCATTGTCAATATTCTGACTGTTTTTTTTTTGTTACGCATGAGAATATTACTCCTTTAGTCGAGAATAAGGATGATAATTTTATTCGAATATTTGAATAATCAAATAATAATAATGAACGAATAGTTCGGACTGCACTAAAAGTTTGCTAATACGTCAATTCGGACACGGGGAATTTAAATACGTTGAGCGCATTTCCGTATCTTGTTTAGTTTTTAAGATATAGCGTCCAGAAAAGTTTAATTTTCCAAAAAATTTACCTCATCATATTTTCGACTTTCCCGAGGCTATATCTCAAAAACTAAACAAAATATGAAGATGCGCTCAATGGCAATTAATTTCTCGTGTTTCAATTGACTTGTAAACAAATTTTCAGCATTTTTTATTTTTCAAAAAGTTTTCACCATAATTTTCTCATCGAGCAGTTTTTGAACAATATCTCAAAAACTAGAAGGCATATGCACTTGGGGATTTTACCGTTGGATTCAACGGGTCAAAATACATATGTATGTAAATTTTCGTTACAATATTCGTACTAGGAAGAATCTTAGACCAAACAGTCCAAAAATAGCCTAAAATCGAAAAAAATTCAAGGGGTACCCCTTAAGAAATTTTCAAAAAATAAAAGTCTCCGAAAATTTGCTTATAAGTTAATTCGGACACGGGGAATTCAATGCCGTTGAGCGAATTTTCATATCTTGTTTAGTTTTTAAGATATAACCTCAGGAATATTTCAATTTTCCAAAAAATGTAATGCATCATATTTTTGACTTTCCCGAGGCTATATCTCAAAAACAAAACAAAATATGAAGATGCGGTCAACGATAATTGATTTCTCATACTTCAATTGACTTGTGTACAAATTTTCAGCATTTTTTATTTTTCAAAAAGTTTTCACCAAAATTTTCTCATCGAGCAGTTTTTTAATAATATCTCAAAAACTAGAAGACCTATGCATTTGGTGATTCTACCATTGGATTCAGCGAGTTAAAATACATATGTATGTAAATTTTCGTAACAAAATTCGTAAGAGGAAAAGTTTTAAAGCAAACAGTCCAAAAATAGCCGAAAATCGAAAAAAATCTGAGGGGTACCCCTTAAGAAATATTCAAAGAATAAAAATCGCTGAAAATTTGCTTATAAGTCAATTCGGGGACGAGGAATTCAATGCCGTTGAGCGCATTTTCATATCTTGTTTAGTTTTTAAAATATAGCCTCCGGAAAAGTACATTTTTCCAAAAAAATTATGTAAACGATGAAAAAATTACGTCGCACACGGATATTAGTGCATAAAGATGAACATTTTGTGACACGTGTATAAAAGTAGTTATTTATGTATCCAGGTTATAAAAGTTATTAATTTTTATTTAAAAATAAATTTAATACCTAATTGATTCATGGCACATATACAATGCTTTACTATCACCTGAACAATAAATAGCAAATCAATATGTTTACTGCCAAAATATTTTATAACGTAAAAGTGAAATAAAAATAACTACATTCATTAACTTGTTGGAAAAGAAAATTAGTACCTAATAGCGAGAACAACAATAAGTTTTTCATTACTCGAAAATAAATAATTAATTTTCTATTTAAACAAACGAATAGTTACAGCAGCCGTGAAGTAAAGTACTCTTTGATAGATGTCACAACAAAGAAACACTTTTCGGTTTCAAAAGATACGAAAATAATATATTATGTACCATGAACTAGACATGACAGTTTTTAGGTCAAGAATGTAGGTTGGGAAATCGAGGCCCGAAGGGTCGAGATTTCCTAAACATTCACGATCTAAGAAAATTATTTATAGTTCGAGGTTAGTAATCTATTTTTTACAATACTTGCACAAATAGAAGGAAAAGAATAATAGGTTTCAAAATTGGCAGCTGTCAAATTGTTGTCAAAATAAACATGACCTTGTTATGTAATATTTATTTATTTAATGGGGTGGCTAGCTCAGTGGTATGAAGTCGGCCTGTGGATCCTGAGAACCCTGGTTCGATTCCCACAGGCGACAAACAATTTTCATAATTTCAAAAACTACCCCTGTGGCTCCTCCACCACTAACATCTTTGGGGGCCGTGATTTGACGACTGGTAATCGCACTTCACGCGCAAAATATATCACTTACCGAGATATGCTTCGGCAGAGTGCCACACCCAGTAATGGGTAGAAGGCGTGATGATATATTTTATTTTTATTTATTTACTGTCTACGGTGGACAGTAAGTAAATATTAAAGTCCTAATTTAACCATGAAACCACTGTGTAATAAAAGTTCCACTTACTGTATTTCAATTTTGTCATTGATCGGTAACTTACAGTACCAGTATTATAAAAACAATCATTTATGTTTCAGCTGCCTAAAAAAAATATTCCATGTCTGTTTTCAGTTATAATTAAAATTAATGGACCATACAGCATACGTATTTAATATCATACTTGTAAGAGTGGAAACTGCAATTATTATGTGAGTACTCACCGCTAAATATCCCCACGTTGACGCCTATGTAAATTACCCCACCGTATGTTCATAATAACCACGCCATCTGAGTGGGGCTGATCGTCCATTATCCCCCAACATGGTACGCCCCTGCAATAGCGCTATCATAGCCGTGATAAATTATCACTAGTCATCCAGTAGCGGAGAGTGGGTTTTCTCCTGGGGGTAATGATTTATTGAGAATCTGATGCACGAACGAGATTCTGTGATGTTTTTAAGTTAGCGAACAGCTAAGATTTATTTGAAATAATTACGGGGTCTTGTTAATTTTTAAAAATAGTTTTAAAATGGTAATTACCTTTCACCTTTTCTTTTAGTGATTTAATATGATTTGAAATCTCTGATTTAACAGCTTTAAATTTCATCCCCGTTCTAGTAAAATTTGTACCTATAATCTAACAAGATTTAATGCTTACCCTTGTATTATAAAAAATAAAATAAATATCATGCCTTCTAGTGGCTCCCTCTCCACTAACATATTTGGGGGCTGTGATTTGACGCACTTCATGTGCAAAAATATATCACTTACCGCGATCTGCGATGGCAGAGTGCCACATCCAGTAATGGATAGAAAGCGTGATGATATATTTATTTAATTTATTTATAATTTTTCCCACAACTCCATTATTTAAAAGTAAACAATTAAAGTCATACAAAGACAAAATGTCAATTGCGATGTGGAATTGAGTCTTAATAAATAAGAAAAAATAAGCAAAATCTAATTTTCCATCACTTGTCACAAATTCCACAAAAAAATTTACAGCACGTTTGATTCAACTTATAAGGTCATCAATAAACGGCTGGTCAGTTCAGCTTTAACCATAGACGCGTTTCGTCCTTTAGGGACTCATCAGTATGATGCGATCAACTATCCAACTAGACCAACTAGGGACTAGTGAATTGTGATACTGTCTTAGCTGAACTGACTGATGTTAAACTATGTAAGCCGGTAACATGACATGAGAGCTACGGAGCAACCCGTGGTACCATCTACCGACAAACCGAAAACTGCTTGACAGCAATTGAAATAATACAAAGACAAAATGTCAATTGTGACAAGTGATGGAAAATTAGTTTTTTCCTATTTTTTCTTATTTATTAATTAAAGTCATCTTTCTTTTAATGAAGAATCTTATAGAAAGTCACACATTTATCAGCTATTTCAAAAATCATGAAAAAAAGTAAAAATAGTGAAAAAATGAAAATCTTATCGGCTTAATTTTACTTTTTTAACTATTTTTATTTATTTATCTTCTTACAGGGCTACTCCCTTGTAAATATCATTTATTCAATATAAACTACTATGTTGTTCATCCCTTAGCAATGGAAATAAAATATTCTTAGCAACGGGACTAAAATACACTTTTCTTTCGTCGTTGTTAGCAACAGGAAAATAGCTCTTTTTAGTCCCGTCGGTCTTAGCAACGGCACAGCGGGTTAAAATGTATTATTTCTATTATTATTATTATTATTATTTCTCCACCACTAACATCTTTGGGGACCGTGATTTGACGACTGGTAACCGCACTTCACGCGCTAAATATATCACTTACCGAGATCTGCTTCGGCAGGGTGCCACACCCAGTAATGGGTAGAAGGCGTGATGATATATTTATTTATTTATTTTATTTCTATCACAAATTTGATGCTATAGCAACCGATTTTTACATCTGATCCAGGAAAAAAAATAAATTTGTCTCCTTTCTGAGAAAATTTTTAAGTACGCCAATGAAAAAAAATGTCAATAATAGAGTTGATCTGATAAACATCAAGCGCAGTGGAAAATAAGATTGAAAAGAATTACCTACTTTTATAATTGAATATCCGAGCTGCATCTAAAAGGATAATTTGTGAAGGATGTATTTGATAAATTATTAATTTCTTGCGGAGGATTGATGCTGACATCCCCTTAATTTGAAAATAGGATAATTAATGAATTGCGTATTAAATTCACGCCTTTATTTTTTCACATTTTTCCTGAAGTTTATTTCATAAATTTAATAACAGATAGATATATAAATAAATAAATATATCATCACGCCTTCTACCCATTACTGGGTGTGGCACTCTGCCGAAGCAGATCTCGGTAAGTGATATATTTTGCGCGTGAAGTGCGGTTACCAGTCGTCAAATCACGGCCACCAATGATGTTAGTGGTGGAGGAGCCACAGGGGTAGCTTTTGAAATTATGAAAATTGTTTGTTGCCTGTGGGAATCGAACCAGGATTCTCAGGATCCACAGGCCGACTTCATATCACTGAGCTAGCCATCCCATTTTCATAAAAAAAGTTTTAATTCTCTAAAAACAATTATAGAGAACTACATTAAAGTTTGTAACTATGACAATTTAAATAAAACAATATAGATTCACATTTTACTGCAGGTTTAATATTTATCACTCTTAACAGAAATTTTAGTGACTATTTCAGTTTTATGTGTTGTGTTTCACTGTTGATTGCGTATTTCATGACAGAAATTTTTAACAACTCTTCTGTTGGACAAAAAATTAATTGCGAAAGAGAAAGAACTTTATTTCCTACTTCTTGCAATTTGTTATTATAGTTCTTTGCACAATTTTATAACAGTGTCACGTAGAATAAAACTAGTAATTTTCTTTTATTGCAAATAAAATTTTCAATTGTTCAGCGCTATAGAGGTGTTACCTAGAGAATTAATGAATAATTTAAATTATATTTCATTCTTAGTAGATAGCTAGTGAATTTTAAGTTGGCAATACTTAAGTAGCAGTTAAAATTTTAAAATTATGGTTTGTGTTAGTTAAAGGTGCAAGTACGGTAATGTTTTATTGAGAAATATTGAAAATATAAATAAAATATATATATATATCATCACGCCTTCTACCCATTACTGGGTGTGGCACTCTGCCGAAGCAGATCTGGGTAAGTGATATATTTTGCGCGTGAAGTGCGGTTCTTCTTCTTCTTCTTTACTGGCGCTACAGCCCGAGTCAGGCCTGGGCACACCGAGCCGCAGTTTTTACGCTGCCGTACTGCCGGTTTTCTGAGTCAATGTTACTTACTTTTAAGGCATATGTATAAGTGACTAACTTATAGCGCCCGAGTATGATTAATACAAGTAACTGTATTTTTTACTTTACCGACAAATCATACTTTGTCGACAGGCGGATTCGAACTGACGAACCTTGGTTCGGATGACGTCACAGTATGCTAAGAGATGTGCATTAACACGCTCGGCCATCGCCTGAAGTGCGGTTATCAGTCGTCAAATCACGGCCCCCAAAGATGTTAGGGGTGGAGGAGCCACAGGGGTAGTTTTTTAAATTATGAAAATTGTTTGTCGCCTGTGGAAATAGAACCAGGGTTCTCAGGATTCGCAGGCCGACTTCATATAAACATAAATAATATAGTTTATCCACAACTCATATATAATAAAGACATTATAACACTGATTTCAGTAGAATTATACGGCTCATAAAACACTAGTGTTTTATATTACATAAAACACTGTAAACAACTTGTTACTTAGCAACCAGTTCATGATCTACCGTATTTTGAGAAACTATATATAACTGAATCAACGTTGAACGTTACAACCAATCTTCTTCGATACCTATAATTATGAGTTGTGGATAAAATTTTGTATTACACTTGTGTTTGATTGGTATATAAAACACTTAATAATATTAATCACTCCTTCGGTCTCGTGTTTAAACTTTTCTTGCGTGTTTTATATACCTAATAAAACACTTGTATAATAAATAATTATTAATTTCGCTAAGAATGCAGTGCCACAGTAATACTTATGAGATATCATTTAAAACAATTTTTTGCACCACAGTTGTAAATGATAGGATTTAATTGTAATTTTTAATTTTATTTACAAATAAGTAACAAATAAAATATTGTACAACATATGGAAAGTAATTGTTTTTATTGTCGCAAGATGACAGGTTCGTCAGTCAATTTCTCCTTTCAGCAGTAAAAACTGTTTTACCATGATAGTAATGTAATATACCATATCTGATAATCTAACATTTTAATTTTTTTAACAGGCGAAAATTCCCTATATTGAAAAGGGCTATTCACGATTGTAGAGACCAACTGTATCCTTATTATAATCGAAGTAAAGAACCAAAATATTTCTTAGTACAAATAAATAAATAAATAAATATATCATCACGCCTTCTACCCATTGCTGGGTGTGGCACTCTGCTGAAGCAGATCTCGGTAAGTGACATATTTTGCGCGTGAAGTGCGGTTACCAGTCGTCAAATCACGGCCCCCAAACATGTTAGTGGTGGAGGAGCCACAGGGATAGCTTTTTCAAATTATGAAAATTTGTCGCCTGCGGGAATCGAACCAGGGACCTCAGGATCCACAGGCCGACTTCATACCACTGAGCTAGCCATCCCATTTCTTAGTACGGCTATGATTTATGACTAAACAGAGAATATTTTATCAGTCTGTATAAAATGCAAGAACTGGAATCATAAATTTAATTTTCTTTACATTCTCATCTAATTCATTCCTTGGAAGATGTCAGCGAATTAATATTCTTCATAATTTTCAGTTTTCAGACTATTGAATTTAGTATTTCTGTTTGGTTAGATGTATATCTTATGGTTTATTTTAATTAAATTTTCATTTCGAATTTAATCAGATTTCGTTTTAACTCTGATTTGAGCCGGTGATATTAAATTACAAAAAAAATACCAGACATCTTTTAATTTTATAATATATCCTTGTGTATTTCTGTAAGTTTTTTCTATCATTTTCATTAATAATTAGTTTATTAATATCAATTTTATATAAGCAAAAATTTAAAATTAAAAATATGTCATCACGCTTTTTTCCATTACTGAGTGCGGCACTCTACCGAAGCAGACCTCGGTAAGTGATATATTTATGCGCGTGAAGTGCGGTTACCAATCGTCAAATCACGACCCCTAAAGATGATAATGGAACGAGAGCCACAGGGGTAATTTTAATGTGTTGAAAATTGTTTGACGGCTTTAGGAATCGATCAAAAATACATTACATAAAGTGGCATTAGTGTGTTGCATAATGATAAATCAATTTGAATTTTACATTGGTCTGATTGATCTACGCATATTAAATGATTGGAATATGAAAATAGATACTAACTATCCTCTAAAAATTAAGTATTGACTTAGATCAATATAGATATAAATATCTATAGCATATAGGTAATATAATACCTTGATACATTACACCTTTTGTGAAATCCTTTGTTGGTAAATGGATGTATTTTTGTTCATGACTGCACCATTACCAACTGATACATCTATTCAACAAGAAAAGACCAGATATATTGTTGCACAAGATGAATTATTTCTAAAATATTATATACCCATTCATTTCTTCATTTATTTTTATATACACGAGTATATTTATGGAGTAGGAAGTGGCTCAGTGGTATCGAATCGGCCTGTGTTCGTTTCTCACAGTCAATAAACAATTTTCACCACATTAAAACTACCCCTGTGGCACCCCCTCCACTAATATATTTGAGGATCGTGATTTGACGGCCGGTAACCGCACTTCACGCACAAAATATATCACTTACCGAAATCTGTTACGGCAAAGTGCCACACATTAGCTGTATTCCATTTGCCACTTGGTTCACTTAAGGTAGTACTAGCGTGAAAAAAAGTTTGCAGATCTGAAGGATATTTGGCACACGTAAACATTGGATAGTCATACGCATCCTGTTAAAATATGAAACACATTCATCGTCTGTCAACAAATATATTCGCTTGTAAAGTTGAGTTCTTATACACGGGGCTTATGGCGATCATCACTCAGAATCGCACATATTTGGTTTATGTACCTCTAAAATTTTACAGTTTCATTTGGAAAACTAGTATGATGTTCTAGAACTATGTATATTGTATCAGAAGGAGAAAATATTTTTATCGTTTAGTAATGGATATATAGCCATGCAAAGCCTTGTTTTTAACGAAAAATTAAGAATCCCAATTTATAATGGCAACATCACACGGTGGTATTGTATTTGAAAATTCACTAGACCAACAACCTATTAACAATTTATGATATTCAAATCATAATAGGTATAACACACTTATTTTATTCAATTTTTATATTTTTTTGAGCATCAGTTTTGCCACTCGGCAACCGACGGCGCCACCGTCACACTAGTACTACCTTAAATCTGTTCAGATAAATTAAATGAATTAAGCAAACTGATGCACTTATTGGGGTAAATTACTCCAAAGTAAATTAAAAACAGTAATTCTAGTATTGGAAATAAAGTGTGGGAAGTAATCCAATGAAATAAATAAGTGATCTGGTTCAGTAAATGTATGTTAGATCTGATCCAAATGGCAAATAGAATGTACCTAATGTAATGGGGGGAGAGGATAGAATGTGTGATGATATATTTGTTTATATTTATTTATAATGTATAAATGAATATTATAATATTTCGAATATCTGCGATATTTAGGTTAACCGTCAAAACATTTCACAAATTTAATCCTCAGAATACCAATTCATGTCTGTCACGAATGCAAATTAGCAAAACATTATGTTAACTACTTGTCTAAATATCCGACGTATCCGACTTTTGTTATGTCACCGTCAACTGTTCGTCCACGGAGAACAAAAATAAATAGAAACCAGGTCAAGAGGTCTCGGGCACTTACATTTTTCACTTCATTCCTATCATTTGCGCGTTGCATTAGCAAATGTTTGAAAGACAGGGTACACTGCGTTACATTTGTACACTTAGCATGAGAGCTCATTGGAATCTCTTCAAAATATGTTAAAATTAATCAGTGATAATGAACGACCTAGGTAGCGTTGGAAATAGCAAAATGTTGAAAGATTTTGTTTCTATAAACAGTCATTTGAATTGTGAAATACTTATTTATGACACAAGGACGTAAAATACAGTTTTTCATATGAATGAAGGAAATTGGCGGACGAGACAAAATACGAAAAGCTTTTTCTTCCGAGTGTCATAGAATATTTCTATCATAACACCGGAGCTGGTCAGTAGCTAGCTACTTTTGTAGCTTAGCTACGTTTATCTTAGCTGTAGCTGTAGCTTAGCTAAATGTGAAAAAATATAGCTGTAGCTTGTAGCGAACTATGTTTTTTTTTCTATTAGCTTAAAAATATTGTTATAACAACTGAAGCTACTTTTAAAGCTACTTTTTGTAGCTTAAAGCTACTTTTTGTAGCCCATTAGTAGTTCATTAAGAAATACCTATTTGTTTTTGTTTTGTATTTGAATTGTACCTTCTTTATTGTTTTCTATAACTGTATGATAACAAGTTATTATATAGTGTAAAATCTATTAACATATTTTATTTTTCACTTGTTCTTAACCTATCCTACTTTTGTATTAAATATTAGATGAATTAAACATTGACTGTTTAGGAGTCTTCTGTTAATGTGACTGTTAATTTATTTCGATATAAATAAGACTTATAGCATCAAAAATTAGCAGTACATTTGTTCATTTGCGATTTTTTATATTTATGTATATAATAATAAATTAATAGTCATTATAACAAAAACTGATCAACTGATCATATGATAATAACAAATTTAATTAATTTACAATAATTGAAATAAGTAGCTTTCAAATTTAACAGCTACTTTAACGACAGCTTTTAGCTGTAGCTTAGCTATATTTTACAAAATGTAGCTCAAAGCTGTAGCTCAGCTACTTTTTTAAAGAATAGCTGTAGCTGTAGCTTAACTACTTTTTTTAAGTAGCTTGCCCAGCTCTGCATAACACAAATGATTAAATCTGGGTAAAACTCCAGTATACCCTCTTGCCTTATTTTCATATTTTGCCAAAAGATGGCACTACATAGGAACATACGTGTTTCCAGTGACTCTAAAACAACCTGACCAAATCTAACCGAACCAGACCTCCACACAAAACCAACACTACCACTAAGACTATCCACTGTTTTAGAACCGGTCGTATCATGTAAAATTTCTAATGCGTCAAACTACTGTCAGTCGACAAGAGGGTATACTGAAGTTTAAACTTATGTAATCTGTATTAATTATTATTTGTTGATGCGATATTATTTCTATTTATCCCGTCTGTAGTTATCGAGAATCTATAGTTTGAAAGATTGGCCCTTTATAGAATTTAATTTAATAATGACAGAAACACAATCTATCAACATTTAGCTATTTCCTATACTGGTTCAAATAAAAGATACAAAAAAATTAATGTATCTACCACCGGTATTTGAAACATTTTTCCCTTAAAATAATTTACTTAAACAACGCAAAACACCTATACGTAGGCAAATGTTCAAGTTGTTTTGCAAATACCTTACATTCTCGGTAATAACACTTTATCGCGCGTTAAGAAATGCAAAGCAATTTTCCAGCGACATTAACGCAATCGCGGTTTTAACCTTAGATGCTAAGCGATAAAAACACGGAGGTAATGTTGGAAACTACAAAATGGAATTTAATTATTTCTTTAATTTAATTATTGGGAATGTCTTTGTGGAAACTAAAATAAAACGCAGAAAGAATTTAAAGTATTTCTTTTGTAATTTCAAGCATGCTAAAAGTTTTTTTTCGTTTGTAATGAAGATTTCGAGTTCGGCAGAAAGCAGAATCATTAGCGGAAAATGTACAAATTGGTTGTATTTTTAGCATTAAAGCTTTGCTACCCTCAAACTTGAAGTAGTAAGTTTTTTCTTCTACTAAAAGTTCTCAAATTATATTAGTAAAGGAAAAGATGCGCGTTAAGTAATTTGTTATGACCTTACAGATTTGGTTTCAATTCTAAATCACGGCAAAAACTTTTGAACGCATTAATATTACCCTATACTAACATCAAAGATTGTTGTAATTTAGCGTGTGACAACTGTACTTTATAAATGAAACATTGGTGAAACAAATATTTGTTGGTGAATTGATGACGAGAAGTTGTGTGGACGACCTAGGAATAAATGGATCGATAAGGTTGAAGGTTTGTTGCGTGAATGGAGTTTCAGACGATCTTGTATCAAAGTAATTATCGATATGGATCTGGATAGGAATGTTTGGCAAAGATTATATGCAGGATGATTAGTGGATGTTTTATGGATTCGTGGTTCTTCCATTTGATGAAATATAAACTAATGATATGTATGTAAAAAAGTATTCATTTTTTTGTAAGGTTCTAAATTTATATTTTAAAATTGGTCGATAAATCCGGGTATATTCCATATAAAATATTCATAAAAAATTTTAATTCGAACAGACGCAGAGCTGGGCAAGCTACTTAAAAAAAGTAGCGAAGCTACTGCTACACTAGCTATATTTTATAAAAAAAAAACGAAGCTACATCTAAAACTAGTGTTAAAATAGCAGTTCAGTTTTGAAGCTACTTTTTTCAGTTAATAAGTTAGAGCCTGCAACAAATAATTATTTTGCGTAAGTTTGAACTGCTTCAAAGGGTAGCTTTAAACTGGCAAATGTAGCTTTAAATGATAAAATGTAGTTTTGAGCTACAACAAAATAGCATTTATGCTTTAAGAATTAACTTCAGTTGTTATAACATTATTTGTAAGCTACAAGTGGAAAAATGAATCGCTGCAAAACTAAATCTATATATTTTCACATTTAGCGAAGCTACAGCTTTAGCTAAAATAATTGTAGTTAAGCTAGTAGCTACGCTATAAAAATTGTAAGCTATTGCTTAAATTTGGTTGTGACACTAGAGATTTGGTTTCAATTTGAAATCATGACAAAAACATTTTATCGCATATAAATGAATACATTAAAATTAAAGTGTGCTGTAATTTAACGGCTCCTTAACAAACTTTTTTATTGCAAGATTGGCAAGACAAGTGTATATTAGTGAAATTGAGGGTGAGAGATTGCATGGAAAATTTGGGAATAAATGGATGAATATTTATTTATTTATAGAAATAGAAATAAGAGAAACAACAGTATAAATACCAATAATGATTAAAGGAATGTTGCCTGAATGAATAATGGTTGAGATAAACTTGTATAATAGTTATTTGTGTATCAAGAGCGTAAAGTGAATCTTTATTGCTCGTGCTCGGTAATTGAAGCGCGAGCGAAGCGAGGCACACACATAATTTTTTCTACGACTTTACTTACTAAAAAATTTAAAAAAATAATATGGGGCTAGTTCTATTCACGTTCCACCAATTTCTGTATTGTATGTAACCATGACGATATCAGTATTCAAGTAAATAATTAAAAAATTCTGTTATCAACAATCATTGTTTGTGATAAATTTTCACACATAATTAAAAAATGTGCTCAAAAATGTCAGAAAATAGTGATTTTCGTACTAACTGAAAATTAAAATAAAATAAAATAAATATATCATCACGCCTTCTACCCATTACTGGGTGTGGCACTTTACTAAAGCAGATCTCGGTAAGTGATATATTTTGCGCGTGAAGTGCGGTTACCAGTCGTCAAATCACGGCCCCCAAACATGTTAGTGGTGGAGGAGCCACAGGGATAGCTTTTTCAAATTATGAAAATTTGTCGCCTGTGGGAATCGAACCAGGGACCTCAGGATCCACAGGCCGACTTCATACCACTGAGCTAGCCATCCCATAAATTCTAATGAGAATATCACAGAATCTAATTTATCCTCAAATTTATCAAACACCATTTCAAGTTCCGGAATAAATATACAAAACTGTCAAAACTGCACTTTGAATTTTAACATCTCTCATCCTCATTAAGTTGGCACTGCTGCCCATCTTCGTTCAGGTTCAACTTCAAATCATAGCACAACAAACTTCATGTATAATATGTGTAAAAATGAATCTAACCTATATTTTAGATTTTGTAAGTATTGTTTCAATAAATTAAGATTTCAGCAATAATTTATATTTTTCTAAGCGAGCGGTAAAGTATTTTATTGTTTGTTACTCAGTAACCATCAACTTTACGATGACAAATGACAGCATAAATATAAACTTTTCATAGCAGTCGTAGAAAAATGGAATTATGAATGTGGCAAAAATTAATTGCAGCATTAACTTAATGCTAGGAAATACTCATATATTGGTACGATAGTTGACCGCTTTAGAGCGTAGACTACTGCTTGTAGTGACATAGATCCGTGTAGTCCCAGGTTTGAATTTACCTACCAACAAATGTGTACGATATAATCACACACTTTATACTGTAATTGGGATTAAGTTCCTGTTGTACAGAGTAACAAATAAATAATTAGGATTGATGGTACTCCTTTTGAACATAGCGTGATACTTTTGTTACTCGGCATAATAGAAACTTAATATCAATGATAGTACAGAAGACCTACACTCAAACACAATCATATTTTTTATACAACTGAAGTCAGCAAAATGTGATCACGCGAACTCTTATGTAGTACAAAAATAATAAGTAAAACGTCTTCTCCATTTCAAGTCTTCGTTTCGTGTTTTTTGATCTTCGTATGGGGTGACTAGCTCAGTGATATGAAGTCGGCCTGTGGATCCTGAGCACCCTGGTTCGATTCCCACAGGCGACAAACAATTTTCATAATTTTCAAAAACTACCCCTGTGGCTCCTCCACCACTAACATCTTTGGGGGCCGTGATTTGACGACTGGTAACTGGACTTCACGTGCAAAATATATCACTTACTTCGGTATAGTGCCACACCCAGTAATGGGTACAAGGCATGATGATATATTTATTTATTTGTATAAAACATGTTCATTTTGATGAACAGTACCATATTGCGATATAAATATAATTGTATGATGTAGTTTATCCTCTGAGTAATATATAATGCGCTTAGAGGCATTAGGGACTTCTGTATAGTAATATAAACACCAGTAGGTAAAAGCAATTGAATCATACACACCTTCGCTAATCATGTTATCTGTTCCATGTACGTACTCACTAACATGTGCAACGTAGGTAGGCAATACATCGCCTCTGGACATTATTATATAAGCGATAATAACACGATTGTATCGCTTTGGTAAATCGATAAACACGGCTAAATACAACCACAATATTGTAAATTGTAACTCTGTTTGTTTAGACAATTAGAATAGAAATAGATCTAAATGATAGATGAAATTATGTTATAGTGACATACTAAGTTAGCGGACACTTCGTTCTTATATATAAAATTATAGTGGATGGATCAAACAAAAATTTAATTGTACGAGTAATGCAAGTTCGAAATGAAAAACTAAAAAATGTTTTTCCTACAACTGTGCGATTTCTTTGTTATTACGTAACTATAATTGCCTTGGTTACGTATGGAAAGTAGATGAATGCAGACCAAGTGCGTTTCCGAAAGCAAAGAAACACTAGTGCGGAAAGTGCTTCATTACGCAACTGTCAAAAGAATATTGTTTTGACAGCGATTTAAATTTCGCGCCGAGCGCGGAATTCATATTTTGACCACAGACGCTTATGGAAGAAGAAGATACGGTGAACCAGCGCTAGTAAATATGCAGTAGTATATTTTGACGTTTATAAACGTAACCTTAATTTGCAGTATATCTAATCTGTAGACAATTAATAAAAAGAACCGAACAAAGTAAAATATATCGATAAATGGTTTTATTTATAGAGTAAGTGAAATACTTCATATTTATTGTTTGTGTATATTATTAATACAGTTGTGACAGTTGCTTATATTGACATAATGTAAAGTGGAAACTTTTGTGTCTAAAGAAACATTGATTTCTTTCGTACCTGTTCATATTATTACCAGTAATATTATTGGTAACAATTTCGAAAGCTTCAGAAGTACCAGCAGCAAGTTGATTGTCATTGTCGAAAATAGATCCAACATAGTATGATCCGGAGCTTCAATTATCTTTGGAGGTGTTAATGATAAAGAAGAATCACTCACTGTACTATTCCAATCAAGATGATTTTGAAGAAATTATTTTGACGTTAGTGAAATATTTTTAAATAACGTAGAACAATGTGCAAGCAATCAACAAACAAACCATAGCAATGCCGTAAAACATCGTTCTCATGTAATATCATTAAAATTTTATAAATTTTATAAATTTTAATAATATTTTAGTGATTTACTAAATCGCACAGTTGTAGGAAAAATGTTGTTTATAACACGTGCCGAAAAAGGTTACATGCTCGTGCAGATTTAAATTCTGCACTTGCACGTAACGAGCCTTTTTCGGCACTTGTTATAAAAATAACTATTTATAATACCTGTCCTGTAAGTTACCCATTAATGACGAAATTTAAACACAGTAAGTGGAACTTTTATTGCACAGTTGGTTTTCATGGTTACATCAGGACTGTAATATTTACTTACCATCCACAGTGGACAGTAAGTAAATATTATAGATCAAGGTTATGTTTATTTTGACAACAAATTGATAGCTATTAATTATTAAACCTATTTTTCTTTTCCTTCTATTTGTGTAGGTATTGTAAAAAATAGCTTACTAACCTCGAACTGTAAGTGATTTTTATGTCGCGAATTTTTACTACATTCTTGACCTAAAAATTATCACTTATAGTTCATTGTACGTTGTATACTATATAATGGATGGAACAAAAAAAATTTGATTAAATGCAAATTTGAAATGAAAAATTAAAAAATGTTTTATATTTTAATTATTATTTTCTAAGTAAATACTTAGTAATTAAACATAATGAACCTTATAAACTCGTGTCAATATGCTTTAACCAACTAGACCACGGTGGTTCTGTACTCAAACCCCAAATCTCTTTATATTTAATTTGATTAAAAATGTTTTTGTATATCAAACAAATTAACCCTAGGCAAAAGCATAAATGGAAAAGTATTGGATGTTGACACATTTTTGATATCGTATATTTTTAAACATCAATCATTTTAAAATTATTTTGGAATTCTTTTTTTCACAGGAGTAATTTACATGTGGTGAAAATTATTTGTCGGCTGTGGATATGGAATCCGGGTTCTCAAGAGTTAAACTTGATACCACTAAGCTGCTTATCCTATAAATAAATATAATATCTAATCAAATTCTCCGTATTTATTAAACAAAATTACTAAAAATAATAACAAGAAAATATGGGGTGGCTAGCTCAGTGGTATGAAGTCGGCCTGTGGATTCTGAGAACCCTGGTTCGATTCCCACAAACGACAAACAATTTTCATAATTTCCAAAACTACCCATGTGGCTCCTCCACCACTAACACCTTTGGGGGCCGTGATTTGACGACTGGTAACCGAACTTCATGCGCAGAATATATCACTTACCGAGATCTGCTTCGGCAGAGTGCCACACCCAGTAATGGGTAGAAGGCATGATGATATATTTTATTTTATTTTTAGAAAATACAGGGTTTTTATATTTCGGGACAAAAAATAAAAGTATATATTATGTCACAATGATCACGTGGTCATCGAACAAATATATTTTTTTCAAAATTCGCAAAATTCATAACTTGGCTCTTGAAGTGTACATTTTAGTGTCGTTGACAGACGCTACAAACAGTCATTTATCTGATGTTATATAATGAATAAATTGACTATTGTAGAGTTTACAATTATAATTAAATTATTAATATATTTAAAATAACTATCAAACTAGTAATACTAAATATGTTTACTTAAAGTAAACCACCCTTAGGGCCAGTTTTTCAATCACCGGTTTACTGTCGATTAATGTTAATCCTGATTAAATATATCATCACGCCTTCTACCCATTCCTGGGTGTGGCATTCTGCCGAAGCAGATCTAGGTAAGTGATATATTTTGCGCGTGAAGTGTGGTTACCAGTCGTCAAATCACGGCCCCCAAAGATGTTAGTGGTGGAGGAGCCACAGGGGTAGTTTTTGAAATTATGAAAACTGTGAGAATCGATCCAGGGTTCTCAGGATCCACAGGCCAACTTCATACCACTGAGCTAGCTACCCTATATTATTATTATTATTTAATCATGATTAACATTAATCGGTGATTGAAAAACTGGCCCTAAATCTTGTTAATTCATTTGTAATATGATAATTATCAGATAATATTTTTACATTAATTTTAATTCTTTGTTACGAAAATATTTTCATAACAACTCATAATTCATATCAAAATATTATCAGAAATTATCATATCATTTGTTATATTAATGATGAAAATACAATCATCATGATTTTCCGACATATCAACAATTTGATGAAATTTCATATTTTACCTAAATAACTAAATTATTATTATTATTTGGTTTTATTGACCAAAACAATGAAATTAGAGATTAAGCCGAAGGGTATTATATTATCTAATTAATCCTTTTCATAACAAACATCCGTACCTTCGGCGAGATTCGAACTCGCAATCTGCGGTAACTACCACGGTCGGTAAATTAGAAAAATAATAATAGATACGATTTCATTCTATGAAAATACGCGCTACGCAATATGTCCGACATTACGGTGTTGTGGATAGCGCTACGACATTCGAAATCGGAGATCTCAAGTTTGAATCCCACTCAAGCTAAATATAAACTTGGTGACTATAATTGATTGACAAAATTTTTTGAGTTGGCTATCCTATTTAGTTGGTAAGCCTTGTCACTGACAACATGACATCTCTTGATTAATTTTTTAGGTTAAAGTTTTCTCAATTTGGTGTTATTGTAAATAACCAGTTTTATAAATAAAAGTTAATTAAAGCTTAACACTGACAGGTAATCAATTAACAATTATGTTTTATTTGACATATTTGAATTTACAATCATATATATTTACATAAAACTTTAAATATATCGGTATAACTAAAAAAAAAACATTGTCAATCATTTATATTAGTTTAGTTACCCGATATATGAACTATACTGAAAACGTTATAAACAACGACTGACGTCATCCATCCTGATAAAACCTAATAGAATTATTAAAAAACTGGTGCAATATTTAAATGACAATTTCAAAAAAAATGGCATTGAAAGACAAATCTTATTTAAGAATATTGAATAATCTATCGATTCATGTATTGAAAATAATTATTTTCCATTTTTAATAATAACTTTATATTTTGAACGTGTAATCTCCCAGCAATATAATACAGAGTGATCAAAAGGAATTGTTACAGTTGGCAATAAAAAAAACTACTTGAAATTGGTAAGCCTGACACATAAATTCATTTCCTGTTGTTGACAGTGACATTTAAAATTTAAATTTGAGTACATTTATTATTACATTTACTTCTAAAGTATTTCTATTACTTAAAAAGTCAAAATTCTATTAGCTGTCAGACTCCTGACATAAACTATTTGAATTTATTAGAAATGTCAAATAGCATTTCCGCCTTTATCTGACGTTGTGCCAACTGTGGAATAAAAAGATCTCTGGAATTGTATTGCCAACAGTAACAATTCCTTTTGATCATCCTGTATTTAACCTAACCTAATTATTTTTATGAACGGATGAATGAGTGAAATATTCAAATGTGAGGTAGTAAAAAAGACATATTTTTATCGGACTTCAGTTTGGTAACTTATTTAATATGTTTTGTACAAATCTTTGTAAATATTTCTAGTCATTAAAGTGATTTATTTTTTAATTTATTATATGTGCATACGTAATAAGATAATAATATATTAGTAGTCCAAACGGTGGTACTTATTAGATGAAAGTCTCAAATTGTTATTTCTGTTATAAAAAGATAGATTTTTACCGAAAATCTTCATTGCTAATAATAGAGAAGCAAATATTTTTAGTAGCAATATGCAATCAGTGTTGGGCAAAAAAATTTTATTTCATAGACTAGTTTTACAAATTGAAACTAAATCTTCGAAATCGTGCAATAATTAGTTCAATTTAGAATAATTGATATTGAAAACTTCCTTTTATGAAACATAAATTAATATTTATTTAAAATACTTACATTACTCTGGAATTGTATTGCCAACTATAACAATTCCTTTTGATCACTCTGTATGTCATTCATCTAGTTATATTTTTTGATGACGTTAGTCGATGTTTATAACGTTTTGAGTATACCACACTACTGCTCGGAGGGTCAGAACCCTGTAACTATACTGTAATTGGGAACAAGTTCTTGTTGTATAAAGTAGAATAAATAAATAAATAAAATATAAGCTGTCAATCTTATTATTATCACTATTAATTAACAATTAAACTCCGTAATTGTTGCTGACAAAAATGAAACATATAAATAGTTAGTTTTGAAATTGAATCGAGATGAAGTACAATTCGCTGACTCTTATCAGAAACTAGAAATTGTAAAATTGATGAAACCGTACCAAGTTTAGTTTGAAAGCAACGTAATCTTCTTAAAGTGCGTATAATCAAGTTCGTCTGGGGATGATAGTGCGACCCGCGACTGTCATCGTGTCTGTCGTCGCCTCAGAGCGACAGCAGTGCCTCCATTTCCGGTCGCGGCACTTCAATCAACTAACGAACTCTCTCGCTCGTTCTTCGTTCGTTGACTGAGCCTCCCCTCTGGGTCTCTTCACTGGTCGCTCATCAAACTACATCATAACACAAAGAGACAAAAGTGTCTTGGCGGATTTAATCATTTAAAATCACTTCCATAAGTTCATGTTAAGGAGGCGAAGTGTTTATATTGTTTATAAATTAATTGTATGTGTTAGGAAGTTTTGTTCTTGCTGCAAGTTTGTGTTTATATTTATGATTAATTTCTCCAGCCTACTGTCAATCTTAATGTTATTAATTGTGTCTTGAAAGTTAGGGAAATTTTGGTAAATGCGTCATTAATTATGCAGTAATATTAAGGATACTATCCACGGTCATATTTCGTTTAGATATCTGTTCAGAGTTGGGAACAGTAATATAAACAGATAATTTGGTAATTATTCAAATATATATATATATATATATATATATATATATATATTATGGGATGGCTAGCTCAGTGGTATGCAGTCGGCCTGTGGATCCTGAGGTCCCTGGTTCGATTCCCACAGGCGACAAATTTTCATAATTTGAAAAAGCTATCTCTGTGGCTCCTCCACCACTAACATGTTTGGGGACGTGAACACTTCTTTATGGCCTTAGAGCCATAAAAAAAATCATTCCTATGGATACATAAATAAAATGACAATTTTTGTTTATTGTGAATACTTGATTTTACAAAATGTCATTTTCACATATAACCTATTTGCATATTTTAATCTTTTGAACATCAACATCAAATTTATTGATTATAGAACTGTATATAATTCTGATACCAAATGAAAATATATGTAAACCAAAATAATAGTAGGTGGCACAGTGGTTATCGTGTCGGCCTGTGGATCCTGAGAACCCTGGTTCGATTCCCACTGGTGACAAACATTTTCACCACATTAATACTACTCCTGTGGCTCCCCCACCACTAACATCTTTGGGGGCCGTGATTTGACGGCTGGTAACCGCACTTCACGCGCAAAAATATATCACTTACCGAGATCTGCTTCAGCAGAGTGCCACACTCAATAATGGGTAGAAGGCGTGATGATATATTTTTTTAAATAATAACTTTTATGCACAACCGGGCCGAAATTAATGTGTTTTAACCTTAAAAAGCGAGCTTAAACACTTCTTTTTGGCCCTAGTGCCATAAAAAATCATTCCTATGGATGCATAAATAAAATGACAATTTTTGTTTATTGTGAATACTTGATTTTACAAAATGTCATTTTGAAATTTAACCTATGTACATATTTTAATCGTTTTAATATAAAATGAAATGTTATTTTGTTGTGCATAAAATATTGTATGTACCACGGGTGAAATTAGCGTTTCTGACCCTGAGCATGTTATTAGTCCTCGGCGCTTTGCATCTCATGCCACGGACCAGAAACGCCTGTTGCACCCTTAGTACATAAATAACTATTATGTATTAAGGGTGAAAACAGGCATTTCTGGCCCGTGGCGTGATTATTAGTACGAGGCGTAAAGCGCCGAGGGTTAATAACATGCTCAGGGTCAGAAACGCTAATTTCACCCGTGGTACATACAATATTTTATGCACAACAAAATAACATTTAATTATATGTTCAAAAGATTAAAATATGAACATAGGTTATATGTCAAAATGACATTTTGTAAAATCAAGTATTCACAATAAACAAAAATTGTCATTTTATTTATGTATCCATAGGAATTATTTTGTATGGCCCTAGGGCCAGAAAGAAGTGTTTAAGCCCACCTTTTAGGGCTAAAACACATGAATTTCGGCCCGGTTGTGCATAAAAATATCTAAACCACCAGATTGTGGCTCGGTGCGTCCGGACTCTGAAGGTAGGTCCTGTAATTGGGATTAAGTTCCTGTTGTACAGAATTTCATAAATAAATAAATAAATATGGGGTGGCTAGCTCAGTGGTATGAAGTCGGTCTGTGGATCCCGAGAAGCCTGGTTCGATTCTCACAGGCGACAAACAATTTTCATAATTTCAAAAACTATCCCTGTGGCTCCTCCACCACTAACATCTTTGAGGGCAGTTTTATGCCGACTGATAACCGCACTTCACGCGCATAAATATATCACTCACCGAGATCTGCTTCGGCAGAGTGCCACACCCAGTAATGGGTAGAAGGCGTGATGATATATTTATACTTATTTATTTTATTAATAAATAAATAAAATAATACAATAAGACATACAAATATGTGTATTTTGCAACATATTTTTGATGGTCCGTTAAAATTTGTTACCAATGACAACAGACGGCATTGAATAAAAAATGAAAACTTCATGATATTTTTATTGGCTCAATTTTTTTACTGACCGTTAAAATTAAGAGAACAGTTACAAAATACGCCCCTTCGGCGGCCTGATCCATTAGATTTTAATGGACAGTTAAAAATGTTAACCAATAAAAATATATGTAACTAGTAACCGCACTTCACGCGCAAAATATACCACTTACCGAGATCTGCTTCGGCAGAGTGCCACACCTAGTAATGGGTAGAAGGCGTGATGATATATTTATTTTTACATATATTTTCCATTGGTATCAGAATTATGTACGGTTTTATAATCAATAAATTTGATGTGTTTAAATAAAAATTGATACTCGACATAATTTTGCATCAAATTTAACAACACATTTATCGATAGTTTATGTCAAATAAGCGAGTATACTGGAAAAACTAATTCTGTAATCAAACAATTTTTGCGAGTATACATTTTATGATTTCATTCCAATTTATCGTTCATTACTCGTACACACATCCAGTAAAACTTCCCCACCAAAATAAAAACTTTCTCGATATGAAACATCATGATCTCGAGCTCTCAATTTATGTGTCACGTACTGTACATAACAGAGTTACCTTTAAAAATAGTTTACCTAAGGCCTTCTTCCATTGAGGATAAACTTTGAACTTGGTCTTTTCATCTTTATCATCTTGGAGTAAAATGTCATGTTAAAATTACGTGCAAAATTATTCAAACGTATGTAAACACGGAGCGTCAACAGAGACATGCTGGAGACTCAGTTTGAAACGCCGCGGCGCCGGGCGTCGGCTGTGCTTGTTACCAGAAACCAGAGCCGGGCAAAGGAGGAAATAGCGAAAGGAAGATATTCAAATCCCCATATATTTTGGGATTTGAGATTTTCGGTAAGAGAATACAATGTGGTTGTGTAGGATTTATTTTATTTTGATTTAATGGCTGAGCGAAACGTCGAAATACAGACATGTTTCGAAAGCATAAAAACTTGTGATAGTGACAGCGCTGTACCAATTTGATTGTTTCATATTTTTATTTGTGGATCCTAAGAACCCTGGTTCGATCCCCACAGCCGACAAAACATTTTCATCAATTTAAAATTACCCCTGTGGCTCCTCCACCACTAACACCTTTCGGAGCCGTTATTTGACGGCTGGTAACCGCACTTCACGCGCATAAATATAACACTTACCGAGATCTGCTTCGGCAGAGTGCCACACCCAGTAAGGGGTAAAAGGCGTGATGCTATATTTATTTATTTATTTATTTTATATTTTTATAAATTTTGAAAGATAATATTTATAAGTTTAATTAAAATATAAGGCATTTTAGAACGTCACCAAATTGTACGCCATATTTTTTTGGAGGATAATTAGCGCTGTCACTGTTACATTTTGCGATTAAACAATTTTTTTCATGACATGCATCAAAAAAGATTTATTCTAACTATAAACACACTTAAGGAAAAATTTATAGGTACGAGCAATAAAGCTAATATTTTATTTATTTAAATCAATTTAAATATTTAAAGTATATGAACTTTAATTATTTTTTTTTTGTAAATAACTTCTATGTAATACGAAAAAATGTTACTTTTGCAAAAAAGTAAATAAATACCAGAGCTGGGCAGTAGCTAGCTACTTTTGTAGCTTAGGTACTAGCTTAGCTACATTTACCTTAGCTGTAGCTGTAGCTTAGCTAACTGTGAAAAAATATAGCTGTAGCTTGTAGCTAGCTACGTTTTTTTCTATTAGCTTAAAAATAACAACTGAAGCTACTTTTAAAGCTACTTTTTATAGCTTAAAGCTACTTTTTAAGCAGAAGGTCAACAAAGTACGCATGCGTACAAGCTAAACCCACACAAAATAATTATTTGTTGCCGATTCTAACTGGCTCTAATATGCAAAAATACACAGTAGGTGCCAGATGGTATTTGCTATTTTTGATATTTATGTACATAATAGTAAATTAACAGTCATTATAACAAAAGACTGATCATATGATAATGGGAAATTTAATTATTTCACAATAATTTAAAAAAGTAGCTTTAAAATTTAACAGCTACTTTAACGAAAGCTTTTAGCTGTAGTTAGCTATATTTTACAAAATATAGCTTATAGCTGTAGCTTAGCTACTTTTTTAAAGAATAGCTGTAGCTTAGCTACTTTTTTTAAGTAGCTTGCCCAGCTCTGTTAAATACTATTATAATCTTGTTCTGAGTGTGTTTTCGGAAAGTAATATTGATTAACTTTTTAAAATCGGACTAGAATAAATATAAATAAATATATATATATATATATATATATATATATCATCACGCCTTGTACCCATTACTGGGTGTGGCATTCTGCCGAAGCAGATCTTGGTAAGTGATATATTTTGCGCGTGAAGTGCGGTTACTAGTCGTCAAATCACGGCCCCCAAAGATGTTAGTGGTGAAGGAGCTACAGGGGTAGCTTTTGAAATTATGAAAATTGTTTGTCGCCTGTGCGAATCGAACCAGGGTTCTCAGGATCCACAGGCCGATTTCATACCACTGAGCTAGCCACCCCATAAGATAAGTTAATCTAAAATTCAGGACTAACTTAATCTATTTTATAAATCGGGCTGTATATGTATACCCCGTCAAAAAAGTGTCATTATCCCTTAATTGTTTTATATCCTTTGTCTTCGGCTCGGAAAATTAAACGGCACCTTCAAGAAGAAATATACTACTTTCTTTTCTTATTATATAAATAACTATTTCATCATATCTATTAGTTAATAAAACTTAGATATTAGCTTAGTTCTTAATATAAATGTTAATGTTAAATGTCGTTGCAACAACTAAATAATAAAATTAGCTAAAACGATAGATAAAAAAAACTTGACCTTTTTTTTTCCTTTTTTATATTATTTAATCCGGCCCTGCGGGGAACTGACACCGTCTCCGTGATCGAGCGAAGTCCAGTTTCAACACAAGGGACTAATTATGTGATTCGTGTCAGCAACAACATTTTAATTGAAGCATTTTAATAGGAATTCAATTAAATTTTATACGTGAGTTGTATGTTTTCGTCAACTTCCTGTAAAATGATTTAGTTAACTTGAATTTAATAAAACACAATGTATAATCAAGGTACGTTCATGTTGTCAACTTGAAGAGTGAGAAAATTTCTGTATAATAACAACGAAACAGCGGCGACTACACCAATATTTTACGTTTATGTCTCAATTCTTCTATCTAGTATTGTTCATATTTTACTCCGCTTTGTAAAGCTTGATAGCTTAGCTCATAAAGCGTGAGTGAAGTAATAGAATTGAAGAAAGATGTAACATATTGTAAAGAAGGAATTATATGTTTGAAGTACATTTTATTATAATGAATAATAAATAATTATATCATCAAGTCATTTACTCATTATTAGATGTGACAGATTTTAGTAAATGATATTTTATGCCCGTAAAGTGTGCTTACAAGCCGTCAAATCACTACCTTCAAAAATATTAGTGAATGGGAAGCCACGGGGGTAACTTTTATGTAGTGAAAATGGAATCCGGGTTCTCAAATTCACAGTCCGTTTCGATACCACTACTCTGTACAACAACTTAATTCTAATGGGCTCCTATACCATAATCAGAGTAACAGGAATGAAGAATAATAGTATATTAAAGAACTAGGTTCATAAGATAATCTATTAACGCACGAGTCCAAGTTTTACAAAGGATGATTGCGATAACAGGCCTTATGAAACGTGTTCTTTATACTAGTTTTTCTATTGAGGTAATTTTATAATTCTGTTAGATTTAAAAAAAATAAATAAATAAATATATCATCACGCCTTCTACCCATTACTGGGTGTGGCACTCTGCCGGAGCAGATCTCGGTAAGTGATATATTTTGCGCGTGCAATGCGGTTACCAGTCGTGAAATCACGGCGCCCGAAGATGTTAGTGGTGGAGGAACCACAGGGGCAGTTTTTGAAATTATGAAAATTGTTTGTCGCCTGTGGGAATTGAACCAGGGTTCTCAGGATCCACAGGCCGACTTCATACCACTGAGCTAGCCACCCCAAAAATGCTAGTTGTAAAAAATATAATTTGGTGTTTTTTGTCAGTTATGTTGGTAGCGCTTCTCATAACAAAAACAATTACCAATTAATCAATGTTTTTTTCTCTATTATGAATGTTGTGAATTTTGTATAACTATAGCATATTCTTTTAGTAATATTTAGACACCGACAATTTACAATTATGAGGTTATATGTCATTCATCTGTTAGATTTATTAGCATTCGTACCACTCCAACAAAATAAAAAGCACCAAAAACAGTGTGCTTATAAGTGTCCTTGACGGCGTGTTTACAGTGCGTTTATAACTATAAGAACACGGAAATAGAAAAAAAGTAGAAAATATATTTATATTTATTTGCATGATAAATACTTACTTTCAACTGCGCCTGAATTTAATACTTTTTCAATAACATATAATTATGTTCATTAAAATATGATTTGTTTATGCTGACAGGTGTCGCGGACACAATTTTATTCGTACTAATTAGGAAAACAAATTAGGAAAATAACATAATTAACAAATATATTATTTTACTCTATCTTTATCATTTACGATATATGCAGATTGTTAATTTTCTGTTGACATTCGGTTCGAGTGTATATGAGTATGTTTTTAGTTCACATTAAGAAACTTTCTTTAAAAGTTTCTTGAAATGTTTCGCTAAAGAGACATATCCAAATACAAGTGTCGTTTAAAACAACTCGTATGAAACTGTACCATAAGATAAAAGTGCTGCAGTTTCGTAAACCTGTTTCACTTTTGCACTTTCAGCTAATTATTTTGCTGATATCCTTTTTGGAGAGTATTCTATCCTGAAGGCGATTAATAATCCAAATGCAAACAGAGATGTTTTAGTCGTCTGCCTTATCTTTCTCGAATCATTTCGTTTGACTGCGTTTACATATATCTTTGTTAAATAGGCTCTGCCGCGAAAATACCATCCCTTAATTCGAAAGGCTACTATACAATTCAATTTAATTAATTTAATCAGTGAATTAAACCAAAACCTACAGACTGAATACACAAATCCATCTGCCATTCAATTGTCTATTGTAACAACAAATTTAATTATTTTGAGATAGAATTTATAATAAAACTAAAATTCCTTCATCTTATGAATAAAATTCCTCGAAGAATTATTGTAAATATAAAAGATATATCGTTCATTCATCTGAATGGAGCAATCCGTAATATGACAGCTGGTAACCCAAATAAAATCTTGGGATGAATTACTACAAAGTAACTAAGAATCTATAATTTTAGCACTGGAAATAAAGTTAGCAAAGCAAACTAGTGAAATAAATAAATGATCTGGTTCAGTAAATGTAAGTTAGATCTGATCCAAATGGCAAATGGAATACGCCCAATGTTCCAGAGAAATTATCACTTGCTTCTTGCGTAGCAATAAACAGTTTTTTATATTTAACAAAATATTAGTTCTTTTTATTTTAAAATGTAATTTTCACGGTATTCTTTACAAATTTTATATCGCAAACAAAATTCTCACCGAATGTCTCTCGGGCTGATAAATATTTATAATTTTATAACAATTTTTAGGAAATAGCTCTCCGCCTTCGGCGTCAAGCGGTTCCCAAGCAACGTGCTTTCGGATTATTATAAAATTATTTCGAATTATTAAAGCCCGTGGGACATTACAGCTAAAAATTTAACCAAGCGTGTGTAGGTATACACGCCTCAAATAAGAACAAAAAAGAAAATTGACAAATTTATAAAATATCAGCTTTGCAATGATTATGAAATTAGGTGAAACATTGTAATATGATGCACAATACTTGATGAATTATCATTCTCTGTCTACGGCCTCGTTCGACAATTTTTCTGTCTCGTTTTGTAATATACCAAGGGCGGATATAGAAAAGAAAGGGCATTTTGCCTTTTTTTAAGGAAAACATATTATTCTGACAAACAATTCTGTAATTTTTGTGTGGAATATATGTATATTTGTATGTATTTTGTATTCTGTTCTTAGTTTCTAAAGTCTAAAAAACTCGGAAAATGTCTGACAATCCAAATTTTTAAATCTTTTCAGAGTTGTTTCAGAGTAATACAAAGATTTTCAGCGATTTTATTTCTATAATAGTTAGAGAGCTAGGGTGCAAAATGATGTCTCATTTATTCCAGTGACCGAAATGGATTTTTTAATAGATTCACATCGGTGCCATCTATAGTCGCCACCCGTTCCCAAATCTAATGTTCTTTTTTTCATGTTTATCATGAAATAATCTATTAAAAATTCATTTCTGTCACTGGAATAAATGAGACATCATTTTGCACCCTAGCTCTCTATTAAGAAATTTAACATTAGACAAAATCTCTGTGTCGCGATTTTTTCATGTCAATAAATTGCTCTCGTAAGTTGTTACCAAGTAAAAATATTCTCCTACATAAAGTTTTGTCCGTTAAAAACAAAAGTTCTTGCAGCATTTGTCTTGCCATTTTACATGACTTTTATTATGCCAAGGTATTGTAAATTTTATTCTTAAGAATCTAATGTGTCCATAAAATGAAATAATAAAACTTACTTTAGAAACCTACAATAAATAGGAATATTTTCATATTTTTATTACATCTTGCACTTGAACTATAAAAGAGAAAAATTTCTGCTCTATAAAATTCTCTACATTTATCTTCAGTGTAGCTTCAAAACAAATTTTCTTTATATTACTATATACTTTATTTCTTTATTAATATAGATAGCCACTGTCAATAAAAATAAAGTGCATCATCAAACTATATTTCATCATTTTTTGCCTCAAAAATACTATAAGCATAATTCGTTGGGTGAGAGATTACAGTATAAAAGATATGTCCGGCAGTACAATGATTTAGTTAGCGTTACGGCACACGAATCTGGAGATCCTGAGTTCGAAACCCACTCAAGCTAAAACTATATGAACTACCACACTGCGGTAAGTTTGGACCCTGTACTGTAATTGGGTTAAGTTCCTGCTGTACAGAATAACAATAATTATTTATTATACAAGTGTTTTATTAGTGCTGGGTTGCAAGAAAAAAATAAAGAGCTCTTTAGTTAAAGAATTGTTTATCTAGCAACAGTATCAATAGCGATTTTCTGAAATTTATTGAATCGTTAGTTGCTAATGAACCGATAAAACTTTCATGCAACCCAGCATAGGTATAAAAAACATGCAAGAAAGTTTAAACACGAGACCGAAGATCGAGTGTTTAATATTTTTAAGTGTTTTATATACCAATAAAACACAAGTGTAATACAAAATTTTATCCACAACTCATAATATATAGTTTCTCAAAATACGGTAGCTTATGAAGTGGTTGCTAAGTAACAAGTTGTTTACTGTGTTTTTTTGGAATATAAAACACTAGTGTTTTGTGAGCCATATAATTCAACTGAAATCAGTGTAATAATGTCTTTATTATATATGAGTTGTGGATAATAGTTATTTATTAAACAAATGTTTTATTTGGTATATAAAACACAAGTGTAATACAAAATCTTATCCACAACTCATAATTATAAGTATCAACATTGGTCGTAACGTTTAACGTTGATTCAGTTATATATAGTTTCTCAAAAGACGGTAGATCATGAAGTGGTTGCTAAGTAACAACTTGTTTACAGTGTTTTATGGAATATAAAACACTAGTGTTTTATGAGCCATATAATTCAACTGAAATCAGTGTAATAATGTCTTTATTATATATAAGTTGTGGATAAATAAATAAATAAATAAATAAATATAGGATATAATTGATTTGAATCATGACTGGTTAAAAAAATCAAAATGAAGAAAAATTTATTCATTACGAGAAAACTTTTGACTTTTCTGTACATACCAAAATAATTTTTTGTTGAATTATATGGTTGTGCGAATTAATATTAAGATAAAAATGTTTGTAAGGAATTTTAAACACATGACATTATATTATTTACCATTTTATTACGTATTTTTCTTTATTTAAGTGGTAATATAAATAAATAAATATAAATATATCATCACGCCTTCTACCCATTACTGGGTGTGGCACTCTGCTGAAGCAGATCTCGGTAAGTGATATATTTTGAAGTGCGGTTACCAGTCGTCAAATCACGGCCCCCAAACATGTTAGTGGTGGAGGAGCCATAGGGATAGCTTTTTCAAATTATGAAAATTTGTCGCCTGTGGGAATCGAACCAGGGACCTCAGGATCCTCAGGCCGACTTCATACCACTGAGCTAGCCATCCCATTGGTAATAGTAAAGATAATATTATAATTTTAAACTGATATTGATAATCTTCATTATGAAGTTTTGCTGGCCAATTATGGCGAAAATCAAATTAATACATGCTAACCCTCCGCACTGTAATCTGTCGAGGAATATACTATAGATGAATAAACACTGAGATCTTCTCGAGTAATCTGAACCATAGTGTGCGTTGATTTACAAGGATTAAAACAATCGAGGCGAGAAATATTCCATTTAATTCGTTGCACATACGAAATACGGTTCTGGGAAGAGAAACAGAATTCAATTTCGATTTAGATATTGGATATTTGGTCGGTTGACGCAAAAACGTTTTCAAAATCCGATTAGTAAAATTTCCAGGGTGAAACACATTTACTGTTCGAGATTGGAAGTATATGTAAAAGACTCGATAATATACTTATTTTTCAATACATTTCTGTTGGTACGACTGTTTTTGATTTTGATTAAAACTCTGTTAATTGAACTTTATTTTCAGTAAAGCTGCAAAGGTAAATGAGATTAAGTTATTATATTTCTTTGAAGGGAATTTTACTTTCGTATGAAATATAAGAAAACATTTTGTTAATATATTTTTCTCATGACCAAGGGAAATGAATAAGACTGAAAAGAAAATACGTTACAAAAATATCTTCAAATTCATTTCTGAATGTAACAGATTTCAGTATAATAATAAAATGTTAATGTCGGATTATAGATTTTTGTTTCCCGTCTTTAGATGGATTTTAAACAGCAATTTAAGTTATTTTTTTAAATACTATATGTTCCAAGAAAACTTATACCAAAGTCAAATAACAAGACAAATAATAGTTATTTACGATGTAAGTATTCTAATGTATCATGCACGGGCGGATCCACACAGGGGGCATGGGGGCCATGCCCCCTCCCCTTGAGCTTATTTATTTTTTTTTAGTTTTTTATAAATGTTATTTTTATTCGAGTTTGATAACACTTTGGTGACCGTGATTTAGCTGCTGGGAACCGCACTTTACGCGCATAAATATATCACTTACCGAGATCTGCTTCGGCAGAGTGCCACACTCAGTAATGGGTAAATGGCGTGATGATGCATTTATTTATTTTATTTTATATATGGAAATACTAATTTGAGATGATGATTAACTAACAAACATATTAGCTAATTCACATCGCAGTTTTCTTTGCATTTCAAATATTTTCCCTGGCTAAGAAACTGTCCATAAATCTTTTTCCTGTACTTTTTACTTTCAGAATCACCTTACCTACTTATTTTCTCCATTCTCCATTCTCCATTCATATTAGAGATTATGAAAAAAATCTATCTATTTACAGACGTTATCAGCGCATTTCTTTCCATATTTCCCTGAGAAAATCCTCTTCTTCCACCTCTCCTGCTTGCCGGAGGCGACGTTGCCAACTCTGTCACCTGCCATGTCTATCAAGTCAACGTTCACGTCACTGCTGCCACTCCTATAAATGTAAAATTCCAGTGAAAATAGCCTGGAGATGCCGGGAAGTCTGTTCTGTCACCGATCAATCACAAATCAATTTGATGTGTTTGTGCTCTGACCTTCACACTGACGCATATGTGAGTTATGGTCAAATAAATTGATGGTTTTGATAAATGGATCTCATATTTTCGGTAATTTGAACTTAATCGTGCTTATGACTTCAATTTATTATAAGCAGATCAATAAATATGATGAGTTTAGTGGTATCGCGTCGGCTTATGGATTTGAGAATCCATCACTACTAGCATCTTTGGGAGCCGTAATTTGACTGCTGGTAACCGCACTTCAAGTGCAAAATACATTTACAGAGATCTGCTACAGCATACTAATTTATATTTTATTTAATAAAAAAAATTTGGAATTAACTATTTTTTTACAATACTTTTATTGTAAGTTACTCATTAATGACAAAATTTAAACTCAGTAAGTGGAACTTTTATTGCACAGTTGGTGTCCATGGTTGCATCAAAACTATAATATTTATGTATATATATTCCTGTTTATTTTGACAACAATTTGACAGTCTCTTTTGTAACCTATTTTTCTTTTCCTTATATTTGTGCAAGTATTGTAAAAAATATGGGCTAGCTCAGTGGTATGAAGTCGGCCTGTGGATCCTGAGAACCGTGGTTCGATTCCCACAGGCGACAAACAAAAACTACCCCTGTGGCTCCTCCACTACTAACATCTTTGGGGGCCGTGATTTGACGACTAGTAACCGCACTTTACGCGCAAAATATATCACTTACCGAGATCTGCTTCGGCAGAATACCACACCCAGTAATGGGTAGAAGGCGTGATGATATATTTATTTATTTATATTGTAAAAAATAGTTTACTAACCTCGAACTGTAAGTGATTTTTAGGTCGCGAATCTTGACCCTACGGACCTCAATTTCCCAAACTACATTCATTCTTGTCCTAAAAACTGTCACTTACAGTTTATAGTACATAATATACTATTTGCGTTTATCGTTCATTAATGAACTTTATAAATATATATTCAAAATTATGCTTTAATGACTCTTATTAATGCATAATTTTCAAATATTTTTACATGACCTTTGATATAAAATTTGCAAAGATTTTTAAATAAGATTTGTCAAGCTATATTTTAAAATATGTAGACAAAATATAACCATATTAGACCGTTATGCAAAAAATAATAACATCGAAATAAAAAGATATTGGTACAAAACAAACAATTCATGATATGGAAAACAAAATTCCCTACTAAATTTAATTTGAAGACAATATTAACTCGTACAAACAAACATAATAAACGAATACAATCCAGTTCACATATTTGTTTCATTTTTTGTTGACGCTAACAAAAAAATTGCACACATATTCTCACTCAAATTCCGAATCGTATTTTGGAAACAAAATTAGTTCATTCATATTTCAAAAATCTAAATTAGTTCGTGTTACGCATTTTTTATTAAATACAACACATTTACGAGAAAGCAATTTACCATTAATTTTATTACAAAATCAATACTACGTAGACATTTTATTTAACAAGAAAATGAATTACCCCAGAGATACTTTATTCACCTCAAGAAATTAAGATTAATTTGAGTTGAAATTCACAAACTCCATTCTAAACAGAAACAAAAGCTTCTTTATAAAATATTTCGTTTTATTTTGTTAAGAAGAGAAATGTGTTTCACTTTACCGTTAAAAATCAGTTTGTTTCGCGTACGAAGAAACAATATATTAGATTTTCCAGTGAGGTATGATCAAAGTTGGGTGATTTTTCTTTATTTCTCAGCAGCGGAAAGTCTGGGTGTGTTTGGAAAAGACTTTTCCGGGTAATGTATGTTACGTGCTTCCAAAACCATTGTTCAGAATTTACCAAGGAAAATTATTATCTCATAATTTTACAAAGTATGGCCTCCGGTAAAAAGGTTTAAAAGTGCAGGTACTAAATTTGTATTCAAGATAGTTTTATCTACAATTTATGAAAATTTATTCACTCCTACAGTTGAAGAACAATGAAATAAAGAATAACTATCTGATATATTTGCTGAAAAGAATATTTCGTTATTTTCGTTGCAGTTGTGTCTTGTTTCTGTTAATAGTTTGAATTCATGATTCAATTCAGAACTCATATCAAATAATAATTAAAAACAATTAAATAAAAAATAACCTTTATTTATTTTGTGAAATAATTGTGATAAACGCGGTATTCTTGCAAATATATAAATAGTTTTAAAATAATTATTTATATTCCAAGGGTGAAAACAGGCGGTTCTGGTTAATAACATGCTAAGGGTCAGAAACGCTAATTTCACCCATGGTACATACAATGTTTTATACACAACAAAATAACATTTAATTATATGTTTGAAAGATTAAAATATGTAAATAGGTTATATGTCAAAATGCAGAATCAAGTATTCACAATAAACAAAAATTGTCATTTTATTTATGTATCTTCTTTGCCCATGGGCCTAAAAGAAGTGGTTAAGCCCGCTTTTTAGGAGTTTATTTTATTAAATAAGAAATTATAGTTTATTGTTTCTTAATTATTTATTTATATGTTCATTCTTTTAGTGCACACAAACATAAATATTTTGAATTAAAAAAAACAGAAATTTTTTGGAAAATTCAAATAGTTAAACAACAGAGCTGTAAAGTAATCGATTAAAATATGTAAATCAATGTTTTTAATCGATCAATTATTAAGTTAATAATTAATTATTAATCATTTAAAATTTTAAAAGTAATCACAACGATGTTAATCAATTAACATTTTCTAATAGTTAATCACAAAATCTATGTTTATTTAAATTAATAATTACATTTACGATTATTTTATTTATTTATTTGGTTTTATTGACCAGTTAGGGCTATTCTTCCCACTAACCCTTACAAGTACATCACAAACCTACATACTCTGGGCGGGATTCGAACCTGCGACCTATCAAGCAACTGCTATGCAAGCCGCTCGACTAAATTAATAACCATCACTAATCTACTCTATTTGACATGTCTAAATAGTTTATGAGAATTCCGCAGTATCTTGCAATTGAAATTGTGGTCTGATAAATATTAAATAGTCTACATTAAGCTTTCCAAATTATTAATAATTGATCTAAATTAAGTCCAAAGCTTCGGCCATTAATAATAAACATATTTGATTAAATCTAAATTATTCATAATTACAAATCTGTGCTTTGCAATAATATTCATGTTATTTTAAATTTTAATTATATTTAATTTATTCCTGAAATTTCAGTTTTAATTAGATGAAATAACATTGCTAATTGACTTTTTCATTTTGTTTTGTTTTCATTTCAATGAGTATAAAGAATTACAGAATTAATTTTAATCATAGACCAGTCAGAAACAGGAGCGTTATAATTGTGTTTCCCCTTTGCATATTTTCATTTCTTTCGTTATTTTTTTATTATTTTTTCTTGCCTACGACAAGCTATTAAACTAATACGTAACTCTTAAATTAATATTTTAATTCCTTTCTCTGTTATTTGTAAATAAAATAAATAAATATAAATACATCACGCCTTTTATCCCATTACTGAGTGTGGCACTCTGCCGAAGCAGATCTCAGTAAGTGATATATTTATGCGCGTGAAGTCGTCAAATCATGGCTTCCAAAGATGTTAGTGGTGGGAGAGCCACAGGGATAATTTTAAACTTATGAAAATATTTGTACTAATATGAACTGTGAGAAAAATAGAATAAATAAATAAAAATAAATATATCATCACGCCTTTTACCCATTACTGGATGTGGGACTCTGTCGAAGCAAATCTCGGTAAGTGATATATTTATGCGCGTGAAATGCGGTTACCAACCGTCAAATCACGGCCCCCAAAGATGTTAGTGGTGGAAGAACCACAGGGGTAGCTTTTGAAATTATGAAAATTGTTTGTCGGCTATGGAATCGAACCGAGGTTCTCAGAATCCACAGGCCGACTCGATACCACTTACTCATTACCCCATTAAAATATAAATATATAAATTTCAATTTATTCAAATTTAAATGCAAAATTAAACTGTTCTGTAATATTAGGTGTATATTTGTCTTTTTTCTAAAAAGTGTCCATAAAATGGTAGAATAATAATAAAAAATAAATAAATATATCATCACGCCTTCTACCCATTGCTGGGTGTGGCACTCTGCCGAAGCAGATCTCGGTAAGTGATATATTTTGCGCGTAAAGTGCAGTTACCAGTCGTCAAATCACGGCCCCCAAAGATGTTAGTGGTGGAGGAGCCACAGGAGTAGCTTTTGAAATTATGAAAATTGTTTGTCGCCTGTGGGAATCGAACCAGGGTTGTCAGAATCCACAGGCCGACTTCATACCACTGAGCTAGCCACCCTATAACAAATATGTAATTGTTTAAAATTAACGTACAGAAAAAGTTTTAAATAGAGAATGTTTAAAGTAATAAATGTAAATACTATTTTTTGATGGGATAATGGCTCAGTTCGATCTCCACAACTGACAAACATTTTCACCAATTTAAAATTACCCCTGTGCCTTCTCCTCCACTAACATATATTGGGGGGCCGTGATACAATGGCTGGTACGCGCATAAATATATCACTTACCGAGATCTGCTTCGGCAGAGTGCCACACCCAGTAATGGGTAGAAGGCGTGATGATATATTTATATTTATTTATTTATTTAAATCCTATTTTGAATGCTTTTGGCCACAATCTTTCAAATTATGTATTTTGCCAAAAACAACAGATGGCACTACTAGTAATTTTGAAAACTTTGTCGTCTAATGTAGTTTCTGTTAACCGCTAACCACAGTGTCACAGACTGCCAAGATCCAAGGATCATCTTGGTCTCCTGGTTGACATAGTGACAATGTACACTCTGAAGGAGTTATCTTGTGTTTATGGGTTAAGCTATGTCCACAGTAGCGACGGACGATTTGAGTGAACACTGTTTACACATCGGCGTTTCGTAAACATCTGTCGAACTTTGCTCACAAACATGTTTGTTTATATATATACATATACTGAGTACATATGCTATGTACCAATAAATATCTATGTACAATTATATTTTGTGTGCTAAGATTCATATATGCGCAAGATATATTTCTTTTGTGGACAGTTTCATGGCCGCGGAAAATATTTGAGATGCGATAAAAATTGTGATGTAGAATTAGCAAATGATAAATTGTGCCTGTAAGCTAATCATCGTCTTAAATTTCCATATGTAAAATAATATAAATAAATATATCATTTCGCCTTTTATCCATTGCTAGGCGTGACACTCTGAGATCGTATCCGAATTGACTTATAAGATATAGCCTCGAGAAAGGCGAAAATATGATGAGGTAATTTTTTTGGAAAATTGGGCTTTTCTGGAGGTTATATCTTAAAAACTAAGCAAGATATGATAATGCGCTCAACGGCATTGAATTCCGCGTGTCCGAATTGGCTTATAAACAATTTTTCAGCGATTTTTATTTTTTGAAAATTTCTTAAGGGGTATCCCTTAAATTTTTTTCGATTTTAGACTATTTTCAGACTGTTTGCTCTCAAATTCCTCCTCGTACGAATACTATACTGAAAATTTACATACATATGTATTTTGACCCGCTGAATCCAACAGTAAAATCTCCAATTGCATATGTCTTCTAGTTTTTGAGATATTGTTCAAAAACTACTCGATGAGAAAATTTTGGGAAAAACGTTTTGAAAAATAAAAAATGCTGAAAATATGTTTAAAAGTCAATTGAAGCACGAGAAATGCAATGCCGTTGAGCGCATCTTCATATCTTGTTTAGTTTTTGAGATATAGCCTTGGAAAAGTCGAAGATATGATGGGGTATTTATTTTGGAAAATTGAACTTTTCCGAAGGTTATATCTTCAAAACTAAACAAGATATGAAAATGCGCTCAACGGCATTGGATTCCTCGTGTCCGAATTGACTTATAAGCAAATTTTTAGCGATTTTTATTTTTTGAAAATTTCTTAAGAGGTACCCCTTAAATTTTTTTCGATTTTAGACAATTTTCATATTTGTTTGTTCTAAAATTCTTCCTCGTACGAATATTGTAACAAAAATTTACATAGATATGTATTTTGACCCGCTGAATCCAACAGTAAAATCCCCAATTACATATGTCTTCTAGTTTTTGAGATATTGTTCAAAAATTACTCGATGAGAAAATGTTGGTAAAAACTTTTTAAAAAATAAAAAATGCTGAAAATTTGTATACAAGTCAATTGAAGTATGAAAAATTCAATGCCGTTGAGCACATCTTCATATATTGTTTAGTTTTTGAGATATAGCCTCCGGAACGTCGAAAATATGATGAGGTAAAGTTTAAAAAAAATGGAACTTTTCCGGAGGCTATATCTTCAAAACTAAACAAAATATGAAAATGCGCTCAACGGCATTGAATTCCCCGTGTCCGAATTTACTTATTAACAAACTTTTAGCTCAGTCCGGACTATTCGTTTATTATTATTATTTGACTATTCGGTCTCATTAACTATTTGAATATTCAAACTATTCGGACTATTCGGTTATTCGAATATTCGATGAGTTCATATATTTGAACTATCCGAATATTAAACTATCCGGATATTCCAACTATCCGGATAGTCGAACTATCCGGATAGCCAAAACCGCATATTCGTTATGTAAATATCCGAATATTCAAATAACCTAATAAAATCAGCATTCCTAGTAAAAATTAGAGTATTTTTGATGAAAGATGAAAATTTTGCATCTAAATATAGCGAAATAGCTTTAGTAATAGCATACCAGATAGTTAATAGTTAAATAAACAAAATTCCATCATAATTTGAGTATCATATAATCATGAAAATTTCATCCACAAGCTTACATAATTAATTAACTTTATTAATATCATCAAACACAATTATTAATTCCACTTATCCCATTATCACATAACCAGTTCTACCTAAATTAATTCCTCAGCCTGTAAATATTAAATCACTTACATCTGTTTACAACCGCCACCTTAAACTTCAAGTACCTCTAATGTCTGTGACGTCAGTGTCACCTCGATCTCACCTACGCTGTCATTTGACAAGATGGCGCCACGTGTGTACAAAGTGTGTATTACTCGTTGTATTTGTTAGGTGCTTGGGCACGTCATCTTGAGCTGCTTATCTTGGGACTGATCCCCTATTTGAAGTAGATGACTAGACAGAGTGTTTTCCTTTTGTGGTGTAGTGTGTTTGTTGTTTGCGTGTTTGTTTGGACACTTGTACAGGGAATTGTTCGTACAGGATATTGGAGATCTTGAGAATTGTTGAGTAAAGAATTGCAGGATTGGGATCAAAGTTGAAGAATGCTATAAGTTTATTTCTGAACAGAATTTAATGGTTTTAAATCAAAGTACATTTATTTACATTAAACAAACTTTTAATTCAAAATATAAGTGGAGTTACTAAATGAAATTTCGCTTCATTTCGGAGCAGTGAATTACTATTTATTTTTATAGAATTATTTAAATGTTACAAGTCATATTTACTTTAGTAAGAAAGTGAGCGACTAGAGAATAATAATTTCATTCTACATACATACATATCTTCACGCTATATCCCAACAAATGGGGTAGCACGAACCCTAACATCACTCATAAAACATTCACTCATCACACTCATCAAACAATCAGCACTCGTCAAACATTTTCATCCAAACAAACCACCCTCACTTCAACCACATTCATAGATCACTCCATATAAACTCATTCATTTATTACACAATCATTATCAAACAACAAACCTTCAATCACATCATTCCTTTTCACTTATCATTCATTTTCTTTCTTCAACGTACATAACATATGCATAAAACATCTCAAATTACTCACGTTTACTCCTAACAACGGATCTAATAACGAAACTAACAACGAATCTACAAGATTAGAAAAGATGAAAGCGATAGCCTGCACTTGTATATGAAAGAAAAGTCCACACAATGCAGTAATTGACAATGAAACAAAAAGATAAGAAAGGGAAGGAGCGTCGAACTGTTCTTGTTTTTGAAAGTGAATTTCACACAATTTCAGTTAAACACTCTACGTAAGAACTGAAAACGAATTAAAAGATAAGAAAGGAAGGGAGTGTCGCTCAGAGCTGGGCAATAGCTAACTACTTTTGTAGCTTAGCTACTAGCTTAGCTACATTTACCTTAGCTGTAGCTTAGCTAACTGTGAAAAAATAAAGCTGTAGCATGTAGCTAGCTACTTTTTTTTCTATTAGCTTCAAAATAACAATTGAAGCTACTTTTAAAGCTACTTTTTGTAGCTAAAGCTACTTTTTAAGCAGAAGGTCAATAAAGTACGCATGCGTACAAGCTAAACTCACACAAACATAATTATTTGTTGCCGGTTCTAACTAGCTCTAATACGCAAAAATACATAGTAGGTGCCAGATGGTATTTGCTATTTTTGATATTTATGTATATAATAGTAAATTAACAGTCATTATAACAAAAGACTGATCATATGACAATGGCAAATTTAATTATTTCATAATAATTGAAAAAAGTAGCTTTAAAATTTAACAGCTACTTTAACGAAAGCTTTTAGCTGTAGCTTAATTTACAAAATGTAGCTTATAGCTGTAACTTAGCTACTTTTTTAAAGAATAGCTGTAGCTGTAGCTTAGCTACTTTTTTTAAGTAGCTTGCCCAGCTCTGATGTCGCTCTACGCTTGTTTTTGAAAGTGAATTCCACACAATTGCAGTTAAACACTCAATGTAAGATCAGAAAACGAATAAAAAAGATAAGGAAGAAGGAAATCTAAAAGGACCTATTTTATTTGTTAAATTAATCGAAGTTTATTTTCCTATGTTCAGCTATCCAGTAAACTTGATCTAATATCAAAGTTAACCAGTTGTGGAACAGGCATGTGCGACACTTCAAAATCGATATGTAAACTCATGAACTTCCTATCATAGTTTGCCATTCCCTCACAGGAATGTTCAATTATATGACATAGTTGCTAACACTAAAGATCAACAAAATTAACTTTCAATTTACTTAATCATAACCTCTAATACCTACAATATTCCGCCATTTTGTTATTGACAAGGAGGATATATATTTTCCTACAGATATCATTGTTCTAATAAAGACAATAGATCTGTCATTCTGCCGTGTTCATTTTCTAGTTAAACAAAGGGTAATTACAAGTTTTTTGTTGTTGTAATAAAAATAAAACAAGATAAAACTTTAATAATACTGTGAAATCAGTTTTGTGACCGTAGGTATTATTATCAAAAACTCATTGCTTTGGAAAAATGATACAACCTAATAAAACAATATTTGCAAAGTTTTCTACAATACAAAAAGTTATATGTAAATAACGATATTATCTGTTAACAAGCAGAATATACAGAATTTATATTTTATAAATTTATGGCCAGTTACACTGCCAAAAGTTAAATTTTAAACTTGGATTAAATAAATAACAGCAAACAGAATGTTTGGCAGCATTGTCAATTATTCCACATGAAATGTTACCTTCGCTTTGCTTTTATTTATTTAAACAAAGTTATTTTTTAGCCCTGCAAATTACCACAAAACGAATAATAAATTTCTGATAATGAATTTAATAAAAACTTTTCATATTACTCTTCAAACTTCTTTCTATCAATTCATCAGACAGATAGTTAGAGAGCTAGGGTGCAAAATGATGTCTCATTTATTCCAGTGACAGAAATGGATTTTTTAATAGATTATGTCATGGTAAACATGAAAAAAAGAAAATTAGATTTGGGATCGGATGGCAACTATAGATGGCGCCGATGTGAATGCGCCGATTTTAAGGGTGGTTCTAGTTAAAGATGGTACATTACAAATGTCACATGAAATTTGCGATTGTGGCGCCATCTGTTTTATTTTTCAGGGACGTTTCACCCTGCCCTCGTAGCACTAGGGAAATTTAAACATATTCTATGATCTTTTGATTATGCCTTTAATACATACATAAAAATTTCTGCCGCTGATGAACCAATGACACTTTTTGATTTTAACAAGCATCAGAAAAAATATGTCAGTAAAGTCAAACTTTAACTATTCCTATGGAGTTCTGAAATGTCATCTTTTTCTGATATTTGAAGAAAATTTACATTGCACTCACATATGTTTAATATTATTTGCATCGTAGAAGACATCTTTTTATAATAGACTCCACGATAAAATGAATTCCTTAATTAATGTTTGTATTGAAAAACCTTGTCCTAAATTAGCACTGTTCCAACCTACCAATTCACCCTGTTACAAAGGAACATTCCACCAATGGGAAACGTATCCACAAATATTATACGTCAGCGTTCACCTGTCGAGCACATGTGGTATTCGATGATAACAACGGTGTACTATGTTGTAACATTAACAGAGACTGGTACATTGCACTGGTAATTTTAACCGTATACCGTACATCTGTGATAGGAAACCTGTAAATTGGTATAGTGTTGCAGAAATTATACACAGAATTACAGTGTAGAATTGATGGATGGTGTCTGGAGACCTGAGACCGTTGTGCATTAATTAGTGACATTACTATAAGGTAACAAAAGGTTATATTTACTTCTGGAACATTTAATATCTGAGCATTTAGCGAGGATATTTGGTTACTAAGATGAATCCGGAAGTGGTGCCTCCATTTTATTATTCCTATTATCAATTATAATTATTTTTTTCATGTTTTTAAAAAAGACAACAGTAAATTAACATTACTGTGGAAATATAAGAAGAATAAAGTAGGTCGTCATGGGCGTCCACAGACATTTTTCCGGTGGAGGGGGGGGAGCCGCAACAACTCTCAGATAGACATAAATTTCTAAAATATTTTTTTTTACATAATATAAATACAAATACACATAACAAATAGACAAAAAAATATTTAAATTTGTGAAATAAATTACTAGTCTTTGTCGTCTGGGTTTGAGTTGAAGAAGAAGGACAATCTTCGAATAACTCTTCCATAAATAGACACCATTTCTTCAATAAATTCCGATTTACAGTTTTATTTTTAAATATTTTGTGTCCGCTTCAAATTAGAACTTAATATGAGTAAAATTGTCTCAAGACTATCGATAACTATGAACCAGAAACAAAATTAAACAAATGTTTGACGTTCAATCTGTCAAAACTGACAAAATAAATTCTTTATTATTTTATTTATTTTGACAGATAAAATGTCAAATATCTGTTTAATTTTGTTTAAATTTCATGCCTATTTTGAGGCAATTTTCGTCATTTTCAAATCTAATTTGTGTTGTTACAAAGTATGTGAAATTAATTTTGTTTATTGGTTCAGATGCAGAATTTTAAGCCCTAAAACTTTTATTTCAAGCTTTTTTGCTTAAAATATTTAGGGAAGCAGGAAATTACAAAATTATAATTTTACATGTTAAAGTTCTATGTTCGAGAGTCGTGGTCACCACCCTAGTTAATATCCAGGAGGGGGCGCGCACTTCGGCTTGCCCCCCCCCCCCCCTGCGGACGTCCATTTAGGTCATTAATTAATAAATATTAAGAGGAAAAACATTAAAGTATTATTTTCCTGAAAGCAGCAAGAAAGTGCCTACATTCCTGACCAATTTTAATATGGAAAGTAGATTTTTATCAAAACAGTTAGGTAAAATATGTATACAAGGTTACAACAACAAAAAGTCAGGTAAAGTACAAAACAATCTGGTAAAGATTTTGCCAGACTGTTTTATACTGTTTCTTTTCTTATAATCTGGGATACGTTGTTTCTTGTCAATATGATTCTTATAAAAAATTTAAACATTTTGAATTATTTATAACTAATTTTTGGTTAAATTAAACTGATTCTGAAAATATAGTATACACAATACATCAGGAAAGTGTTTTTATTGACTCAGCGGATTCAAATACACGGCCTTCAAGTAAAGCATCACCTTCCTGGCTTATTATTTAATATACTATAAAAAATTATCTTACAAATAGTACTCTAGCTATTTTCTACATTAAATTTATCACCAAACATTACAGAAAAGAAAATATTTGTAAAAATAAAATTAAAAAAGTTTTCTCTGGCAAAACAGAGAAATCACAGATGGAAAAAGCAAACTAGGAAAAGCAATTTTCGCTAAAGTCCCAATCTCCACTCTTGAGTGAAATAGAAAACTTGTACCAAAGCTAAAGCAAGTAGTTCAATGAGCATAGCATGTTTACTTTAAAACTTTGTAAAATTTATCACGCGGGGTCTCCTGCGGGAGAGTCTTAGAGACTGTAGAGCTGGTAAACTTTACTTTTACGCTGGAACTCAACACCTGCGGTCTGGCGACGTCTTGAGTGATTCTCCGCCGATTATTTACGAATTCAGTTCGCGTACGAACAACTAAATAACGTGAGCATCTTTAAAACGCTTCCGCGGATATTAATGATATTTCTACGTGATTCTATTCAGCAAATATCAGCAAGAATTTTTCTTTATTTCATAGGTGATCAAACCAAATAAAAAAGCATAACTGGATATTTGTTTACAAATAGTTTTTACCAGTATTCATTAATCTTTTTAACAGAAGATTTATTAACATACGACAGTTTATTATATCGTCTTAAGTAAACATTTATAGTACCACTGGTTTGGTAGTTATTTCTAATATATTAATAATTAAGTTTCCCACAGGCGACAAATTTTCATAATTTGACAAAACTATCCCTGTGGCTCCTCCACCACTAACATGTTTAGGGGCCGTGATTTGACGATTGGTAACCGCACTTCACGCGCAAAATATATCACTTACCGAGATCTGCTTCAGCAGAGTGCCACACCCAGTAATGGGTAGAAGGCGTGATGATATATTATTATTATTATTATTTTAATTGTAAATAATACAATAGTCAATTTATTCATTAGACAATAAATAAATGGGGTGGCTAGCTCAGTGGTATGAACTCGGCCTGTGGATCCTGAGAACCCTGGTTCGATTCCCACAGGCGACAAACAATTTTCATAATTTCAAAAACTACCCCTGTGACTCCTCCACCACTAACATCTTTGGGGGTCGTGATTTGATGGCTGGTAACCGCAATTCACGCGCAAAATATATCACTTACCGAGATCTGCTTCGGCAGTGTGCCACACCCAGTAATAGGTAGAAGGCATGATGATATATTTGTTTATTTTTTTTATTTTACAATAAATAAATAAATAAATATAAATATATCGTCACGCCTTTTACCCATTACTGGGTGTGGCACTCTGTCGAGCAGATCTCGATAACTGATATATTTATGCGCGTGAAGTGCGGTTACCAGCCGTCAAATCTCGGCCCTCAAAGATGTTAGTGGCGGAGAAGCCACAGGAGTAATTTTAAATTGGTAAAAATGTTTGTCGACTGTGAGAATCGAACCAGGGTTCTCAGGATCCACAGACCGACTCGATACCACTGAGCCATTACCCCTTTATACAACATCAGATAAATGATTACTTACAGCGTTCATTATTTTATTTAATTATTATTTTATTAAGAATAGCTAACAATCCAGTGACACAAAAATGTTATATTAAGATACACAGAAATTAATTTTTGAAAACCTATTGGTATCTCATTTTTTCTCTTTATAATTCAATTTTAAAATATAAATTTTATGTACAAATAATAGCGTAAAAAGATTTCAAAATTTTGAAAATGAGTTGAAAAGAATATTAAAAAAAAATGTAATAATATCTCAGGATAAATTTATTTGAACTCGGTAATTTTGATTTAAAAAATACAATAAACAAAAAACGCCAAGGCACATTTTTTTCTCAAAATTGGTGATTTGAAACGAAATAAAAATTTACTATATTTATAAATATAGTTAGGAAAATTATAGAATCCGGAAGCAGCAATAAAAGAAGGAAAAGAGGGAAACCGAGGAAAACATGAGAAGTAAGAATAGCAGAAATAGAAAAATAGAGAGGTGAAAATATAGAAGAAATGAAAAAGATGGCAAAGAACAGGAACGAATGGAAAGAATGGCTAAAAAGTTAACCTCAAAAAGAGAAAATCCGACACCTAACGTGGGTATAAAGATTACGAAGAAGAAGAAGATAAATATACTGAATTTATTTCAAATTTCTACACTATTTTAAAATTTAACTTTAAAAATATATACAAAACAATACATTTCATTTATAAAATCGTAACAATAACTTCTTGTTGCAAAAATATTCTATTTGCTTAATTTTCTAGACACACATTTACATAAAACATTTACATAACATAATTAAAACTTTTGTTACTGAAAAACATTACAATATTTATTTATTATTACCAAGTTACAATAACCACAATATAATTCCATACCAAACAGCTGTGTTTCCTTCAAACATGAAACAAAACAGTTGATATTTTGCTACATCCTTTGTGCTTCTGTAACAACGTCACATCCTGCTTGAAATAAATCCTAATGTAATATTATTTGCGAGACAGAACTCACCACAACATACATGCACTTACAATCGTCACACACACGTGTGCACGTGAACACTCTGTGAAAATATCTGGCGGTTTATATGTAATTTGCGTTGGAGAGTCATTGGGATGCTTTATCTTCCGCCATCTGCAGTCAGCAGCGCCATCTGTCTGGTTCTGGATCGCTTGTTGTTTTAACCACATTGGTTTCCTGCAAATTTGTCCCATTTGAATTCGTCCCAAAGGCAACATAATCAGAGCTGGGCAGTAGCTAGCTACTTTTGTAGCTTAGCTACTAGCTTAGCTACATTTACCTTAACTGTAGTTGTAGCTTAGCTAACTGTGAAAAAATATAGCTGTAGCTTGTAGTTAGCTACTTTTTTTTCTATTAGCTTAAAAATAACAACTGAAGCTACTTTTGAAGCTACTTTTCGTAGCTTAAAGCTACAAAGAGTAGCTTCAAACTACTTTTGTAGCTTCAAGCTACCTTTTGTAGCTTAAAGCTACTTTTTAAGCAGAAGGTCAACAAAGTACGCATGCGTACAAGCTAAACCCACACAAAATAATTATTTGTTGCCGGTTCTAACTGGCTCTAATACGCAAAAATACACAGTAGGTGCCAGATGGTATTTGCTATTTTTGATATTTATGTACATAATAGTAAATTAACAGTCATTATAACAAAAGACTGATCATATGACAATGGCAAATTTAATTATTTCACAATAATTTAAAAAAGTAGCTTTAAAATTTAACAGCTACTTTAACGAAAGCTTTTAGCTGTAGCTTAGCTATATTTTACAAAATATAGCTTATAGCTGTAGCTTAGCTACTTTTTTAAAGAATAGCTGTAGCTGTAGCTTAGCTACTTTTTTTAAGTAGGTTGCCCAGCTCTGAACATAATTTATCCGTAAGTCTGGAATACATTTCTGTTATGATTATAATTTTGGTGGACGTACGTTCTATTGATTTAATTGTTAAAAATGTAAAGGCGATCGAAGTGAACTTTGACAAAATTATCATTAACTTTTTATTCTTATTTGACTAATTCAAAAGATAAGTATAGCTAAATGTAAAAGGTAATGAAAATGGAAGGGAAAAGAAAACACATTTATTTAAATATTCAAAGAATTTATTATAAGCTTGAAAGCTAAAAACAATTAATGTTACAACCTTTTATACCGGCATACTATGGTTCGTAATGGGTATTTCTTTACTAATTACTGAAATCGTGGATTTATTTTTGTAACACATTATAAAATCAGCTTCTTATAAAATTCAGTTTTGATTAGACAAAAGTAAGGGTGTCGCGAAAGAATTTATTTGTGGCCACGGTTGAAAAGCTTTAAAACTAATGATTTAAAATGATGCAAAATAAAAAAAATATATCATCACGCCTTCTACCCATTACTGGATGTGGCACTCTGCCGAAGCAGATCTCGGTAAATGATATATTTTGCGCGTGAAGTACGGTTACAGTCGTCAAATCACGGCCTGCAAGTTAGTGTTAGTAGTGGAGGAGCCACAGGAGTAGTTTTTGAAATTATGAAAATTGTTTGTCGCCTGTGGGAATCGAACCAGGGTTCTCAGGATCCACAGGCCGACTTGATACCACTGAGCTAGCTACCCCATGCAAAATTATAATTTTAAATATACTACTGTGTCCAATATTAATGTTTACAAATTTTGTTTGTTGCGAAAACATATTTTTTATTGCTCGTAAGTCAATTATAAACAAAAAATAGTTATTTTTGATACAAGGGCGGTAAATGCAGTTTTCGTACGAATGAAGAAAATTTCCGGAGAAGACAAAGTCGAGTTCGGACCGTATGAGTACGAAAAACTTTGTCGTCCGCATGCTACTATTTTTTGCAAAGAATTTGAAAGTAATATTTCAAATAATATTTTAGCTGTCAAAAAGTGATTTTCATTCTAAAAGTATTTTATTTCATATTGTGTCGTATTTCCATGTTTACAGTAATAATTTCAGTCCGAGAAATGAGGCTTTACAGTATTAGATACCGTAATGAAATATTACGGTATTGTATCATGAGGTTGCTAAGCAACAAATAGTTTTTGATATTTAATTATAATTATTTTAAGATGTCGCTTTCAATGTTAAAATACTAAAATAATGTTTAATAGTTAAATACGTCTGTTAATAATTTTTTACGATACTTATTTCAAAATTGCAGACTTGGCTCATTCGTCGCCTCGTCCGGAAACTCTTACACGTACCGTAAAAACTTATTTATTGGACTTATAATGTAAATAACTATTACGGACGGTAAAATAATCATCACCTAGCAACCACAAAAACATTAATACTTCATTGAAAATTTTAACTTTTCGTACAAATATTCTAACCACAAAACGTCACTTTTTGACGCAATCAAATAAAAAATAAGTTCCATTTATATATTACACTGTTTTTTACTATAGTTACACTTTCAAGTTTTCTTAAATTTGTTTAGTTTGTACATAATGAACAAACAAAAAGCAATCTCGAAGCCATTTGATTCTTTTATAGTTTTGTAATAAAAAATCCAATACAGTCTCTTCTTTTACAAGATAGTAAAAAACTCTTGCTCGGGTCGAATCTGACCGTCACAATCAAAGTGTACCTTGGATACAATGCGGTCGTCGGGGGTTTGAACCTATGACCTTAAATTTACATGCAAATTGATTGTTTCCGTCAGGATTCAAATTGCACACCGCAACAGGCTCTGCGATCGTCGCGCCGCCTAATTTCACGATAATGAATTAATCCTAAACTGGTATTACGAATCTCACTTCACTGTTCACTATCCCTCTTCAGAATCATCGCGGTATGCCGTGCATGAAATAATATGTATATTCATTGAGTCTAGTTACTGAAATTTCCAAGATGAGATGATGATAATCTACATTTGAAACAGATTTATACAAGAATTGTTAAGGTTAGGATTTACTTTCGTGTGTAATGTTTGCTTTTCATTTGACTTGAAAGGTATTTGAATAATGCTCGATTATTATAAGGGATGAGTATATTGTCTCGCTGTTAAATGTCAGCAAGAACTTTATCAAAATGTTTTATCTTTTAGCAAAATGAATTCGTGTACAGTGTACATATTTACGTTATTTTATAATGATGTAGATAGCATATTGAATTATTAATTTATGTAAGCTGATGGCTTGAAATTGTAAGGATACTCAAATCTGCTGTCAAATATTTATTATTCTTGGAACTCACGCTCAAACAATTATTTTATAGATACAGGAATTTAATCGTACTAATTTTTTGTTAATACTGAGACGTTTATTATGAACAGTTATATTAAGAATTAAACCAACATCTAAAATCTAGTTGATAGTGCTTATAAAATAAATATATCATCATGCCTTGTACCTATTATTGGGTGTAACACTCTGCCGTAGCTGGTCTCAGTAATTATACTATAGAGTGATTAGAAGTAAGTGTTTCAGTTGGCATTAAAAAAAAACTACTTGAAATTGGTAAGACTGATTGATAAATTTATTTCCTGTTGTTGACGGTGACATTTGAAATTTAAATTACCTTATCCACATCCTTTTATTTCTGAAGGTTACTTACAAAGTACGTATTTCTGTTACACAACCTATTTGTATTTATTATAAAAATGATATGTTAAATTGTATTTTTGACTCTTGAAAAATATAAATTTTGAAGGTCCATATCTCGAAAACTAAAAGAGATATTGAAATGCGGTTTGAACGAGTGTATTTCTCGTGCTCCAATTAACTTACACTAAAATTTTTTAAATTTTTTAAATTTTACTATTTTTTCAAAATTTTATTTTGCCCATATTTTAAAAATTTGAAGAGATAATGAAAATCTGTAACCACCAGTGGATTTCTCGCATAAAAATACATATGTTTGTAAAATTTCAGAATTTTTTCTCCACGGATAAAATTTTTAGAACAAAAACACTAAAAATGGCTAAAAATCGGAAAAATCTTAAGGTAAACCCCTTCAAAAATCTTCAAAAAACAGCGGTTTTTGTTTTTTTGTAATAAAAACTTCATTTTTGCGAATTTTTGCCTCAAATTTTGCATACTCATGTACTTTTATGAGAGGAATTCAGTGGTGTTCACAGATTTTAATTATCTTTTAATTTTTGTGAAATATTGATAAATAAAAATTTTGAAAAAATATGAAAATTTTCAAAATTTTCAAAATTTCGTTATAAGTTAATTAGAGCACGAGAAATACATTCGTTCAAGCCGCATTTTAATATCTCTTTTAGTTTTTGAGATTTGGGCCTTCAAAGTTGAAATTTCTAAAAAGTCAAAAGTCGCTATTTCTCGAAAACTAAAAAAGATATAAAGTTGCGCTCAACGACATTCAATTTCTCGTAGTCTGAATTATATAGAACTATATTTTTAAAAACTTCGATTTTTAAACTGTTTCAACCAAAAAATTGACATTTTCATTATCCAAAATTTTTGCGATCATGATTCCATCGAGTAAAGAAATATATATTGAGGATCAAAATATACATAATTATAACCTGAAACGTCTTCTTAATAGTCACAATTTAGTTTTTTTTGACCCGGAGCCAAAAAAGTTTGCTTTTAATATACAAATGTATTTCAATACGTCAAACATAACTTTGAATATTATTTATGATTAATAGTTCAGTGCGTTAAGGCTATGGCGTGTGTCTCTCGAGAATTTGAATTCAATCCCTAGGTACTACTCCGTCCTTACTTACGTCAAAAACTTTTTAGCAAATAAAAATAAAATTGATAACGGAGTATTTCAAGGGAAATATTTCATCTCTACAGTTTTAATATTGCAGAATATCTATATCCAGAATTAGATATCTCGCGTAACGATTTTTATATTACCATTTAAACATTTATTTAATATATCAATAATTTCATATTTTGTTTAAAGTATTTTCTATGCAACTATCAAAAAGTTATACTGTAACCGCCCTGTCCTGTGAGTGGAATTAAGTTGTTAATGCCTGTTTGCACCAATGAAGCTTAAATTTTAAGTTTGACTTAAACTGACAATATTGCATCAAATATATGACAGCAATGTTAACGTGTTCATATGACATTTTATTTCGATTTGCTTTTATTTATTTAAGTTAGACTTTAAATTTAAGGTTCGTTGGTGCAAAGGAGTATCAGAATAACAAATAAATAAAAACTTGTCGTCAAAGACTTCTTGAAGAAGAAATCAGAATTTCATATTTCTTAACTCTTAAATTGACAATATCGCATCAAATATTTGACAGCAAGGTTAAAGTGTTCATATGACACTTTATTTCGATTTGCTTTTATTTATTTAAGTTAGCTAACTTCAGAGTAACAAATAAATAAAAGTATGTCTTCAAAGACTTCAAGAATAAAAGAATTCAACATTTCATATCTCTTAAACTGACAATATCGCATCAAATATTTAACAGCAAGGTTAAGGTCGTCATGTGACACTTTATTTCGATTTGCTTTTATTTATTTAAGTTAACTTCAGAGTAACAAATCAATAAAAACAGATCTTCAAAGACTTCAAGAATAAAAGAATTCAAAATTTCATATCTCTTAAACTGACAATATCGCATCAAATATTTAACAGCAAGGTTAAGGTCGTCATATGACACTTTATTTCGATTTGCTTTTATTTATTTAAGTTAAAGAGCTAGAGAGTAACAAATAAATAAAAACAGGTCTTCAAAGACTTCAAGAATAAAAGAATTCAAAATTTCATATCTCTTAAACTGACAATATCGCATCTAATATTTAACAGCAAGGTTAAGGTCGTCATACGACATTTTATTTCGGTTTGTTAAGTTAGACATAAATTTCGTTGGTGCAAACGAGTATCAGAGTAACAAATAAATAAAAACAGCTCGTTAAAAACTTCATGAAGAAGAATTCAGAATTTCATATCTCTTAACTCTTAAACTGACAATATCGCATCAAATAAATCGCATCAATGTTAACGTCTTCATATATAAATAAATAATAAATATATCGTAAGCGTTTTACCCATTACAGACTGTGAAACTGCCGAAGCAGATCTCGGCAAGTGATATATTTATGAGCGTGAAGTGCGGTTACCAGCCTTCAAATCACGCTCCCTAAAGATTTTAATGGTTGGGGAGCCACAGGGGTAATTTTTAATATGTTGTGAGAATCGAATCAAGGTTCTCAAAATCCACAGACCGACTTGATACCACTGAGCCACCTACCCCATTATGATTCATAAGACATTTTATTTCGATTTGCTTTTATTTATTTAAGTTAGACTTTAAATTTAAGTTTTGCTGATGCCAACGAACATCAAAGTAACAAATAAATAAAAAACTGGTCGTCAAAGACTTCACGAAGATGAATTCAGAATTTCATAGCTCTTAACGCTTAACCTGTATATTTTCTTCTACACATTGTATACGAATACGTGCATCATCATCACTCCCAGCGAAGTCAGAATTCATTTACCGCAAATCGCAGCTTCCCAGCGCCGAGATAACATTTACGCTCGTTAATGACGAAACGATGTGCCAATCGCAATCGCTTTCGCACATGCCATGAACTTGCCAGCCATCCAACGCCGCGTTCGGCTACCGTATATATCGTACATTAATTCCAACCCGCAATCAATCATCAGAAAATTGAATTAACAAGGATTTCGCAAAGCGTTGTGTGAAAATGACATTTGTAAATTTGTGGCAACGTTGCAGACAGTTGATTGTTGGCGAACGTTTTGCCAACTTGTGATTGATCAATACTGGATTTAATACTAAAATAGATGCAATAAGATCGAGTAAATATAGAAATAAGAAATATATCAGATTTTGTACATTTCCGAAGTATATCTCAAACACTAAACGAAATATAAAAATGAGCTCAACGACATTGAATTTTTCGTGCTTCAATTAACTAGCTATATACGAGGGCAGGATGAAAAGTCCCTGAAAAATGAAACAAGAAATGATTTATTTGGTCAAAACATATTTTATTTCTCAACATAATCTCCTTGTAGCTCGATACACTTGGTCCAACGTTTTTCTAATTTTTCGATCCCTTCCAAATAATACGATTTTGGCAATCCTTCAAAATAGGCGTTTGTCTCAGCGACGACCTCATCGTTGGAGCCAAATCTCTTTCCGCCGAGCCATTTCTTCAAGTGTGGAAATAGATAAAAATCGCAGGGGGCCAAATCTGGAGAATATGGTGGATGACGAACCAATTCGTAGCGCAATTCATGCAATTTTGCCATTGTGACTGCGGACCTGTGCGCCGGTGCGTGAGCAAATGCGGCATCCATCTGGCAGATAGCTTTCTCATATTCAAAAATTTATGCAAAATGTTCCGTACCCGTTCGGTTGATATGCTAATAGCCTCAGCCAGGTCGTGCACTTTAACTCGCCGATCGTCCAATATCATACCATGGATTTTATCGACGATTTCTGGCGTTATAACCTCAATTGAACGACCAGAACGTTCGGCGTCCTTTGTGGTCATACTACCACAACGAAAATCAGTAAACCATTTGTGAATCGTTCCAATGGATGGTGAGGAGTCCCCATAATGTTTAACAAGCGATGCTTTGGTTTGCGTAATGTTTTTTCCACGCAAGAAATAATGTTTAATCAAGACGCGAAATTCACTTTTTTCCAGTTTTCAAAAATCTTCAAGGTTGCTTGCTTTCGATGGGTGTCAAAACAGAACTGAATGACATATCAGTCTGAAAATTTTAATGCGTTCTAGTTAAAGATGGTACATCACAAATGTCACATGAGAATTGCGATTGTGGCGCCATCTGTTTTATTTTTCTGGGACTTTTCACCCTGTCCTCGTATAATAAATAGTTTTTGGCCAATTTCTCAAAAACTTGGGGATTTCACCATTGAATTCATTGGGTAAAAAAACATATATACGTAAATTTTTATTACAATATTCGTACTAGAAAGAATTTAGAGTCCGAAATCGGCCTAAAATCGAAAAAACCCAAGAAATTTTCAAAAAATTAGATTGCTAAAAAAATAGCTCGTAAATTAATTCGGACACGAGGAATTCAATATCTTTGGGGACCGTAATTTGACGACTGGTAACAGCACTTCACGCGCATAAATATATCACTTACCGAGATCTGCTTCAGCAGAGTGCCACATCCAGTAATGGGTAAAAGGCGTGATGATATATTTATTTTTATTTAATTTATTTATTTTTGTAGATTCGTTGTTAGGTTCATTTTTAGAATCGTTGTTAGGAGTAAGCGTGAGTAATTTGAGATGTTTTATGCATATGTTATGTACGTCGAAGAAAGAGGATGAATGATAAGTGTATAGGAATGATGTGATTTAAGGTTTGATTGTGATAAATGATTTCGAGTGTAATAAATGATTGAGTTTATATGGAGTGATCTATGAATGTGGTTTAGTGAGGGTGATGTGTTCGAATGATAATGTTTGACGAGGGCTAATTATTTGATGAATGTAATTAGTGAATATTTTATGAGTGATTTTAGGGTTCGTGCTACCCAATTTGTTGGGATATAGCATGACGATATGTATGTATGTATGTAATAAATGTGTTAAAATAACAGATTTTGATGATTAACAAATTTATTCAACTTTTTTATTTTCTGTCGCTTCATTGTTTTTAATCAAACAGATCAACTATTTCAAAACTCGGACAGGTATATTTGTAGTGTTTTATTTGTAGCCTCTGACTTTTCATTATTTATATTTTCATTTTGTGAAGCAATTTAATGTTGCCTCTAAATTATAGAGCACACACTTTCAGCGTTTGAACAGCTCCATTTGTGTACTTTGTAATTTAGACGATTGCAGTTCAAAACATTTGTATAGCACTTTTTCTTTTTCACACTACAGAAATTCAAACGTTGATGTAAACTTAAACTCAGAGTATTCAAATGCATGCATTTATGCGCAACATAATCAATCATATGTTACTTAAATAAATCATAAATCACATATGGGGTGGCTAGCTCAGCGGTATGAAGTCGGCCTGTGGATCCTGAGAACCCTGGTTCAATTCCCACAGACGACAAACAATTTCAAAAGCTATCCCTGTGGCTCCTCCACCACTAACATCTTTGAGGGCCGTGATTTGATGACCGGTAACTGCACTTCACGCGCAAAATATATCACTTACCGAGATCTGCTTCGGTAGACTGCCACACCCAGTAATGGGTAGAAAACGTGATGATATATTTATTTATTTATAAATCACAAAAAAACGGTAAATTTAAAAATTAATAAATGGTACATAAAAAATGGAATACAATCGATGTAAAATTTGCGTTTATTACCAAGCAAAGAAGTCGTGTGTTAAAATCTCGCTAACTTCAACTTATATAAAAAATACGATTAGTTACCAGTCGTCAAATCACGCTCCCTAAAGATTTTAGTTGTGGGGGAACCACAGGGGTAATTTCTAATATGTTGAAAATGTTTGTCAGCTGTGAGAATCGAATCAGGGTTCTCAAAATCCACAGACCGACTTGATGGGTAAAAGGCATGGTGATATATTTATTTATTTTTATTATAATTCGGATTTTACTATAAACTGTAGGTCCCCTATATTAGAATAAAATATGTTATGTTTTCTTCAAACGCTGCAATATTTACACAATTAATAGTAGTTTATATAACAAGGGAGCAAAATTCACCATTATTGGTCGAGGGCGAAGATTGAATCCTGAGGGCGGAGCCGAGGGATGCAATCGCTTGAGGCAAATAATGACACTTTACTCATATTTTATATACAAACGGAAAAAAATAAGCTCATTCCATTAATGAAAAATTATTTATTTTTTAATGTTATTAACAAATATTATAAATATTTTCAGTAATAATATAACAAGAGAATGAGAATAAATTGAAAATAATTTGACAGATCTATCGAAAACTTGTTGCCAGGCAATAGTCACGAAAGCCCGTAGGGCTTGAGTGGCTATTGCCAAATGGCAACAAGTTTGAGAAAAATACTGGAGAATTATTTTCTAATGTATCCAACTCTCGAGTTATATTTAATTAGATTATATTTTGACGTAGCTGTTGAGGTCGATTCATCCAACTTAAAAGATTTTGAACTGAGTTCATATCGATTGATTACTTATTAAGGAATTCTTGGAAGTTGTGTCCAAAATTTGTGGGTGTATTTCTGTATCTAAAATACAACATTGATTTTTTTCACACATTTTACTTGACGCGTTGACAGTTTTAAATAATTATTTGACAACTACCTATCATTTGTCCCAAACAAAAAAGCACCTACAGAGATTATTCCCGGGAATAATTACAAGAGCTTTATTCTCAGTATAATAATGACAGGATTGGTTAAAACGCAGACACGTGACATACAATGAAGCATTTCATTGGTTTTGAGAAACGTCAAAAAATAATCAAGTAAATAATTTCGCAGAGAAGTTCGGCTATCTCTCTCTAACATGCACATAGAAGCAAAGACAAAAGGTCTATTGAATAATAAGGAAATAATTTTTTTTTAGGTGACAATGTCAATACCCTTGAATTACTTTATTTCCCTAGGGAGTACTTTTTCAGTCATCTTTATTTCCCTCGGTAAGTAATAAAGTAATGATGATAAGAATAATGTTAACATTATTTACCTGTTGTATATAAATATTATTATGTCATAATTTTTCTGCTGCTGGTGAACCAATGAAACTTCTTGATTTTTACTAGCGTCAAAAATAAGTATTTAACAGAAAATAAAACTTTAACTATTTCTATAAAATTCTGAAATGTCATCTTTTATTGACGTTTGAAAAAAATTAATTTTAAAAATTATTTTTTTTTAATTACATAAGTGTAATTGAAACTGAAAGAACTTATATTAGTTCAAAGTTGTAGGTAAGAAAGTATTACATTACATAGCTATGTTAAACAGTTCTTTTCCTGAAATTTAATATTACCATTCAAAAGCTGTGGAAGTTCCGCAATTACTCATTACAAGTAATTTAACTCTAGTAATTACTGCAAAGTAACTTGAAAGGATGACTTTTAATCGTTAACTTATGCAAACTAATTAGGTAATTTCTCTTTATAGCTAATTTCAGACAACAAACAGAACACAGAAAAAATTAACTTCAAAATTTATTTGCATTATCAAGTTAGTAGTAACTTCATAAATAATTTAAAATTAGGTCCCGAATTTTATATTTAAACTCAAAAGCTATAAATTTTGTGGCCGCTACTCAAAGCACACGCAACTAAGAGAGAAAGGTTATCATTCATCAAAAAAAAAAGGGCGGAAAAGAAAAATTAATGTTGATTTATAACGGGAACAACAATATGTTTAAAAAATGAAAATTACAGACTTATAAAAAATGATGGAGTAGTGGCTCAGTGGTATCGAGTCAGCCTGTGGATCCTAAGAACCCTAGTTCGATCTCCACAGCCGACAAACATTTTCACCAATTTAAAATAACCCCTGTGGCTCTCCCACCACTAACATCTTTGAAAGCCGTGATTTGACGGCTGGTAACCGTACTTCATGCGCCTAAATATATCACTTACCGAGATCTGCTTCGGCAGAGTGCCACACTCAGTAATTGGTAAAAGGTGCGATAATATATTTATTTATTTATTTCAATATTTCAGTTTGTTTATATATTTATTTATATAAAATAAAATAAATATATCATCACGCCTTCTACCCATTACTGGGTGTGGCACTCTGCCGAAGCAGATCTCGGTAAGTGATATATTTTGCACGTGAAGTGCGGTTACCAGTCGTCAAATCACGGCCCCCAAAGATGTTAGTGGTGGAGGAGCCACAGGGGAACTTTTGAAATTATGAAAATTGTTTGTCGCCTGTGGGAATCGAACCAGGGTTCTCAGGATCCACAGGCCGACTTCATACCACTGAGCTAGCTACCCCATAAAAGGTATGATGATATATTTATTTATTTATTTTACTTATCAATTTATAAGAAAATTGAAGTAAAAAATAAAATAATTTAAAGTTTTAAATAATGCTTACTTCTGATACAAGCTGTGTATGAAAATTTATAGAAAAATAAACAGTTTAAAGAAATAATAAACGTATATCAATTTTAGTTGTAAATATGTTACAATAAAGTTGAAAAAAATAATCAAAAGTACCGTATTAATATCTAAAATATTTAATTAATAAGTGAATTATTCAAAACGATCGCCATTGATGATCTAGTGACGTAGATGTGCACCGAGATGGCAATTCGGGACAAAACAATATTTAATTATAACAATAATTAAGACAATCAATGTTAGAACAGCATAGTAAGCTAGTACATCAAATTCTTCCATTTTAATTTATGCTAAAAATGTACATAAATGTTTATTTCTTAAATTTGCAGAATATTTATTTTTATTATTACCTGAATATTAACAGTTGAAATGTGATTTAACATAAATTTCGTATAATATAAATAAAAACTGGTAAAAACTGGCAAAAACAAGTGTTGACTGAAACGTAAACAAGCGTGAACTCAGTTGCTACGTCATGATAAATTAATAAATCTTTGTTATTTTTTTCTCCCCAAAAACAGGAAAAAATATTTTTGTACGTCGATTAAATAACATTTTTCTTTTGTGGAATCACCTGTTAATAATGTTTTTGGGCACGTACTTAATAATTTATTATTTTTATTTCAGGAGAACAAGTTCTAAATGCCAACCACAAATTTTCTGTTCCAGGTGGATTTTATTATCTTGTAAAACTTTTTTTTCATGTATCGTACAGGCAACCGAAGAGCTTATACGGGGTCTTTTTCATTGTTTTGTGTTCCAATGTTTTTAAAAAAACAAAATTACTTTTAAAAAAGTACCTCCGCTGTTATTATAACATAACATTTTTAAAACATAACTCTGTGGTTCATTTCAAAACATATTTCTGTTCAGCTACAAACCTGGAAAGATGTAATTCTCTTTTTTTAAATGAACCGACCCAATTTTCAAATGTTTTGTCATAAATTTATCGGTACTGTACTGTAATTGAAATTAAATTCTTGTTGTACAGACAAATTATCGTAAATAATAGTTATTTATTATACGAGTGTTTTATATACCAATAAAACACAAGTATAATACAAAATCTTATCCACAACTCATAATTATAGGTATCGAAGATGGCTGGTCGTAACGTTTAACGTTGATTCAGTTATATATATATATATATATATATATATATATATATATATATATATATATATATATATATATATATATACATATTAAAGTGTCTATAAAACCAATTAAAAACTTTTGACTCAAAAAATAAAATGTAAAAAATCGTTTGAAATACTCAATAAAAGAATATGATTAAAACGAAACACACATTTCCACGCAGTTAGTAATGACATTTTCATGTAACTTGTTCACTCGCAGGTATTTCAGATTATGAAGAAAAAAATAACAAAGCATCTACCGTGAAAATTGATGAAAATTTTCCGTTACAACTGCTTTCTTTTTATCCTTTTCACGGTGATTCAGCGGCGAGTTTCAAATCACAGGAGCGATATGATATCCGCACACGAATGCACTGCTGCGCACGCGCTGACAGCGTTGCCATTTCGAGGGTACAGGGTTTCCGTTGCCCTTTGCACTGCTTGACCGCTCTTTTTCTACTTGTCATTTCTACCGTTTTCATTCAGTCCTGTTCAACGCAGACATGTAACATATGTTACGCTGCCAAATGCCTGACAGGTTATTTATTCAAGTTTAAAAAGATAGTTTGAAAGTTTTATATATTAAAAAGTGATTGATTGATACAATATTGTTTATTTTTCCTTACTATGAGATATAATATATGTTATTGAAAATTTAAATATAATATAGGTGATACTACAACTAATAAACTTACTACTTTCATAATTACTATAGTATAGTAATAGTACGTATTTCGGAATTAGAACCTATGTGGTTTATATCTCTAGGGTGATTTTATTGGAACACACATTACTATTTTTAATTTGCCTTGTCACGATTTACTTTACTGTAATGTGTGTTGCCAGCCAGTCCGCGCAAGCCCTTGTTACATCCCCTAACCGGTGCCTGATAGCTTGGGGGATGTCAAGTTAATCGGTCCCAACTTCGAATAAATACGAAACAAATCCCGACCTGACCCGGATTCGAATCCACGATCTCTGTATCCAGAGACTAGCACTCTACCACTGTACTATCCCGGTCTGCTGCTTTCATAATTAAAATAATACATTCTTTATAAAAAAGGAATGTTTTTGGCGTTTCGAGGCCCGTAGTGTCGAGATTTCTTAAACATTCGAGACTTAAAAAATCACTTACAGTTGTAGGTTTGTAAGCTATTTTTTACAATACCTGCACAAATATAAGGAAAAGAAAAACAAGTTTCAAAATTAACAGCATCAAAATTAAAAGACATTGATCTATAATAATTACTTACTGTCCAGGGTGGACGGTAAGTAAATATTATAGTCCTGATGTAACCATGGAAACCACTTAAGGTAAATTTTGCAATCACCATTTAATGTTAATCATGATTAAATAATAATGAAAACTATGGTTTCCATTATTATTTAATCGCAACTAACATTAAAATAAAATAAATAAATATATCACGCCTTCTACCCATTACTGGGTGTGGCACTCTGCTGAAGCAGATCTCGGTAAGTGATATATTTTGCGCGTAAAGTGCGGTTACCAGTCGTCAAATCACGGCCCCCAAACATGTTAGTGGTGAAGGAGCCACAGGGATAGCTTTTCCAAATTATGAAAATTTGTCGCCTGTGGGAATCGAACCAGGGACCTCAGGATCCACAGGCCGACTTCATACCACTGAGCTAGCCATCCCATTAACAACAAACATTAATCGAGAATAAACCGGCGATTGAGAAATTGGCCCTTACTGTGTTTAAATTTTGTCATTAATGAGTAAATTACAGTAGGTACAGATATTATAAAAAATCATAATTTACTAAATACATACGTAATATTGTTGAATCATCTATCTATTTAACGAAATTTTTGAATCGCCAAATTTTAACGTTTTAATTTACAAAAACACAAAAGAAATAAAGTAAAAAATATTCACCTCTTTTGAAACCTTTGAAAATATTTTGTTGTGAAGAAAAAATGAAATGGTGTGTCCATTGGAATAATTTTCCTGTGTTGCGCAGAAACAAATAAATAAACATTGTTTAATGTGATAAATACATAACACAATATATAATTTTTATTAAAAACACAATACATGAAATTACAAAATAAATAAAATTATTATTATTATATTTATGAGTATATGTTAATATTTATTCACAAAATTATAAATTTGATATATCAAAATTAATAATTAAAACAAATACGTTATTCAAATGCTGCTCACATTATACAGGGTGATCAAAAGGAATTGTTACAGTTGGCAATAAAAAAAACTACTTGAAATTGGTAAGCCTGATACATAAATTCATTTCCTGTTGTTGACAGTGACATTTAAAATTTAAATTTGAGTACATTTATTTCTAAAGTATTTCTATTACTTAAAAAGTCAAAATTCTATTAGCTGTCAAACTCCTAACATAACCTATTTGTATTTATTAGAAATGTCAAATAGCATTTCCGCCTTTATCTGACGTTGTGCCAACTGTGGAATAAAAAGATCTCTGGAATTGTATTGCCAACTATAACAATTCCTTTTGATCACCCTGTATTTATTAATTTATTTATTAATCGACAAAACAAATAAAACTAAATTAACATAGATATGATTACAATAATATTTCAGTTGGAATATATTTTATTTTCAAATTAAAGCTCTGCCATCAAATTGCCATTACTCTAAAAACATTTTTATCTTCGCTACTGGAGCTTCTCTTTCCAGCTTTACTCTTAACTGCATTTTTATAGGCAACATCTTTTTATTTTCTTACCTCTATATCTTAAAGCTAAGTGTTGTATGCTTGATTTCCATTGATCTTGTTCAATCCCCACGTTTCAAATCCGTCTTAATCTGGGAGTCTGTTTGTGATTGATTTTCTTAAAATGGCGTTCCACTTCAAAGAAAAAGTTTTATGCTTAAAATATCTCTTAAGAACTTTAGTGCAAAAAGATTAGCTAAATTCGTTCGCCGATAAAATAAAAAAATAGTTTTAAATGTAAATGTAACGGGAATTTCATTTCAAAAGAAAATTGTCATTGAATTTATGGTAACATTTTTCGAACGCGAAGATTTGAAATAAGTGAAGTAGAAATGTTAAAGGAATATGCCACTATGTTTACATGGTAAATCTGTATCCGATTTTAAATTATATTGCATTATTATACTTTAGATTTTTTTTAAATGGTCAAAAATAAATTTATTTATTTATCGTATGGCAATTAAAACACGTACATATAGAAACGACATAAGAATTAAAATAAATAATTAAATATATCATCACGCCTTTCACCTATTACTGAATGTGGCACTCTGCGGAAGTAGATCTCGATAAATAAAATATTTATGCGCGTGAAGTGAGATTACCAGACGTCAAATCATGGCCCTCAAGGATGTTATGGAAGGCAGTCACAGGGGTAATTTTAATGGGGTAAGTAGCACAGTGGTATCGAGTCAGCCTTTGGATCCTGAGAACCCTGGTTCGATTCCCACAGCCGACAAACATTTTCACTACATTAAAAATTACCCCTGTGGCTTTTCCATCACAAACATCTTTGGAGACCGTGACTTGACGACGGGTAACCGCTCTTCACGTCCATAAATATATAACTTACTGAGATCTGCTTCAGCAGAGTGCCACACCCAGTAATGGGTAAAAGGCGTGATGATGTATATTTATATTTTATTTAAAATTGTTTGTCGGCTGTGGGAGTCGAATCCGTGTTCTCAATATCGTAATATCTAGTAAGTTAAATTATAACTTTATTTTTTTGGTATCGAGTCGGCCTGTGGATTTGAGAACTCTGGTTCGATTCCCACAACCGATAAATAATTTTCACCACATTAAAAACTACCTCTGTGGCTCCCTCTCCACTAACATTTTTGGGGCGCGCTTTGATGGCTGGTAATCACATTTCACTTGCAAAATATATCACTTACCGAGATTTGCTACGGCAAAGTGCCACATTCAGTAATGGGTAAAAGGCGTGGTGGTTTTTTTTATTTAATTTATTTAAATTGCAACAGTTATATTGATAAATTCTCAGCTTTTATTTCCTCACAATTCTATCGAATGTCAGTTAAACCGAACCCGAACCCATATTGACAAAACGAAAAGTTTAATAAAATTTTCTGTTCGCTTCTACTCCGCATTGTTTTAATGGTCGCAGCTCGCTACGATTCCGGACGCCTGGAGCGGCTCCGGGGCCATTTGGCGCCGAGGTTTCACTTGTTTTCTCTGCTTTCATCACTTGTTTCATTCCCACTTGCTTCACTTTGTTTCGTTTTGGTTCGCAGCAGTTTCATTAGCTACTGATGAAGCGAGACTTGCAAGTCATGATATTACAGTTTTGTTTAGAAATATGGATTATGAAAATTGTTAAATGGTTGTGTGTTATAAAAGTATGTATTTTTTAATGAGATTTATGAACCTGGGTTTTATTAATTTGGGATTAGAGTTGAAGGTTGATAAATCTAAATTTTTCCTGCATGAAAATGTAATGTAACTGAGTAAAATTATGCAATATTGTACGTACAGAGTGATCAGGAGTAAGTGTTTCAGTTGGCAGAAAAAAATACGTGAAGTTGGTAAGACTGATACATAAATTTCTTTCCTATTGTTGACAGTGACATTTAAAAATTTAAATTAATAAAAATCGTTGTTTCCCTTACCCACATCCTTTTATTTCTTAACAGTACTCACAGACCAATAATTTAAAGTATGTCTATCACTCAACCTATTTGTATTTATTATAAAAATTACATATCAAATAGTATTTCCGCCTTTACATAACATTGTGCCAACTGTGGAATAAAAATATACCCAGAATTGCATTGCCAACAGAAACACTTACTTCAGATCACTCTGTATTATGATCATTAATTTATTTTTCCTACAACTGTGCGATTTCTTTGTTATTACATAACTATTATTGCCTTGGTTACGTATGGAAAGTAAATGAATGCAGACCAAGTACGTCTCTGTAAGCAAAGAAACACTAGTTTGGAAAATGCTTCGTTACGTAACTGTTAAAAGAAAGTTGTTTTGAGAGCGATTTAAATTTCGCGCCGAGCGCGGAATTCATATTTTGGCCACAGACGCTTATGGAAGTAGAAGATACGGTGAAACTCAGACAAAACATTACTAAACGGAGAACAACGGCGTTTGTTGTGAAGTAGAAAGGATTAGAATAACTGGGTGATGAGACGGGTGCGCGGCAAAGAGCTAGTACAAGTTGATGTTATGCAGGTTACATTTATGTTGATGACAGTGTTATTTATTTAAATACAAAAGTGCGTATACAAAACACTTATATATGTCAAAAACTAACCTTTACTTTGATGTATAAAAAGTAAGTAATTAAATATAAAAATAATTACACAAATGTTTGCAACTTGCTTAACTTCAAAGTGTACTCGCTCTTTGCCACGCACCCGCCTCCCAACAAGTTACTCCAACTCTTTCTGCTTCACAACACTGCATTGACTTGAATACGGCAGAATTTGTCTAGTAATGTTTTGTCTTGTGTGCTAGTAAATATGCAGTAGTATATTTTGACGTTTATAAACATAGATTTCGGCAAGTCTCTTGCGTTAAATTCTGCACTTGCACGTAACAAGCCTTTTTCGGCACTTTTTATAAAAGTAACTATTACAGTAGCGTCTTTTGGGTATAATACATGATAAGAAATATTATATTTTATTTGTCATCGTCTTGTAATTTCTATCTTAAAAATAAAATTGCAATTTTCATCCCAGTTTTATTTCTAAATTTGTACATTAGCCTACACAAAACAATCTTCTTCTTCTTTAATGGCGCTACAGCCCGAGTCGGGCCTGGGCCTACCGGGCACACCGAGCCGCAGTTTTTCGCTGCCGTACTGCCGGCTTTCTGAGTCGATGTTACTTACTTTTAACGCATATGTATAAGTGACTAGTTTATAGCGCCCGAGTATGATTAATACAAGTAACTGTATTTTTTATTTTAACGACAAATCATACTTTGTTGACAGGCGGATTCGAACTGACGAACCTTGGTTCGGGTATCGTCACAGTATGTTAAGAGATGTGCATTAACACGCTCGGCCATCGCGTCTGTAACACAAAACAATACAGAGAACAAATTAAATTCACGTTGGAAAGTACGTTTTATTTTATTTTATTCTATTAGATTTATTTGAAAACGCATCAATTACTGATTTCAGTGATGTGTGAATTTCAATAAAAGGTCATATATTGGATTTTAACGTGCAAATAAATGTGCAAACACAAACATATTTCAATACTGATTTCAATTGAATAATTATAAATAGTCTGTCTGAAAAATAAATCAATTAAATTAAAATAGTTTAAATAATATTATGTTGAAATTAATGTTGAATACAATTTTTGGAATATACCTACTTTAGTAGATATTCTAAAATGTACATACATACATATCTTCACGCTATATCCCAACAAATGGGGTAGCACGAACCCTAAAATCACTCATAAAACATTCACTCATCAAACTCATCAAACAATCAGCCCTCGTCAAACATTTTCATCCAAACAAACCCTCACTTCAACCACATTCATAGATCACTCCATATAAACTCATTCATTTATAACACTCGAAATCATTATCACACAACAAACCTTCAATCACATCATTCCTATTCACTTATCATTCATTTTCTTTCTTCGACGTACATAACATATGCATAAAACATCTCAAATTACTCACGCTTACTCCTAACAACGAATCTAATAACGAAACTAACAACGAATCTACAATATTAGAAAAGATGTAATACACAATATTAGAAAATTCTTAGATGAGTGCGTTCTTGGATTGTATTTCTTAATTCTTTAAGTAATTAAATTTGTTATTGTTTCAATAATTAAATATGCTAATTCTTGAATAAGCTTCTTTGTATTCTATTTCATTTTCGAGATTGAATTTCATTCTATCTCTATTTTTAATTTTCTTTATTTTATTATGAAATTAAGTTAATAATATAAATGTCAAGTTAAATTATTTCAAGTCCAATTTAACCCACAATATAAATTAGCTTTTATATCTAGAACAAGATCGGATTACGGTTTTAAATAACTCATTTAAAACTTTTCTGTAAAATATCAAATTTCCGACAAATTCGAAAAACAAACAATTTATAATTACACTAGCTATTGTTATAATCAAAACATAAATAGGCCAATTCTCAAAAGAATCTTAACTAATCCTGAATTTTAAATTAGTCCAATTAAGTTTCGCTCAAAAAGTTTAAACAAATATAATTTCGTTAGCATTTGGTTTTCGGAAAGTTAGATAAACTTTTTCAATTCGGACTAGAATAAGATCCAAAATTCAGGATTAGCTAAATCTTTTTTGAGACTCGGGTTGAAAATGTGTTTCGCAATATTTTGTATTATGAGGTAGATATCTTAACCTCGAATTGTGGATTTGAGGACTCGAATTCGATTTCCACAGCCGGCAAACTTTACTACACATTAAAAATTATTCCTGTAGCTAACCTCAAAAATAAAGTTATTTAATAAATAAAATATATTCTAAGAAGAAATTTTTATTTCAAGAATTTAAGTCATATGAATGACTTTGAAGTTAAGATAAATTTAAAGTTTATGACTGAAAAATCAGTCCGGCAAGCTGAAGGTCCTCGGTTCGAGTCCGGGAGTCTTCCGAATTTTTCTGTCATAAACTTTAAATTTAAGAAATTTATTCTATTTTACTTTATGGGGGTGGCTAGCTCAGTGGTATGAAGTCGGCCTGTGGATCCTGAGAACCCTGATACGATTTCCACAGGCGACAAACAATTTTCATAACTTCAAAAATTACCCCTGTGGCTCCTCCACCACTAACATCTTCGGGGGCCGTGATTTGACGACTTCACGCACTTAAATATATCACTTACCGAGATCTGCTTCGGCAGAGTGCCACATCCAGTAATGGGTAGAAGGCGTGATGATATATTTTTTTATTATTTTTTATTTTTACTTTATTTATTTTATAGGGCAGGTGGCTCATTGGTATCAAGTAGGCCTGTGGATTTGAGAACCTTGGTTCGGTTCCCACTTCCGATTTTATAAATTTATTTATTTATTTTTACTTTAAATTTTGAACCTATTTAGAAGCATGATTTGATGACTGGTCTCCGCACTTAAATAAAATAAATATATCATCACGCCTTTTATCCATTACTGTGTGTAGTACTCTGCCGAAGCAGATCTCGGTAAGTGATATTTTTATGCGCGTGACGTGCGGTTACCAGCTGCCAAATCACGGCCTCCAAAGATGTTAGTGTTTGGCGAGCCACAGGGGTAATTTTAATGTGGTGAAAATGTTTGTCGGCTGTGGGAATCGCATAAATATATCACTTACCGAAATATGCTACACAGACCATACCCAGTAATGGGTAAAAGGCGTGATGATATATGTATTTATTTATTTTATCTATGACTAATATGGGGTGGCTAGCTCAGTGGTATGAAGTCGGTCTGTGGATCCTGAGAACCCTGGTTCGATTCCCACAGGCGACAAACAATTTTCATAATTTCAAAAGCTACCCCTGTGGCTCCTCCACCACCAACATCTTTGGGGGCCGTGATTTGACGACTGGTAACCGTACTTCACGCCCAAAATATATCACTTACCTAGATCTGCTTCGGCAGACTGCCACACCCAGTAATGGGTAGAAGGCGTGATGATATATGTATTTATTTATTTTATCTATGACTAATATGGGGTGGCTAGCTCAGTGGTATGAAGTCGGTCTGTGGATCCTGAGAACCCTGGTTCGATTCCCACAGGCGACAAACAATTTTCATAATTTCAAAAGCTACCCCTGTGGCTCCTCCACCACCAACATCTTTGGGGGCCGTGATTTGACGACTGGTAACCGCACTTCACGCGCAAAATATATCTCTTACTGAGATCTGCTTCGGCAGAGTGCCACATCCAGTAATGGGTAGAAGACGTGATGATATATTTATTTATTTTTTTAATACTTTTTCTCGTAGCCAACAACATGATTAGCTGACAGCGTTTTATACAACCGAGTTTAATAGTTATTTTTATAACAAGTGTCGAAAAAGGTTTGTTACGTGCAAGTGCAGAATTTAACCTGCACAAGCACTTAACTTTTTTCTGCACGTGTTATAAACAACATTTTTCCTACAACTGTGCGATTTAATAAATCACGGAAAAAAATCTTTATAAAATTATAATAAAAATTTTGTAATAATCATTTGTTTCTATTTACTTATTACCTTATTAAACGTGGAAAATATTAATTATTCGTCTCTTAAGAGCAATAAATTTTATAGTAGCATATTAATGTCTAATGTAAATTCAAGGTTATAATTTACGGATAACCGGAGCTTAAAATAATTTTGCGTATAAATTTTATTTTTCAAGTGTCTCATAAAAACAACTCTTAGCAGTAGCTTATCTTCATTACTCTTGAGCTCCCTTGATGCCTTTAATTTAATCTCTTGGTGTAATTATTCCACGCCTAAGCGATATTTGCTTTTAACTACTACCACTGTCTTCTTGAAAAAATTGTTACCTTTTTCTTATCTTGCGTGACGTTGCAAAAATATAATCGTTGTGTGTTTGTTGCAGGTTACGTCTCTAAGATGAAAAGGAATCGAGTAATTATGGAATCCACGTGAAGATGAATGGAGCTGGATATCTTTATGGATACTACGGAATTTATGGTAACTATAAAGGACTTTTGTAGGTAATTGTAGTTTGTACTATTTAACTTAGATTTACATGCAACTTGGAGGAGATGCTTTACAACTAAATTGTATGTAGATTAGGAAAGGATGTACGTTGGATTATTCTGAGGACATTGTCATGTTAGGGTAATCTTGATTTTTGTATGAGTGTTGTTGAAATTAAATGCAACACTATAAAATTAAATTCCACTAGTTTATCTTTCGATTGTATTTGAAGGAATCTAACTCTATATTTAGAAAATATTTTGTTGCAAATAAAAGTTGTTTTTTTAAAAAAAAAATCGTGTAGAAAGCGACACATTGTTCAACTACTCGTATTTTAAAAATAGTGAAAAATAGCTATGCTCTGTTTTTTAACCAGTAGGAGTAATTTAAATTTTAACCGCTAAAACTGACGCTTCTGATTGGCTAATGCTTCGTCCAGTTTACACTGTACATAGATTTTATTAGAGCTGTCATAAGTTTTGAGGTTATCTGTTTTCTTGTTGTTTTTTTTTGCATTTCTGTCACATTAAAATAAATCAGTTCTTTTAAGAACGGAGTGACAAATTAGAGTTTATAATGTCATTTGTATTTTAAAATAAATTCCATGAAACTTAATCAGTGCAGATGTGTAAGAAATTTTTGTATTTCGCGCCAACAACTTTCTTGGTAACTTTCTATAGTGTAAATCTGACTTATGCATTTACTCCTCCTGGTTAAAAAACAGACTATTATAGTTATATAACATGGAGAATGCTTGGTTTTAAGTTATCTGATAGAGATAGCAACGAAATAGGAAAAAAGGACACTGTATGAGATTATTTTAAAAAGGAGAAAAAGAGGACTTCAATCTTCAAATATATGAAAAACAGTATTGCTTTCATTACTAGTTGTACAATTACTATGTTACGTACCATGAACTGTAAGTGACAGTTTTTAATAATACAAAGACAAAATTGTCAAACGCGTCTATGGTTAAAGCTGAACTGACCAGCCGTTTGTTGATGACCTGATAAGTTGATTCAAACGTGCTGTAAAATTTTTTGTGGAATTTGTGACAAGTGATGGAAAATTAGTTTTTTTTTATTTTTTCTTATTTATTATGACAGTTTTTAGGTCAAGAATGTAGTTTGGAAAATCTCGACCCTTCGGGTCTCGATTTCCTAAACATTCGCGACCTAAAAAAATCATGTACAGTTCGAGATTAGTAAGCTATTTTTTACAATATTTGCACAAATAGAAGGAAAAGAAAAATCGGTTTTAAAATTGACAGCTGTCAAATTGGTGTCAAAATAAACAGGACCTTGTTATGTAATATTTACTAACTGTCCACGGTGGATAGTAATTAAAATTAAAGTCCTGATATAATCATGGAAACCACTGTGCAATAAAAGTTCCACTTACTGTGATTCAATTTTGTCATTAATAGTTAACTTAAAATAGAAGTATTGTAAAATAACTATTTTTTTAGGTCCCGTTCTTTAATTATACATACATAAAACATTCACTCATCACACTCATCAAACAATCAGCCTTCGTCAAACATTTTCATCCAAACAAACCACCCTCACTTCAACCACATTCATAGATCACTCTATACAAACTCATTCATTTATTACACTCGAAATCATTATCACACAACAAACCTTCAATCACATCATTCCTATTCACTTATCATTCATTTTCTTTCTTCAACGTACATAACATATGCATAAAACATCTCAAATTACTCACGTTTACTCCTAACGACGAATCTAATCTTTAATTATATTGAAAAATAATCAATAGATTCTCTGAAGTTTTGAAAATATATTCTAAAGATTTATCTTTGTGAAATTAACAAAATAAATTTGCATAACTCACCTCTGTGCAATTTGTAAAATAAATTCCCAAGTTCCCACCCTCCGAAATTAGGAAAATTCATACAAAGAAAGCTATGAAATTTAGAAAAAATTCCGAAGACTGAAATCTTAAAATTAAATTTCAAATATGTGTGTCTTTTATTTAAATTTACAAATTGTATTCCGTTAAGTTTACTTTAATTAGTATTTCAAGTAAATATTTAATAATTCATTAAATCAAATTGATTATAAAGAAAAACATTGGAATAACGCCAGAATTTGAAACTAGGACCTAAGAAGTTCAATCATATGCTTAATTTCAATATAATAGTGTCACTTGCAGACGACTCTCGTTGTAAGTCTTTCAGTATATGGAAGAGTTATGGAGTCTAGGCTACTTACAGCGCATAACAAAATCGGAATAAAATCTGATTTGAATTACACAGCAACCGGAGCGTAGTTGGTAATAGTGTATTAGAAATCAGAAAAGTAATGTTTAACTTGACGAAACGGTTGTTTGAAATTCGAGTCAAGTAAAAACACTTTCCCGACGTATTATGTATACTATATTTCTGAAACTGTTTAATTGAATCAATAATTAGTCAAAAATAATTCAATTGAATCTTGAGTTATTAAACCGAAAAAATTGTTTGAGTAAGGAATCAAATAAATGATCCAGGAGTATTGGATATAATGGCTTTATTAATGAAGTTAAATTATTAATTTAATAATAAAGACGACGTTTCCTAACGTAAATTAATTTTTTTAATTTTATTTCTTCTTGTGAATAACCACATGTGGTTATTAGTTGACTTGAAAATGAACATGGATTTATGTTCGAAACGTCGTTTTTATTATTAAATTAATAATTTAACTTAATTAATAAAGCCATTATATCCAATACTCCTGGATCATTTATTTGATTCCTTATTCAAAAATAATTCAAAATGTTACAAAAAAATTATATTAATTGTATTGCCAGCAGACTACGTACCGAAAGATACTATAAAAAAAAACAGTCAGGTAAAATCTTTACCAGACTGTTTTGTACTTTATCAGACTGTTATTGCAACCTTGAATACGCAGTTTTCTTGACTGTCTTGGTAAAAATCTACTTTCCATACTAAAATTGGTCAGGAAAGTAAGCATTTTCTTACCGGTTTAAAGAAAAAAGTATATGACAGGAATTGATAAGTCTCAAATCACCTGGCGGTATCTTAATTTTCCTCATTATAATTAAATTTGATATCTCTTGTATTTGTCATATTTAAAAATATTTTTTTTAAGAATCTTCCTTCATTTTGATATTAAATAAAAAATTAGGTAACAAAAATATAAATTGATGTAATAATAATATGATTTAATTACTCAATACAATTTAATAAGGAGTAGGTGGCACAGTGGTTACCGTGTCGGCCTGTGGATCCTGAGAACCCTGGTTCAATTCCCACTGCCGACAAAACATTTTCACCACATTAATACTACTCCTGTGGCTCCCCCACCACTGACATCTTTGGGTGCCGTGATTTGACGGCTGGTAACCGCACTTCACACGCAAAAATATATCACTTACCGAGATCTGCTTCGGCAGAGTGCCACACTCAGTAATGGGTAGAAGGCGTGATGATATATTTATTTATTTATACAATTTAATATTCCAATTACAAAGTACGTATTATAATAATAAATAAAAAAATAAATAAATATATCATCACGCCTTCTACCCATTACTGGGTGTGGCACTCTGCTGAAGCAGATCTCGGTAAGTGATATATTTTGCGCGTGAAGTGCGGTTACCAGTCGTCAAATCACGGCCCCCAAACATGTTAGTGGTGGAGGAGCCACAGGGATAGCTTTTTCAAATTATGAAAATTTGTCACCTGTGGGAATCGAACCAGGGACCTCAGGATCCACAGGCCGACTTCAAACCACTGAGCTAGCCATCCCATATAATAATTATCTATATAAATATAACACGATTAATGACTACTAAATGTAGGTAATATCTGATTTTCAAATCCTAATCTAGTGCTAGTAGAAGTCTAGAATATGATTCCATTATATCTTTGCAGAGATTTAGCCATTAATTTCACTATTATTGCATTTCCTACATCGCTCCATTGTATGAACGATTATTACCGTAGATTCATTTCGGCTCTGCGACATTCATAGTGTTTCAGGAATGAAAAGAGAAATCCTCTGTCACAGAAGAGCTTGTAATTGAAGTCTGATTAGATTTTGACAGAAGCAGAATATAAAAGACTTTAGTATTAAAAGAAAGATGTACGAAATCGCACCAAATCAAGGAAGCACCCGCATATTTCTTGAGTGTATTTTATTTGATCTTTTTGTGTGTTGGGACATCGTTAGCGATTGAAAACCTTAAAAAACTTGGAAATTTATTTTTTCTTTTTATAAGGTATCTTGTGAGTTTTATATAGCACGATATTTTTGACTGTCATGCATAACAATTTATTTAAATGCCTTTCATTCATAACACTGAACAATAGATATCTGAAAACAGCCTACATATACCTTGACAAAAGGATGTGAAACCTGGGAAATGACTCGCTATTTGTTTAAATTAAAATACATTATGAAAAAATTCTGCAAATATATTTTATTTGTTATTCATTTGTTAACGTCATTTATTTAAACTATTTATTTACTTTGAAAATCTTTACAAGCTACCTACTTACTAACTTATAAAATTTTAGCAGATCAATTTTAGAAATTAGTAAACGATGCGCATTGCCACAGTAATAATTATGGAATATCATTTAAAACAATTTAAGAAATGATATAGTTTTTATTTGATTGTAATTGAAAGTGAAAGTGATAAAAAATTATTCGGAATTCAGTCAATTTTAAATATTTTTTTTATTTTGTTAACGTTTCGACTGCTTCTTCTAGTCTTTATATTTTATATTTATTATTTTTGTATTATTATTGTTAATTTTTATTAGTGTCCTGACGAAGACTGGAAGAGGCAGTCGAAACGTTGACAAAATTAATTTTTTTTTTAAATTGACTGAATTCCGAATAATTTTTTATCACTTTCATTTAAAACAATGTTTACTGAAACCGGCACGAAAGTATCTACTTTCCTGACCAATTTTAGTCTGGAAAATAGATTTTTACCAAAACAGTCAAGTAAAGTGCGTATCCAAGGTTGCAACAAAAAAAAAAGTCTGATAAAGTACAAAATAGTCTGGTAAAGATTTTACTTGACTGTTTTGTATTTTACCTGACTGTTTCTTTTGTTGTAACCTTGAATAAATCGTCTACTGTCAATATAATTCATATCAAACAAATAAAACATTTTGAATTATTTATAATTAATTATTGATTATTTTAACGGTTTCAGAAAAAATAGAATACATAATACGCTAGGAAAGTGTTTTTACTTGACTCGTATTTCAAACAACCGCTTCGTCAAGTAAAACATCACTTTCCTGACTTATTATATAATATACAATTTTCTAGATATTCTATTTAAAATATATTTTTACATTTGAAAATACAATATCAGACAGATACTACTTTGCAACAATAAAAATATAAAATAAAACCAGTTTATAGTTCACAATAACTATTACTATCATTGAGAATGCACAATGCAATTTTACTGATCGTAATTCTTTACGATTTTGATTTTATTTTTCAACGTACGTACAATCCCCTATTTATTACACTTGAAACAGAGACAACCATTGATTTTATTGACTTTATTTAAAAGAGTTAAATTGCTTATATAGTAATTAACATTTTCTGTTTTTCATTGTTTGAAAACAAATAAAAACTCCTTCAATATCTAAAATGAAAGCCGTTGCCAAACCTACTAAAACAACATCCTTTGTCTAATTTAATGGCGTGTCTTCTGTACTTTGTACGATTTTAAATAGATGTTAGGACAATGAAAAGAAACGATTGTTCTTTTAGGTAATAAACAACGATACTGAGATCAGCACAACAGAGAGCAATGACGAGGAAAAGCGTGATCCGGTGACGGTTATGTCAATACTGCTTGTCGGTAAGTATCCTTGGATCCTTTGTTGTATTTCATCAACTGAAAACTGGCATTTCATCTCTTGTGAGAATTGTTTACTTACAAAAGAAATACGAGTACCCTTAATTAATGTTATCTTATAAATTGTAAATGTCTGTTATTATAAAACAAACTTCTATAATGCTATTCTTGTTGGGGTTAGTGGCTCAGTGGTATCGAATCGGAGGCCGGATGTATTTTGTATTTTTAAGCCCGTTTTACATTCAGCAACATTTACAACAACATGTTGCGCAACTAGTTCCGCAACACGAGTTGCCAAATGTAAAACTAAAGTTGCGTGCAACATTTGTTCCTGAACTAGTTGCGCATCTTGTTGCGCAAATTAGAACATGTTCTATTTTTGTTGCGGGCAACTCGCAACTTTCCCCCAGATTTAGTGATTTTTGGTTACTTTTTGTTTTGCCAATCTAAATTTTGCAAGTTGGTTAACCTAGTTTTACATGTGTCAAAATAGCGTTTTGTTTTGTTTGTTTTGTTTGTTTTTTGCAATCCGTTGTTGTTCTCAAAATCAAACGATAAACATATGATTATAAAAATTAGAGGTTACAAAGAAACATGAACATATCTAATAACTGTCAATTGTCACGGACTACCATCTTTTCTGAGATTTATGTTAGTATAATACTTAAAAGAACTAGTAAAGTTGCAGTAATATTTTGCTAAATGTAATACAAGAAAACTGAACCCCAGCAACATGTTGCTGATTGTAAAACGGGCGTTTTAGTTTTTAAATTTTAAACAGTCTGAAAAATTCGGAAAATGTCTGACAATCCAAATTTTTAAAGCTTTTTATAGTAGTTTTAGAGTATTTACAAAGTTTTTCAACGATTTTATTTCTGTAAGGGTTATCAAACTCAATAAAAATAAAACTCATAAAAAGCTAAACAAAAATAATAAACCCATGGGGGAATAACTCTCATGACCCCTCTCGTGGATCCGCCCTTGAGTCGGACTGCGGATTGAAGAACTCGGATTCGATTCCCACAGCCAACAAACAATTTTCACTACATTAATATTACGCCTATATATGGCGTAATAGCTCAGTGGTATCAAGTCGGCCTGTGGATCCTAAGAACCCTGGTTCGATCCCCAAAGCCGACAAAACATTTTCACTAATTTAAAATAACCCCTGTGGTTTCCCCACCTCTAACATCTTTGAGGGCCGTGATTTGACGCGTATAAATATATCACTTACCGAGATCTGCTTCGGCAGAGTGCCACACCCAGTAATGGATAAAAGGCGTGATGATATATTTGTTTTTATTTTATTTAATATTACGTCTGTGGCTCTCTCTCCATTATCATATTTGAGGGAGGGACACGATTTGACGGCTGATAATCACACTACACACGCATAAATATATCATTATCAAGATCTGCTACGGCAGAGTTCCACACCAAGTAATGGGTAAAATGCCTGATGATATACATATTTATTCATCAGAAAAACTTCGAAGCTTCGAACTTTAGAATTTTTTGAAGCTTCGAATTTACGAATTTTCGAATTTTTCGAAGCTTCGAATTCTCGAATTTTTTGCCACTGAATTAACGCCATCTGTCATCTCTAAACACGCTCACGCATAATTCACGAAAAATCGGCTACAAATTAAATAGTAAACTCTGCGAAGTATCCTACAAAAACTTTGCAAGGTTAGGCGTCTTAATTAAGACATCTATTCTCTTACCGCCCATCTAAATGTTATGGACTTTTAGTAAAACGTTTTAAAATGATAATAAAAAGGATACAAAAACGTCTTAATTAAAACGTTTTTGACAGTGTAGCGAAATTTTAAGTCTAAATTGAATTAATTTGGCAAATAATAATTATTAATAATAATTACTTACGAATTAATACAAAACTCTGCACATGAGTTTATTCTGAACATAATTCTTATCAACATGCCGTGTTCACGTTAAAATCCAGATTCATAATTCGAATAATTCGAAAATTCGTAAAGGAGTATTCCAAAATTCGAAAATTAGAAAATTCGGAATATTCAAAAATTCGAAAGTTCTAATCTAAATTCGAAGGTTCAATAAATCCGAGCAATCGAAGTCTCGAATATTCGTAAATTCAACAACCCTATTGCATATAGATTAGGCAAATCGTCTTTTTTAACGAAAAATCGTGTAGAAAGTGGCACTTTTTTCAACTATTATAAAAATCGCGAGACAGTAAAATAATAAGAAGAATCTATAATTTGTTATAAATTTATGAGAACTTTGTTACAGATCTACAAGCAACTAATGATTTCTTTCTGTCGTAGGCACATTTCTCTCACTACTAATCTTCCTGTCAGTAGCCGGCAACATCTTAGTATGCGTAGCAATTTACACCGACCGCGGTTTGCGGCGAATCGGCAATTTATTCCTGGCATCGTTGGCTATCGCCGATCTGTTTGTCGCCTCTCTGGTGATGACTTTCGCAGGAGTTAACGATCTGCTAGGATACTGGGTCTTCGGAGCGCAGTTCTGCGATACCTGGGTTGCTTTCGATGTCATGTGCTCCACTGCGAGTATACTGAACTTGTGTGCGATTTCACTAGATCGGTATATTCACATTAAAGATCCTTTGAGGTAAGATTTTTAATCACTGAGGGTCAAATTCAGAGTCGTAACTCACCCTCACCTTATCTTCACCTCACACTGTGGAAATAACTAAGGCAAGAATTTGCACAATTTGAGTTAGTTGCCGTAGTTACTTCGACTTTGAGTGTGAGGTGAGGATGAGGTGAAGGTGAGTCACAACTCTGAATTTGTCCCTAATGCCAATGGCACACTGGTCGAGGAGCATGGATGAGCGTCGAGGAACTCATCGATGAAACAACAGAACGCACCCGTCATCGATGATAAATAGAGGCGCCTCTATTTCCATCGATGAAATGATTGTGTCTCATTTCACACGTATTATTGTGCCTCATTTCATGTTAGCGTGGGCTGTCATTTTGGTTTTGCTTTGTGCTAATCTTTCGTGTTTGTTTATTTTATCAGTAAGGGTGCGTTCTGTTGTTTCATCGATGAGTTCCTCGACGCTCATTCATGCTCCTCGACCAGTGTGCCATTGGCATAAGGTAACTAACTCAAGAATTTGCACAATTTGAGTTAGTTGCCGTAGTTACTTCTACTTCGACTCTGAATTTGTCCCTAAGGCTTCATGAGAACAATTATTTTTTTTTTATATTTATTTATTTGCAACTTTTTTTAGTTAATTTTGTTCGTTGCTAGATGACTAAATAACTGAAATGTAAAAATAAACTAGCTGTCAAAAAATTGTATATTTACGCTACTACAAGGTGATCAAAAGGAATTGTTATAGTTGGCAATACAATTCCAGAGATCTTTTTATTCCACAGTTGGCACAACGTCAGATAAAGGCGGAAATGCTATTTGACATTTCTAATAAATACAAATAGGTTATGTCAGGAGTCTGACAGCTAATAGAATTTTGACTTTTTAAGTAATAGAAATACTTTAGAAATAAATGTAATAATAAATGTACTCAAATTTAATTTTTAAAGTCACTGTCAACAACAGGAAACGAATTTATGTATCAGGCTTACCAATTTCAAGTCGTTTTTTTTTTTACCAACTGTAACAATTCCTTTTGATCACTCTGTAGTAGGACTGTTATTTTCTAAAACACTCTGTTGATAATGGTAACCAAATAATAAATGTTATGAGTCACGATTCATGTTTCACTTACGTTACCGGTAGTTTTACTTACGTTACCGGTAGCGCGAAAAATACAAATAAATATTTTCTTACGACAGCGACAGGGAGTAAATTGTAGTTCACCAGATGAACATGTTTAATAAATATTCAGTTTTTATGAAATGTCATCTGAATTTCAAAACTCGTTTCCATTTTCTGATTCCTGAATATAGCACCCTGGGGTGCAGTATAATGAACAGAAGCGAATCGAATACTTAAATAAAACAATAAAAGTACTGTAATGTATTTTGTGCTTTTACTGTTTTGTTTTTATTTAGCTATAACTGAATTCTAATGTTAAGTTTCATTGATGCAGTTTAACCTCTTGGTTTTTGTAGAACACAATGGAATACTATTAATGTTAATTTCTTATGCAATATGAAGAAAACATTTGGGTGTCATTAATCACTGATTTAATCGTAATGGGTGATTTTCTAATATGAATGATTTATGAACCAGATATTTTTTGCCGTGGAGGGGATTCATGCTTATACAATTATTGATTATGGGTTGTAATATATAATCAATTTTTTTGCTATTTATTTATAGATAAATCTTCCATGACGTAAGTGCATGGGTTTAATTACTTTTTTTGTAAAGTGATTGATTCATTTCTTTTATCGTAATTGAATAAATATTCATTAGGTTTATTTTAATTGGTATTTATTGCTAATTGCATATACCGGGTGTATCACGAAAAGCGAGCCATAGCAGTTTAACATGGGGAAACAGTTTTTCCGAGCGCATTAATTAGAAATTATTTTAGACAAAAATGCTTCAAGTAAAAGTTGTTGAACTGAAAACTCTGTATCAAAATGAGGAAATCAAATTTATTTTGTTTGTTTTGTAACGACGGAAATTAAATATGAAAATTTACAAAATTACAATTTAAAAGTGTTAAAACAAAATAATAATTATAATGGGGTGGCTAACTTAGTGGTATTAAGTCGGCGTGTGGATCCTGAGAACCCTGGTTCGATTCCCACAAGCGACAAACAATTTTCATAATTTCAAAAGCTACCCCTGTGGCTCCTCCACCACTAACATCTTTGGGGGCCGTGATTTGACGACTGGTAACCGCACTTCACGCGCAAAATATATCTCTTACCGAGATCTGCTTTGGCAGAGTGCCACACCCAGTAATGGGTAGAAGGCGTGATGATATATTTATTTATTTTAAAACAAAATAACAAACAAATGTGCGACTTAATTCTGTCAAATATTTGGACACATTGAAGTTTTGTATTGTTTAAAAGTTACTCTTTAATCTATCTGTACATTTTACATTATTTTTACAAATTTATTAAAATTAGAAAATTATTTATATGAAGAAAAATTAGAAATAATAATTGCAAGGCATTATTTAGGAGAAAACTTAATTCATTTGTTTATTTTGTTTTAATTCCGTGGTTAACACTAATTAAATTGTAATTTTGTAAATTATATTTAATATCCGTCATTACAAAACATAGAAAATTAAATTAGTTTATTGATTTAGATGCAGAATTATAAGCTCTACAACTTTTATTTGTAGCATTTTTGTCTTAAAATAATTTTGAAAGCTATGCGCACGGAAATACTGTTTTCTCATGTTAAACGCCTATGTTCCGTTTTTTTGTGATGCATCCAGTATATACTCTTGCATTTATTTAGTTGTATGGGAGTCCACCTAATTATTTTTTGACTACCCTCCATTTAAATCTTGTGTTTCTAAATATTTCCAGATATGGCCGTTGGGTAACCCGTCGTGTTGCCGTCATCACCATAGCGACAATCTGGCTATTGGCAGCCCTGATTTCCTTCGTGCCGATTTCGTTGGGATTACACCGACCACCTAACCCGATTATCTACAGCGATGGTGGCAAGAACTACCCGACCTGCGCGTTAGATCTCACACCCAGCTATGCAGTCATCTCCAGTTGTATTAGTTTCTACGTTCCTTGTATCGTCATGATAGGTATGATATTTTCCTTTTTTTTCTTTGTTTTCAGTCAGTTTTTTTGCCAGTCCGTACGCTTATTAATTAAAAAGATCATTCACAAAAAATGGCAATATTTTGAAAATTATATTTTCACATTAGAAAATAACAGATGGCACTGCGGACTCAGCTCGTTTTATACCCACCAATTCTATTATAGTTCAAGTTTTAACTTAAGGTAGTACTAGAGTGAAAAAAAAATTTGCAGATCAGAATGAAATTTGGCGCACGTAAACATTGGATAGTCATACGCATCCTGTTAAAATATGAAACACATTCATCGTCTGTGAACAAATATATTCGCTTGTAACGTTGAGTTCTTATACACGGGGCTTATGGCGATCATCACTCAGAATCGCATATATTTGGTTTGTGTACCTTTAAAATTTTGCAGTTTCATTTGAAAAACTAGTATGATGTTCTAGAACTATCCATGTATATTGTATCAGAAGGAGAAAGTTTTTTATCGTTTAGTAATGGATATATAACCATGCAGTCTTGTTTTTAACAAAAAATTAAGAATCCCCATTTATAATGGCAACACCACACGGTGGTATGGTATTTGAAAATTCACTAGACCAACAACCTGTTAACAATTCATGATATTCAAATCATAATAGGTATAAAACACTTATTTTATTAAATTTTTATATTTTTTGAGCGTAAGTTTCAGCACTCGATAACCTATGGCGCCACCGTCACACTAGTACTACCTTAAAAAGATCATTCACAAAAAATGGCAATCTTTTTTAAATTCTATTTTCACCTTAGAAAATACTAGATGGCACTGCGGACTCAGCTCGTTTCATACCCACCAATTCTGTTATAGTTCAAGTTTTGACTTAAAATATGTCGAGTATAAATTACCAAATCATAAACGAATGCATTTGATTGTACTTTTTTATAGATTATACTTGTTGCATGCTTCGAAGAGCTGATACAAATATCGATAGTAATTTTCGCTACTGTAAATGCACCTCTCTTCTTGACCAATCAGCCATTTTCTAAAGTGTATAGAATTATATTCTTTGCAAAAACATTTATTTCAATAACAGCGCAGTGAAAAGACATTTCAGTTGATTAAATTCTATAAGTTGTATTTTGTTTTTTTTTTTCAATCAAAGAAAGTATTTTGTTTTAAAGCAGTCCTTCAGTTGATAATATAAAATAAAGTTTTACTTCATAAGAAACAGTCTTTCAGTTGATAAAATTTCTTCTTTAAAACTGTATTTTCTTGTAATCAAATAAATGAAACTTTACCAACTGCAACTGCAGTATTTCAAAGTTTGAACAACTGCGACTGCGCCATTGTATCATAAATTGTAGTGAAGTAAAATGGGCTTCCACTTTGCAGGAATCTATTGTCGTCTGTACTGCTACGCTCAAAAACACGTAAAAAGCATCCGAGCAGTAACCCGGCCACTTGAAATCCCAGAAACAATTAAGGACACAAAAAAGAGTATCAAGCAGAGGAATAAAGCAATGCACATGCACATGCAAAACCACCACAGCTCTCCATACCACGTGAGTGATCACAAGGCTGCCATTACAGTTGGAATAATCATGGGTGTGTTCTTAATCTGCTGGGTACCGTTCTTCTGCATCAACATCGTAGCTGCGTTCTGCAAAACTTGCATACCGGACATAACCTTCAAAATTTTGACATGGCTTGGTTATTCTAACTCTGCGTTCAATCCGATAATATATTCCATTTTCAACACAGAATTCAGGGAAGCTTTTAAACGAATATTGACTGCACATTACCCAGAGTGGTGTAAATGTGGATATCAATCAGTCTCACTCAACCAAACGGATAAATTTATAACAGATTATGGTACTAAAACAGTTATAGTCACTGCGAAACGAAATGGATCTTTTAAAGAATACTCTAGTGATCATGATCATTTGAGTCCCAGGTCGAGCCAGGATTCTGTTCGGCATACAAGAGTTAATTCCACTGACCGGGAAATACTGGATGGGGAGGAAATTAGTGCGATATGACGTGAAAATTTGCTGAAAATTAGACATTTGAATGCGAGTGATGTGTGATGTTTTTATCACGATTTTCATTTATTCCATTTCCGTATCCAAACCCAAAGGTAAGCAAAATTTTATTTTCTTGGTACCCTTGAGATTTTTAACGATATCTGCATAAAAATATTTGCGTTTTTATTTAGTACAGAGTGATCAAAAGGAATTGTTGCAGTTGGCAATGAAAAAACTACTTGAAATTGGTAAGCCTGATACATAAATTCATTTCCTGTTGTTTAAAATTTAAATTTGAGTACATTTATTATTACATTTATTTCTAAAGTATTTCTATTACTTAAAAAGTCAAAATTCTATTAGCTGTCAGACTCCTGACATAACCTATTTGTATTTATTAGAAATGTCAAATAGCATTTCCGCCTTTATCTGACGTTGTGCCAACTGTGGAATAAAAAGATCTCTGGAATTGTATTGCCAACTGTAACAATTCCTTTTGATCACCCTGTATTTAACCTAACCTAACTATTTTTATGAACGGATGAATGAGTGAAATATGCAAATGTGAGGTAGTAAAAAAGACATATTTTTATCGGACTTCAGTTTGGTAACTTATTTAATATGTTTTGTACAAATCTTTGTAAATATTTCTAGTCATTAAAGTGATTTATTTTTTAATTTATTATATGTGCATACGTAATAAGATAATAATATATTAGTAGTCCAAACGGTGGTACTTATTAGATGAAAGTCTCAAATTGTTATTTCTGTTATAAAAAGATAGATTTTTACCGAAAATCTTCATTGCTAATAATAGAGAAGCAAATATTTTTAGTAGCAATATGCAATCAGTGTTGGGCAAAAAATTCTTATTTCATAGACTAGTTTTACAAATTGAAACTAAATCTTCGAAATCGTGCAATAATTAGTTCAATTTAGAATAATTGATATTGAAAACTTCCTTTTATGAAACATAAATTAATATTTATTTAAAATACTTACATTCCATAGATATTATTTGTTTACTTACATTAAGTTGATATTTCCAATACTGATCTAATATGTGGTTGTGATTTTGTATCTGTAAACTGTTAATATAATCTAAAGTAAAATAAAATGATTTAGAAACCGTTGTTTAACATGTAAGGTCTAAACAGGGTCCCAGGAATTGTATTAAAAAGAGAATAGATTTGTAAATGTAATATTTTATTTTTCAAAACAGAATATATCATTGTAAACATATCGATGGGTTCAAATATAATCTACTTCCAGTATTTTATACAAATAAATATTACTTTAATTATTTTAAAGTATAGGATGCGGGCACAACTGTTCGGGCAAAGATCACTGCGCCACCTACTAAATGAACTATTTTTTTGTGGCGAGATTTAAAAAGAACGATTCTTTTCAAATCTCGTTCCAAAAAAAATAGTTCATTTTGTAGGTGGCGCAGTGATCTTTGCCCGAACAGCTGTTTTTACGTCACAGTGTCACGTGAGTGCCCGCATCCTATTGTACAGGAAGGTGAATAAATGAGAAACTTATTTTATTTGTGCCACAAATTTTTATGTTCAAGCACTGTCTTGTACAAATAACTCACTGCTAAATCTTTCTGCAAAGTAGAAATGCACAACTTTCAATCTGTAATTTGTAAAAAAGATGTTATTCCATGTTTATACCCCAACAAAATTAATGTTAATTTTAGGTAAATGTACATAGGTATAAACTGTACTATAACAAAATAAAGTCATCAGACTCTATTAGACTTCTGTTTCATGTTAGATTCTGTTATTATTCTTTTGTATAAAATTGCTTTTTCCGTAGTTAATTTTTTTGTTTCTTTATTTTGTGTTTTAGTTTCCCAAGAAAACGGAGTTATATTATCCCAGAATCGCTCACTTTTAGGGATATTTATTTTATTTAGCAACAGTTCGCTCAAAGTTGGCACTACTGGTTGAAGCATTATACCCGTCACTCGTAACGTTTCCAAGGTAAGATGTAACACCATATTTAAGTTGTTTAAAGTTGAAGCAGATTTCTTCAATTCCCATGGTTTCATTGTTTCGAAGAATAAATTTGCTACATGTAAGGTACTTACAACACTATCAACTACTTTGTAAAAGTTAAATTCTTCGTAATGTGAATACACTGTATCTAAAATGTCAAAAATAACGGTTACAATTTGAAGGTTATATTCATAATTAAACATACCTGGTAACTTTTGTAAGCTTTCAATTAAATTTTTCGTACAATCTTCTTTTAAAAGTTGATCAAAAGTCTGAGAATTAAATGTTGGAAATTCTTGATTCGGATTTAAAGCCATACCAGTACATCGACTTAACAAATTACCTAGTGTATCAGCTAATTCCGAATTTAAAATTCTTATTACTTTATTATCACTATAATCTGAAAATTAAATAATGACAGTGAACTAATTTTAAACAATTAATTAAAAACTTACTGCCATCACTATGAGCAACGCCTTCTCTTAGCAAAAAATATCTTATACCGTCCGACGTATAATCTTTCTTTTTCTCCATTGGACATACAACATTATTTTTTGATTTGGACATTTTTTGTCCATCAATTGTCCAATGTGAATGACAGTACAACATTTTTGGTGGTTCTAATCCAGCTGCCATTAGAAATGCAGGCCAATATATTCCATGAAATTTTAAAATATCTTTTCCAATAACTTGTACATTTGGTGGCCAAGAATCTTTAAATTTTTTGGACTCGATGTCTGGATATCCAGCTACTGTTAAATAATTGACTAACGCATCCATCCAGACATAGATACTATGTCCAGGATCTCCAGGTACTGGAATACCCCAGTGAACTCTAGATACTGGCCTGGATATAGATACATCTGTCATGGCGTCACTGTCAGCCAATTCGTACAATATTCGATGGAATTTTTGTGGTTTTATACAATTTTCTGTCATGAAAAATATAATTTAGTAATTTAAAATGTTATTTTAATAAGTTTGGTTACCATTTTGTCGAAGCCAGTATTTTAAATCATCCTGAAATTTACTTAAACGAAAAACATAATTTTGTTCTTCGCTCCATTCAACGGGATGACCACTTTCTAATGAAACTTTAACTTTTGTTCCATTTGGTAAAATTTTTTCGGTTAATTGAGAATCAGATAAAAATGTTTCATCAGACACACAGTACCACCCAGAATATTGGGAAGAATAAATGTGTCCATTTTTATTTACAACATTCTAATAAAAACTTCTTAAGTTTTAATAAAATCAACAAGATATATTTGAAAACTTACCCAAAAGTGTTGTACAGCTTTCTTATGGTCTTCATCAATAGTTCTTATAAAATTAGAAAAATCAATATTAAACGATTTAAATAATACTTTATAATTATCTGATATTTTGTTACAATAGTCTTTAAGAGTAATTTTGTTGCTAAGAGCGGCTTGCTGTATTTTTATGCCATGTTCATCAGTTCCCGTGCTAAATATTATATTTTGTTCTGGATATTTTAATTTATTCCATCTTTGAATAGCGTCAGTAATAACAGAACTATATAAGTGACCAATATGTGGTGCTAAAACAATTAAATTTAACGTTATATTTGTCGCAAGTCCGGGGAATCCCAGTACAAAATTTAAAATAATGATGAAGTACTACATTTTATATCTAGGTGGCACCACCAGTTGAATACCGGTTGCATTTGTTTTCATAAAGCAAACAGTAATTTTAAATATAATTAATAGGTAGATGATATAATAATTGATTTGATATCCAATTAAAGTTGTTAATAATGTCAATAAACATTAGTCGTGTTTTGAAGTTTTACTTAGAAGATACTTTTTTGCAGTGTGTGTTAAACCAGGATTGGATTGAAGAATTTGAAATTGTTTCGAAGGTTTACAAGCTGTTGCCAATTAATAACTACATAAAGGTAAGATTTGGTTATTAATACTATTAATTAAGTTAAGTGTAGAAGTAAATTTTAATCTGTTCGTCAGTATTATTGAATTTTAACTGTGTTTCAAATCGGACTGTTACAGACCTGTTTCGGATTATGACTGATTTAAAATTTATTTTATCTATGAAATTTTAACATCCTATCTAATATGAATTAAAATATAGGAAATTAATTATAAAAATACAAAAATTAATTCAAAAATCTTTGAAAGTTAGGTTAAGTCTCACCTGCGTTAACATAATAAATTGGCGTCGTTACAAAATAATTGTTATTCACTGCACTACATAATTTGTGTACAATTTTCATATTTAACTTTAAATTGTATCTTATATTAATTTACAATTTATGAAAAGATAAATTCCGGACAAGAATCTTTACTTTATAGTTACATTTCGTAATGTACGTTGGTATTTAAAGCTGACAAAAGCACGTGTTTGTATTTTTCGAAGTGCGGTGTGGTTTGTTATTCGTTTAAATTATTTTAAATTAGCAATTAAAATGGGTAAAACTAAAAAGGAAGATCCAGACGCACCAGAAGTAAAAGACGAAAATGAATTATCTTATGAAGATAAACTTGAATTTGTTAGTGTGATTGCAAAACCAATGGCATCAAAGAAACTAACCAAAAAATGTTACAAATTAATCAAAAAAGGTACCTAAAACAATAACAAATAACAACAAATACATAATTATTATAACATTTTACGTTTATTATAGCTGCAAAACAAAAAACATTTCTACGAAATGGTCTTCGTGATGTCCAAACCAGAATTCGCAAAGGCGAGACAGGGTAAATTTATCTCATTCAACACGTTGCTAAGTAATAAATTCATATTTCTTTATTAGAATTGTGATCTTTGCTGGTGATGTAACACCTGTTGACATTATGTGCCATGTTCCTGGAGTTTGTGAAGAGAAAAATATTCCTTATTGTTACACGCCAAGTCGCCAAGATATCGGTGGTGCTATGGGTGTTAAACGAGGGTCTTTGATGGTTTTGGTGCGAGAACATGAAGATTACAAAGAGTTATATGATGAGTGCAAGGAAGAAATTAAAACGTTGGCTGTTGAATTGTAAAACCAGGTTTTTCTTTTTAATTACTTCAATGTATTTATTACATTGTCATAGATTTATATTTGTAATACAAATTCCTTTTTTTATAAATAGAGTTAGTAATAATATGATTAAGAGACGAAAGTATTGAATAAAACAGAGTTAAGAACTATTGTATGCTTTGTTATTACGGTTTTTACTAATCCAATCTATACAATTAAGTTGACTTATGGTTTCATATTTTTTTTCAATTATTCTGCCGATAGTTATCAAGAACTTTATCCGTAAATAGAAAAACCTGTCCTAAATGATAATTTTGAATTTATTTTTTCAATACATTTCTGATAATTTATGTAATCTTTTGGAAATTGTTCTAATAATTATCGTAAAATTTATATTACGCACTTCAGATTTAATAATTTAAAAAAAATTATTCATTAAATTTTATCAAATGACTGAATCTAAACATTTTTATTTTATCTAAAATTATTCTTATTAATTTTTAGTTATGATTTCGGATTATGTTAATTCAGTAATATTTCTACTCTACATTTATGCTGGGTTGCATGAAAGTTTTATCGGTTCTTTGGCAACTAACGGTTCAATAAGTTTTAGAACATCGCTATTGATACTGTTGCTAGATAAACAATGCTTTAACTAAAGAGCTCTTTATTTTTTTCTTGCAACCCAGCATTAAAGTATCAAAAACAATTATTTTTTATAAAACAAAATAAAATTACACGAGTAAATATATGTTAACCCTGAGACTTATTAAATGCGCATTTATCGCGAACTACAGTTTAAATTTTCACAACAAAGTGAGTGATGTCATTTATAATTAAGTAGATTATAAAAATAATGGTGATTGAAGTGAAGGCGAATAATGGTTTTGATGAGTGATAAATAATAAGAGAGCGCGTAAATATATTAAAACACTTTTTATTTATTGCACGCTATTACATTTGATCAAGTTTTCTCAGCAAGAATAGGCTAAAACCCCCAAGCTTTAAAAAGCAAGCTTGGTTTACCTCAAGCCTTTGGTTAGCTACCCTTAAAATACCTTCTTACACTACATCTACATTCTGGTTGAATGGGAATATGGTACACATTAACACATTAGTAGATTGTCTTTAAGACCATATTATAAAAAAGAGGTATGAGAAAATTGAATAAGCTAAATTACTTTATGCATCTGAAAAATGTGAAAGAGTAAAAAAATATGAATAGCCCTAAAAATTTGGCTTATTGGTTTCTTACGTTTTCCTTCCGTTTTCATGCATCGCACGTCGAATGACATCGGAAGAAAAACTTGCGAAACAAGCACTATCCAATAAAATACTCTTACATGTTACAGATGTAAAATGTTTACATACTAAATACTTATATTATGTCTACATTTCATTATATTAATAATGCTAAAATTATACAAAAATCACGCATAGTAAATAAAAAGTGTTATTCACTTATTTATTATTTGTAAATATAAACAAATAAAATCTCATTGATAAAATATATAGAAAAAAATTAATGAAAAGTTTGATATTGATTCGAAAAGTGAACAGAAGCTTAGTCTAATTATGTTTTTAAAATTGAGGTATGTAAATATCATAAATAATCCTAAATTTGGCTAGCTTTATTTTAAAAATCTGCTTGTTTTCAAAGTGCAAAATTGACTGTTAAACGTGAAGTTACATTTAGCGAACATATATTATCGTTAATGGAATGTATAACTATAGTTATGTAAAATCACGATTGCTAGATGAATAAGCTAGATAAACATGCAAGCAAGCAATCATTTGTGAATCAAGATTCTCTAGAATTCTAGATATGTCTACAACTAAGTCTCCGAGTCAGATTAGATTTTCGAGTGCGTTATAGAACTTATTCGTCTAGTAATCGTGCGAATAGATTAATTATGAATTACATATGTTATTCTGTTGAATTGACCGCTTCTGGCAATCTTATCTCTCTATCGCTACCACTATCACGCTATTCTGACTCGCTATAGTTATCTTACATCACTATAGGCAAGTATTCAGCGGTGGAATTCAACAGACCCGTCTGTCTTACGTCACGTAAAGTATAATCATAAGAACTTCATTAAATATAATACTCTTAATCCTAAAGTGCGCTATGAGTGTGTATCAAAGATGGAATAATAAACATTTAAAATGCTTAAATGACATTTACCACTATATGTTAGAAACACTTACAAAATTTGAATTTGACAGTAAATCTACAAATTAAAACGTAAACCTATTTATGGGTGTACATATGTACCACTATCAGTATTGCCAATATGGTAAAAATGAAACTAATGAGCACCGTTAATATCAGCATGGAGACGTTTGATCTATAACAAGAACATTTATCTAATATCGAATAATATTTAAATATAATTATGTCCGTACCTCCAATGCACATTGGTCTGCTGTCAGAGTGCCACATCTTGACTACTGGTCGTAGCACCGTCATGGTATAAACCAGTAGACATATCAGGATTTGATTCTGTTGATTCTGAGCGCCGTGATTTGCCCGAAAAGCAAAGACAACCAGATGTGTTCTGGCTGCGTTTTAGTGACGGTTTGTTTTCTTTGTCTCTCTCCGCTAAACACTTTTGATAATAATCGTAGTCTTTCAAATACCTAAACAAAAACATATTTATCATTCATTTATAGCAGTAGTCCAAAAATAACTATTTTCAAAAATTGAAAGATCCCATGTCAATATTTCTTTAGATTCTAACGTTTTCTTCTTAAACAATTTATTATTAAGGACTGGTTTTTCCATTTCCGGACAAATTTCTCGATTTCTATCGACTGTATAATCTAATAAAAATTGTATCACAAAACAGCATAAGTATTATCATTTTTTTTATGGAGTAGGTGGCTTAGTGGTATCAAGTCTGTCTTTGGATTTGAGAACCTCTATTCGATTCCCACAGCCGGCAAACAATTAAAATTACCCCTGTGGCTCACCCTCCACTAATATCTTTAGGGGCCGTAATTTGACTGCTGGTAATCGCACTTCACGCGCATAAAAATATATCACCGAGATCTGCTACGGCAGAGTGCCACACCCAGTAATTGGTAAAAGGCGTGATGGTATATTTATTTATTTATTATTAGGAACTTGGAAAAACCGGCCCTTAATCAATTTAACAAATATAAAATAATTAAAAACTATTGTGCGATGTTTTATATTTTGAAATAATTTTATTACTTCCTTCAGTAAGCAAATTTAAAAAAGTACAATATTATCATTTCCGATAGGATAAAATAATTACTTAAAATTTATTACGAATATGATTCTAACTTGTCGGAGAGTTTCGAAATATTTGAATATTTACCAGACTGGCGGCCAGCGATTCTCGCTCAAATATTCCTGATTTTCTGGATGTAATAACCGCATACTCTTCGGAGACATTTTACAAAGTTTATTGTAGTTTACGCATAAATGGTTCATACACCAATCAGCTAATTGGTGCGCATTGTGTAGCTATAATCAAACATTTTCTCAATTTCTTTTATCAAAATATTCGGTACAATTTTACCTTAACAGGTTCTAAAAGTCTTAAACAATGTTCAACAGCTTCATTCCCTTCGTTTTGCGACAAACGCGTCAAATCTTCAATTACTCGACATTCTACCAAATTCACTAGACGTGGTAAGCATAATCGGTTCGCTAATTCAAGTAAATTTAAGCATTTCGAAGCTGATATGGCCGGAATTTCATCAGTGTATAAATAACACAGAAGTTTATGGAATGTATATTCTCTCACGCCAGGAAACACAATCTACAATAGAAATTACAAAAATAATCGCTAATCGTACATAATTTTCTGTAAAAAAAATAATTATGGGCATTTATCGGTTAAGTAGTTTGAAAAAACAGTGCTGAGATGTCACAGTTACGTTCTACTCCGCATATGTCACTTATTTACCGCGCGAAAATACTTGTGGTCAATGAGAATGCTTGAGTACTTATGATGTCACTATAGATTCATTCGCATATATCTCTAGAGTGTTATATTATTTTTAACTCATTTTTTCACCAATGGTCGGTTTTATAAACAACAAATTAATTTTTCTTCCATAAGTAAATAAAATGTATTCATTCAAATGACAGTAATGTTATATCATAAAATAAATAAAATTTATTCGAATTTGCTAATTTAAATATATGTATTTACTATTTACTAAGAAAGTAAATCTATTCTGTCTTTTATAAAACCGAGCATAACTGTGATAATTCAATATATATTTTATGTTTTTATCATTCATTCTCTTTATTTTGATTAACGTCAATTATGTTAATTATCCTTGCCCATTAATAGTAAAAAATATAGAAAATTCTTACCACTTTCGCCTGGCTTTCCCTAAAATCTCCGCTAAACATAGCCTTCATCATATCACAACGAGCCATCAACATGGGTTTATGTGCCGGATAGGCACCATCATCCAGTTCAAATATCACATCCGCAAACAGACCTTGTTCCAAACAAAGTTCCTCCAGACGCCGTCTAAAAGCCTTGGAGTAGCTCTCCATCGCGTCGGTGTTCATGAACTGCTGGTTGGCTTGAATGTTCGACAGTAGTGCCAACAGATGCGGTAGTTCTAAAAATTCTGCCGCCTGCCGCATTTCCTAAAAATGCACCCTGAATTTTATATCCGAAAAGTATATAGTTTCGAATGATTCCGTATTAAAAAAAAGCATGATTCCGTAAAAGTTGTCACACTACGGGTTTTTCGTCTATATTCTTGCGGTATGATTGATGGTAGATTTTGATTATCAAGCCTCATGTTTTCAAGAACTAATCAGCTACATGACTATGATGAGATCAACCTCATGCATGTTATGCATAATAGTTGTTTGGACTATGATTTTAATCGTGTACTTAAAATAAGTAAATGTTTAACTTTACGAAAATCTTACCAGTAATAATCCTATTGTTGCCGTCTACAAAGTAATTAACAAACTTGAAATATTTGTCAAGGAAATGCAACAATTTTCGGCAACTTTATATTTTACTATCTACTTATCACATTTCGCAGTCAGTTTGTAAACTAATTAATTTAGACAGCACTGGTTTTCACCATCAGTGCCGTAACAATAACGAGAGAATTAGACACAAATCTGTAGGGCGTGACCATCGAATTCGTATGTTAAAGAATATTCAGTGTTCCAAAAAACTGACCTAAGTGTGAATAACATGGGAAATAAGTTTTACTTCTGTGACTTCCCTTCCACTAACATCTTTGGGGGCCGTAATTCGACGCCTGGTAATCGCACTTCACGCGCATAAATATATTACTTTTGGAGATCTGTTACGACAGAGTGTCACACCGTATGGGGTAAAAGGCGTGATATATTTATTTTTTATCCACTTGAATATGACACTATTATTTCAACTTTTTTAATAGTAAAAGAACGCTATTTCACGAACGTTTGTTGAATAAATATGCGAAATTTTCTAAATAAGTGGATAAAAAAATAATATGTTTCAGTCGGACTAAAAATACTATTTCAAGTCTCGTAATAGTGCCAGACTCCGCTACGCGTCCGACATTTATTACTCGACCAGAATATTTTTAGTCCTAATGAAACAAATAATTAACAATGTTAACAAAATAAAAAACTTCTTTCGGAAAAAAAAACAAAGTATCTTAATACTTTTAATTTTTATATTTTATATAAACCTAATCAACATTTTAAAATAGTGAGAAAACATAATTAACCGGTTAATTTGTTTGGATTTGTTCCAGTTTCTTTGACATGAGCTGTATTCCATTTGCCACTTGGTTCACTAAATCAGTTGAGATAAATTTGACACATGACTAAATGAACTGAATTAAGCAAACTGCTGCACTTATTAGGGTGAATTACTTCAAAGTAAATTAGAATCTATAATTCTGGTACTGGAAATAAAGTGAGCGAAGTAATGCAACGAAATAAATAAATGATTTGGTTCAGTAAATGTAAGTTAGATCTGATCCAAATGGCAAATGGAATACGCCTTTTGTAGATAATGCCAACTTTTGACAACATTTAAAATTAATTTTAGCAGTAATAAAATAAGTAAAATAAATTGTGTTAATTGATTTAGGGCCAGTTTTTCAATCGCCGGTTTACTCTTGATTAATGTTAATCATGATTAAATAATAATGGTAATCATAGTTTTCATTATTATTTAATCATGATTAAAATTAATTGGTAATTGAAAAACTGGCCCTTAGATGCAGAATTTAATTCTCTACAATTTTCTTTTTAAAGATTTTCCTGTAAATTAATCAGGGAAGCAATATTAATGAAAGATTTATTTTCCATGTTATCGCCTATAGCACAGTTTACATGGGACATCCTGTAATTTTATACAAATTTATCCAGTTTAACATTATTGTATCAAACAAATTATTGATCGATCAAATCAGAAATCTCAGTTCAAATAAGTAATTAATTTTCAGATTGTTTCCTTCGCTTTTAATCAACAATAACAAACTCGTGTTGTTAAAATCGGTTATAAATAATCAGGTAGGGCTCAAAAATAGTTACGGCTCTGATGATCGTAAAGTATTGATAGTGAAATATATACGAACCTGTAATTCGAAAAACCTCTTATCTATTGTCCCAGTGTAAACAAACTGAAGACATTGTTGCATAGCTTGCGGAGTGACCAATTTGGTCAGCGTGACAACAGTCTGCGTGTTGGACGTTTGCAACCCCTCAACCTGGGTGATCCTTATGGACTGGAATGCTGGATGATTTAATTCCCTACTTGCGTTAATTGGTTTTTCTCTATCCATTGTTGGCAACACTTGACAGCTTGCTCTTCTTTTAAGTTGTTCCCACATTCTTCAAATATTTCATTTCATAAGTTTTTATACTTTGAAACTAAACAGAACTCTACGATAGCGGCATTCGCAACAAAAAAAAACGCACTACTAACTACAAATAAAATAAAATCGAAAGCATGCGACCAATCAAAATAAAATTTAACTGGGCATGACGGGACAGAATGTGGGAATAGCTTGAAAAATAATCGCAAACTTTGATAAATAATTGTTACTTACTTGGATGATTTTGTTTGGTCTGTACGAATTAAATATTCGGTGTCGTCGTTAAATTCACCCACTGTTGCTTCTCCGAACGTGCTTATCTAAAAAAGAAACATTATTATTTCTAGTATAACTTTTCTATGTGGGTAAAATATTTCTTACCATGCTAGATTCGCTACTACTGCGTGCCCCCATTTCAGAAGTAAACTCCATTGTAAGCAATCTGTGAAATGCGTTGGAACTAGCTGCTAAGATAAATCGATGTACTGAAAAGCCAATTGAACCGGCAACTAAAACCAAGTCTGTATGAATTTGGTTCAACCATAGAGCTGTCATATGATCTTGATACGTGCTAGAAGTTATTACCACTTCTGGTGATACTGGCTTTGGAGGCTTGAACGGCGCCTAAACAACAAACATAATTTAAATAATGATGATGATGGTGAAAAAACTAAACTATAATCGAATATATAATTTTTTCTATGACCGAGCAGAAAGTGTCTTGATCAACAACTTCCATGCGCAATAGACTACTTTCTGCTCTAGATACACAAATTAACGTTAGTATTTAATTTATTTTTTTTTTTACTTGTCCGAACTGTATAAAATTAAAGTTATTATGATAATAATTTTTGCTTAAAACATTTTTCGAAATTATCGGTTCATTTCAAGAGTTTAAGTCATATGAATGACTTTGAAGTTTGATTAATTTAAAGTTTATGACAGAAAAATTTGGGAGACGCCCGGACTTGAACCGAGGACATTCAGCTTGCCGTGGCTTAGCGGTTAAGCATCAGCCCGACAAGCTGAAGGTCCTAGGTTCGAGTCCGGGCGTCTTTTCTGTCATAAACTATAAATTTATCGGTTCATTTGTTGTAACTACATTTTGAAAACCATTATGTTACAACCTGCGAAGAACAAAAATAATAAAAAACATAATATAAAATAAGATTAAACGTTTGTCAATTGTTTTTCATATGTAAAGCTTTCGGGCAGAAAATTCTAGTAAAACTGTTAAAAATAATATTTAAGCGATTGTCTATAGTTTTTTTTTATTATTATTGTTCCATTTCCAAATCTGGTATCAAATAAAAAGTTGCTAGTACAAATATCTAAATTTTATCTGAACTTATAGTCGGAAAAGCACAGATTATTTACAATATCAATTAGCGACAGTAGTTCCAATTCAATTTATGAAATTATTATTCATTACTATATTTACCTGTAGTAAAGGTCGCTGAACTTTCTTCAAATTGGTCATCCAAAACCGTTGCTGTCTTCTAGCCATCAGAGCTGCCCGAATAGCATTCTCAAATACTTCATTAACTCCGTAATAAGTAAACACAGATGTTTCATAATAATAAACACCAAGTTCACGAGCTACACTTCTCGCTTCGTCTGGCATCACGAGATCACTCTTTCGTGTTGCTCTACATTCAAACCCAAATTACCATCATTTCAAAACCAAATTAATATGAAATAATACCTCACAAACGGACTTTTATCGCGGAAGTAACTGAGATACGTCTCATCTCGATACATGTACCGCAAATCATTTTTGCATCCGACTAACAGCACGGGCGTTTGCGGACAGAATTTGCGGATTTCTGGGTACCACATCAGCTTACAGTTTCGTAGTGACACCGGGTTGTTGATAGAGAAACACAGGAGCACGACATCGGATCTGCCGTAAGCAAATCTTCTGTCTTTTTCGTGATCGCCGAATGTGTCCCAAAGTCGGAGTGACACGTTGACGCTGTCCACGACCTCCCATGATCTTTCCAGCACCTTCAACATACGAATAACATATTGTTAACACTATCTTTTATCGTTAAACCAAACAAAAGATATGTGATTAGTTAAATGATTTTTACTCATTTTAATCTTGGAAAAAATTAGACATTGTTTCATTTATCGTAGTAGTATGTACATTCAGATTAATAGAAAAATTTTCGGACAACTAATACAAATTTTAATAGTTGGCTGTGTATCACTACATGTTACAATTAATTTTGTACGTCCTTCTAGTATAAGATTAATTAGAAGGTATTTAAAATAATTTTGATAACAGAAAATATTTCCAACATCATAATTATGGTTTAATAGTAGACTTAGTTGGCTGTGCTAATGTCAGAAAGTTGTAAAGCAGTGTTAGTGTTAATGAGTAATTAGTTGTGTCTTAGTAGTGCAATATATACTCATTATGTGAGTAATTTTATCAGTATTAATCTACAGAACTTCTAATAATAATTTTGTATGTTATTTATGTATAATAGTTTTATTTTTGTTTTTGTTTTTTTAATTTAATGTTTTGTTTGTATAGGTTAAGTTGACTGGGGCCTGTTCTTGGGCTTTTTGGGACTTACATCCTTGTAGATCCTATACTGGTCGATGGCCCAAACAGTGGGCACGTGAGTGGTGAGAAGTTGAGACAGGGACACCTGTTTGTTACATGCTCGGGCGCAGATGAGTCTGGTCTTACCAACGGCCGTGTCACCCACCACCACGCATTTGACGAGTTCCTGGTGGGGCTGTTCATTGTCCATCACAGAAACCCATTATCCAACACCTCCTGCAAAACATACAAACAACAATTAGTAAGTATTACACTTTAAAAATACGCTTACGATGATATAAAAAAAATACTAAATGTCATGCAGAAGAAATAATCTTACGACATTAATATTCAAGTCTATAATTAAACAGCAATTTTAAGATTATAAATTTAAATTAACTTACTAGATTGAGCTAATGGATCAGTAAACACCATAAAATAAATTAATATTAATAGGAAAATTAATTATAATAAATAGAACTAATATGAATATAATTAGATCTACAAATTATTAACACTTTAACACCAAGCAATTTATAATAATTGACACCTTATTTTCCGAATTACAGTTCCAATTACTTGAACAATATTTACCACTTGATTAAATGTAATTTTGTAAGTGAATAAAATATTTTCTTTGTAGTTAAATCTACTACTGTGTGTATTTGTATAGCAAACAAAGAAAGATGTTTGTTCATTGTGCACATAACAAGATAAACGTGTTTTCCAAGATAAAAGTGACATATAATATATAAAAAAATATAATTATTTAATTATAGAGTTCCTTCTTTCAATAGAATTTCAAAGCAAATTAAGATAAAGATAAAATGTACTAACACTGTTGTCATTAATTTATGATAAAAATAACAAATATTATCAACCAGCAAACAAAAACATGAAAAAGATGCAATGACGTCGCTATAAGATATGTTTTCAGTCATGTGACAAGTAAATATGTACCTATTTAAGTGTTATTTTCATTCTCAAATATTTTATTATCGGACAAAACAAATACAAGCTAGTCTGCAGTAAAAAAATAACAAAGGAACTTAATTAATGATTTATTCGATGATTAGAATAGAATACAAGGTTTAAATAGTAAATTTTATAAATTATTATCGAACTAATAATTTCAATATCATAATCGCTTTGTTATTATATGTGTCGCCCAACTTCAAGCACAATCATTTTGGTGGCACGCAGACATAAATACTTGACCAATAAAAAAGTCTCAATTGGAAAATATTCATAAACAATAAATAATTAGTAAATTATAAATAGGCAAAATAAAACACAAATACATACGTTCATTAAAGTTTAAACATCTGACAGAAACAATCGATTTATGAAAAATGCATATCACACAATTTCTAATTTCCTTCTACGAACACTTGTAACTGTATAGTTTAAAAACAAACAAACTGGTTATTATAAAGTGGTAGCTATTGTTTGCACTTTAATCCAGACAAATGTCAATCCATGACTTGCTAGGCTACACAAAGCTGAACACCGCGACACTTGCATATGAGTTCAGTGTACCCAAAACGTTTACATGTCACCATCTCTACTCTCCGTCCCTTGTTGACGCAGTTCAAGGTAGATCCCGCTTGGCCGATTGACGTCGTTATCGCTATAGATCTGCTGGACAAATAAAAAACACGGGCTATAAATTTATATTTTAATGCGCTAGGCGTCCGTAAACACGGAATTAGAAAAACTGAATTATTTTTAGAATTAACTAATTCTGTGGCTGGTTAATATTGTATTATGACAAAAATTCTGAAAGGAATTTGAACAACCTTCGGATAAACACAATTATTAATAGAATGTTACTCACTCCGAACATTACTTAAATTACGCTTTACAATTGAATTTAAACTAACGATAATTGCATTCAGTGCATGAGGTTACAGAAGAAACAACAATAAAATTATTGCTCAAGTAAAATACTTTATTGTAGATTAATGTGTCCTCTACGTCTCAATTCATTTCTTTATAAATAAAAATAGTTGTACTTGTACATAAAAAAATGGTTAACATAATATTATTTATTAATAATTTTCATCACACATTATACTTTTTCATTATTAATAGAAGATAATAAATGTTTTTTCTCCATATCTAATTGTTTGACACGGGCGTATCCAGCACTTCCAACTAAAACAATAAAATTCGAAAGCCACCAAAGGAATGATTTTGATTCCTGGTACCAATACGATGCTAAAATAGTTTGAGCACACGCCTTAGCAGTTCCAGAAATATTATGAGTGAGTGGTGACGTCACCTGAAACAAAAAACAATCCATATTTCCATAAACAAGTTTATTTTTCACTTGAAGATTATTTTTTGTTTATTGCTATAGTACGAAGTATACAAACAACTTCATAACGTTCACACTACGCCACAGTTGAGTAATAATCTTGGACGCATTACTATAATCATAATTATTATCAATTAAACATTAAATTCTATAACACATAACAAAAATAGACAGAAAAATTGCAATAAAATCAGAATTGAGTCCACGGCGCCCGTGGCTTATTTGGTTAAAGTACATGACCGGAGTTCATAAGATCCCAGGTTCAAATCCTGGCAGTATTCCAATTTTTCTTTTTATAATTTAATTTAATTCTACATATGCTAGTGAAAAATAAAAACTTGTTTGTACCACGGATGTAACTAGATGATAATGACCTCGGGCTAGATACCGTCGCCCTGTGTGCATTATCTTCTACCAAACGCCCTTGGTGCATAAATAACTATTTTCTACCACCGTTTGAAAAAGTTTTTGATTTCAATTCATAGGAGTTAGGAAAATCAATTATATTATTAGCTGTATTCCATTTGCCACTTGGTTCACTTAAATCAGTTCAGATAAATTTGATACATGACTAAATGAACTGAATTTAGCAAACTGATACACTTATTTGGGTGAATTACTTCAAAGTAAATTAGAATCCGTAATTTTAGTACTGGAAATAAAGTCAGCGAAGTAATCCAGTGAAATAAAAAAATATCTGGTTCGATAAATGTAAGTTAGATCTGATCCAAATGGCAAATGGAATATGCCTTATATAAGGTATACTATCGTATCCATGGTTATATGAAAGCTTATAACAGTTTTGAACAAATTTTAAAACTAAATGAATTGTGTAAAATTATTTAGAAATTCTTTTTTAAGAGATTTTAAACAATGATAGAAAAAATCTGGTGTATAACACGTAGGAAAAGTATATTTTTCCGTACACGGAGTATTTTTAATCTTGGCTACGCATCGATTAAAAATGTTTCTCCTAATACGATAAAATGTCACTTTTCCTTTCTTAATCCTTACTTTTATTTGCAAAGTTGTGCATATGCCGATGAAAAATCCACATAATCCACCTATGGCCATTAATCCCCAAAAATGGGAACTAAAAAGTGACGAATAATTTACTACTGCGTTATATTCTCCGTTTATTATCATAAGAGGAATAAAAATAAAGCTGGAATAAATATTGTTATAATACGCTAACAACCATACTTCATTATTTACTACTGGTAATATTCGCTTCGTATAAATGGAATAAAGGGATAAAAATAATGATCCCAATATTCCAAAAACTGTCCCAGTCACTGATAGACTACCTAGAAAAAAATATTTTACAAATTAGAAAAGATTCTTTTGAAAGATTTTGCCGATTAATATAAAAATTAACTGCGATTAGTTTGACTAACTTTATTAAAAGATAATAATAAGGTGCATTATAATTCAAGAACAATAGAAAAGGAAACGAAGTTAGTCAACCTAAATTTGCGATCATTATTTTTCATACCAGAAATGCTTTCTTGGTCGATTCCCAAAAAAAATCCGAATATAATTACAATGCAGAATATGATAGATCTATAAGAAGTCTTCTCTCCTAATATAAAGTATGTAAAAACAACATTAAATATTGTTGTTAACGATCTTCCAATGTAGTAAAAAGCTACAGATACATATTTCAAGCACAAATTATTTGTTGCTATCATGGATGTAAACATAATTGATATAGGAAGTACCTGAGAAAAATATATTCATATTATTGTAAAATATTTAATTTAAAAATTATTATTTATTTACTTTTCGAACAACATTGATGTTGAAAGGATCTGCTTCGGGAAATTTAAAAGTATTAGGCATATATTGTTGCAAAATCTGCATAACTTTGCAAATGAATACTGTAGTAAGACACTGGAACCATGTTATAAATAATGGAGCATCTAAATGAATTGTTGTGAGTAATGTTTTATTGATAAATACCGTTGATATGGATACAATCCTAAAATAATATAAAATTACATTTAAAATGCGCGCCAAAAATTAGATATGTTGGCAATGAATTATAACCAAACCATCAAAATGTTTATTATAATTAAATATAAAACGTACCAATATAGTGATACAATAATTGCAATATGAACATATTTAGATAATAAACTTTCTTGAGTCATTCCAAAATTTAACTATAAATAGTTACTTGATCCATAAACACTTTTACACCTAAAATACACTGCTTATTTGAGGCCACATCAACAAATTATTATCAGTTATTAGGTCGCAAAAACTTTTGAAAGATAAGCTTTATTTATTGTTTAATTTCCTATTGTTGTCAGGAAGAAATTCATATACGTCAAATTTGACAATAAAAATAATGTTGGCTAAACTGTAATAACTATATTTTAAAAACTTATTACAAATATATAATTATTCAAATGTTTTTGTTCTTTTGAGGATGCTGGGCATCTTGAATGGTTAAAGTGCTGCCATGTTGTTGCCACAATTCAATTGCTTTATTTGCTATCACTTCAGCTGTTTCTTCTGTAACCTGCAATTGTTTTTTTTCCTTGTCTTTTAAAATCACTAATTAATTTATATGTACTTACTGTATCAATACATTGTATCACAGAATCATAATCAGTACATTTTAACAACTTATGCCGCATTGTTGTAAACATAACAATCATTACATACACCAGAATTTTATTTGATCCTCCGCAAAGTTTATCCCATATTCTACAAACAGAATATAATAAATTTAAGAAAAACAACCTTTTAAATTAATTTACTTTGCTAAAGCGACTTCATTGATGACTCCTGCAAAGCAACAATCAAACCAAACATTAAATGGTAGAGAATGTAATACTCCAATATCGCGTAAATGCTTATGAAGACCAGAATCTTCTTTCTCTAATACGGATAATGTTCTATCAACCAGATTCGGAATATCTTGCTTAAATTGTTCGATAAGTGCAAAGAAGCCCTTTGCCATCCAGTACACATCTGAATCATCTTCAAATATTTGTGATAATGTCTGAGATATAGCTGCGAATGCATGATTAACTTGAATATTTGTGTCGTATTTTAATTCACCGGTTTGTAACAACCATACAGAGTAAAATATTTGCGGTTTAGGTGTATTTGTATCAATGATTCTAATTACTTGAAGAGCATGTAGTAAGTCGGTATATTCTTGTTGTCTTTGAGACATAACATATTGATGTGATTGAATATGTACTGGTACAATACCTGCAATGTTTAGGATTATTAATTTCAGTTATAAAAGCGCAAAATTTGTTTTACAACCTAAAAGTAATTTCCATAATAAATTTCTATAAGTAGCCGGTACAAAAAATCGTAAACAAAATTGTTTTAATTTTAGTTTATCAAGTGGTTTATCTTTTAATAAAATTTCTAAAGATTTCTTTTCTTCTACACTTCTAAAACCAACTTTTTCATAATAAGCCGATCTAAAATTTCTTTCATCTGTCGCCATTGTTGTATTTAGTTCTAAAGTCGTTAAATCTAAAAAGTATTAACCTAACTTATTTGATTTAGATGAGAAAATAGAACTCAAACCTTTGGATAAAAATTGTATTTTGTACAACATAAAATACTAACAATGATAAATATAAATGCAAAACACTTTTAAATTACAATATTTAATACACGTGTACCATTCCATACAAAAAGGTCCAACACAAAATGTATGTAAATAACCCACTGAAGAAACTTCCTGTCAGTAAACTTTTACGTGATATGAAGAATTTTTTCCAGCTAGAACCTGCTTTTAACAATAACATTACCCATAATCCAACCACAGCAAATATGTAGAACCCGAATCCGTAAAACCCTGTTAGTCCCAATAAACCTGTAAATATATAAGTTCAGACTTCAAATTCATCAAATATTATATATGTTTTAAAACCTGCTGTGGAACCAGATAATGCAGCCATAGACGTACGGCAATATTCAACAACTGAAGCGTTATTTCTTATTGCTGATTCACTGTATGCAATTATTTCACCTGTTTTCATTTCTTTTGTTTTTACTTTCGACGACATTATTGTGTTTATATTTCACAAAATATTATGTATCAATGTAGCTAGTAACTTTTACTTATAAAAAAGTTAAAACGACAAAATTTGTCGCAAAACTCTTGGATTAATTAATAATTAAAGTGAATTTAGAGGCAAACGACTTGACAGTCAGCTGTTCGTTTGAAATATGCAATAGGAAAATTTATCTTTGCAGTATTGGTACTGTAGACATAACTAAAAACAAACCTTAAATTTCAAAACAAATTGTGAGAGCAGTGAAATGTTTTGGTTCATGTCTAGAAATCAAAGAATTTCAAACTTCAAAAAATAAACAAACAGAATATGAATTCTAAAAAGAAAGCAAGAACTTCTTTACATGGTAACATTAGTTCACAAGATATTACAACCACACCTAAAAGTGAATCTGCCAAGCAGAATTTATTAACTTCTTGCAGAAGAATTGGTTTAAATAGAAAAAGAAACAAATCATTAGGTGTGTCACCAATTCCTATTGAAATTAATGAAAATAAAAATGTTTTTATTGAAGAAGACTTAAAAAAAATTAACGAAACAACAAATCTTCCTGGAAGCATAGAACCAACAACAATAACAAATAATGTACAAATTAGTTTTACATCTGAATTAACATCCAAATTGTCATATATTAGTAAAAATGATTCTGAAGATAAACCAAATATTAATATACGAAAGAAGAAAGTTATTTCTCAACTCAAACGTAAAATTATGAGTGATGAGGACCGCGCTACTATTAGCGACTTATCTCAAAATAGTTCTCGAACTGATTCACCAGCATTAAACATTAAAAAAATAAAACAAACTTCAGATTCTGATAAATCAAAAAATGAATCATTGAATCAGAATCCATTTGTTAATACTATTCCAGTAAGTATCAATCTAACTAGGTGTGATCTCAATGCGTTAAAAATAAAATTAACATCACCTAAAAAGATTCAGATAGATGTCCTAGAAAATGTTCATCAAGAAAATAAAGAAAACTTACCTACAATTCCAAATGAAAAGACAGAAGAGGGAACTGCAGAGAAGGAATTTGATAAAGGAAGTACAGAGCAGTTAATTTCAGAACCAGTAATTGATAAAGAATTGATAGAAGATAATTCCATAGAAAATCAATTAGAAAAAACCCTATCTCCAGTTCTTAAACCGAACAAAAATGTTCCAGCTGAAAATAATTCTTTAGAAGATAATTCAGATGGTTCCGATTTCTACCCAGATGTTATTCGACGTAAAAAGAAAAAAGTTTTAACAAATAAACAGAGAAATACTTCTAAACCAGGTCCATCTCAACAAAAAGAAAATTTAACTGTTAAAAGAATTTCAGCAAATAACACGCCTTGTTATTCAGATAGCGACGACGATTTTGTTTCCACTCCAGTGCGCCGCGACAGAAAGGGTTCCGTCAAAAGCGAGAACAACAGCCAGAGTTCTGTGAAAGAAGAATCTGGAAAATCTACCAAGAAGAAGTTGAAATTGAAGAAGCCAGTAGAGGATGAACTAAACAAAACAGGTCATTTTAGAATTAGTGAAAACAAATCATATACCATCATACATAAAAATAATTGTGTAAGTTATGTTAAATCTTTTGATAATGATGTTAATTTTAAAGTAACAGAAAGTGATGATAATCAACAACTTCCAGTTAGAAATTCAGTTGAATTGCCCAATAAATCTATGATTATTGAACGTAAAGATTATATTCCTAAAAGACGGGATTCTTCATCTGAAAATGCACAAATATTAACGGAAATGCCTTCTATTTTTACAGATCTCATGAATAATCTTGACAGTCTCTCGCAGGAATTTAAAAAGAAGCCAATTGAAGAAGAAAATCAAACAACTACAAAAGAAATTTCAATAAATCAGGAAAAAATATGTGTAATTGAAACTGCAAGATTGCAAAATAATAATACAACCTTAAAACCACAAGAATATGATAGCAAAATTCCCGAACAGGAAAAGAATAATAGTAACATATCCGAAAACGAAAACAGCAGCATTGAAACATCTGAAAGTGATAATAACAGTGAAACATCAGAAAATGGTACAAAAAACAGTGAAGCATCAATGTCACCGTTGCAAGGACACGAAACAAGTGAACTAAACATAAAACAGTTGACAGAAGAATTGACAACATTAGAAGCGAACATAAAGAAAAAACAAGAACGTCTTCAAAGTTTGCAAAGAATCAGCGTGTATAAAGAAACTCATAATTTGGAACAGTTGCGTGAAATCACTTTACAAATTAAAAGAGGTTGTCAGAATGCGTTAGTTGATTTAGTTTTGAATGTTAAACAGCAATCTAATGCCGATTTTACAATGGCAACATTGTTGGAATACATGAAAATCCCAAATGAATTGGTTGGTTACAACGAACAAGAAGATAATTTTATTTAATTCCCTTATTTTATTGCTTTTCGTTTTCCAGTGAAGTGTATAGTTATTCATAAAAAATAAAAATTACTAGACAATGAATTTATTTAAATGTACATAATTAACAATTACACATTTTAATCTAAAAACGGTGTGTTCTAATTGGCTCCTCGGGATTAAATAGCTTAGGATCTTTCATGAATTTAACATTCTTATTATAATATCCCATCAAACCAGCAGTTTGCGCTTTTTGTATTTCTAATTCAACTTGTTTTTGTTTATGAGTACATAAGCCTGTTATGTGTTTACCATAAATTCGTCCGGTAAAAGGACTTTGAAATTGTGATAGTAGTTTTACGTTTTTATAATTTGGTGTTATGTTCATAGAGCATAATATACAATGTTTTTTCTCTTTTTCAAAAGGATTTCGCATGTCGAAATTTGGTTTATCTACATCTTCTTTCGGAATATCTGTTGAATATAACATGGGGATGTTATAGGTTATGATTGGTTTTCTTGTCGTTAATTCTAAAAATAACAATTGAATTAATATTTAAATTATGAATGATGAAAGCACGTACTTTTTAAGTGATCTAAAATGTATAATTTATTTAAAATATTTGTCATTTTATTAATTTTTATTGCTTTTCTTTTCAGAGTAACAGTACTTCAGTGTCGCGCTCTGGATGGGAAATTCAAAATTACTCAAGTGCGAAGTTTGACAATTGAAAGGTATTTATTTTCATTTAAATTAAACTAAATTAAATCAACTTTTTAATTAACAAATTAAATATAAATTGCAAAGGTATACATATTATAAATTATATTTTGATTAAATAGGAATATACATTATTTTTTCTGCATAAAATTTACAGAATAACCTCCAGAATTGGGATCTTGATTTAGTTGGAAATTTTCAGTTGATAAACCGAATGGTTTCAATATCAAATTTCCTAAATCTTTCAGTTTTCCCATCATTTCTGTTTTCATTTCTTCATTTCGCTTTTCAATTTTTTGACTAAGAACATAAATAGTATGAGGAATGTCTTTATTCGATGGATCTAAAGTCTGCAATTTCTTATAATCTTCCAAACTTTCGTCTAGTTTATCCATATCTTCATATAATTTTGCTCGCCTGTATAAAGCTTTAAGATACTCTGGATTGAATTCTACAGCTTTTATAATATCTTCTAATGCACTTTCTTTATAATCCAATTTTATTTTACTGGCGGATCTGTTAGAATACAAAATAGATCTTTCATTTTTATACTGTAGCGGGCATAATTTTAATGCAGAAGTATATATTTCCACAGATTCTATGTAGTTTCCACTTTTAAATTCTTCGTTGCCTTGTTGTTTCAAAGTATCCGCTTCTTCTTTCCTTTTTTCTTTTTCCTCATCTGTTAATTGATCGTCGGTTTCTTTTAACTTCTCTTCATCAATGTAATCATTTAACGGGCATTTATTTTTCTCTTTTTCTTCATCAGAATCTTTATCGATTTCAAATATCTTATCTACAGAATCAGGGGAATGTTTAGAATCATCCAGAACACTGGATTCTAAATTTTTTGTTACTTCATCTACAATTTCTTTGTTGCTGTCGCTTATAATATCTTTTTCTTGATTATCTGTCATGTTTTAAATCTGAAATAATATACGACTTATTTTCAAAATATCGAAATTTTTGACATACTTACATTTTAATATTTATTTAATTTAAAAAAAGATGTATTTCTTCCAAATTTGAGGTTATATTCAGATTGCGAAATGTCAGTCATAAAAGCCAGAATTATACATGAATACAGCTAATAGATGAGCGTAACTCAGCAACTTCACGTTAGTTATAATTTAAAATAAAAAATAATTTTTAAATTTACGCAATAAAAATATAAAGCACTGTTTCCTCAATCCATCCATCCACAATAAATTTTCAAAACCTACATGTCGACAAATTAAGAAATTTATCTTTAAAAGATTCGAACTAAATTACAATTTAAGTTTAGAAAATCGTCATATGGCATATATTTACAGCTTTTTATTTTAATATTCTACAATAAATACATGATTTAATTTGCAACAATATATTTATCAGTTTTGTACATTTCATATGCAAATTCTTCGGTGATATTTGGATCATATTCGAGACCGATATAATCTATTTCTAAAATAAATGGTCCATTTATTTTATCACCAGCAGTAATTCCAAAATTTGTCACTCTATCCAATGGAATTGGTCCTTGTCGATCTTGAATTCGTCCTTTGGACGACATAAAAAATTTAGAAAATGGTATCTGCAATAATTAAAACTATGAATTAACAATCGTTAAGTATAATATTATAAAGTACCTTAGCAATTTGCCAATACGGGCCACCTCTAGTAAACAAGATGTAATGATATACATCATTCCAAAGTACATCAAAATATCCGGTTGTTGCTAAATTTAACATATAGGATCGACCATCCCCTCGAACTCTCATCACAAGAACATTATACATTGTCCAATTATGGTATGAATCGCGTTTAAATGACTTTCTTGCTCGAATTGACCGAATATTGCAATATCCCGCTCTTTGAACTTTACCATCTTTTGGTACTCGCGTATTTAAGTCTCCAGAAAATAGCGCTTTCCCATTTTTACTTAATACTAAAGAACAATTACTGTATCCTTCGTTATGATCTTTGTCGCTAGTAACAACCCATTTTTGTAAGGAATCCTCTGTTTGAAAATCCCATACAACGTCAGTTTCTCCTGGACGATGTATCATAATTGGGTCCATTTCAAATTTTTCTTTCATTTCATTTGTCCATAATCCAATTTCTTCCCGTAATTCTTTTAAACCTTCTCGAATTTGTTGAGTTTTTGGTATATTTTTACGTTTATCTAAACTAGAATAACCACCTTTTGGTTCTTTTTCGTAGAATAAAGCATTTGCAATATTTGTGGCGTGTAAGTTTCGGCATATTTGATAATAACAATGTATTTTGTTTGCTGATCCTAACTTAGTAAAGCTTCGTAATGATAATATTAATTGTGCCATAATACAGTTAGATTCAAGAAAAATTAATAGGTAAATTGCAAAGCATTGCTAATGAAAATCTATTTTGACATAACAGTAAAACATAGGTTATAGGTTATCAAATATCAAAATTGATAGTTGAGTCACTTTAGATATATTTTGATTTCTCAGGAAAAATTGATTAATAATAGATAACAATTAGTGACGTCGGTTTAGATATATTTTAAGTGCTGGTGGTTTTTATTATGTTCTTCCATTCGTAATTCAATATTTCTTCTTCTTTGTATAGATTCAAAGAACTTGACCACAACTTGACTGTTTTTAGTTTTTGTGTGTAAATAAATAAGACCAGTGAATAAAAGTCAAAGTTACATAGGGTACAAATTGTTATCTTTGTTGAAATACTGATAACAATTAGTTTCTGCGAAATTAGGCAAGCATTTACATTGTTAAAAACTATTATTATAAATTATCTGTTTAACATTTTTGTTGTATCATAGTCCATACATTTATGAAATGCCAAGTTTTTTTACAATATTTTTTTTATATAAATGGTTTTAAATTGTGAATGTAATTTGTTTAATATTTTTTAGGTTACCTTATGATAATGCATAAAAGGAAGATTTGATTTAATCAAAAATCCGCTGCTTATCTAAACAAAATCTATAATTACCGAAGTTTATGTGTCAATGGTGTTTATAAATACGTAAAGGAAATCATATTTTTGATGGAATATAAATACTGTAAGTTATTTGTATTTTAGGTAAAAATGTCTACTGCAAATTGTACTGCCTGTCAGAAGAAATTTGGATTTCTTAAATATAACAGAACAAAATGTATGGAATGTGGGCAGGGTTATTGTCTGCAGTGTATACGTAAAGCTAATGGGTAATTTTGTTTTTCAACTCATAATTCTAAAAATGCTTACATGTTTATTGTTTCAGACTAAGATTGTATTGTGATATATGTTTAATATTAAATACTCGTCCTGCTAATCGAACAAGAATAATGGATTTACGTTCCAAAGAAGTAAAACTGTATTTAGCAAGACGAAAAGTCTCAACAGAACATTGTTTAGGTAACTGAAACAAAATACATACATACATACATAGCTGGACAGTAGCTAGCTACTTTTGTAGCTTAGCTACTAGCTTAGCTACGTTTACCTTAGCTGTAGCTGTAGCTGTAGCTTAGCTAAATGTGAAAAAATATAGCTGTAGATTAGCGAGCTATGTTTTTTTATGTATTAGAAAATATTGTTATAACAACTGAAGCTACTTTTTGTAGCTTGAAGCTACTTTTTGTAGCCCAAAGCTACTTTTTGTAGCTTAAAGCTACCACTGTTCATTAAGAAATACCTATCAATTTTTGTTCATATGACAATGACAAATTTAATAATTCACAATAATGGAAAAAAAGTAGCTTTAAAATTTAACAGCAACTTTAATGAAAGCTTTTAGCTGTAGCTTAGCTATATTTTACAAAATGTAGCTTATAGCTGTAGCTCAGCTACTTCTTTAAAGAATAGCTGTAGCTATAGCTTAGCTACTTTTTTTAAGTAGCTTGCCCAGCTCTGCATACATACATACATATCTTCACGCTATATCCCAACAAATGGGGTAGCACGAACCCTAAAATAATTCATAAAACATTCTCTCATCACACTCATCAAACAATCAGCCCTCGTCAAACATTTTCATCCAAAAAAACCACCCTCACTTCAACCACATTCATAGATCACTCCATATAAACTCATTAATTAATTTTAAACAAAATAGTTAATATAAAACTTTTAATCTCTAATTTATAGAAAAAGAAGATTTAGTCAATCGTTTTCTATGGTATGTTGACGTAGAACCTAGATTAGCAAAAAATGGGAACAAAAAAGGTTTAAATTTAAACGGACTCATGTCTAGTTTCACGAATTCCATGCCTAATTTAGTAGAATCCAATCTGCTTAGACGTAAGTTTTCCTTGATGATGAAATATTGAGCAATTATTAATGATTAATTTCTTTTCTAAAGGAAGTCACGATGGATCATCTACACAAACAAATAGAACTACGGCAATTGGTGAGCCTTCTTCTTCTCAAAGTGTTCCTCATAGTTCTCCAATCAATTATCCGCAACAACAACAACAAAATGTTGCAACAGAACAAAGTACAACAGCGACATCTACAAATAATGTACCGAAAGCTTTTTTTTTTCATTTTGTTTGATAAAAATTACATTAATTATTATTTTTGCAGATAAATAATGTCACTAGTAGTAATAACACGGAAAATAGCTCCGAAAATGTTAGTAAAACTACTACAGTAAGAAAATTAATTCGATTATCAGATATAAAAAACGTTGAAGATATATCCAATTTAACAATAAGACAATTAAAAGAATTGTTATTTATTAATAGAATAAATATTACTGGGTGCGTTGAAAAAGAGGAATTGGTGAAAAAGGCTGTTGATTTATGGGTTGAATCTAGAACACAAGGTAAGTTCAAAATCTATTCAAATAGTTCAATTTTACTGCCGAATTAATTTAGAGAAAATAATTCAAATACTGGGTTATAAGAGATTTTAAATTTATAAATGCAAATATTGATTCTGCAAACGTTGAAACTAAACCACATTTTTTTTCCTACCGTGCAGCATAGTTACGGTGACTATATGTTTTTAATATTGTTTGTGTTCTTTAGATTTATTTATTTATTTGTTAAAATACGAGTCTTGTCCTTTATTATAGTTTTACAATTTAAAGTATAAAAGTTCGGTCTGTCAGTTTAAATGAGTTGCAATTAAAGATTATTAAGTGAAAATATATTCCTATTTTGATCAAAATACTATATTGTGACACAAGTGTGGCAAGGCTTTTATTGTAAAACGAGTGTGAAAGTCAAATGAATCATACAAAAATATACTATTTTTCCTACGGTCGTGAACTTTTATTTCTTAAAATCAATATTTGACATCTGTCATGTCATATTTCACATTAATAAAAAAAGGCTGTCCTGGAAACAACATCATAAACGATTTCTTATCGCACTGATACTGGGTTGCATGAAAGATTTATCGGTTCATTAGCAACAACTGTTCAATAAATTTCAAAAAAATCGCTATTGATACTGTTGCTAGATAAACAATTCTTTAACTAAAGAGCTGTTTATTTCTTTCTTGCAACTCAGCATAATTATTGCAAAGAGATACTGTCCTGGAAACAACATCATAAACGATTTCTTATCGCACTGATACTGGGTTGCATGAAAGATTTATCGGTTCATTAGCAACAACTGTTCAATAAATTTCAAAAAAATCGCTATTGATACTGTAGTTAGATAAACAATTCTTTAACTAAAGAGCTGTTTATTTCTTTCTTGCAACTCAGCATAATTATTGCAAAGGGATACTTATCGCACTCATTTTGAATGTTGATATGTTGATTTTTCAATATGACCTTAGAAATAGTTATTTACGATACGAATATCGTACAAAGTTTTTTGAATTTGATTGAAAAATATAATGAAAATAAATATTTTTGACGTTTTATAAATAAAAACATTTACGAATTTACGGAAAAAGCAAAAAGCATTCAAAATACGAGTAGTTAGGTCATTTTGATATGTAATGATAGTAGGTAAAATTTATTTTCATAAATATTTAAAATAATCTTGTGTCTTTTGTAAAATCAAACTATTTTTTGTTATTATGGGTGGCTCAGTGGTATCGAGTCGACCTGTGGATCCTGAGAAACCCGGGTTCGAATCCACAGCCAATAAACAATTTCGCCACATTAAAATTAGCCCTGTGGCTCCTTCACCACTAACATCTGTGAGGGCCGTGATTAGACGGCTGGTAATTGCACTTCACGCGCATAAATATATCATTTGCCGAGATCTGCTTCGGCAGAATGGCACACTCAGTAATGGGTAAACAGCGTGATATATTTATTTTATTTAACCTCCTTCAGATTTATCGTTTAGTTTTGCCAAAAAAAATATGGTTACCGTAAGCATAGTATGTAAATAAATAAAAACTTGAAATCTCATCATAATGCATTTTTCTCTAAAATAATTTCGAATCGCATAAAAAATGTTAGTTTATATCAATGATTAAAATTGCAGACGCAGATAATTTAGCAACCGAAGATTTATGTAAAATCTGTATGGACGCACCATTAAATTCAGTTTTACTGGAGTGCGGCCACATCGCAACTTGTATAGATTGTGGAAAACAATTAGCAGAGTGTCCGATTTGTAGACAGTACATCGTTCGTGTTGTGCATACGTTCAGAGCATAATAAAATTATGAAAATATCTTTCCTTCTTGTGATGATAGTTAAATAAGTTACTGTTCGACATGTAGATGTGTTAAAGTTTCTGAAAAATCATTTTGTTTTCGTGTGAAACTTTATTCACGTACTAAGGTTTAAATCTATTTCAGAATAAGTTTTATGTTTAGGAATTATTATTATTACATGACTATTATAATTTTATAAGATAGATGTTTAAATAGATTATTTATTAATACAAATTATATATGCCCATTTAAACTAGCAGCCTTATTATATCTTTGTGATTCAGTGCAAAGTTCAGGTGCCTGTTAAAATTATAGAAAATTATGCTACTTTGATACGAAACATATCTAGTGAGATGTTCAGATTCTATTTGAAATAAACTGCTTTTCTTGTTACATCATTTTATTTATAATTTGTTTTACTTCATTGTGTTAGTAATAATCAATAAATATTATCTTTAAATGCTACTGATAACTTATTTATCTACATAACAATCATAAAATTTTATAGGAATTATAAGGTCTTAATTCTCTAAACTATTATAGGACAAATATAATCGTAATATTTTAATATTTCGAGATCATGATGACCGTTCACATTTTTAGACCATCACTTACAGGCGCTGTGTGAAGCCGACATCGGAAGTAGCAGAATAAAAGGAATAATCCATTTAACTTTATTGGACAAAATCTGTTTATGAGGTCGAATTAGTTGATGAAGAAAATAATAGAGCCAGTGCTTGGTCAAATCGTTTGTAAGTTTTCCTTTTACTTGTTACTAGTTTATAATGTCTTTCTTTTCTTCTCTTGGCGCCTTATACTAGAATAATTTCTCTTTAAACCAAGTTGCTATCCTATCTAAAATCTGCACTACAATAAAACTAAACGACTACCAGAAACGATTTTCTTTCCTTTGAAGTACTTTTAAGACTGTAATCTTCCTCAAAATAAAAATCCTGTAGTCCCTAAAAAAATCTGAAATACCAGACTTCCTCAGACTAAATTGAAAAAGTATCTCTAAAAATATTATAGTGCTTGTTTTGAATATTATAGGTGAACGAAACGAAAACAAAGGACTTCTATTGTTGCCTGACCGTACCCTTGATTACTTCTACGGATGACAAAATTATGTTGGTCATTGCTAAAATCCCCTACATTGGTTGTCTTGATAAAAAGGTTTGTTCTTCATTGTTGTTAATGTATAAAATAATAATATATCCTCTTGTTTACTATAGGATGTGCATATGATGTGCTCGTCGGCCGCATGAGCACATCACCCATCGCAATCCAGGATTTCAGAGTCAGCGAAGAAGTTTATTGAGTGACTACATTTCACTTAAAATCTCATACGTCACTTTTTTCTCGAAAATTTGTGAATTATCTCGATGGTGAGCATCTAATTGGTTTCTTTATTTTTATCGTTTACCGATTAAGATTTATTGCTGATTTTTATCAAAAACTTTTTAAGTTAAGCTAATTTATAATAGTTTTACGAATTAGTAAATATAGTTGAACAATTAAGGTGGCTGCTCTACGAATTGTTAATAATAACAATTTAAATATTTTAATACAGTATTATTCTATATATTTCGTATAAAATCATGTTCGGATCATTAAATAGGGTAGCATGAAACCTTGAAATCAGTAGTTTGATTCTGCAATTAATCTTCGCCAAACATTTCTAATCTGATACACCATTTTCCTTCATCCACATTCATAATTTCTTTTATATAACTTCGTCTCATCTTTCACCCAAGAATTTTATAATTTTCTTTAGAATGATTTAGAAACGTTTGACCGCATTTTTTTTTAAGATAACATTAAAAATCTTTCGAAAATTCTATAATTAAAACATTAATTATTTCAGGGCACGGCGTACTACCAAGATTTCATTTTACCAGCCGACAAAATACAGCATCCATCAATGCCACGATGTCAATGAAGGGTACGTCATCATCATCATCAGGTATTTATAATTTAGTAATATTTAATAATTTTTCACATATGTTCACATGCAAGGATCAAACCAGGTGCTCTATAACCATACTCCATTGCATGAACGCATTCAGCTACTATAACTATATGATGAAGTTGAGGATGAGTGATTGTGTGGACCTTCTAGGATTAAATGGATGAATCTGATGTGAGCGAAAGACGAAACGATCTTGACGATGACGGATTGCGTGGATGACTGAAGAATAAATGTATGGAAGTATTTGAGCCACAATTTATAGTTTAAATGTTAATACGTTAACATAGCTAAAACCACGAAAATGAAATTTAATTTATATGATTATAAATTGGGCATTTTTCTTGCATAAACGTATTTTAATTTAATTAAAACAACATTCCATTGGTATGTGTTATGCCACTGCAAGTGACCGAAATATTGACTTTCTATAATCGCAGTGGCGGCAAATGATTTTTAATAAATTTTAGGAGGGCCACATACTATATATTTTTTTAAATGTATGTAATAAATATAAATTAAGTGACCAAGTAATTCATACTTAGTGAATGAAATATCTATGTCAATTACTAGTTGAGTATTTGTGTTTTTACATGTTATTAGTTAGAGAGCTAGGGTGCAAAATGATGTCTCATTTATTCCAGTGACAGAAATGGTTTTTTCAATAGATTATGTCATGAGAAACATGAAAAAAAGAAAATTAGATTCCGGCACGGGTGGCAACAATAAATGGCGCCGATGTGAATGTGCCGATTTTAATGGTGATTGGTGACATATTTTTTACAGGCTAATTTTCACTTTAAATTATAGACATTGGTATAATTAAGTAATAAAAATGGTAGACAGAAGTTTTGGCTGGTGACGCATGCGTGACAGAAACGGTCAAAGTGGCAATTTTTATGGTGTCGTGTGACATATTTTTTACAGGCTGAAATTTTTTTTACTACTTGTTCACGATGAATACATGACAAAAAAATGATTGACATAAATTATTGCTGGTTGCGCGTTAGTGACAGAAGCTCTCAAAGTGGACTGGTTTAGGGGAGTCACGTGACTTATGAAGAATGGTAAGATGTTGAAGTATGGAGGCGAGGAATTATTTGACTGGTTACTTTATTTGTTTAGATAAAGTATTTATAATGGTGTTTTGGTGGTTACATTGATGTATGGTAGTGAATGTTGGATGTAGAAGAGATATCGTGTCCGGAATACTTTGGTGTATGAGTGTGAGATTGAGAAAAATGTTGCTAGAAGACATTCCTAGACAATTAGCTTCCCAAAAAGTCTTCTAAATCAACGACGGGCAAACAAACAGTTTTACCGGTGAAACGTATTTTATATTAAATCATGAAATGATTTCAAATAAAATAGTTTAATTTCATTATTTTCTGGTCAATTTAAATAGGATATTTTTGATTAAGGCCCCTATATTCAAAATAATCGTACATTTATATAATTTTTTTTATTGTTGCTATATTTCTCACAGTTTACGACATAATATTTTAGATATTATTTGCTATTATGTTATAGTTTATTTACTTGATATATTTTTCAATTAAATTTTGAACTTGGTTTAAATAAATAATTTGTACCTTTTACTTTTAAAACTAATTTGTGAAATAGTGGTAACACATGTATTTATTTTATGAATTCGCTAAAATGCTTAATATTTGCTGTTGGGTTTAAATATATACATTTATTTTTGTCATACGCGGTCATGGCATATCTTCTGTACATCTGTGTCTTACGTAAAAGCCATTTAATTTATTTATCAATAATTTGACCTTAATGATGAAATATTCTTTTATGTTGAGTATTTTTGATATGATAAATATTTATTTCACGTTTTTAAAGTAAATGCTAATTATTGAGACGTTAAAATTTAAACGTTTTATTAGAGATTTGTTTAAAAACAAACAATACATATATTGCAATTATTTTACAAATATGTTTGTAACAAACAATAGCAATAATAAAATTATTATTTATAATAATATCAAAAGTAAAATGATAAATATTGTATTTGCAGTGTATATTTTTATTCTTTATCGTTCAAGGTAACATTTATAAATTTTAGTTAGAGCGTGCCTTTCACTAATGAATCCGGACGAAACCTGCAAACCCGTAACTTTGCTACTGCTCACTGTACATTCTAGCCATAAGTCTGTCTCTCTCTAGCACATTGTAATCAGTGAAATGGTTGCGCAAGCTCGTTCACTTGTCTAGAATTCGTTGAAGTGTACAGACGTAGATTCGCGCTCCGTACATTTTTTTGCATTTCTGCCTTTTAGAAGGCCATAATATCTAAACAATTGTCCTCCGAACACGCTAGTGCCTTCACGTGGAGGCCCAACATACTTTCTACATACTTTCTACATATTAGGCAAGTTTTAATAAGCGTATCGTGAGCCGGGTGGGGCGAGTCCTTCGAGACCAAGGTCGTAGTTTGGTGTGTAGGCGGGTCGCCCAGCTAGAGAGTACTCTGCCGATGACTGCGTGGTCGGGGTCGCCAAATCCCCTCGTTAGAGGTGGCCTTTGGATTTCCGGGCAAGTACATAGAGGCTTCTCTTCCCACGAGCACTGTGGGGTACTCTCCCTACGACTCGGGTAGGTTTTGTAGGCGTAAACCGAAAGGTCGGGGCTACGGAATATAGTCCACGTCTTTGTATTAAGTACAAGCACAAATCGGCTGCTTGTCGTAGATTCATTGCGCCACTTAAAATTAGCTATTTGTACACAGAAACTTAGGTAGGGATAAGGCAAGAACTGAAGCGAAGAAAGAACAAAGAAATCAACATTGAAGTCAACGTGAAGATCAAGAAATGTATAAATGGGATGTTATGGGATAAATGGAATGTGTGGTATGAATGGTGTATGCTGCATGCTCTATATTGATTTACCATAACTTGTACATTGTTCTATTTTATTGCATTTTGTTCTGAGTTTCTGTTTCAGGTTCAACATTCATCAAAATGTCTTTATGTATGTTATTTTCTAATGTTTACAGTTATTCTATGTTACTAATACATTGTTTTTATGTTTATAGGGACATGACGGAACCTGCAAGCATCTCCTGCGGCCTCAGCATAATCGTGCAGCAGCTGGTGTTCAAACCAGCGCCACCGGAGCTGCCGCCATCGTGGACATCACCGATGCTTATATTATCATCTTGAAGCAGCTGGTGTTCAAACCAGCGCCACCGGAGCTGTCGCCATCGTGGACATCACCGATGCTTATATCATCTTGGATTAGCTGGAGATGTAACCAGCGTCCAAGCTTGTATCATTATCCTGGAACAGCTGGAGATGTAACCAGCGTCATCATCTTGGATTAGCTGGAGATGTAACCAGCGTCCAAGCTTGTATCATCGTGGACAAAATCACCGGTACTTATATCATCTTGGATTAGCTGGAGATGTAACCAGCGTCCAAGTTTGGTTCATCGTGGACAACATCACCGGTACTTATATCATCTTGGATTAGCTGGAGATGTAACCAGCGTCCAAGCTTGTATCAGCATCCTGGGGCAGCTGGAGATGTAACCAGTGTCATCGGAGTGCAGCAACAACAACAATGCTCGCAACATCTTTGTAAGAAAATTATTATTATTAAATTATTTGGATAAAAGTCAGTTAAAAACAATAATAAATATGTTTTGTTTTAAATTTATAATTTACAATAACTATATTTACAACATATTTATTTTATGAACTTATAATTAACCGATTGGGGTGATTAACTATATTTTTAATTCTCAAAACGTTCTGGAATTATTTCAGAGTAAAATATTTAAAATAAAAGATGTATATAAATAAATTTGTATTACTCTTAATTAAAATATTTTTCTCTACTTTAATTTATGACCGATTCAAAGCAAGAAAATAAAGATAATCACCCTTATCTGTTATTTTATTTTGTAAATTAAGATAGTGAAATATTTTACTCACAATAATTATTTTCAATTTAAAAATATAAGTTCTAAAAGTTTTTTTTTTGCAATATTTAAATTGATTTTATTTTAAAATTGCAAGAACTGATAGAATTATTATTTAATCATTTAAATAATTACATATTTGTATTTAAAATAGAATTTAAATATAAAGAGCATATAAAACCAGCCACCAAATAATTCATTGTAATTTACTATTTTATTAATATTATTTGTAACTGTTTCTAATTTATTTTGTTGTTTGTTTACAGTTGCAGTTGCAGCAGCGAGGAAAGCCAATTTTCCGCTAAGCGTCTTTGGAGAGGTTTTCCGCTTAGCACGCGTATGCTCGACGTACACGTAGGAGAATTCCTGGAAAATGGTTCAGCTTCTTGCCTCTCAAAGTCACAACCAGGAGGCTGGGACCAGGCTTTATATTTAAAATAAAAATTGTGTCACGAATAAATAAGATGTGGTACTAATAAACTAAATATTACAAAATATACTTGTCTTTTATTATAATATAGTAACAAATACATAGGTATTTTTAAGAAAATGTGTTGTAAAATAAATTATTTAGGAAATATACAGTTAGCAATCGCTATTTGTCGACCTGGTGCTCCGGACTTGTATTGAAACCGTCAACCAAGTAACCGAGGCATTTATCACCATCCAACAACATCGCCTAAGTCCTGGTCACTTTCAGCAGATTTCCTGAAGCCGATTCCAACTGTAAAGTTCACCCAATGTGAGTAAAGTAATTTCATATTATTTATAACTTTATTTTGTTAGTAATGATTGCAAATTTTAATCTAATACTTTGTTTTTATGTTTATAATGCCTCCACGTACATGGAATCATCTCTGTAACTCACCTGGTGCACGGGACTCGTCTTGGAACCGCTAGCATCTTCAACAGTGCCACTGGAGTAGTCGCCACCTTCTACAAAATTCTCGGAGTCGACATTAATCTCTCCAGTAAATCAGAAGACTCCTAAAAATAAAATAATATCCCCAATCTATTTTATCACCCATTGTATTGTATTGTATTAAATTGTACTTGTAATATAAATATTAGTGTCTTTTATATACAGAATATTATCACTATATTGTAATAAAAAATGTAATATAAATGTTAGTGTCTATTGTATATACTTTTAAAATGATAATAAACGAATTTAAAATAACTTACATTCTTTCATTTATAATATCCTTCCCTACACATCAATATTTTATGAATAAAATGATAGATAGTTTAAGCGGTAAAAATAAATCCAAGATGGCATCTCATACAAAAACTCAAATTGACTCACTAATACATTGAAAAATTCACATAGATAGGGACTATTTGTTTGAATATTTTAGTGCGCGATTTACCATATCTCACACACACACACACATACACATCCGCCGCCGCAGCCGCCGCCATCGCCTCCATCTTGGATTTTCACACACACACATACCAAGGAATCGCACAATAGTAATCTCAGTGGCGCCACCTTTTCGAACGGAGCTGGAACGGCTAAAAAGGGAACTAAAATTTTAATTAGTAGGCTAATTAATCATGATATTTTAATTAGCGATTTCCGCGATAACTAGACGTTATTTGGAGAAATGTTTCAAATAAAAGTAGTTTATTTTGTTATTCTCTATAACTTCTGGTTGAAACTTTTTTCTCTACAACCCTTAACTTCGGAGATACAAAAAGCCACCCTTAAAGTGAAATATCTACCCTACTAATGTAAATTTTGGGGTCGTCCGTGAACGCCGCATGTTGTATGAGGGTCTAGAAGGTGCATGCAAAATTTCAGCGAGATCGGAAAAAGTTTAATAATTAAGGATTAAAAACGGCAAGGGGTTAACCTTTGATTTTGAAAACCTTGATTAATGACCATATATTCGATCTCGCTGAAATTTTGCATGCACCTTCTAGACCCTCATACAACATGCGGCGTTCACGGACGACCCCAAAATTTACATTAGTAGGGTAGATATTTCACTTTAAGGGTGGCTTTTTGTATCTCCGAAGTTAAGGGTTGTAGAGAAAAAAGTTTCAACCAGAAGTTATAGAGAATAACAAAATAAACTACTTTTATTTGAAACATTTCTCCAAATAACGTCTAGTTATCGCGGAAATCGCTAATTAAAATATCATGATTAATTAGCCTACTAATTAAAATTTTAGTTCCCTTTTTAGCCGTTCCAGCTCCGTTCGAAAAGGTGGCGCCACTGAGATTACTATTGTGCGATTCCTTGGTATGTGTGTGTGTGAAAATCCAAGATGGAGGCGATGGCGGCGGCTGCGGCGGCGGATGTGTATGTGTGTGTGTGTGTGAGATATGGTAAATCGCGCACTAAAATATTCAAACAAATAGTCCCTATCTATGTGAATTTTTCAATGTATTAGTGAGTCAATTTGAGTTTTTGTATGAGATGCCATCTTGGATTTATTTTTACCGCTTAAACTATCTATCATTTTATTCATAAAATATTGATGTGTAGGGAAGGATATTATAAATGAAAGAATGTAAGTTATTTTAAATTCGTTTATTATCATTTTAAAAGTATATACAATAGACACTAACATTTATATTACATTTTTTATTACAATATAGTGATAATATTCTGTATATAAAAGACACTAATATTTATATTACAAGTACAATTTAATACAATACAATACAATGGGTGATAAAATAGATTGGGGATATTATTTTATTTTTAGGAGTCTTCTGATTTACTGGAGAGATTAATGTCGACTCCGAGAATTTTGTAGAAGGTGGCGACTACTCCAGTGGCACTGTTGAAGATGCTAGCGGTTCCAAGACGAGTCCCGTGCACCAGGTGAGTTACAGAGATGATTCCATGTACGTGGAGGCATTATAAACATAAAAACAAAGTATTAGATTAAAATTTGCAATCATTACTAACAAAATAAAGTTATAAATAATATGAAATTACTTTACTCACATTGGGTGAACTTTACAGTTGGAATCGGCTTCAGGAAATCTGCTGAAAGTGACCAGGACTTAGGCGATGTTGTTGGATGGTGATAAATGCCTCGGTTACTTGGTTGACGGTTTCAATACAAGTCCGGAGCACCAGGTCGACAAATAGCGATTGCTAACTGTATATTTCCTAAATAATTTATTTTACAACACATTTTCTTAAAAATACCTATGTATTTGTTACTATATTATAATAAAAGACAAGTATATTTTGTAATATTTAGTTTATTAGTACCACATCTTATTTATTCGTGACACAATTTTTATTTTAAATATAAAGCCTGGTCCCAGCCTCCTGGTTGTGACTTTGAGAGGCAAGAAGCTGAACCATTTTCCAGGAATTCTCCTACGTGTACGTCGAGCATACGCGTGCTAAGCGGAAAACCTCTCCAAAGACGCTTAGCGGAAAATTGGCTTTCCTCGCTGCTGCAACTGCAACTGTAAACAAACAACAAAATAAATTAGAAACAGTTACAAATAATATTAATAAAATAGTAAATTACAATGAATTATTTGGTGGCTGGTTTTATATGCTCTTTATATTTAAATTCTATTTTAAATACAAATATGTAATTATTTAAATGATTAAATAATAATTCTATCAGTTCTTGCAATTTTAAAATAAAATCAATTTAAATATTGCAAAAAAAAAACTTTTAGAACTTATATTTTTAAATTGAAAATAATTATTGTGAGTAAAATATTTCACTATCTTAATTTACAAAATAAAATAACAGATAAGGGTGATTATCTTTATTTTCTTGCTTTGAATCGGTCATAAATTAAAGTAGAGAAAAATATTTTAATTAAGAGTAATACAAATTTATTTATATACATCTTTTATTTTAAATATTTTACTCTGAAATAATTCCAGAACGTTTTGAGAATTAAAAATATAGTTAATCACCCCAATCGGTTAATTATAAGTTCATAAAATAAATATGTTGTAAATATAGTTATTGTAAATTATAAATTTAAAACAAAACATATTTATTATTGTTTTTAACTGACTTTTATCCAAATAATTTAATAATAATAATTTTCTTACAAAGATGTTGCGAGCATTGTTGTTGTTGCTGCACTCCGATGACACTGGTTACATCTCCAGCTGCCCCAGGATGCTGATACAAGCTTGGACGCTGGTTACATCTCCAGCTAATCCAAGATGATATAAGTACCGGTGATGTTGTCCACGATGAACCAAACTTGGACGCTGGTTACATCTCCAGCTAATCCAAGATGATATAAGTACCGGTGATTTTGTCCACGATGATACAAGCTTGGACGCTGGTTACATCTCCAGCTAATCCAAGATGATGACGCTGGTTACATCTCCAGCTGTTCCAGGATAATGATACAAGCTTGGACGCTGGTTACATCTCCAGCTAATCCAAGATGATATAAGCATCGGTGATGTCCACGATGGCGGCAGCTCCGGTGGCGCTGGTTTGAACACCAGCTTCTTCAAGATGATAATATAAGCATCGGTGATGTCCACGATGGCGGCAGCTCCGGTGGCGCTGGTTTGAACACCAGCTGCTGCACGATTATGCTGAGGCCGCAGGAGATGCTTGCAGGTTCCGTCATGTCCCTATAAACATAAAAACAATGTATTAGTAACATAGAATAACTGTAAACATTAGAAAATAACATACATAAAGACATTTTGATGAATGTTGAACCTGAAACAGAAACTCAGAACAAAATGCAATAAAATAGAACAATGTACAAGTTATGGTAAATCAATATAGAGCATGCAGCATACACCATTCATACCACACATTCCATTTATCCCATAACATCCCATTTATACATTTCTTGATCTTCACGTTGACTTCAATGTTGATTTCTTTGTTCTTTCTTCGCTTCAGTTCTTGCCTTATCCCTACCTAAGTTTCTGTGTACAAATAGCTAATTTTAAGTGGCGCAATGAATCTACGACAAGCAGCCGATTTGTGCTTGTACTTAATACAAAGACGTGGACTATATTCCGTAGCCCCGACCTTTCGGTTTACGCCTACAAAACCTACCCGAGTCGTAGGGAGAGTACCCCACAGTGCTCGTGGGAAGAGAAGCCTCTATGTACTTGCCCGGAAATCCAAAGGCCACCTCTAACGAGGGGATTTGGCGACCCCGACCACGCAGTCATCGGCAGAGTACTCTCTAGCTGGGCGACCCGCCTACACACCAAACTACGACCTTGGTCTCGAAGGACTCGCCCCACCCGGCTCACGATACGCTTATTAAAACTTGCCTAATATGTAGAAAGTATGTAGAAAGTATGTTGGGCCTCCACGTGAAGGCACTAGCGTGTTCGGAGGACAATTGTTTAGATATTATGGCCTTCTAAAAGGCAGAAATGCAAAAAAATGTACGGAGCGCGAATCTACGTCTGTACACTTCAACGAATTCTAGACAAGTGAACGAGCTTGCGCAACCATTTCACTGATTACAATGTGCTAGAGAGAGACAGACTTATGGCTAGAATGTACAGTGAGCAGTAGCAAAGTTACGGGTTTGCAGGTTTCGTCCGGATTCATTAGTGAAAGGCACGCTCTAACTAAAATTTATAAATGTTACCTTGAACGATAAAGAATAAAAATATACACTGCAAATACAATATTTATCATTTTACTTTTGATATTATTATAAATAATAATTTTATTATTGCTATTGTTTGTTACAAACATATTTGTAAAATAATTGCAATATATGTATTGTTTGTTTTTAAACAAATCTCTAATAAAACGTTTAAATTTTAACGTCTCAATAATTAGCATTTACTTTAAAAACGTGAAATAAATATTTATCATATCAAAAATACTCAACATAAAAGAATATTTCATCATTAAGGTCAAATTATTGATAAATAAATTAAATGGCTTTTACGTAAGACACAGATGTACAGAAGATATGCCATGACCGCGTATGACAAAAATAAATGTATATATTTAAACCCAACAGCAAATATTAAGCATTTTAGCGAATTCATAAAATAAATACATGTGTTACCACTATTTCACAAATTAGTTTTAAAAGTAAAAGGTACAAATTATTTATTTAAACCAAGTTCAAAATTTAATTGAAAAATATATCAAGTAAATAAACTATAACATAATAGCAAATAATATCTAAAATATTATGTCGTAAACTGTGAGAAATATAGCAACAATAAAAAAAATTATATAAATGTACGATTATTTTGAATATAGGGGCCTTAATCAAAAATATCCTATTTAAATTGACCAGAAAATAATGAAATTAAACTATTTTATTTGAAATCATTTCATGATTTAATATAAAATACGTTTCACCGGTAAAACTGTTTGTTTTGCCTGTCGTTGATTTAGAAGACTTTTTGGGAAGCTAATTGTCTAGGAATGTCTTCTAGCAACATTTTTCTCAATCTCACACTCATACACCAAAGTATTCCGGACACGATATCTCTTCTACATCCAACATTCACTACCATACATCAATGTAACCACCAAAACACCATTATAAACAATTTATCTAAACAAATAAAGTAACCAGTCAAATAACTCCTCGCCTCCATACTTCAACATCTTACCATTCTTCACACGCATCAATCACCTCTCATCTGTATCACATTCATCAGCTCAAACATTTTCACTACAACATCTTATTCATTTCACAATCACTCACTATTCGCCCTCTTCATAGCTTTCATCGCTCAATCACTTCACACTCAACCAAAACATTCTCCTATTCATACTAAAATCATTGATCATCAAATCATCAAATCGCACCTTAAACTACATGTAACGTAAGATGCAATCATATCGAATACAACACTTTGTAACAGCGCCTCAGATGCGACAAGTTTCTAAACTTTATTTTAAAATTTAAACGTTACCTATTCAATAAAATATTTCAGACAAAATATATTTCCATTATTATCCTCTATATTGAAACTTTTTCTATGCAACACTTAACTTCAGAGATACGAACAACCACCCTTAAAGTGAAATATCTTTTGAACTAATAGGAATTTTGGGGTTGTTTGTAAATTCCACACTCAGTATAAGTCCTAGAAGCTGTAAAATTTCAGCGCGATCCAAGAAAGTTTAATTTTGACTCAAAGAAAAGTCAAGGGGTTAACCTTTACTTCTGAAGCTGTTAATTAATGACAATATATTCGATTTTGGTGACATGCAGCTTCTAGGACTTAATACTAAGTGCGAAATTTACAGACAATCTCAAAATTCTCATAAATACAAAAAATATTTCACTTTAAGAGTGATTGTTTGTATTCCCGAAATTAGGGGCTTTAGAGAAAAATGTTTGAAACAAAACTTTTAGAAAATAATAATACCTATAATAGATATTTTATTTGAAACTTTTATCGATTTAACCCTTAGATAAAGAAATATTTATTTGATTTGGTGTAAAAAAAATGGACCGCAAAAATAGTACTCACCATATCGGCCATCGAAGCTCCGGTCGCCGGCATTTGTCGGCTGGAATTTGCGGCGTCCAGAACTGCTTACAGGACACGCAATCAATACTTTCGGACATCCGCAATGGTGCCTCTTCTCTGTTTTTGTTCTTTCTTCGAATATTTCTAAAATATAAATAATAATATAAATAAATGTAACATGTAACATATGTTAGGAATTTTTATTGGAAGGTTAAGTGTCTCTGAAGGACTTCCGGATTTTTTTATTTTCTAACATATCTAGTACTCACCAACAGACGCTATCAAATCGTTTGAAGTTTTCCTGCTATTTGTTCATCGCCCTCATCGTCCTTTCTTCGATTTTTTGCTAATAAGCTAATAAATACGATTTCCAGTAAAGTGCAAATTATTATTAATGTGTAAAAAAAAATAAATACTGCTAAATGTTTCTTTGCAATTTGCATATACTTTTTAACAGAATTAACGAATGTAAATCAATTGTTATCTAGTAATACCAGTAGAATATTATTAAATATATCTGTATATATATATATATCTGCAAATAACATTGCACTTTTCTTAAATAACACGTAAAATGCCTTAAAAAAAGAGTTCTCTTCGAAAGTTTCCAACTGCAAAAAAATAAATTTTTATTTATCATTTGCCTATAAATTCGCATTGATATCATAAATCAGTACCACTTAATAGATAGAATTACTTCTACAAATTAATATTTTACATAATTTTATTACTAAAAGTATGTAACATATTAATTTTGTGTTTCATGTGACACATTTTCATAGAATACCAGCTGTTCCAAAATGATGCTGAGTGAACAGATGATTCTTGATCGTTTGAAAATCTCTTCAAAATTTGCAGTTTGGCTACAGAGGAATAATTCCAACTAATTATCTTTTAATAGAAGTAAATGAGAAACATAAAATTTAAAAAAAATGCAAAAACGTAAAAGATAATGTAAAATAAATTCATGTTGAATATAATTTAACAGAATAATAAAATTCAACCTGTTACTAAGATTTACACTAAATAACAATCATGAAATGGCTTAGTTTATTTTTATTTCTACATTTACTAGGCTAGCATGATAGATAATATTTATCAATAATTGTGACATCTACAAAAATACACATTAATCTTTTATAATTTACAAATACATATTTTAATAATATTATTTACGCTTTAGCGGTTAAGTGCCTGGTGACACAGGATTTGTGATTAATACACAATCGGTAATTTTTCATTTCAAATCAGTTACAGACAACGAATAAAAACAATCACATTTTAGGATATTCGTTTATAACTTTTAAGTATACCAAGTGTTTTGAAATATATCCTGTTGAAAAGTCTGTGAAATTTTGGAAAAACTATGGTATGCGCTGCATTTATTTGATCATAATAAAAATATGCAATTCCTCTGTGTAGCACTTTGTATTTGTCTATAGTAAATCTGATCGTTTATCTATGTGCGATTATCGTATTGGTACAAAGCATTACAACAATTAAGTACAAATAAAGTAATTAGAAAATACAAAATTGCACTCAACACAAATAGAAAGTTACCCTGCATTAGCTAGTAGTTCTTCAATAGAAAAAGAAAATGTCAGAGTCAATGGATGGACTAATATATTTGAGCAAATTATTACTGCATTTGTTCTGCACGTGATCACACTTGGTTTTAATGATTTAACACACAACTACGAATATGGCACAAATTATGGTGGAATTAAAATAATCAACAATGTGTGATCTCCGCAGACGATCCAAGCTCATGTCTGCAAATTCAGTTCTTATCCAGATTCATAAAAGTAACCACTCAAACCATTTCAATTAAACTACTTGCATGCAATAATAAAATTATATTTGTAATTCTTGTACTTCGGTTATCTTTGGTTTAGCGCATATATTTACAAGACATTCTTTACCAGATAAATATATCTTTATAGACATCTACAAATCTGTAATTTGATTAATCTTGCGATTACAAATTTATTCACTGTCCCCCAAAAAGTATATGTACAATTTTCTTTGTAGAAACAAGAAAACAAGCTATAAAATATATTTAATTCTCTCTCAAATATTTGCAAGCGTGAATATTTTAAATTGCGTGTTAAAAGAAAAATATTAACAGCTCAATGTTAAAATTAATAAGATTCGTCTGCTTTAATGAATCTGAATAATCAATGATGTAAACATTTATACATTCATTCTCATCTTTGCATGCATTCACGCATTCACCTCAATATCAAAATATATCAACAGCAATGCAATCGACACGAGAGAACAATACAAGTTCATTTAAGCCTAAAACGAAACCTCGTCAGGAATGTAAGACATTTACTTTTGACACACAGATAATAATATATCAACACGAGCGTGCAGGAAGTCAAAATTAAACATTTCGGGAGATCACATTTACGTAAAACTACTTCAAAATCGTGCAATAACTACGGGACTTTATTTGTAAGATTCAGTTTTATATTCGACAATATATTATACAGTCGATTGATAAACCAGGCTTTGTAAATAGGTCGATAAGTGTTTTTTAAAATTTTTATTCAAATTTGCTGTCATGAAGTCCAAATCTCAAGGAAATTAAAAATATTTAAATAATTTTATCACAATGAAAATAAGAAATCTTTTCAATCTACCTACAATTTTAAAATCATGAACTAAATATATATTTTTACTAATGTTAATAATTTTGGTGCTATATTTTATCAATCGTTGTTAAATACATCATATAAGTTTTTGATTTGTTTTTGCAAATTTTCAGAATATAGAAAGAATAATTTTGACGCGTTTGTTCCGACTTGATGGCGCAAATGATGCAAGATTAAAGAATAACATTGAGTAAAATAAATAAATCACTACGAAACGACACACATACATCCACACATAAAGAGTTCTAAGCTAAACAATAAATTAAATATATTAATATATGTGTAGTAGATATATACAATTATTTGTCATGCATAATTTGATGGCACTTACGCTGTTACACATTGCACTAAATCTTAAATACAAATCAGTTCATTTTAAAAACAACAAATCTAACAAATTATGCAGACTTTTCGTCGTTTATATTCTAAATAACAGGAACTGGTGATGTCTAAAAATATAACCAACAAAAATAAATAATACACTATATGAACCGTTCCGATCGGGTTTCTTCAAGTAAATTGAAAAGTTAAAACAAATGAGACCTAGAATTTGTTTCGTTCGTTTCTAAAATCGGATGTATTGTTTTTTTTTATATCCACTAGCTGATTTTCATTCTTTTTGAAGGGGTTCCGTCTGAGGAACCAGAAGCCACGTGCTTATTGTTGGCATTATGAGGCGATAGCACTACTCCGCCATTGCACGGAGGTAAATCCATTCCTAGAATGGAGTCTGGACTGTCGTTTACTTTCTAAAATAATCACATAATTAATTTATTTCTATTATAAATTAAATCTCCGTCTTTAGAATCTAAAAAGTAAATAAAAATTTAGCAAATAAAAATTCGAAAAAAATTTACATATTGATCGACATATTAATAACAAATTATTATTAATATTTCATGATTACTTTATAGATTATCACAATTTAGGTATTATGTAATCTATAAACATAGATATAAAGAGAATGTAAAATAAGTAAACATCCTGTATATGTAGATTATACCCAATAACTGTCACCGGTGATCTATAATTAATTACGGATCACTGGAACGCAGTTGTATTTTATTTTTAGCGAGATTTGAAATCGCTAATGATCATTTACTAGAAAGCGATTCATTCACAAATGGTTTTTAATAATTTAAAATATTTCTTACATTTCCTTCCGTCATGACAGCAATGGGAGTAACTCCAGTAGCTTGAGCGACTTGATGTTCAATTAAATAAAACATGTATTCATCATACAAAAGTCGGATCAAGTGGAATGATCCAAAACTAGCTGCTGATCTTAGAGTCAAATCTCTGATCACCATTGAACTGCAACCAACAAACCAAACTTAACACGATTTTCAATTAAGTTTTAGCTGAGTGATTTAAGTACACGAGCACAGTTATCACACTTTCGAGCGAGTTATGTACACTATTTTTTAGACGATCACAAAATATTTCTAAAAACAGTTTACAAGAACTATGTTGTTATACTTTGACAGCTGAAGCATTCTTGAAAGCGTTGCCGTTTGAGTTTTGGGTGTAGAGTGATACCAACTGTATTAACCAAAATGTCAAAATGTTAAATAATACAATTTATAAAATAGATTGATGTTTATAACCTTCAAACATTGATGTTTACAAATTAAATAATTCATGGAAAACTAAAGTCATGGCTATTGCTACAATTTAACAGAAATTTAGAAATTTATTTTTAAAGTTGCGGCTAGACACGTAACAAAAAAAATGTAAAAACATTGACAACTCCAGCGCTCGAATACGCCAACTAGCGGCAAAAAAGATAACTATTCTTGGTGGGACTGGAGGTTGATTCGTTTCATTTATTGTGCATGTTTGTATTTTTTATAAAAAACCTAAAAACAGGAAAATCTAATACGAACTGTTGCTTTTATGGATGCAAATAGCTCTGAATTATTGCAACATATGATAAAAGAATTGTCCTCAGTTAATAATTTGTAATACATGTTCCGGCAGAAATTTTTTAACTCAAATAGTACACTACTAATTTCATAATTAATAAATTATCGTAGCAGTGGTCAATAAGTAATATAAATTTAGATTTTAATTCGTCTGTTAAATCATGTCTTTGTAATTTTGTATGTTATTATATTCGAAAAAGTCTGTAGAACGCAAATGTAATTCGGAATCTTCAGAACATGAAATTAGTATAATTTTGTATTGAGTAAATATTCGATGTTCACCTTTTTTAAGTTTAAATTTTTGATAGTTGAATACCTATCCCCATATTTAGAATGTATTTTGTAATCACAAATCATTTATATATGCAAAAATTATATTATTCAAGCAAAAAGTAAATGATCATGAGAAAAAAATCTGTTTTTATTTTCTAATACTATGCGAGTTATTCAGAATTAAAAAAATATATACAATATTCCTACGAATGTGTAGACGTCCAAGACTTTAAAAAAATGCACAATACTTAATTTCATCGTCAAAATTGGCCAAACGAGCTCTACATTAACATATGTATTCTAATGCCTTGTGCACACGGGGAAACTTTTTAAAATGCTTCCTGAAATTTGTTTCCAAAGAAGAAGAAATACGAAATGTTTCCCGAAAGTTAACGGCGCCGGTAAAACTCGAGAGGTTTTGACTCAGACTAACCATACCTTAGACGGAGAACAACGGCGTTTGTTGTGAAGTAAAAAGAGATAAAGTAAGTTGTTGGTGAGACGGGTGCGCGGCAAAGAGCTAGTATCCCTTGGTATTATGCGGGTTGCATTTTTGTTGATGACAGTTATTAGACACGAGCATTTTATTTATTTAAACACAAAAGTACGTATACAAAACACTTAATATGTCAAAAACTAACCTTTACTTTGATGTATAAACAGTAAGTAATTGAATATAAGAATAACTATACAAATGTTTGCAACTCGCATAACATCAAAGGATACTCGCTCCTTGCCGCGCACCCGTCTCACCAACAACTTACTATAACTCTCTCTACTTCATAACACTGCATTGACTTGAATACGACAGACTTTGTCTAAGGTATGGTTAGTCTGAGGGTTTTGAGGAAACTTTTTGACATGCATCTAACTTCTCATTTATTTTGACATTTGTATCGTGTGTTGTGAGGTTAGAATTATAAAACACTTTATTACGAACTAAATTTTAGCGTTGATTAGATTTGTTTAGCAGTTTATACGTGCATTTAGTGTACTTTTTGTTAATATATTTTTCTAGTGAGGTAAAATACATACATAATAAAAACATAAATATTTAAATACAACTATTGTTTTATAATTTCAGAGGAAAAATGTCTGAAGAAGAATTTTTATTATTAGCTGCAGCTGTTACCTGTGTTATTATAATAATATAAATAATTCCCCAAGTATCTAGGGACTTTTAAGAAAAAAATTACTAGTTTTGAAGAAACATTTACATTTGCCGTGTGAACAGGCGTAGGCTGATATTACAAGTTTCCCAAATACTTCTTCTTCTTTGGAAACAAATTTCAGGAAGCATTTTAAAAAGTTTCCCCGTGTGCACAAGGCATAATGTAAACAAACCATTTATCCTACCAAAGCTAGGCGAACGCAGCGCCTCTATAGTTGATTTGAGTTGTCAATTGCTACAATTTACTAAAAATTTAGAAATTTATTTTTAAAGTTGCGGCTAAACCAGACACGTAACAAAAAAAAATGTAAAAACAGTTACATCTTGTAATTCTGAACATCTTTGCGTTCGACAGTTTTTTTCCGTAAAATTAATAGGAGAGCAGAAACCACCGGTACATAAAAATGATTAAAAAGTAATTTTACCTGTAGAACGACCACTTGAGGAGAAACTGGCGGGCAGCCTTGGAATAATTCGGTTTGCCTTCATAAGGCTTGAGCGCACTTTGCACGACATTTTTCAGCCAGACCGCCCACTGCTCAAGCGAGTTCTGTTGCTGTAGCGTTAGTTTAAAATCGGCTTCTAAACGTTGTACGATATCGTAGTCACACTGACAAACCCACGACGCTTGTTCTTGAACGTTGTGGAAGTCAACGCGGTTGAGATCGGTGAGCATCTGTGCGATCTGGGTTCCGTTGTGCAGAACGGCTCTGGCGGCCTGCGCTAGGTGGTTCAGTGAGGTGTATCGACGGAGTGATTGGCTGAATGCAGACACGGCTGTTAGTTTTACGGTTAGCATTGCTTGAGGGCAACCGGTCATTGCTGATGTTAGCCAGCTCTCCAAACCTACATAAACAATAAATCAGTAAAAAAAATAACTAACTCTTATTTTCACCCACTTGAATACTATGACACTATAGCTGTATTACATTTGCCACTTGGTTCACTTAAATCAGTTCAGATAAATTCGACACATGACTAAATGAAATGAATTAAGCAAACTGATGCATTTATTGGGGTGAATTACTTCAAAGTAAATTTGAATCAGTAATTCTAGTACTGAAAATAAAGTCAGCGTAGTAATCCAGGGAAATAAGTAAATGATCTGGTTCAGTAAATGTAAGTTAGATCTAATCCAAATGGCAAATGGAATTGCATTATTATTCCGACTTTTCCAAAAGTAAACTAATGCTATTTCAGGAATGTTTATGTAACCATGAATACGGCAGCGTTTTTTGGTCCTAGGACCAAAAATAACATTTTTCTACTATTGTCAAAAGGACATTACGATAATTTAATATCACTAGTAATATGAAGTAATCTGTAAAGATTTGTAAGTAAATGTAAGTCTTACTTTTTGCAAAGTTACGAATGGCTTGCGTTAACGAACTAGGAATTGGTCTCAGTACATCAGGTAACAATACTTGGACTAGATTCTGATAAAACTGCATATCTACATGACGCATAAAAGACTGCACAGGCTCCAACGCACATAAAGCAAACAATTTTGACCTGTAACAAAAAGTAAAGTATAAAATACTTGATATAATTTTTAAAATTAATTATTTTCATACTTGGACAAATATTTTTCTTCTTCACATTCATCTCCGTTATTATTGTCTTGTGCACGCCAAAATTCTCTCCATAAAGATTCAACTGTTGGAAATTCTAGTTGCAGCACTGCATCTAGAAATGCTTCACAATGTTCTCTGTATATGGATCTGTTCAAATGTAAATTAAATTAATTATTACTGAATTTATTTTAAACTGTATACTATTTACTAACTTTAAAGTATCTACGTCTTCTAAACTACAATCTTCTGGCAATGGAGAATTAAAATGTATATCAGGGAAGTCTGGAATGGCACCACTTCCTTCACCCAAATACCCATGATGTTGGGCAATCATAGCAGTATTTGAGTCATAGTTATCCGAAGATCGCTTAAACCTTCCAGAATTGCTTCCTTTCCCACTGCTAGAAATACTTCCTCCACTGCTTTGCATACAACCACTTCCGCCTCTGGATGTCTCATCCATTGAGCCAGTTAATGATGAACCAGGCTTTACTCGAATACCATAATAATGGTACTTTGAATTACCCCTACAATTTAATCGAATCAGAAACTTGCTGCTGATTTGAAAAGTGTTTACCTTGTGCCCAGCCTTCTAGTGCGAAGTCCGAGGAATACAGATCGAATTAGTTTTCCAAACGAAGCAGCATTTACAGGTTCGAGTTTGTTCTCAGCGCAATGACGTAAATAATGCGAATAGAGTGTAGATCTAGGAAGTGAGACTCCTTCTGCCGTCTCATAGTTCTCGAGTAACCATTGTACCTACGATAACAACACGATATGCATTTTTAACTTGAAAGAAATGTACTGAATTGGGTCATATTTTCACTTACTATACTGCACTTTTATTAAACAAGGTTGATGTAAATCTTTCTAATTATTCATTCATATTTTATAAGACTTAAATCAATATTCAATTACTAGGTGGAACTCATTATTGTTAATTGAAAATAAACAGTTTTATGTAAGTGCAGTTAACTGTTTTAATATTACACTCATTAATAATTTACTACAACTAAAAAACAAATAAAAATATACAAAGGTGCAAAGGCAAAGCATAAAAATAAAAAGCAACTCATAGTCATTAAGAACCAAATAAAAAGAAATAGCATGCAAAGAAAACAAAACCTCTATAAGCTGCTATGGAACATAAAGAAATTTATACAATAATAGTCGAGTTCGATTTACAAAACATTGTTTTTAATAAATTAAATAAATGTTATTTATATCATGTTTCTGCGTTTCTATTTCTCATTTAACACAAAGAAAAATATATTACTTTCTTTCACAAAATGCGAATGAAATAGTTATTTGCATATCAAGGGAAGAAAGTGAAATATTTATCCCCGAAGGTGCTCTCTCATTTCTTGAACCAAAGGAAACACTTGAGAAAAAAATAAAACTAGCTTCACGAGATATACAAATACATATTTTATCTACGACCGAGCAGAAAATAGACATTTCCAACTGTCAGCTGAAAACAGAAAATTGAGATTAGCCGCTTGCTGTCGCTCGAATATCCCAAACAGGAAAACTGTCAAAAATTATTTTAATATATTTTTCAAACGCCGTATAAAATAAAAATTGTATGCACCACGAATAGAAAGTGTCCTTGCCGCCCTAGGTACACTATTCCACTACCATATCAGATTTCAGAAATAAATGAGAAATTTAGATAAAATCTATGTCATCTGGATGTCACGAGAGGAAAATGAAATTACTTTGTTTCTTAGTGGTGAAAATAAACATTTTCTTCTCTCAATTGAGGAAAGAAAATTGTACGTTCTGACCGGGTCGTAAATAATTATATTCTTGATTTGTTCGGAATGAGAATAAAAAATAATTAAATATAATATTTTTCTGGTGTAAATCGAGTTCGACTATAGTTGAAGATGGGTTAAGGGATAGAGGATAAAGGTCGCAGAACTTACAGTGGCTGGGGACACACGAGTAGCGTGGCTTAACGCGGAGGTCACTTCCTCGGAACTCTGACCTGGGGCAGGTGTCGAATGAACGGTAGCGGTGGCTACATAGGCCGTGTCCTACAGGCATTCGCGCAACACCCAGAGAAACAGGATTAGTAAGTACCACCGACCAAACGTTAATCGTTTCAACAGACCCAAATGCCTTGTTAATCATTAAAGAAACAATTCAAATATGCATTCTCAACTGTCTGTCTGTCAGAATACATATTTCATGCTATAATTAGTTTTTAATTTCATGCTAAATATTCTTTATTTCTTGAGAATGCGTATTTGAAGTTAACCAGCAGTCATAAATAAGAAACTACATATTTTGGACACATTCCATATAAATAGGAATTAAGAAAACAAGATGCGTCACTTACAGCAGCTGTAGTTTGAGGAGAAGTACGTTGTTGTGCTGAAGCAATAAGACCTTCGTCGACGGCTTGTTGAACTAGGTAATGTCCCCCAGCTGCGTAGCCCACGGTACCGGTGCTAGCAGCAGTACTTGCTGCAGTTGCAGCGTAATACTGTCCTTGGCTGGCGTACAAAGTGCCTGATTCTCCCACTGTATATACTGGATACGCCCTACAAACATTACCAACATGACAAATATCATTTCCATCCAACAACATTCTTATTATTGTTCAAAGAGAGACAACGAAAGTTATGCTGTGATGAATAATAAGGTAGATAATGAAATTAGATACATACATTTGCGTCTGGCCACCATTGGGCTGCGATGCATAGAGTTCCGGCTCCACGTACTGCACGTGATAGCCCTGATGGGACGCCACTGTGTCACCTTCTGCAACTGTAAAATTAATATGTACAATCTTTTCAAATGAACCCACCAAAAAAAAATAATTTACAATAGAAACTAACACTAATAAACGATATGATTCACAATCGCACATTGCAAACTTGATTTCATATATAAATAATACTACAAAAATTTTAATTTATTATTTAATGTTTATTGGAGTTGACTCTTGACCAACAGATAAATAATATGAGCATTATTAATAGTATCAGTTTTCACACAGATACAAATATTTACTTTTTTATCTCACAAAATATTATAATTTATCTTCATTCATTACATGATGTAATTATTGTAATCACACAAGTTTTAATTACAACAACGAATTATATAATAGAATGCTGGCGATAATTTTCAAATAGCCAAATTAGTACAACATTTTATAAATCTACAGTAAAAATGTAGTTTTCAACATTTATGTATTACTCGATACAAAAAGCACCGGTTATTTTGTGCGAAGTAAAATCATAATTATATTATTGTAAATAAAATTCTATATGGCGCGATTCAGCGAGGGGTAAAACTCCAGTATACCCTCTTGCCTTATTTTGATATTTTTCCAAATAATAGCACTGTATAGGAGAAGTTCATGTTTCCAGTGATTTTAAAACAAAGTTTTACCATGACTTTTCGGGCGGTTTGTTATTCCGATTTTAGATTAGCTCGCTTCGCTCGCGTTAACCTAACCTAACTATCCGATTTATTCTCCATCGTAATAAGAACAACAATCCACCTGTGAACTATAGGACTACGACTATTCAATTTTAGAACATGATCGAATCATGTAAAATTTCTTATCTAGCTCATGGGTCAAACTACTGTCAGTCGAAAAGAGGGTATACTGGAGTGTAACCCATTTTTTTGTATGTACACTTTGTTTTTAATTAATAGCGCCAATTGAAAATTTTACTACTGTATTCCCTATATCACAAAAAAAAGTAGAGACCTGGTATATTCCTCCATGCAAATTAATTTTGAATCAACTACTTAACCATGATTTTATCAATTAAAAGTAATGAAATATATTATTAAAATTAAATATCTATTTTTAAACAAATTGTTAAACGTTATGCTGCAGTTTGCAACAGAAATATAAGACAACATACCCATATTACTTCCACAAAAGTGTCGCAACATAGCCGGACCGTTTTCCCGGTAAAAACCAACTAATCACATCGAGTTACTGTCAAACACTGATCGTAACATCGAGAGCAGGCACTAACACATATCATGGCACCAAACATGTTAAAGTAACCACCCCACATTAATCCCGGCACACGTCATCAACAATAGAGACGTCCAACCATGCATGTAGTATTGCATCGTATGTAGCATGTCTCCCTACCTGTCTGCAAGGCGGTTCGCATTCGCATCAGGTGGATGCGGATAATGATTCAGGTGGATCATAGATCGCATGACAAGGGGATGGGGTGCAAAGGGATTCTGGTTCTGCTTGTGCACGTGTGCGATACTTGATCCACGCGCGATTCATGCAGGTGAATGAATGTTTGACGCACGTTGGCATTGATAATAATTTCTGATTCACTGATCACTGAGGGCGAAAAATCTCGCTCTTTGTGACACGATAAATCGAGAATTTTATTCCTTTATTGACAATATTTGATGTTTAACATTTGTAAATTCGCACGCGGTTTAACTCATTAATACGAACACAGTTTCAGAAAGTTTCTAAACTAATACTTTGCATACAAACCTGCAGGTTACTACTTAAAATATATTACAGATTTATGTCAACTAGCGTAATTTCAAAACAGTAAACATACATAGCACATACAAAACTTGAAATGTGTGCTTCATGTTGGTGCATATTTCTATGTGTAAAGAAAAAGAGACTAGACGACATTACAAGGAAGTTTTAGTACAAAAACACTAAACATCATTTGTAAAGCGATTATTACTTGTGTCCTTACCTACTGCAGGCTGAACAGGTGTTAGCGAAGCGTAAGACCTAGCCGTAGCTTCTGGCAGCATGAATTAAAATATGAAAAATTCACACGTATAGTTTTAAAATTAACGCATCTCAAAAATTATCACAAAATTTAGAAAAGGTAAAAATTTGATTTTAGGAAATTTTAAACTAAATAAATTTAAAGAAGTAGTTACTAAAATCAAATCTTTGATAATATACAATAAAAATAATTATGAACAATTTAATTTTAAGTTTGGGCAATCATTTACAAGTATCGTTGTTAGTGACATGCAGAATAACATTTAGTGTTGTGATTACTAAAGAACATTCATACACATTTACAGACAGTACAAATTTGTGAAAGCAGCATAACAGTATCAAAATATTTTATACTACTTCAGAACACTTTTCATCTTCAGATATTTATCAGATAAAAGTCTCATTAACAGAAAAAAAAACTCCTATCTCAAGATGAATAAAGTGAACATTAATTAACAAAACATACCATTAAAATAAACAAATAATTTAGTGTTATAGAAACTAATAAGGTAGTATCACATTCTAACATGCACCCCATTCAATCTAGTAAAGTAAGTGTTGATAGTTAGTATTTAGCATCACCTGTGACTGTGATGAAATGCGGACTCGGCTGCGTGGGATCAGAATCGTGTGCAGAATCTCCCTGATGACCGGAGACGGAAGCGGCGCTCTCGTTGCTGCTGTCCGCGGACTGTTCCAGGGCACTTACGTCAATGACCGGGACTCCATTCACGACGGCATTACCAGCGGCCTGCACAAAACAACTCGGTATTACCGTGTGATTCAATAGATAAACTCTAAATATCAACAAATATTCATGATAATCAATCAATATTAGAAAGTTTATCTAATCATGAATTAATACCATCTGTTTGCCAATAAAACATTCTCATAAAAACAATAATAAATAAAAACAACATAATTTAAACGAAATTTTATCTTATACATCGACAGTAAGTTTAATCATGAACTGGAATAAAAAAAATAATAATAATTTGATATAGTAATAATTGCACATTGTGTACTTATTAAATTAAATAATTATTCGCTTAAGCAAGATAGTTCCATTGTTTATTTCGCAGATCAACAAAATTCATGCGTATTTGTATTGCAGGTTGCGGAATACTTACATTAAAATTTTAAAAGATGCACTTAAATTTCGTTATTTCCAGAAAATATTATTATAATTAATTTAAAAAGTCAATAATCACTAGTATTTAATAGTAATTGAACGTTGGGAGAGTAGAGATGAAAGAACTAATTACTTTGAGATTATGTGTATGCTCATCGATGAGGGTGACAATAGGGTACTCGTTCATCGAAGAACTTGGTAATTGAACAATTGATGAGAAAATCACTACGCTACCTGATGCAAACTGGCCGGCAACACAATGAGCTGCGGAGTCGGCTGTGGCGGCGGGGGCGGTGGTGATGGCTCGGAGGCAGCAGATGGGGTAGGAGGACTGCTGTCCCCACCTCCAGATACAGCCTGCGCAGGAAATCTAGCTGTCGTTGCCATGGACACGTTGCCTTGGCTACGCCTTCCTGCTGAAACATCCACATCAAATACATCAACCAACCAGACCCTTCATGTTCATCGATGACATGATGAAAGGTGAAAATTCGTCCACAAGTTCATCGAAGAATGTTTTGGTGGAGGATCAGCTGCTTAGCAGGTCAATATCAGCTCAAATTTCTCTGAAAGGACATTTACACAGACACATTCGAACATTCAAGGAGAAATACAATATATTTTTTTGTGATTTGAATTTTTTATAGGCTGTCCAAAAAAATATTTTTAAATGAAATTCTCAATTTTCCATTGTTACTGATAATTAAAAATAAATAAAATAATTATTAAAAACTGGTATTAATTTATAAATAATAATATTGAAAATAATAGTAAAAAATTATATAAAATTTGAAAAATTACACGTGCGCGCATCAAATTAGTTTCGCAAATACCTTACCCAATTATAATCAAAGAATCCCGTAGATAAAATTGAATACAGCACCAACCACTAACTTAATCCTACTTTTGTTGATGATCAACTGATACTTTCAAACTATAAAATTAAAATAATCCCCACCTCGTAAGCCACCCTCTCCAATAGATAAGATTCAGTTAAACAGTGGGGCACCTGGCAGTCTAATCAAGATAGGGGTTGTACACACGTGCACTCATATATGGGAAGTTTAATATCAACGGTAGCTTTAGCTACAATGCACCTGGCTAGGTAGATAATTGGTCATGACTCATACATTACTGTCCAATTGTAAACTGCGTAAAGGGTGGATAAGCTATGAAAAATGAGGGTGTTGAATCTACTGGTACCGGATGGTACCAGGTTCATTAACAGCAAAGAACAGCCTCTACAATTTTTTTGTTTTACACAACTTTTACAAAAGAATAGCATATTAAAAAATACATTAGTGACTTCTAAAATGCATTTTTAAATTATCTAATTTCATAAGAAAACAAAATGTTCTAAGTTTATAAAGTTTATCAAATAATTTGGATTTAAAAAACAAAGTACAGTGTGTGAGCCAGTAAAGTGCATGTGAAACGAATTCAAGAAGAAATATGTAGTTTAATGAAAATGATCCTTGATAAGGAGTTTTGACAAACAAAAATAAACCAAACGGACACGATAGAAAGTGAAAGTGGAATGCATGTGTCTCCCCTCAGATAGGTTGCCATGACATGTTGTCATAGCGATCACTTTCTCTCATTTACTGAGGCTAGACCTTTGTTTGGCATGTGCTGTTACAAAGATATTTCAGCAACTGGAGTAGATGCAAGTGGAAAACGTTCATCTGATAACCAATAATAGTCCATACAACAACCATTCATACAAGATTCTTTTTCTTTAGAGCATCTGCATTTTTCTCACAGACCTTGAGATGATTATCACTTGCAATGTTTTGAGATGAATCAAGAATCCTGCAGAGATGATATGATGTAATGACATAATCACAAACAAATTGTATACAAATCAAAACAGATATAATGAACCAAATTCGTAATTAGTCAAGCATGAGCTCTCAAAGTATAAAATACAGAGGGGTGGATCTTGACTTTACCTATAAGTTTAATTAGTTTTGAACTAATTTAGCTTGCATGAGTGACTTGAAAGCTGATGTTCCAATCAGAAAGAATATTTTGAAACCAATAACACAAGCAAAACAGATGCAGAAATCTTGACAGAAAGTGACAGTACTGAATGTAGGACAACTATATTGTAGGTTATAGTTGTTAAAACAAATAAAATGCAAAGAAATTGTATGTCAATGAATTTTATTACAACTCAAGCGAGTTAAAAAATAAAATACATACCAAAATTTATATTTATAGTAATAACATTTTGTTGTTTAAAGGGCTGGTTAGCTGTTGATAAATTTTGTAGATAATCTAATTATGAATAGTAATACAATTTATAAAACAAGCATTGCAAAACTATTTATTATTTTAAAAATTGTCACTGTTATGCATATTCTTTAGCAATAAAACAAAAATTAATACACCTGTATGGGAGCCATTTGTAATATGTCAAATTGCGAATCGTGACGTGATAAAATGGCAATACCTATAAAAATAATTGTAACGTGTATTACACATTATACAGTGCAAATCATGCAATATATCACACAAAACTAGAGTGAAAAAGTGCTGAAAATAAGCATTTTATTCCTTTACCTATGTTGTTGTATCGGTTGCTAGGCAGTCACCAAGGATACGATATGAGTTACTACGCGAATGGTTGGAAAAAACTGTCAATATGTTTATTCATTTTGATAAGAAGGTTGTAAAATTATTACATGCCAAAATTAAATGTTAATAAAATAACGTTTATTTTTAAATAGAATTTCTATTCTATATTGATTAATAAAAAATTTATATAAAACATACACAAACGGATAATACGTCATACTACTTCGATGGAGTAGTAACTTCTGCTCACTGTAAGCTGGTTTGAATATGAACTATACTAATCAATAAAAATAAATTTGCTGCAGGCGTAAAGCGTGTTTATAATTACATTTCTTATTTTTATGTAAACATAACAAGGAATTAATGGAAAAAATGCATAAATTACATATTCTAAAAGATATAATATCTACATTTTTAATTTAAAAATTATCAGTTAGTATCGCAGTGTCTTAATTTTGAAATTAATAATTAAATTAATCAATACTTTGCTTTTTAAATTTATTGACTGTTTCCAGCCTCTTTGTTAGTTATCGCGGTTTGAAAACTATTATTTGAAGTATAAAATATACACAACACTTACGATTTTCATTTTCTTGTCTTTCGTTACCTTTTTCTATTTCATCTTGAACACTTGAATTCCATGATTTTCTTCCTCGCAACGAAGGAGATCGTAATTCACTGCTTAGTTTTTCTGCCAATGCCGAAAAGCGTTTTTTATTTGGCATCTTAGCAGCCAGCACAATGATTAGAGGGACATATTTTTTGTTTTATTATGTAGATAGTCTTTTGTTTTCTACGCATTCTTTATTTGGGAAATCTAAAAAAAAATAAGGAAAATAAGACATGGTTGTAAAACTAATTTTCTTAATATTTTATTAGAAAATGACAAAGAATAATTCTAATTTTTCTTAATTATATATATAATGTTTGATATTATTATAGCTACAATATGCAATACATGATATAGAATAAAATATTTATATTTTTCATATCGTAACTTAATATCGAATATAACTTTAAAGATACAATTAACAAATCGGCTACATTAATTAATAAATCATCAATAACATTTGATAATTTAACTGGCCGTATTCTTGTAATTATTATTTTAATACTGATCTTGGCACCGAAATTATTAGTTAGTTCACGATTAGCCAATTTCGAAACTAATAGTACATCTTTATTAGTTAACAATAAAAGAGCAACGAAATTAGAGAAAGAGAATTGAAAACATTACACGGAGATTGAATGCAAGAAAAGTTTGAGGGTAGATTGGTTTTGTTATTCACGTTTGAATTTAATACGAGACAGAATTAGAGATATACATTGGTCACTAATGATTGTTGCTGAATTATTTGATTTACCATCGATATCGATTGATTGATTGATTGATACTGATAGATAATGTTGGGAAGCACGGCGTCTGTACAGCAGTGAATGCCATCCGCATTGGAGCGCAGTGCTTCCTTACGGCGGCCAAGAATATAATAGAAACTAATAAATATTCATATAGAAATATATAATATATAAATATATGTATAGATCAATCTTAGCTCGTGCAAAATATTAAAAATGTATAATTTAATTTACTTTGTGCCCATAGTTGTAAGCTAAAGTTAGACACTAAACCCTAAACTAGACTGGCTGCTCAGTTGAACCAGGCTTACTTTAACTATATTATGTTCATGTAAATAGTAAAGAGTATATATATGGATAGATATATCTATATATTTATATCATATGTAGCTATGTCGATATATGCTTTCAATGTTAATGATAAGTTATTATTTTAAATAGAACCTCTTTAAAAGATATTTATTTTCATTTTGTTTTTATATGTTGATCCCACAGTCAGGCTCTTAGGCCTTTTGCGATTTGTTCTTTTTCTTTAGAACTAGTGCCAATTATAAAACTTCTGCATACAACATAGCAATCACATTGTTGATATACGCTTAGCATGTTCACACCATAGGGGAAGCATGTTGCCAATACGTATTTCATTTATTTATTATTAAAACCAAACTATCAGAGAGAGAGACACAGATCAGTTTCAGAAACACTACTACGTTTCGCTTTCGATCGTTCATTCTACATATACCTATAAGTTAAATGACAGATACGACAAATGAAAACAATATTACATGCGTGTGACATAGGTGATTAGCAAAATAAATCAGCTCCAGTACAAAAGAAACGTTTAATCATAATGAAATAATAATAATAAACACAAAATGATACAAGAAAATATAGTAGTAAAGTAAAAGTAAAACTCATATAATGAATAAAGTAAATGCAACAACATAGACATACGGCATACATCCTGAGAAGCAAAGTTCAAAGTTAGTCGGCTACGAAAGAAAACAGCACGTGAACACGTGATAGTCAAGTAATATACCTGCAATAATGCAATCGTCACTTGAAAGACTCGTTACTTGTGCTCACATAAAATACACGACAGAAAATACTAAAAAAATATATGTATATATTTAAATATTCGTATGTATACGTTCATTATAGTGTAATATTGACTTTGAATTTGGCAAATGTTGAACTCGCATGCGCGATATGTCCATCTCTTGAATGAAAACAGATCAGATCAGATCAAGTCAGATCAGATAGAGTTAGCGATGACTCGTGTGTCACAGACACAGATCGTAGACGATCACGGCACCTCCGAAGCACATGCACTGTTGCATTTAACAAAGATAAGTAAGTTAAGTAGTAAGTATGTCTGTATGATTGTCAAACGTGTCGCCTGTTTACAGCGTATAAAATATATCATAGTTATAGTATAGCAATAGTAGAGCACTCAGAACAGCTCTAGATCTAGATGTAGACGAGAGTGTAGACACTGCAATGCCTGCCATCTCGAAAACAAGAGTGGAAATGATGAGAACGAGAGTCGAGAGGGGCATATACACAGACCCTGTGATTATCCTAGGTTCTTGTTCACTAATTCACTGGCTACGAACTAACTAGACTACGCGCTACTCTACGCTACGCTACCTAACCGTAGCACTCACAATGGTGTAGCTTTCACTTGTTGTAACGATACGATAAAATAGCACACATAAACGATTCAGTACAATATTATAAAATAAATCCTCAATCACCAATTTACCAAGTTACCCGTTTCCCGCTTTTCATTAGATTAAGAGATATATTACGCACCATAAATAAATCCGTGAATTTTGTTCAAAGCTCCCTATAGCCGCGCAGCAAAGATACACCAGAATGAATGCATTTATTTCTTCTTTTTTCTTATCATATACCTAAACACAGCTCTGTCAAGGTATTCATATCTTCAACTAAATTCTAGAATATTCAACTACCGTTATTTTACGCTTAAATATTAAAGCCATAAAATACTGAATACTGAACGCAATACAATCATGATTCTTAAACAACAAAAATGAGATTTTCATTTGCTATAAAAACTAATTTAAATTACCTTAAAAACTATCAAATACTATAATCAATATCGAAGACAAAAACTATTATAATTAATGTGCGCGTGTTTCAAAATTAATACTTATTAAATAAAAATTATTATAAAATAATGAAACATCAAAAATATCAGTAAAAAAATACAATGACATTATAACTACCAACTCGGCCCAACAGGCAATGCGATTCTCAATCGACAATAATACAATTGTTACTTAGCATAGTAAGATTAGGAAATCCTTAGCTACCGCTGAACTAGTTCTTGTTGAAAAATACCACATTTGTTTTTGTTTGTTGCAATAACTACGCTCAATACGCAGTCATAAATGCCTCACTGATAAACCGTGCAGCGAACTGTTCATTACTTTTAAATATTTGATTTCGAAAAACTGACTCTCAGGTGATTGGACTCTGACAGCTGGTAATTGTGCATTTTTATTAATGCTGCTACCGCTTCGTCCATGCCTGGCAGCTGGATTAGCGCCATTTTTCTGTCTTTCCTAGAAATTTAAACAAAAATTGTAAAACACTTACCAAATATATCACTCAGCACTAATGAACAACACATCTTTTCTAAACGGCAGCACACACTCAACTCATACAAATGTACAAGAATATTCTTTATTCAATATTCGTCTAAACTTGTTTCTAAACTAGTTTAGGAATAAAATAAATTTAACATATAGAAGCAAGAAAATACATGCTTCTGTCTATGTGAAGATATTTAGTTTCGTTGAATATATTTATTTATTCCTATATAAAACAATGACAATTATGTAATAGTTCACTTATTAAAAGTAGCATTATTAAAGTTATTGCCATTATTTTTATAAGTACTGCGTTTTGACTCGGACTAATTATCTTGTATCTGTGTTGCTCATTATTTCTGTAGTGAATTTTTAATTAAACTAATTATTGAAAATCAAGTTCAAAAGGATCGAAGTGCCATTAGCTGAAAAGATAATTTTTAACTCCGAAAGTTTTTACATTTTACAAAATATTTTTATTTATTGAATTTTTAATCATTATGTATTAATTTTAATGAAATTAATATTAAAAAAAAAGAACATTCTTTATCGGAAATTGTAAATATTGTTACTTCCATCCTTTTGAACTACCGGTCTTCTATTTTAGTTAATAAATGTATATACTTACGGGAAAAATTTAAATGCTTTAACTTGGAATCCATTTTTGGTAAATGCCTCCTTAATTTCTTCTTCAGTCACGGTTGTTCTGCAATAAAAAGTACAAATTAACATTTTGATTAACAGCTAAATTAATTTCTAACTTACGGGATGTTGCTGAGATGCAGGGTGGACGAAGGAGGATAAATGTTCTGGTAGTTCTTAGAGCCTGGTTTCTTGAAACGATGTAACGGACTTTGTGAGTAGTCCTTGGTTAGGCCGGCGTCTGGTTGTCCCTCCTTCGGAAGTTGCACTGTTTGATGTTTGCTCAACATCACTCGGATGTTTTTACCGAACACACGCAGCTTGTCCATGTGCGTGATTGCTGTAAAAAATTAATAATTTTAATTTATTTCAAGATTTTATTCATTCATTATTAAGTAAAACAATTATTTAAGTCAAAATTTTGAATTTATTTATCAAAAACAATGTTACGATAGATCTGTGCGATCTAATGAATGTGTTTTGTTTCTTGCTTTCCAAAATAACTACTAATAAATCGGTGAATAAAAAGATTGTGATACAAATGTAATAAAGTGTATTACCTAGTTGTGCCTGATGAGGTTCGGCAAGTTGAACGAGAGCAGAATCCTTCTTGTTGTAGAGGATTTTCACCCTTTGCACATCGCCATAGACACCTAATCAACAACAAATAAATAGACTAAGTCCAGAGATACCGCCCAAACTACAAATACAAACATTAAAAACCAATAATTTTTGTTAATATGTGTATTTGTAAATGTGGGTTTTTGAAATAAAACATATCTTCTACATACACATTTACCAATTTCACTGTTAACTATCCAAGTACAGTTATAAAGAATTGAAAATTTTACAACACTGCGACAGTGATTCCGAAATAATAATAATAACGATAAACATGAACATAATAAAACACATGCACTTGTAAATGAAACAGAACAGTAAAACGAAACAAAAATCTCGATCAATGTAAAATTAAAAGAGTAAATTGTAGGAATAGTCAAACGTACGTTTAAATACAATCTAACAAGTTAACACGGACACAGACTGATTCTAAGCAGTAAGCTCAATTATTTTCAGAAAAAAATAAATCAAACTTTATATAAATACAAATACAATGAACAAACAAAATTAATGATCAAACAGCAAATATGATTATCCAATCCACACATTTTACATGTTCTACAAAAATCAAAACAAATATTAAAAACACGACAGCCAAAGAAAAAAAAAACAAAAAACTACATAGCTGTCATCAAATTATAAATTTGTAAAATTAGTGAATTGGATTTAATAAAAGTTACCCTGTTTTTGTAACTGGTTAAAAATAGAACAAACCACACTCGCAAAAAAATTTCATTTGAATAAAAAGATGTTGTTATCGATGAATGAAAGACAGAGACAAGTGGAGTTACAAGAGCAGGGCTTCAATGACTAGATGACTAGATATACTTAGTTGACAGTAGCTGTGCACACGTACCAAATAGGGTAAAGAGAGCATCAGGCGTGACCATCTACAAGAGAAGAGAGTATATATGATAGTAGTAATAGCACACAAGAGTAGTAGCTGCGGTTCTGACCACTTCAGAGTTCAGAACCCGGTCGTCACAAACACGGCTCCACACGTATCCTAACTTAGCACTTTACACTACCATCTAATTTCAAATTCAAAGAGGAAAATCATAAAATGATCCACTAACTAAACTAAGACATTCTCAATCAAAACCAACATTCACTAACGCCAGAGACTTTCAAGGCTTTTACAAGTTTTTATTTTTCACAATAGTTCAAACAGAAAAAAGAAAAATCAAGAAATAATGTTTGGAATTTTGATCACCAGATTAAGGGTCACTAACTAGTAGTCGATTAACTTTAAATTATTATTTTTTAAGCATTTGTTTATAAAATAATTTAGACTACTAGTTAATAGTTCTTAGTAGGGTGTTTAGAATACCAGTTTACAAGATTAATAATTTAGTTTGGATTTAATGTTTGGCGTTAATAAAGTTGGAAGGTGAGAATTTTGAATAAAATGGAACAAGAATACGTGTGATGACGTGAAGCACGTAGTAAACAAAACAAACTGTCTGAATGGTAAAATTGTCTGTTTATGTGTTAAATATCGCAAAATCAAATGTGAAAATTAATAAGATCAAATCTTCAGCCAGAAATTCACAACAACCATTTACTAAATAAATAATTTGACAATTTAAAATATTATTAAAACCATTCTTCTTCTTGTTGTGAATTTCCCGCTAGGGTATTATCTGCACTGCAACACTCGATTATGTTATGTGAGTATGAGTCAAGAGTAATTTACCTCTTCATTGAGGTTGCTGACGAGCAGCACGGTGGCCAGATTGAGATTAGGTGCGCCGATGCCGCGAAGTCCAGGAGGCGCCTGACCCAGGGTGAAGGCGCCAAGTCCCGGCAAACCACCAGCCACGGCTCCCGCATATGGGGAGATTAGTGGTGATGCCAAGTTGTGCATGAATGGATTGCTGAGGACTCCGGGAGCGCCTGCTAGAACAGAGAAGCCTTTTAAATTTGGTTAGTAGTTTAAATCTTTGTTGGAGAATCTCATCACATCGGGGTCATATCATTCATACTTATAATCTACTGAATGTTATCTTCTAAAATCTGTTTTGCAGATCAGTCACACTCAAGATTTGATAAAGGAGCGATAACATTTATTTATATATGATACAACAGGAATTAAATCCTAATTATAGTATGCCGTCCGAATTCACAGAGCCGCAGTGTGGTAGTTTATATACGAGCCCAAACAACTTAATGTTCGGACACTTACAATTTTCGAAAAAAACTCAGTGTAATCATGTCAAGCATATATAATATTTTATTCAAATTAATTTTTAGATAAAAATGTATTGTAATATTAATTTATTTAAATATAATTATGTACTTGTACTTATTATCTACGTTTATAACATAGTTATTTAAAAATATGTGCAAAAACAGTGACAACTTAATGTTCGGACACATCTCAAAATTATAATAAAAGGAATATAATCAAGTTGCTGTAGAAAAAAAACTGTAGTCTTTAGTTGTCAATTTTGCACTATATTTATTGAAAGTTGATTAACACAAAAATAAATGCAAAATGGGTCGGGGTGTAGCAACAAATAAAAAATTATGATAATTGATTATTAAACTTTACCATTAATGTAAAAGTGTGCGCCAAATAGCTAATGAACTCGACATTTCAAAATCTACGGTATATGATATAATTAGACTCTACGAAGACCCTTCTGAAACTGACATACGTGGAAAACCAAAAGAACAACCCCGAGAAGTAACACCTAAAGCGCAAAGAGCCCTTAAAATTATTTGGCGAAGAGGACGCAGGAGCACATTACGTGGAATAATGGCAACTTGGAATGCCGAAACTGGACTTAATTTATCTTGTGAGTGTTGTAGAACGTGGATCCATAAATCTGGTTTAGGTTTTTACAAAGTAGGTAAAAGTTTAAGTTGATTCAATGTAATCTACTTATCAATTAATTTCATTTAGGATAAAGAAAAACTCTTATTGACACAAAAACAAAAGAAAAATAGACTTTTATGGGCTTAATCAAAATTATCTTGGATAACAGAAAATTGGTGGAAGGTAATCATCAGTGACGAATCAAAGTTTGATGTTTGTGTCGCGGATTTTCGCAGAAGAGTAATTCGATGTAAAACGAAGGCATTTCATAAAGACTGTTTAAAGCGTAGAGTAAAATTTCCAAGGAGTGTAATGATATGGGGATGCATGTCATCAAATGGACTTGGAAATTTTTAATTTATTGATGGCCTTATAAATGCTGATAAATATCAGCAGATCTTAGAAAGAAATTTGCTACCAAGCATTGAAAGGTTACACCCTGATGGGACTTCATATTCCACACGGCAAAAACCACTAAACAGTGGTTTATTCAGGATAATTTAAATACTCTTTAATGGCCTTCTACTAACCCAGACTTAAATGTTATTGAATCACTGTGGCATAAAATGAAACAGTATTAAAGAAATAATCCCAGAAGAACAATTTCAAAATTAAGAGAGAAGTGAAATATGGCAATCATTTACTCCAGAATATTGTAGATCACTTATAAAAACCATGCCTGCACGTATTAGAGCCGTTATTAAAGCAAAAAGCGACGTTACTCCCTATTAGTTATATATTATTTACATTTATAAGATTATTAATGGGATATTTATAAATACTGTCCGAATATTAAATTGTCTTAACTTTTGCACAATTTTTAATATAATTACTGAAAAAAATATCCATGATAAAAATTTATTTATGTATATTAATAAATATTATTGTTAGAATACACATTTAGTTGAAAATTTGATTTAAATAAAATATTATGTATGTTTCATGTATGTTACACACAGTTCTTTTCCGAAAAATTAAGTGTCCGAACATTAAGTTGTTAGGGCTCGTATTTAGTTGAGTGGGATTCGAACTCACATCACCGTACTGCCGGACGACATATTTTATTTAAATATGACCAAAAGTGAATAATATTGACTAATATTTTTATGAGTGCCATGATATAATATAAATAATAATAATAATAATAAAAGATAATAAAAGATAAAAAAAATAATCTGCAATTGTAAAGCTGCAGCTGCCATTCGCAAAAAAAGAACAATGTTGTGTTTATGCAGTCAAGTAAATTAAGAAATTAAATTATTAAACTAAATACAAAAATATACTAAAACGTAAAATATTTTCGACACAATTTTAATCATCAAATTTTTGGGCATGTGTGTCAATAAAAATACAATTTAGAACATATTTTGTACTTCTTTTTTATGTTTTACTATTAATAGCATAGAAACATTAATATGACTAATGAATAAAAAAATTGGCTAAATTGCAGAATGATCCACTGAAATTTTAAAAATAAAAAATCACTCCTCACCCCTTTGACTTTTATTGCAATTCAGTGATTGTGATTTTCTTTTTAAATTTAAATATTTTGACATTTTTTGATTTCACCTTATTTGTCATTCTGCAAAACATGGCACGTTTTATTAATTTTATATTTATTCTCTATTGTTTCCACATTTGTCTTGTCAATTATAGCTGTATTCCATTTGCCACTTGGTTCATTTAAATCAGTTCAGATAAATTAGACAACATGATTAAATTAACTAAACTAAGTAAACTGATGCATTTACTGGGGTTAATTACTTCAAAGTAAATTAGAATAAGTAATTCTACTACTGGAAATAAAATCAGCGAAGTAATCAAGCGAAATAAGTAAGTGATCTGGTTCAGTAAATGTAAGTTAGATCTGATCCAAATGGCAAATGAAATAAGCTTTATTTTATTAAAATACATTTTCGTATTCACTGGTTTAGTAATTGTTTTTTTAAATTATTATTATGAGAAAGAAATAAATAAGAATTCTGCTGTTTTTTTAGATTTCATGGTTTTAATCGAGATTAACGAAACGATGACGACCTTTCGAATTTGACTCTAGGAGTACACATTCCGTAAGCAAATTTATATTAAAAAATATATTCACTTTATTAATTTTAAAATGTAACTTTTAATTTTAAATAATTTATTGTATTTGACTTGAAAAGGAATCGGAACAGATTTTAAACATCGTCATCGTTTTATTAACTCTTATAAAAGCCATGAAACCCAAATAACCAGGAGAATTCTTATTTATATTTCCTCCTAATATCATCCCATTCGGCTTAACAAAATTATTTCAAATATTATTTTTTTTTTGTATTTTCTACGTTTTGTCAATCTTATTTTTTAAAAATAAACTATTCTGCATATTTCGCACGATATTTGCTAAATTTAATTTTCTGCATAAACTGAGCATAAAAGGCGACATATAATATATTTATTTTCATGCATTTAACTACAATTGTTAATTACCTGCAAGACGATCTCTCGCTAATCTCGGCTGCGTAGCCAGTAGAAGAATATCAGCACCAAGTCCAGCGCCAAGTCCGGCGAGCTGATCATTGCCGTCGCCCGTCGGCAGAGTGGGGTTCGTAAAGTCTCGTGACTTGTCGTTGTTGTATTTCACATTCAGCGACGACATCTTCGAGTAGTCGATGCGCAACGTGCAACAACTGTTGTAGATGTTTTGTCCATCGAGAGATTGCTTGGCGGTTTGGGCTGACTGAGTGTCTGGGTATTGAATCAATGCTTGGAACGAATCTAAAAAAAAGAAATATTTGTTAGAATTGATTTTGAAGATAGTGGAATAATCAGACTTACTGTTTTTCGTGAATGTAACAATCTTTAAAACTTTGCCGAACCGCTGGAATATCTGAAATAAATCATATGCAACTGTCAAACTTTATCCATAAATTATTTTCCTTTTATTCCGACAAATTTAAATAAATGTTTTAGAAGTAATTAAACAATCCATATTAATCTATTCAAAACTGACAAACTAATTTTATTTTCCAATGAATTTCAATTTGAATTCATATAAGAATATGAAATCAGTGACCATCAAAAGATGGTACCATAAATTCAGAGACTCAAAGTTATGAATTGTAATAAAAACTTTACAAGATTTTATTAGATTATTATTTGAATCCATACAGTAATATAAAATTAGTAACCATCAAAAGTTAGTTTCATAAAACTGTGTGTGACTGTTAAATGTTACGGTTTAAATTTAATGGAATCAAATAAATGTGAAAATATTCTTCTTACCAAGTGTAAGACATCAAGGCTGATGGGGTAGATCATATGTTCGATGATGACCCTCAGTACGGTATTGGGGCCGCCCTGGATGTCCTGACCGTTGGTGATGACGTTGTTGGCCTGAGGCTGAGTTGGCAACGCTGGTGGCGTAGCGTTAGTTAGTGCTTGAGCCGCCTGCAGCGCAGCTTGCGCCGACGCCGACTGGAACACACACTTCGTAAAATATTTAAATTCTGCATTTCCCAACGGCATTCATTTAATACAATTTACAGAAAGGAAAAGTTAAGATTAAGTAGGAAAAGATTTAAGAAAAATTGCGAGATGTTTTTGTGTACGCTGTCAAAAATACCTATAAATAATATTTTTATGTACTTTTTGTATCAATAAAAAAATCGTTGAACTGTATAAACGAATACAGCGACTTAAAAAGTTTTCCAATTACACAATAACATCGTATAGTACTTTCAATACAAAAGTAATTTTGTCGTACAACAAACTTTTATGATGCATTATAAAAGTTTGAAACCTCGTTCCTGGTTTTCAGAGATGTTTAAATGAAGGCTCAGAAGAAATAAGTAAGGACCCCATAAATGAGAAAACATGACAGGAAAACGTTACACATTTTCGTATCAAGTTAAAATTATGTTTACGTTATAAGTTGATGTCGGATAAATGTCAGATTCATTCAATTTGGAATGGAGACATGTAATAAAAAATTGTACAGAAAGAAAAACAAAGTTTAAAGTGTTGAAATTGTCATGAAAGTGTTGTTAAACGTGAGATGATATTCATTTTCCTGTTTTCCGCTATCCGGGTGGAGATTTTAAGGTTATGTTTTCCATTCACGGTGGCGGTTGCATAAGGCACAATCCCTGGAGATGTACCAAGGTGCCGCGTTGCCGTATCGCTACATTACCGTCACGAACGTTAATTTTTCGACTGTGCAAAACGGCAACGTGTTCCCCCTAATGCATTATTCGTCACGCGTTGCGATCTTCTGTCTGGGTCATTACCTGCCAGCCAGAGCGAGAAGGAGCGAACGAACGGACGCACGCGAGCAACAAGGACAGTTAATCGCAACCACCGTAGACGGAAATACCTGTTACGGCTAAGAGATGGCTCTGGCGTGCGGAGAAATGGCCACCGCACGGTTATCTGTTAAAAGCGAGATAGATCTATTAGCAGCAGTGTACGATAAACAGAGATGGATATCTCAGACGTATATAAACCACGGCCTAAGCTCACTTTACGAGAATGACAAGGATAAAACAATGACCCGATACGGAAAAAAGAAAAGGTGAAAAAAGGAATACAACGAGAAATGCGCTTAATCCCCGCAAGGAGAAAAATGACCGCCAGGCTCAGGACAAGGCCGGCGATGCCATTACAATTACCGGCCACCACCGCCTTAACTTGTTGGATGAAAAGAGACAGCAAGCATGGCAGCTCCTTGGGAACGAGCAAGACGACAGGAAAATTAGCTAAACCGAAATGGATGATATAATTACGAAACCGGTGACACTGACGCATGTCTTATTTAGGCAGTGCAGGAGCCACAACTGATCTTGCATCTTTCACGGAATTGCACGGGTTTAATTTTTCATTCCGTTAACTAAGACACTGACTAATTGGAGCTTCAGCTTCCTTCGGTCCAAATTAATTTCAGATATTGCGCGCGAAGGCAGCAAATGATATCGCTGAATAAATATTTCACTTCTTCTTGCAATCTTGCAACGTTGCAGGATAAATAAAATTTTATTTCTTCGTCATCCGGTTTCGAAACACTTGAAGAATAGGTAATGTTATTCCGTTTTTCTCACAGTAAACAGAATGCATATCGGGCTTAATGTTTTCATTTCCATATCTATACGATAGAGGATAGAATATTCATAGAACTGCATATTAATTAATCGATATCACTACGGAAAGATTAATAATAAATTTCAGCAGCTGTGCAGCAGCAGTAGCACTTGCAAAGTTGATTAAACTTTGCAGTGCTGTTGTAATGCCGTAAGGTCTGTGAACTTTCAAGTTCCCACATATTTACTATCTTGCATAATCATCTAGCTACTAAATGTAACATTGTCCTTCAGAAACTTAAAACTGCGTGACTATTACTTCGCCATTGACATTGAGGATAATTAACTCGGCCAATTTACTGCACGACTTCTATTTACACCTATGAATTCATAAATTTTACAAAACTATTTACACTCTTTCGAAACGTTTCATTATACCACGAAATAAAAATACTCTATTTTGATCACTGCAAGGATGAAGAAGAAGTATCTAAATCAAAAAGAAGTAAAGCCCAGGCAGGATTGAAAAAAAAAACCGGGGTTTAAATAAAACCGACCCACTGGGCATTATTGGGTTTTTTGAAATATTGACAAATATACTTTTTAATTCAAGTTATTTAATTCTACATTAATTTTGTATATAATGTTTAAAATGTATATTGTATACTACTAAACATTAAAACAAAATTTATTTACTATTATGTAATAATTGCAAAAATACATTTATTTTATTGTGAATTAAAAACATAATACGCTCTATCATATATTGTCATACTTATTTAATTTAAAACTATATTTAAAATTTGCCGATAAAAAGGTTGGATCAATCAGTTTTTGTAATACGAATATAAGACAAATAATATTTGATCTTTAACTAGTTTGATATTGACATTTGTCAAAGTAATGCAATGTGATACTACGATGTGATGTAATAAATGATAATTTAAGTTAAACGTTTTATTTTGTAAAGAGATTATGTATTATTACTTTGTAAAATAAATAAAAGATATTTATGTTCCGAGATTTGACTCTATCTTAAAATTCGCCCTGGGTGAATTTTCAACCATTCAATCAAATGGGTTTTTTAAATGGTTTATTTGTCTTTTTTAGGTTGTTTTTTTTTTTTGGGTGGGTATAATATGAACAACTCTAAGCCCGGGAAATATGTGAATTAAAGTGTAATTTCGTCTAAATTTCTACAAAATATGTCAAATTTGACCAATGATAATGAATAATCTAGATAGAGTTGGACAAAGCAATTTACAATCCTGAGAGGAGTGTCTTCGGACGTCGCTACTATCGTCGGGAAATTCAGTGTCAAAAAATGGATAAAAAAAATGGTGATTTATTTGAATTCAAGAAATAAGATGGCGTGTAACTATTTCCATTTATAAAAATAGCATGTCAAAAGAACAATAATTATGATGGATTAATAATAATTAAATATATCAGTAATAAATTTGCATAACTGTATTATTTCACTTTCGCACCAAAGTAGAGCCACGCCATTCGTTATATACCTGAATGGGTGGAGTTAAAGTGCATTCCAGCCACTGTTTTCCTTTGGTTTGTCGAACTCTATAACCTACAAATTATTATCATTATACATTTACTATTCTGTTCCGTACAAAGTATAAAACAAAATTACAATTAATTTGTACTCATAGAAGCAAGAACGTATAAGGATGAAATTTAAGTTTAATTTTCTTCTAAAATATTTAAAATAAATACACAAATAATATTGAAACGGCAGCGTTCTATGTAACTGCATACAAATCTCATAAAAGTGTTCATTTGTCTGAGTTTAAAATTTCGCCGCTAGGTTCGCATTATTATTGAGAATTCCAGTACAATATCGATATGTAGCGATCTAGTGTTCATGATTAACAACACACGTGAATTAAAGCTTTACATAAAATAAGGTTATGAAATGATAAGCTCGTAAAAGAGAAAATTGCAACAGTTACCAAACACATTTGCAAGTAAGTTCAGTGGGTGAAGTTTTATTAAGTACAAAGCCACATTCTGGGTGTACATTTATTCGAAGTAGTTGAACCGTGGCCGCACATTACAGTGGTGCCACATTGCAGACTAGTAACTGAGTCGCTCTCACTGGCGGAGAGATGGCAGCAACTATGCAGGTTGTTAGTCTGTTGATATATTAACGAAGTCGTAGTCGTAGTCGCGTGGCGTCACTAATTGCGGACGTTTAACCGAGCGAAGAACGCGCGATTCCTTTGTGCAGTTATTATAACTTTCAGAATACGGCAGGTTACTTATCCCGATGTAAGATTGCTTGCCGAGTTATTATCTACGACGCGGTCGCCGCAATTACGTCGCCATGCGGCCATTGTTGGAAATAAGATTTCCATAAAAGCGACTCTTGGAATTGTTATTAGATGTTCTTTTGATCTCGACCAGATTTAAACCGGGCTTTCGCACGAATCCTGACGAAAATATAATCGCGAAATTGTTACTTGCGGAGACGTTTGGAACAAAGGAAACGAAGGAGAGAAGGACTTCCGCTGCCATTACTCTTGGCGCGGGATTTAAACCGCAAATTTCACATATAATTCAAGTGCTTCATTCGTACAAGCCTTATATGCTTCAATTTCTTTAAGAAAAAAATGACTTGTCTATTATTGCTTTAATATTTTTCATAATTCTTTAATAATCCAGCTATACAGGGTATAACATAAGTAAGAAATATTGATATTATAATTTTTTTTCCAAGAGTTTATTGCGGGTATTTTGGCAGTATCAGATATTTTTTATCGATAGTCATTTTTTAACATGTAATATTTTATTGTTATCAAATAGTTATTTATGTACCAAGGGTGAAAACAGGCATTTCTGGCCCGTGGCAAAGCGCCGAAGGCTAATAACATGCTCAGGGTCAGAAACGCTAACTTCATCCGTTGTACATACAATATTTTATGTACAACAAAATAACATTTAATTATGTTCAAAATATTTAAATATGTCAAAATGACATTTTGCAGAATCAAGTATTTACAATAAACAAAAATTGTTATTTTATTTATGGGGTGGCTAGCTCAGTGGTATGAAGTCGGCCTGTGGATCCTGGTTCGATTCCCACAGGTGACAAACAATTTTCATAATTTCAGCCCGCTTTTTATGGTTAAACACATGCTTTTCGGTCCAGTTATGCATAAAAATATTAACACTTTACTTGAAAAAAATTTAGAAAAATCGTGTTGAATAAATTCAATTTTATTGATTTTACTGGAAATGGGTTTAAATAAATGATTATTTCAAGAGATAATATCAATATTCCTTACTTATGTTACACCCTGTATTAAATTGTAATTGTTTTGATATATTTCATAATTCATAATCCAACGATGAACTTGGTCTTGTATTATAGATATTCAAAAGTACATCTGAGAAAGGTTTTTTTCAATTTTTAATGATGGAATCGAGTAGAAATACTCGTAAACTAGAGAAAATTTCGATTAAAAATAATTAAACGATTTTAGAAAAGATGCAGACTTGAAAATAATTCTCCATTTAAATTTTTTGCAATCAATTTAAAATTTAATTAAATCCAAGAGTAAATCAAACGTATTACTAAAAAGTAGCGAGATAAAATTTTACAATTTTGACTCGATTTTATTTCATCTATTAAAAAAATAAATTAAATCCGTAGAAATCACATTTTCATTTCATACAAACGTGTTCTCGATTCCATTTTCATCACTGCATACAATGTTATAACGCGCAACTTTATGCAAACATAAAATTAACGAGATTATAAACTTAGCGTAAAATCTTATACCTAGTAGTGTAAGTCAGGAATGCAAGAAACATTGGTGTGATCTCCAATACCATGCAAGAATTTTATTTGCTTGGTAGCATTCTTTACGATATTAAACATACCATCAGTCGTTTTACTTCTAAATCGTTGCAATTATTTGCATAGCGGCGGAATTATGTCAGTCAAATATCGACAAAATGCTACACTTTTATGTCATTAAATTTTTGTAATAATTTTACAATTTAATTTTGCTATTAATCAAATGTTCAAGTTAAAAAAATAAATTTATTGCATTCCAGAAAAATGGTTAATATTTTATTTTAATTATAAATTTAATAAAAAGACGAAAATATGCGTAATATTATACCTGGTTGATTATCTCCCAAAATTTAATTATTTATTCATTTTAAAATAAATTAAATTCCGTCCACCAGGGGAGACACTAAACTATTTTTAATGCTATGATTAAATTTCCTCTCTGGAGTGAAATTAAAACCGCTACAAAAGTTTTTCTTGTTCGGAATTTCACAAATACAAAAGGAAATATTGACTCTGGAAAAATAGGAAATCTCAAAAGTTTGTTTACAGTTTTTTAACAATTCAAGAAGAACCGAGAAGGTTTATTTTGATTGCCTCTCACACAAAACATCAGAAAATAATCTAAATATTGTACAATCTTTAATCTCTCTTATCTTATTTCTTCTCACTAGTTGCTCACTATAATACTACCGAGTGTATCACGAAATGCAGACATTTAACATTGTTATTGACAAAGTTTTAGAATTTAAAATTCTGTATCTAAATCAATAAACTGAATTTATTTTCTGTGTTTTGTAACGGCAAAAATTCAAAATATAAATTTACAAAATTGCAATTTAAATAGTGTTAACTACGGAATTAAAATAAATTAACAAATAATTGCATTAAGTTTTTCTGTCAAACTTTCCTCTAAATAATGCCATTTAATTATATGTAATTTTTCTTTGTGTAAATATTTTTTTCTGAAACCGGCAAGAAAATGGCTACTTTCTTGACCAAGTTAGAATAGAAAGTAGATTTTTACCAAAACAGTCAAGTAAAATACAACAAGGATAAGAGTTTGGTAAAGTACAAAACAGTCTGGTAAAGATTTTAGCTGATTGTTTCGTATTTTACCTGAGTATGTGTGTGTGTTTTTTTTTTGTTATAATCTTGGATACGTAGTCTGCGGTTAATACAATTCATATCAAAAAATTTAAACATTTTGAATTATTTATGATTAATTATTGATTAAATTAAACGGTTTCAGAAAAAAATAGTATACATAATACGTCAGGAAAGTGTTTTTACTTGACTAGTAAAATACGAGGCTGCTCCCTTCGTCAAATAAAATATCACTTTCCTGATTTATTATGTAATATACTATCTCAATTTTAATAAACTTGAAAAATTTCGAGACAGATTAAAAAACTTTTAAACAATGCAAAACTTCAATGTTCAAATATTTGCTAGAATTAAGTTGCGCATTTGTTTATTATTATCTCGATGGGGTGGCTAGCTCAGTGGTATGAAGTCGGCCTGTGGATTCTGAGAACCCTGGTTGGATTCCTACAGGCGACAAACAATTTTCATAATTTCAAAAGCTACTCCTGTGGCTCCTCCACCACTAACATCTTTGGGGGCCGTGATTTGACGACCCTTCACGCGCAAAATATATCACTTACCGAGATCTGCTTCGGCAGAGTGCCACACCCAGTAATGGGTAGAAGGCGTGATGATATATTTATTTATTTATATTTATCTCGATGGAGTGTTACTTTTATTATGTAAATTTTGACATTGGTTAAGCAAATAACTTATAAGTGAAACAACAAACAATATTTTTAACAGTACTTCAATGTTCAGATATTTTCTAATAAACAGTTCTATTCTAAGTGAATCTACCGTTAATACAATTTACACGTAATGTATAACCGTTGAAAGATATCAAAAAGCACACAGTTACAAGATAAAAATTAATGTAAATGCAGAAATTATAACAACGGATCTCATACCGTTTTCCAGTGTACAACAGGCTTCGCCTTAATCTCCGCAATCTGGCAACAGCGCTTCCGGAAACTAGAGTTGTGACGTAACGTAACGCAGCATTAATGTATCACGTACCGGTAACGTTCACGTTCACATAACGTAGAACGTAGTTATCTCACGCCGTGGTATTGATTACTGGATTATTCGTTTAATCCCGTACAATTTTTGCAATGATTACGGATTGTTTACAAACGTTGCTACATAAAATTATGTTTACACATTGTTCTTTGCAAAGCAAGAACATGGGACTTTTGTATGGAAGACTATTATGTGGTGGATTATGAAAAGTAATTTTACGTTTATACGGTTGGTACTACAGTTTCAAAATGGAATTTTTAATCACGCTTAAGAACATCCAACACTAATTGAATTAGTAAAAGTTTATTTTGGCTCCCAATAGATTTGTTTCATTTATGCTGGGTTGCATGAAAGTTTTATCGGTTCATTAGCAACTAACGGTTCAATAAATTTCAGAAAATCGCTATTGATAGTGTTTATTTTTTCTTGCAACCCAGCATTAATCTTTTGCATCAAGGATTTTTTTTAACACATCTTCAAATTCTTGACATTGTTTATTTATCTCCGTCAAACAATTCTAGATAATTTAAAAATCGTGCACAACTGAAAATATAGATGCCAAAAGTTAATCGTTATTTGTACAACTAGTAATGAAAGCAATATTCTTTTTCATGAATTTGAAATTTGATACACAACGGCAAAACCGAAGTGTATCAAATAAATGAGTGAAAAAAAAGCATTCTTTACGTGTTGTATACGTATTTTTTTATTTGTTTACTACCGAGCAGAAAGTAAACTTTTGTAACTGTCAGTTGAGTGCAGAAAGTTGACGTTTGTTACAGGCAGATTCACAAAACGGATTAGCGCTAACACCGTTTTTAATATTATCTATAACTCTGTTTCAAATTAAAACAGGTTAAAGAAATGAACTAAATTTGATGCTAATTAACTCTCCTTTTAACTTAAGTTAAAATAAACTTGTTTCGTACATTGAACAGAGAGTTAAAAACGAAATAAAAAATGGTGTTAGCGCTAATCCGCTTTATGAATCTGCCTGGAACAGACAAATTCACAAAACGGATTAGCGCTAACATCGTTTTTAATATTATCTATAACTCTATTTCAAATTAAGACAGATTAAAGAAATAAACTAAATTTGATGCTAATTAACTCTCTTTTTATCTCAAGTTAAACTAATCTTGTTTCATACATTGAAAAGAGAGTTAAAAACGAAATAAAAAATGGTGTTAGCGCTAATTCGCTTTATGAATCTGCCTGTAAGTGTTTCAGCTCACTTTTTAGACATAAAACACATACTTTTCGGCTCGGTTGTGTATAAATATACCAATATGTCTTTTATTCTTTCGTGGTATTATTTTCTCGGTTAATTAACGACTTTAAAATTTTTAAGATAAATTATAAGCTAAGAAAGTAGAAATTTAGTTTCCGACTAAGTGGTAAACGATGAATAAGTGGAACAAGAGTAATATTTTAATTTAAATAGTGGGTAAAGTTACGGTAGAGCGTAGCCCGTTAGCACATTTTCTTTTTATCCAGGTTGAAGTGGCTGGAAACGAATTTATCCATTTTTAAGAGAGCGTACCTGCGCAGTTGTGCTTTTTTAATGGGCAAGCATTTATCCTAATAACTCAGGAGAGTAAATTAATAAACACGGTTTCTTTTGGCCGGGAAAGCGCCACTGTTTTATTGCTTCTTATTCATAACCGCCTATTTATTTCAGTTTTTCCTTTGCTTCGTACCGCACGATAATTATTTAAATTGGTTCTTGGTAACTCGCACGTCTGCCTTCTATTCTGTTCGTTCGTTTTCACGGGGAAAGTATTAAAATGCACGGAACTTTGTAGATTTTCTTTCGAAGGAAATTAGAATAGAAATTAATTCTTCATTTTTATTCCCAGTAAGTGTGAGATAAGTTCTTTTTAATACGAGTTAATTATTTTAAAGCCAACATCAAATTCATTTCTTATAACTCTTTCAATTTAAATTTATTCATTTCTTTTTTATTATTACCATTTTCAACTAGTATCCGCAGCTAAAGTATTTATTATTTTTTCTGACATTTACGTCAAATAGACCAAACCAGGATGACGTCATACTGAGAGGGCAGTTATGTTTCTAATCTCATTTTAAATATTTATCATATTTTTTTATATATCTTCCACAACAATTATACGGAAAAGTTTCAATGTTCAAAGTGCCTATCAATAAAATATAATAATTCATAGTTATTTCTTTCATTAGGATTCAAAATACAAGTTTTCGGGTCGAGTAATAAATGTTGCCGGAACCTGGCAATATTACGAGACTCGAAATACAGAGTGATCAAAAGGCAATAAAAAAAATTACTTGAAATTGGTAAGCCTGATAGATAAACTCACTTCCTGTTGTTGACAGTGACATTTAAAATTTAAATTTGAGTACATTTATTATTACATTTATTTCTAAAGTATTTCTATTACTTAAAAAGTCAAAATTCTATTAGCTGTCAGCCTCCTAACATAACCTATTTGTATTTATTAGAAATGTCAAATAGCATTTCCGCCTTTATCTGACGTTGTGCCAACTGTGGAATAAAAAGATCTCTGGAATTGTATTGCCAACTATAACAATTCCTTTTGATCACCCTGTAGTATTTTTATTAGTCCTATTGAAACATATAATTGTTTTTATCTACTTATTTAGAAAATGTAACTAAATTGACTAAATTATTTTATTGAGCATGACAACTGTAGTAAAAATGCTTTTTTTGGTCCTAGGACTACAAAACGATGACGTATCCATGGTAACGTAAACATTCTTTTACTATTGAATAAGTTGAAATAACAAATAAGAGTGCCCATATTCAAGTGGGTGGAAAAAATATTATCATCTCATTCATTATTGTATTACAATTTTTTTTTATGTTATGTTATATACCATGAATTAATTGTGACAGTTTTTAGGTTAAGAATTCCTAAACATTCGCGATTTAAAAAATCACTTACAGTTCAAGGTTACTAAGCTATTTTTTACAATACCTGCACAAATACATGGAAAAGAAAAATAGGTTTAAAAATTAATAGCTGTCAAATTGTTATCAAAATAAACAAGACCTTGATCTATAATATTTACTTACTATCCACGGTGGATGGTAAGTAAATATTATAGTCCTGATACAACATGGAAACCATGCAATAAAAGTTCCACTTACTGCGTTTAAATTTTGTCATTAATGGGTATTTACAGTACAGGTATTTTAAAAATATTATTTTTAGAGCTGTCCTGTGCTTAATTGATTTGTTATGGATTAGTCTGTTTGTGATACATATTTTGTTTTAGAACAAAACAATATCGAATCGAAAAAGCAGTCGAATGCTCTCCCTTACACTCATTAAATATCATTCATTTCATTTAGGAACAGAAAAATAACAAATACAAACTGAGAGCATTTTTGAATTCTGGAAATAAAGTTGAAAAACAAAACTAATAATTTCTGAAAAATAATCACATACTTCTAGGTGTCTCTTTTAAAATACGTCACATACGTCATTAAACCTAACATGAATCCATGTATCAACTTTTTGAAATGAACACGAAATACTTTCAACCGCAAAACTTTTGTTTGCTACTGCGAAGTTCAGTATAATTAGATATGATACAGTGACTTTTTTCTAGCGTTATGTTGGCACAACTGCCCTTGGTAGCATGGCAACACTGCTTGAATCGTGAGAGAGAATTATAAAAAGTGCTCGACTAATTAACCGGTTTTTATTGTGACTTTTATTCACTAAATCTCTGAAATCTGTAATTGTTCTTCTGGCATATGAAGTACCGTAGCAGTAGGTAATGTATTTTTAAAAATTGCGTTAATGTAGATATAATTTATATGAATTTCACGTTTGAATCGATTGCTATTTTTATTTTTAGATTACTTTGCTCAAATAACGCGATTTTAACAATATTTTTAAAGCAGTACCAAGATAAAATATTCTACTTCAAAGCAAATTAAAATGTAGCAAAATAGTTGAAATAAAAGATCAGCCCGATTCTCAAAAAATTTCGATCATTCTAGTCTGATTTTAAAAAGTTAATCCAAAAAAACTGCCCAAAAACAAAATGGTAACAAGATTATATATTATATAAATAAAATAAATATATCATCATGCCTTCTACCCATTACTGGGTGTGGCAGTCTACCGAAGCAGATCTCGGTAAGTGATATATTTTGCGCGTGAAGTGCGGTTACCAGTTGTCAAAACACGGTCTCCAAAGATGTTAGTGGTGGAGGAGCCACAGGGGTAGCTTTTGAAATTATGAAAATTGTTTGTCGCCTGTGGGAATCGAACCAGGATTCTCAAGATCCACAGGCCGACTTCATACCACTGAGCTAGCCATCCCATAAACTTTTTTGATAATACGGTTTAGCTTTATTTGACTAATATAAAACTGTTTTGAAAATTGGGCTGTATACGTTTTAACTAAAAAGCGTTGGATGAGATACGATTCCAGCTCTCTGATTGGTTCAAATGCGAACCGAGTTTACACAGCTAAATAATTAACGCGAAGTTACAATCAGTTGACAAAAAGCGTCATAACCTAAAAATTAAAGTAAAGAAATTTTGTATGTTTTATAGTATTTATTATTTATTTCTTGAAATACACATTAATAATTTGAGCATAAGTAAGTTTGTTACTGTAATTTTTAAAATTGTAGTAGTATAATTAATGAAATAAATATTATATTTGTTTATGTAATTTGCGCGGAAACTTGTAAATTTGTATTTTTTTTTGTGTATATATTTTATTTAACAGATTATCTGCATTAATATGGATAAAAATATGTAAAATACACAAAACAATGCACATGAACGTACAAAACAAAATTAAAGAAAAAATATCAATTATAAACAATTGTTTAAATTCAAGAATGACTTCAAAATTTGAATTCTTCGTCTGCGCTCGAAGCACCATCTACTTTATAGTTAAAACGAATAGAGTATAAGTGTAGTACAGAAATCAATCACTAGGTGACAGTAATTTATCTACTGACCGTAAGATGTCACTTAAACAAATCAGAAAGTGAACCAATATTTCACATCTCCAATGTTTGTTTTATAATATCTCGAGTACTATTTATCAGTTTGAACATCTCGCAATTTTTCAAAGAGAAAGTAATGAAAAGTTGACAAATTGTGGTAGTAACTTACCGCATTGGAGTGTGTCTGGTCGGTTTTGAGTTCCCGATGATTCGAGAACTGAACATAGACGGCTCTTCCTCTGAGCTGGGCCATGCATCCAGCGTAACAAGTGACCATCGCGGAGGCTGCGCTCTCATCTGCCATCTCGAGGAACGCCTATGAACCACGAGGGATATAAGTACGTGGTTCGAGGATTGGATCAAGTGTACGTACCTGATTTTTTCCTTTTAGCACCAGGACGTTGGTGACGCGACCGAAGGGGATTCCCAAATGGATTATTTCTGCTTCTGTCACGTCGTTTGGAATGTTTCTGATATGTATCACACGGGATGGTTTACCCACGTTTTGTTCTAGTTTTACCTGTGAAAATATTATCATTTAGCAACATCGTTCACACAATCTTCAATGTGGACAACTTAATTCTGCATTTTTAAAATTATTTACGAGTAGGACTACCAACATTACGCGTATTATTATGTTATCTACCTAGCCATGAAACAAAAAAGCAATGGTGTCAAACATATTTTATAAGATATCTGTGAAATTTACAAGTACATGTACGAAGTTGTAATTAATTTGTATGATTTATAAGTATTTGTGAAGCTTCGTTTATTGATCAAATGAGTCATGATTATTCTCGGGTTCATAAAGCAAATGTAGTTCAGCAACTAATCAATGACTGTGGAATTATCGAGTTAATCTTCTAGCTTTGATTTAGAACCATAAGACAGATTTTTATTAAAAAAAAATTTAAAAAGGTTTTAGGGCAAAGAGATGAAGCACTCAAAGAAGCGATTGAACAATGTATGCAGAACTGGCCAGGGATTTTTTTTCCGACAGTACAGGATAATTAGAAAAAGGTGTTGGGAAATCAAGGCCTAAAGGGTTGAGATTTCCTAAACATTTACGACCTTAAAAAATCACTTACAGTTTGGGGTCAGTAAGCTATTTTTTAGAATACTTGCATAAATAGAAGGAAAAGAAAAATATGTTTCAAAATTGGCAGCTGTCAAATTGTTGTCAAAATAAACTGGACCTTGAAATGTAATATTTACTTACTATTACGGTGGACAGTAAGTAAATATTAAAGTCCTGATATAACCATGGAACCCTGTGCAATAAAAGTTGCACTTACTGTGCATTTTGCCATTAATAGGTAACTTACAGTACAAGTATTGTAAAAAATACTATTTCGAGTCTAATATTGCTAGACTCCGATATGTATCGTCTGGTAACCTGTATAACTCGACCCGTAAACTTGTATTTTTAGTTCTAGTGAAACAAATTACTATTTTGTTAAGGTAGTACTAGTGTGACGGTGGCGCCATCGGTTGTCGAGTGGCGAAACTGACGCTCAAAAAAATATAAAAATTGAATGAAATAAGTGTTTTATACCTATTATGATCTGAATATCATGAATTGTTAACAGGTTGTTGGTCTAGTGAATTTTCAAATACCGTACCACCGTGTGGTGTTGCCATTATAAATTGGGATTCTTAATTTTTCGTTAAAAACAAGGCTTTGCATGGCTATATATCCATTACTAAACGATAAAAAACTTTCTCCTTCTGATACAATATACATGGATAGTTTTAGAACATCATACTAGTTTTTCAAATGAAACTGCAAAATTTTAGAGGTACACAAACCAAATATGTTCGATTCTGAGTAATGATCGCCATAAGCCCCGTGTATAAAAACTCAACTTTACAAGCGAATATATTTGTTCACAGACGATGAATGTGTTTCATATTTTAACAGGGTGCGTATGACTATCCAGTGTTTACGTGCGCCAAATTTCATTCAGATCGGCACAACAAATTTTCACGCTAGTACTACCTTAATGGCTAGCTAAATAACATAAAAGTACGTCTTCATATTTTGGGATTTAGCATTTCACAAGTAGATTCATAAATATGATTAATTTGAAATTAACTCCAATTATCATTAGACCTATTTATAAAACAAAATAAGGTTACTGATAAATGTACGATAGTGTAAATCAATTAAGAGCAAAGAAAAGCATTGTTGGAAAAAGTAAGGATGTGAAAACGAGAAGAAAATGATTTAGCGAGGAACTGAAAGTAAAAGATGTTTCAAAGTGCAGCGTGGGGAAAAGTGTAGTTTACTCATTTTCTATTAGGACGCAGCCCTATTAAAAGAGTAAGTTTTAACGGCAAAAGTTTCGCTAAAAAAAACACTTCCAAATAATTATCCAGCTATAAAACAATACACAATGAACTGATGGCCTTAAGCAGAGAAGAAATACACCTCGCTAAAAGAAAACTTTCCTTTAGAAAATCGCCATCTTCATCTTTCGCTACGTAATTAATATCGCATAAAAAAGAGCGCATCATATCGCTAGTTACTTTTTATTTATTACGGTTGGTACCGCTCGCGTCAGCCATTTATTTCTATACAGAGTAATTGCCTGGCTTATTGTGTTATACAGCTTTATTAGATCGGGCCATTGTTGACGCCAGCATTGTGCGTTGCGATGCTCGCTTGTTCGCCGTAGGCCTGCCAACCTGCTGTTGCGCATGCGCTCGTGCAGGTACAGGGAAATTACTAAATATAATGGCTATGATGAACGGGCTACGTTATTGAAAGGCCAACGGCACGAACTGTGTAATTATATAAAAACCAGTGGGAAAATGAAATCTGCGCTACCTGCGATTCAAAGGACATTCGCTTTTGCTGTCATTATGCACTATAAATACTGCACAGCACAGCACACTGTTACGTGGCGATTCTCTTAATTGTAGTCACTCATTCTACGCTTTTATACATCCAAGAATTCGTCTTTTTGTTCACGAATTATTTCATTTATTTTGTCGCATTCGTTTTTACATAAATACCTGTTAATCTGCAAATGGTTACACGATTAAAATTTTTATTTAATTACAAAACAAAATTAAATATACAAACTGAGAGAATATAATTTATATTTAAATTAAACCTCTTTTAAAAATATTTTTAAATGAATTTCCAATGTTCATTTGAACGACAAATAAAAATTATTTTCAGTTAATTACGTTATTCATTTAACACAAGTGCTAATTGAATGTTGGAAAATATTCTGTACTGTACTTTTAACTGCGAAGTACACACAGACTAAAAAGTTACTTTAAAAAATAAAATATACTACATTTTTTTATTATCTTACTCGCAACTTTTTTGTGAAATTTATTTAATCGGCCCTGGTTCGATTCCCACAGGCGACAAATTTTCATAATTTGAAAAAGCTATCCCTGTGACTAAAAATAATAACAAGAAATTTGTGATATCAGAAAATATGGGGTAGCTAGCTCAGTGTTATGAAGTCGGCCTGTGGATCCTGAGAACCCGGGTTCGATTTCCACAGACGACAAACAATTTACATAATTTCAAAAACAACCCCTGTGGCTCCTCCCCTAACATGTTTTGGGGCCGTGATTTGACGACTGGTAACCGCACTTCACACGCAAAATATATCACTTACCGAGATCTGCTTCAGCAGAATGCCACACCCAGTAATGGGTAGAAGGCGTGATGATATATTTATTTATTTTTTTATTTAATCGAAATTTTGAAATAATTACCCGCTATTATTTCCATATAAGGGCCAGTTTTTCAATCATCGATTAATGTTAATCATGATTAAATAAATAAATATATCATGACGCCTTCTACCCATTACTGGGTGTGGCACTCTGCTAAAGCAGATCTAGATAAGTGATATATTTTGCGCGTGAAGTGCGGTTACCAGTCGTCAAATCACGGCCCCCAAACATGTTAGTGGTGGAGGAGCCACAGGGATATCTTTTTCAAATTATGAAAATTTGTCGCCTGTGGGAATCGAACCAGGGACCTCAGGATCCACAGGCCGACTTCATACCACTGTGCTAGCCATCCCATATTATTATTTAATCATGATTATCATTAATCGAGAGTAAACCGGCGATTGAAAAACTGGGCCTTAATTTCATATTTTTAGATGCGTTACAATACTTTAAATTTTTAATTTTAAAAAATAATTGGTCTAGCTGAATCGTTGGTGGCACCATACTGATGAGCTCCAAAAGAGCGAAACGCGTCTATGGTTAAGAGCTGAACTGACCAGCACCTGATGATGACTTAATAGATTGATTCGGTTGCTGTAATCTTATGGAACTTCGAGAAGTGTTAAGAAATTTTTACTATGATTTTTTCTTACTTAAAAATATATATACAAAGTGTTCAATTCAAGTGTGCCACCATTGATATCTTGAGAACTATGAGAGTTACAAGGCTGGTTAAATTAGCAAAAAATATTAAAAAAATATTATTTCAAAAAGATCAGATCCAATTCAGTGCATATTTCAAATTAATGGCTGTTAATATAAAAGGTAAAATCTATTGATTGATTCAAATTTTTTTGATATCAAAAATTTCTAATTGCTTTAGAGAAAAATGCTTTGAATAAAACTGATACAAAAATTTAAATATCAATATTTGCATATATTTAAATGACTAGGTAATAAATATTCACGACGTATTATATATTCAATTTAGAAAATTCAGATGATCTGACACAACAATTGAGGAATGAAATAAAATAAACAAAATTAATAAATCCCATTCTGGGTGTGACAGCCATAGAAAATCTCGATAAGTGATATTTAGTGTAATTAGTACCAGGGAAGTCAAAAGAGCTTTACGAAAAACAATACGAATTTATTGTGTTGTCTGACATTTATCAATAAATCACGATTTTGATTTGTTTGAATAACTGTTGCTTGGCAACTTTAAACGCCCTCGGGTTACAGCGGACAAATTAAACCCGTTTTTGAGGGCCAATAAACAAGTTTATTATGGCAATATAAAATAAAACATTTTAAAAGTTAAATTTACATATTAAGCTTAATGGTGGAGCCATCAGTGTTTCACATACATTATAATTTAAATATTATTGTACTGAATAAAAGCATTGTTTATCAAGAATGACTTAACGTGAGTTTTTTTTTAGGGATTTGCATGATTTATTTAGTCTACTGGTAACCGCACTTCACGCGCAAAATATATCACTTACCGAGATCTGCTACAGCAGAGTGCCACACCCAGTAATTGGTAAAAGGGGTGATGATGTATTTATTTATTTTTATAAATGTAGTTAATGTCGGACGGAGGGGCGAAAAATAATTTAACAACATGTCTCATGTTACAAAATTGTACGTACAGTATCATTTTAAGGTTAGAACTTGTCATTGAAGAGGTCAAATTAATTATTTTGAAAGTTTGAAGACATCTTAAGAGAACAAAAAAAAAAGAAAAAAGTACACTAGCACTACATTTCTCAAAGCAACCACGAAAACCAAAGATAATTACCTCAAAAAGAAAACAAAACAACAAAAAAAAACGAACCCTAAACAAACCATTTCAGCGGTAAAACTTCCTCTGTTCTTTAATAATGCACGTTGGCTGTCAGCGAAGGTTTATTTTTATTTTCATTATATTCCTCGCGCGGCAGAATTAAGCGTTTGCATTTTTAATGATTGTTAGAAGTAAACGGTGGACAACCGCTTCGGCTACCCACCCGTTCGCTGAAACATTCATACACGGAAGGAAAAGAAGAAGTTGCAAGGTTGTCACGCGCTCAAGCTCATTACGCTTTCAGAGAGGCATCAGAGCGTGTCGTGTCACGTGTGGACTTTTCAATCACACGTACACGCACTACGTGTGTGTGTGTGTGTGTGCGCGTGAGTAATGCTGGACATCTTAGAAGTTTGGCGGAGGCGCTAAAGATACTTGAAAAGTTTTGTGGTTTGAAACAGCGATTTAATTATTGGGTTTTATTTAATTGTTGATTAACCTTCATTTATAATACATGAAGGTAGATATGATATGATATTACAAAACAAAATGAATATTTAAAAAAAAATCAATATGGGGTAATGGTTCAGTGGTATCAAGTGCGCCTGTGGATCCTAAGAACCCTGATTCGATCTCCACAGCTGGCAAAACATTTTCACCAATTTAAAATTACCCCTGTAGCTCCCCCACAGCTAACATCTTTGGGGGTCGTGATTTGACGGCTGGTAACCGCACTTCACGCGCATAAATATATCACTTACTGAGATCTGCTTCGGCAGAGTGCCACACCCAGTAATGGATGAAAGGCGTGATGATATATTTATTTTATTTATTTATATTGGAGTAGCTAGCTCAGTGGTATGAAGTCGGCCTGTGGATCCTGAGAACCCGGGTTCGATTCCCACAGACGGCAAACAATTTTCATAATTTCAAAAACTACCACTGTAGCTCCCCCACAACTAACATCTTTGGGGCCGTAATTTAACGGCTGGTAACCGCACTTCACGCGCATAAATATATCACTTATTGAGATCTGCTTCGGCAGAGTGCCACACCAAGTAATGGGTAGAAGGCGTGATGATATATTTATTTATTTTTTATTATATTTATATATCTTGCCTGACCGTCATTTAACCAAAATCGTTAAAATAACCGCAATGATATTAGCAAGTGCCAACCCTAGAAATAACTATCAAACCAGTGGTACTAAAAATGTTTACATAATGTAAACCACCCATAAATTTGCGAATTTAAAAATATATATATATAAGGTTGATCCTGAAATATAGAAAGTTTCTATCAGAAACATCCTCTATAAACACGTCTTAAGTTACAGCAGAAAGTTGAAAAAAAGACAGTAACAAATAAAATCAAAATGATTGACAGTATTTTCCCCAAAGCTGTGAAATAGACACAGAAATACGGCAAATAATTCAAAAGAAACATATACAATGTTAACAATGCCAACAATCATTATTGTGAGTAATTTCATAATGAAAAAATAAATAATTTATGTTAAATATATGATTAAAACGTCCAGAAAGAGAATGAAATGATAATACTCTCATAATAATAATGGTAATTAACAATGGATGATCTTACCTTTTTTGCATTTTCTTGATTGTTATTGTCAGCATGATGGGGTGTCGCGGGCGCCATGACAGACACCGCTGACTGCGAAAGGAGTTCGTCACTGCCTCTCTGCAACACACAAACATACACACGCGATTAACACACACATAACACTTTACTTCACTTCTTCATGTCAAACTCGTTAATTTGTTTTGTTTGACGTTTTACTTTAAAACAAATAACACATGTCTACTTCGATATGTAAATACAAACAAAACGTGTTCTTTTTAATTATTCTCTTAAGCCTTTTCTACACTCACAAATATTGCAGATGCAATAATCTACCCTATTTTGTAACTCGAACATTATCTATTACTTATCGATAAGTTTAAGACAACCCTTATTTTTCATGATTATTCTATAGATTTTCATCATTTCGACATTCGAGTTCAAAATAATTTATTCTATTATTTCTATTTTATTTGTATGCATTTTGTCCTCCAACAGAATTGCTAGTATAAAAAATATTACTTTCTAGCTACGTAAATAAGTTAATAAAACGCATGAAAATAACATAAAAATGCCACAAAATATTATATATATTTATATTCCGACATTAAAAAATCTTGACATACAATATTTCCACAACAGAAAGTTCATTCATACAGTTGACTTTTTTATATTAATCGCTCTATTTGGTAAATATTCCATGATTACATTGAATTTTTAATAGTTGAATGCGCCCCCTCCCCATATTTAGTATATGTTTTGTATTCACATGTGATTATTTTTTGACTTTTCTCAAAACCTATGAAATGCTTCATTGTATGTCACGTGTCTACGTTTTAACCAACCCTGTCATTATTATACTGAGAATAAAGCTCTTGTAATTATTCCCGGGAATAATCTCTATAGGTGGTTTTTTGTTTTTGACACATGATAAGTAGATGTCAAATAATTATTTAAAACTGTCAACGCGTCAAGTAAAATCTGTGAAAAAAATCAATTAATTAGTTTAGATACAGAAATACACCAACAAATTTTGGAAACGACTTCCAAGAATACATTAATAAGTAATCAAACGAAATGGACCCAGTTCAAAATATTTTAAGTTGGATGAATCGACCTCAACAGCTAAGTCAAAAAATAATCTAATTAAATATAACTCGAGAATTGGATAAATTAGAAAATAATTCTCCAGTAGTCAACGGCCATGGCTGCGCTCGTTGGTACTGATCTAAGCGATAACACGAGTTAAGCAACGTTGCGCGCGGGTAGTATTTGGATGGGTGACCGTCCAGAGAAAACTCGCGTTGCTGTTGACAATAACATCTAAAACGCAGATCAGGGCGTAATGGCGGCATATGACCTGAGTAGTTGGTCCGCCAAAGAAGCCAGAAAAAAAAAAAAATTCTCCAGTATCTTTCTCAAACTTGTTGCCATTTGGCAATAACCACTCAAGCCATACAGGCTTTCGTAACTATTGCCTGGCAACAAGTTTTCGAAAGATCTGTCAAATTATTTTCAATTTATTCTCACTCTCTTGTTATATTATTACTGAAAACAATATTATTGAAGCAAAGAGTAAATAATCATGAGAAAAAAATCTGCTTTTATTTTCTATTATGAGAGTTGCATGCTTTAATCAGAATTTATAAAAATATATCATTTTCCAACGAAAGTAGAGATGCACCCAGGAATTTAAATAATTGCAAAATACTTAATTTCGTCGTCAAAATTGGCGAAACGAACTTTTCATGAACATATGCATCCTACCAAATATAGGCGTACAGCGCTACTATAGTTGATTTGAGTTGTCAACCAGGAAAAATAAAAACAGTCATTAACTTACGGATCATTAACAGATAATGATTCAGTTATAGGGAATTGTTGGCCAATGTAAAACAGGCTTAAGAAATAAAATGATTATAATTCTTATGTAAAAAAAATCTAAAACTTTTTGTTAAGAAAATAACCATAATCCAAATTTGCCAAGAGGACATCGGAACAAATCTTCCACCCTTCGTTACGGTGTCCCGACCGATTCGAGCAGGGGATCGCTCCAATTTCCAGTGGCGTAGAATGAGGAAGAGGCAGGGAGGGTAGGGTTTAAAGTTCCAGCCCAAGGCGATACACAAACTCGGCCTTTCAATTAAAATACATTCCCGGCGACAGTTCCCGCGAGAACTGGCAAAACTTCGGAAACTCGCCACGGCGCTGCTGTCGCTTCGATCGTCGCGTGTTTGTGCACATCTCCCGCTGATAAATTTACTCTGTGCGTTTCGCGTTTGTTCTTTTGGAAACACGACGACTTGGATATTTCTCGAGTACTTGAGAATCTTGGGATATTTTTACAGACTTGTTTGATGCTTGGTGGTTTTAAATAAATTGATTAGATATTGGTCGGGAATGTTTACCGTTCGAGATGGAATGATGTAAATATTTAATTAAATAAGTTTGTTTATAAGTGGAATGTACCCACAAGAGTTTCAGAAATTATTCATTATAGGAGGAAATATTGACTGGAAAATAAACAAATATAAATTTGTGACTAATTAAAAAGTATTGATGTTTCAAAAATCAACAATTAGTAAATTAATACTTTTAATTTTCTTATAGGATTTATCTGCAATTTTCTCGGCTGTTAAACAAAAACAAAACAATATCCTATTACACTAATTAAGGAACAAAATTAATTAAAACAGTAAAACAATAAATCCAATTACAATTAACTTTCAAGCAAGTTTATCAATCAACAAAATGACAAAAACAGAACTTTTATTTCTCTCTCGACACAGAACAACACCTTGATGACCAAATATTTATTTTTTTTATTTACTGTACAACAGGAACTTAATCCCAATTACAGTACAGGGCCCAGACTTACCGAGCCGCAGTGTGATATATTCTGATTTTATTTCTAAGGCTATCACTTTTGGGGAGTGATCACTTCCGTCTTTTCCATAAGGGCATATGGGGCACGAGCCCAGGGCCCCCGGCTTGATGGGGGCCTCAAAATGCCGAGGACGTGGTTTACGCGGAAAATTGAGGAGCTCAATTTTTAGTGCAATTTTGCTAACAATTGCCGTTTAAATTTTTAAATTTACATGTAAATCGAAAACCAGATGAAATTTCTAAATATTTTTTAAACAGTGAACAAAATTTTATAGTATAAATAAAATTCAAAGAAATTCATAACGTAAAATTTCTTAATTATTCCTATAAAATGTATACAAATATTAAAACAACTTTAAAATATTTAAAAGAACTTTGAGGACATAATAGAAGATTTTGCACAACAGAAATCCCAGAAGAAACTATCAATCCCAATTCAAAATATTAATCACTTCATTTATATTTGATTTATATAAAGCTAACCATAATAATCAATCAAGTAATGTCACAAAACGTTAGTTTTAATTTAATAATTTTTACATAAGTTAGTAATTAATTCGTCGTTATGTTATCAGTTCGTATTATATTAATTTATAATAAAGGTTTATGTAAGGAGTTAGACCGATCTTACACAGTAAACAGATTTCTTGCGTTAGTTTCTGTTCATCGGTTGAGGAGTAAAGTTGTAGCGCGACAGTTAAGTTGGTAGTGATCAAGTCGCGGTGGATAGTGTTTGGTTAGTGTTGCGCCGATTACATGAGCGAGGTGAGTCAGTTAATCTAGAGCACGTATGAGAGAGTATGATTGAGTTGGGGTGCATAGCACTGTTAGCGGTCTGTCCATCACGGGGATGATGTGTTGAATAGCGGACTGTAGTGGCTACAGATAGGTCTGTAGCTGCCAACGGCAGCAGCTGGGTGCTGTAGTGATCACAGAGAGTTCTGTGGTCGCCCACGATAGCAGCGCTGAAGGCTGTAGTGACCTGGCGGCCTTGGGTGGCCTTCCGGCGTACGGGGTCACCAACGGAGCAGTCCCGTGAACTGTAGTGGCTACAGATAGTTCTGTAGCTGCCAACGGCAGTAGCCGGGTGCTGTAGTGGATCCTGAAAACCCTGGTTGGATTCCCTCAGTCAATAAACATTTTCACCAATTTAAAGTTACCCCTGTGGCTCCCTCACCGCTAATAGCTTTGGAGGCCGTGATTTGACGACTGGTAACCGCATTCCACGCGCAAAATATATCACTTACCGAGATCTGCTTCGGCAGAGTGCCACACCCAGTAATGAGTAAAAAGCGGGATGATATATTTATTTATATAATAGGCGTATTCCATTTGCCATTTGAATCAGATCTAACTTACATTTACTGAACCAGATCGCTTATTTATTTCACTGGATTATTACGCTGACTTTATTTCCAATACTAGAATTACTAATTCTAATTTACTTTAAAATAATTCACTGCAATAAGTGCATCAGTTTATTTAATTCAGTTCATTTAGTCATGTTTTGTAATTTATCTGAACTGATTTAAGTGGCGAATGGAATACAGCTTTTATTTAGTTCCATAATGGGGTGGCTAGCTCAGTGGTATGAAGTCGGCCTATGGATCCTGAGAACCCTGGTTCGATTCTCACAGGCGACAAACAATTTTCATAATTTCACAAGCTACCCCTGTGGCTCCTCTACCACTAACATCTTTGGGGGCCGTGATTTGACGACTGGTAACCGCACTTCTGGTCGGTGGCATGATTATTATCACAAGACGCAAATTCACTTCACGCGCATATATATATATATATCACTTAGCGAGATCTGCTTCGGCAGAGTGCCACACCCAGTAATGGGTAGAAGGCGTGATGATATATTTATTTATTTATTCGTAATGATTGACATTATGATCCTTATGACATAAATAACTATTATGCTACTCTATATAACAGAAACTGAATCTCAATTACAGTATAGTTACAGCAGGTATTTTTTTTCAAAATGTGTTTTAGATTTCAATAATCAGATTTAACTTTAATTTGTAAAATGATGCGCTACTGCAGTGGGATAATGCCTATTTTCAAAATTTCATGTTTTTCGTTTGAACATTGTGGGAATTTAACGACCTTTTGATTAGGGATGTTGGCATCCTTTTGTGTTTTTAATTAATTTTTGTATTATGTTAATGTGATTTGTTTTACGCGTGATGTATTTGATGTTTTTGTTTTTGGGGGATTTTGAAAAGTATTTGTGGATTCAGATATTAAAATTGTAAATTTATTAATTATGACGTAAAGGAAACAATCATGATTATGACGTCACATTGGTATAATGAAAAACAAAAGTGATTCAGTTATCAATAATTGCATCCTATAATTTTATTATTGTTTTAATTTGGTTAGTAGTAAATTTTAGTTATTGTGTTCAATTTTTGTAATTAAGATAAATCGTACATTGAATAATTAAAAATAAATAATTATATTCATGTTCATTCCATAAACATCGTACAAATTAATAAACAATAATGTATTTCATTTAGTATCACTAAGCAACAATACACATTTAAACATGATTCATAATTACATTTAATTACACTTAAAATAAACAGTTAATAATATATTTATCAATAAATATACAATGAATATGCATGTCGTCATCCCCTCGGGCACTATGCCAACAAATTATAATGAAAATATTTTTTATGCGTATTTCCATCAGAAATTTAATATTATTTGCGCTTTGTCGGATCGTTCAATTTGTTGTATTGTTTTAGCGAATGGACGGCGTTATTTTTAATATAATTAATTGTAGCTTCAGGCCGGAAGCTGTTCCCTTTCACTCATTTCAGCAGTGTCTTCCCGTTTCGACCCTTTCCATTTCGTCCAATTTCTCTTTTTTTCTATCTTGTTCTAAATAACTATTAAAAAACCTAAAATTTATGTAAGTTATTCTGTCTAAGAAGTTTATCTTTTATAGATAATACTACTTTATTTTATATTGAAATAAGTGACGGCCGTTAAAATGGTTTTATCGGTCGCTACTATTGGCAACGTCCGCAAAAACTGCAAAAGTACCATATATTTGATGAAAATAAATTTTAAATCCGATTACCAGTTTTCTTGATAGAATCATATATGCACAAAACAGTTTTAAAACTATAATTTGTAATTTTGCACTATTTTTGTATAATGCAGTTGCATAATAGTATATTATGCAACAAGTTTATAATAATTCAAGACTATTAAGTTATGAGCCATAAGCGAGTATCGTAATTCATACATGTGTATTAATAGCCATTATACACGAGTTGCTTACATATTTTTTTCTTACGACCAAATCCAATATTCAAAATTATTAAAATAAGTGTCACCCTTAATGTCGAAAAAAAAACTCTTTACTGAGCAAATCATGAAATCTATTGAATTAGTCAATTGTTAATCAACCTTCTGTATCATAATGCAAATCTGTGACTTAATGAGTGTCATTACAGTACATATAATACATACTTAAGTAAATTAAAGTATGGGAGCAGAAAATAGTATATTATACAACAACGATATAATGGATGCAATTATTTCCAACGATAAAGTTGTAATAATCGGAGGGAATAATAGCCATTGTTTTTAAAATTTCCGTTTTATATAAATAAATATATAAATATATCATCATGCCTTTTATTCATTACTTGGTGTGGACCTCTTGGTAAGTGATATATTTATGCGCGTAAAGTGAGGTTACCTGCCGTCAAATCCCGACCCCCAAAGATGTTAGTGGTGGGAGAGCCACAGGGATAATTTTAATGTAGTGAAAATGTTTGTCTGCAGTGGGAATCGAACCAGGGTTCTCACGATCCACAAGCCGACTCGATAAAATAAAATTATGTTAATATTAGCTGTATTCCATTTGCCACCTAGTACACTTAAATCAGTTCAGATGAACTAGGCAACATTAATAAATGAGCTGAATTAAGTAAACTGATGTACTTACTGGGATGAATTACTTCGTAGTAAATTAGAATATGTAATTCTAGTACTACAAATAAAATTAGCGAAGTAATCCAGTGAAATAAATAAGTGATCATTTTTAAATGTCAAAATTCATTCTCCGATATACTAAAGTCTTTTTGCACGGCCTTGATACATTACTATCTATTAAATTATACAAATGGGGTGGCTAGCTCAGTGGTATGAAGTCGGCCTGTGGATTTTGAGCACCCTGGTTCGATTCCCACAGACGACAAACAATTTTCATAATTTCAAAAGCTACCCCTGTAGCTCCTCCACCACTATCATCTTTGGGGGCCGTGATTTGACGACTGGTAACCGCACTTCACGCACAAAATATATCACTGACAGAGATCTGCTTCGGCAGAGTGCCACACCCAGTAATGGGTAGAAGGCGTGATGATATATTTATTTATTTAATTTAAATTATACAGGAAATGTTATGATTAAAAGTAAATTCGCTGTAATTAATTAAAAATGATGTTTTTAATGTTCGAGATGGGCATGTTCAAAATGTCATCTCGCCATTTTATCAGTGGGCGTTGGACCGTAAACGATTTGCCGCTCTCTGAAGCTGGTGGTGCGTTTTAAATTTGTTGCATGAATATTTAAATACCCGATCAATATCTGCTCACCTGTCTCTCGAATACATTAATATTTAAACGACCTTTATATTAAAAATTCTTGTCTTCCCAAATATTTGTTTTTTGTCAGCCCTCTACATTCTACTATGTACACTGATATTTTTTGCAGTGATATGTTTCATGTTTACACAAGAAAATGACGATGGAAAGATGTAACTTTTGAAAATAAATACTGGAACTGAAATTATATTTTTCGTTTTAAAAATGTATCAATAGGTTTTTACACGAAAATTTGATTATTTAACATGTTAATCGACGTACAAAAATTATTTTTTTCCTGTTTTTTTTTATTTTGTTGTAACATTTCTACGAAGGAAGAAAAAATTATAAAGATTTATGAATTAATCTTGACGTAGGTAGCTCTTAGTGACAGAAAGAGAGAAAGCATAATAATGAGAAAGAGAGCTTTCTTTTTTGAGAGAATTGGGTATACTTTGACAAGACCGCGAAACATCTCAAGCTTGTCAACATTTGTTTTCCTGTTCATCATCATCATCACGCCTTCTACCCATTACTGGGTGTGGCACTCTGCCGAAGCAGATCTCTGTAAGTGATATATTTTGCGCGTGAAGTGCGGTTACCAGTCATCAAATCACGGTCCCCAAAGATGTTAGTGGTGGAGGAGCCACAGGGGTAGTTGTTGAAATTATAAAAATTGTTTGTCGCCTGTGGGAATCGAACCAGGATTCTCCGGATCCACAGGTCGACTTCATACCACTGAGCAAGCCTGTTTTTACTTATTATTATATTATTATACGAAATTTGAGAAGAACTATATTATATTAATCAAGTGCCAACTACTAATATTCAGATAATAATAAAAATAATCATTATTCTACAAATTTAAGAAATTAAAATTTATGTACACTTTTTAGGTTAAATTAAAATAGAAGAATTTGATGTACTAGATGACTGTGCTATTCTACAGAGTGATCAAAAGGAATTGTTACAGTTGGCAATAAAAAAAACTACTTGAAATTGGTAAGCCTGATACATAAATTCATTTCCTGTTGTTGACAGTGACATTTAAAATTTAAATTTGAGTACATTTATTATTACATTTATTTCTAAAGTATTTCTATTACTTAAAAAGTCAAAATTCTATTAGCTGTCAGACTCCTGACATAACCTATTTGTATTTATTAGAAATGTCAAATAGCATTTCCGCCTTTATCTGACGTTGTGCCAACTGTGGAATAAAAATATCTCTGGAATTGAATTGCCAACTATAACAATTCCTTTTGATCACTCTGTAACATTTATGTTTTAAATTATTGTTGTAATTAAATATTGTTTTGTTCCAAATTGTCATTTCGATGCACATGCGCATTGCCTAACAATGTGAAGTTGCAGTTTAATTGAGCCACTTACGTCACAAGGACAACAATGGCGATCGTTTTGAATAGTTCACTTTTTAATTAAATATTTTAGATATGAATGCGTTACTTTTTATAATTTTTTTAGTATTATTGTTGGAATAAAGCGTAACAAAAGCAACCACAATTCAATACCGCTTTTAGTTTTCAAGTTATGGGTCGTCTAACTGCTCATAAAATTCAATAATAATAATTGAACATTACAAGTACAATTTTTAATTAGATACAGTTAAAAAATATGTAATAAATCACAAATTATAAAACAAGTCTGAGTACTTGATCTTACCTTGACATTACAAGATCTCAAAACACAAAAACGTCTTTCAACAAAAGATAGGTTATGTACAACTCAACTGACAGCTTAGGTAGCGTTCGTTGCTCGCTGTCAGTCAAGGCCGTGTCCGTTCAGTCAACATTCACTCTTCACTGTTCAGCGAACAGCAATGACGTGTTCAGAACGAACCCTCTGAGCGCGTATTGTACTACACTAAAACTCATACAACAATCAGATTCTCATCTTGATTGAAGATAATCAACTTGACTTGATTACAATGGGATTCGTTCTTTTATTTTCAGACGACGTGATGTGATTGTTGCGCTGTAGCTGCGGGTTCGTTCGTTTGATTTTGGGCTGGGAATTAGGAATTAAAATAGAGGAGAAGGTTCATTTATTTTGGTGAGACTGCATGAATAACATGAATTAATTTTTAATTCTTTGCGACAAGAATTATTTCGAGGACTCTAGGAATACAATAAGTGTGGAATAAGGAGATTAGATTTTATAATATAATTGAGTTTTTTTTCTACTTTTGAACTGAACTAACAATAAGGACACTTGATGCATGACAAAAAAGGGAACTAAAAAATAGGATGAATAGTTAATCCGTGACAATAATAAGTACAGAGTGATCAAAAGGAATTGTTTCAGTTGGCAATAAAAAAAACTACTTGAAACTGGTAAGCCTGACACATAAATTTATTTCCTGTTATTGACAGTGACATTTGAAAATTTAAATAATAATAAAATAAAATATAAATAAATATATCATCATGTCTTCTACCCATTACTGGGTGTGGCACTCTGCCAAAGCAGATCTCGGAAAGTGATATATTTTGCGCGTGAATTGCGGTTACCAGTCGTCAAATCACGACCCACAAAGATGTTAGTGGTGGGGAAGCCACAGGGATAATTTTAATTTGGTGAAAATGGTTTGTCGCCTGTGGGAATCGAACCGGGGTTCTCAGGATCCACAGGCCGACTTGATACCACTGAGCCATTACCCCATAAATAAAATAATAATAATAATCTAAAGTATTTCTATTACTCGAAAAGTAAACATCCTATTTACCTGGCGTTGTGCCAACTGTGGAATAAAAAGATCTCCGGAATTGTATTGCCAACTGCAACAATTGCTTTTGATCACTCTGTAGTATAGTCCCACTAGCGTATGAAAGTTGACGTTTATATTATTATAATTATATTCGGAGATTATAACTGTACTGCAGTGGACCATCTATTTTAAGCCAGATATGCTAATGTTTTTTCTGAATTTTTCAAATGAAACATTTGACTGAGTGTCTGGAAACAGACCTTTGGTTCCTATGGATAGAAACCACAATAATAAAATAGGTGTATTCCTGTATTCCATTTGCCATTTGGATCAGATCTAACTTACATTTTTCTGAATCAGATTACTTATTTATTTCACTGACTTTATTTCCAGTACTAGAATTACAGATTATAATTTAGTTTGAAGTAATTCACCAGAATAACTGCATCAGTTTGCTTAATTAGATTCGTTGTTAGGAGTAAACGTGAGTAATTTGAGATGTTTTATGCATATGTTATGTACGTTGAAAAAAAGAAAATGAATGATAAGTGAATAGGAATGATGTGATTCTAGGTTTGTTGTGTGATAATGATTTCGAGTGTAATAAATGAATGAGTTTATATGGAGTGATCTATGAATATTCAGTTGCTTTTAAGCCGCAACTAATCTAAATTATAAACATTAAGAAATTTACTAAACAGAAAAAAAGGCAAAAGAAACCCTAGGGTAGCTAATTATTCACTATCCATTTTTTAAGTTGGCGTTTTTTGATGTTTTAAATAGCGTATTTCAGCTTGTGTAGGTAAAAACCTAGAAATTTGATAAAGGCATAGAGTGCACATAGTGCAAAAAATTAAGTGAGGGTAGTTTGTTTGGATGAAAATGTTTGACGAGGGCTGATTGTTTGATGAGTGTGATGACTGAATATTTGATGAGTGATTTTAGGGTTCGTACTACCCCATTTGTTTGGATATAGCGTGAAGATATGTATGTATGTATGTAGTTTGCTTAATTTAGTTTCTGTAGTCATGTGTCGAATTTAACTAAACTAATTTAAGTAAACCAAGTGGTACATGGATTACTGCTAATAATTTAGACGCCAACTTTCATACTCTAGAGAGACTATATAAAATTTTATTACCAAATGTCAAAGTGTCAAAGACCCTCGACAAATTGCGAACAAACATGAAGAGGCACTTGATCTAATATTTAATTACCTTCGCAAATAAAAAACAACATAAATATTATTCTACTTCAAATAATATGTAAATAGCATATAAAAATAAAATAACAAGAAACAAACAAAATGAATCTTATCTCAGCTAAAAATTTGTATTATAATGTCAGCGGCTCAAATTTTCATATTTCTATTATATTCGCTGATTACATGGCTGATAAAAACAACAGAGTGTGGCGAAGTATAATAAGCGATAATAATATAAATAAGTTTTTAAGAATGGTTGACTTTAGCTGCGGCCGGAAACGTTTCCTCTTTGGGTTGAGTGAGTGAGCGTGTGAAGGTGTGTGTGTATGTGTACGTGAGTGGGCGGACACGATAAGATTTCGTGTTCTGGGAGTGCGGTTCGTGTTTTATGTCTGGCAGCAGCTAAACAACTTGTTGAAAGAAATTGTAAAGAATTCGTTATTTATTTGTATTTCAAGGAAAAGGAGTAAAATATAATTTTATAATTAAAATTACGTCAATTTTGATTATTTATAATTAATAGAGAAGAGAGAAGCATGTATGAAGGTTGTCTTAAGGTAGTACTAGCGTGAAAAAAAATTTGCAGTTCTGAATGAAATTTGGCGAACGTAAACATTGGATAGTCATACGCATCCTGTTAAAATATGAAACCCATTTATCGTCTGTGAACAAATATATTCGCTTGTAAAGTTGAGTTCTTATACACGGGGCTTATGGCGATCATCACTCAGAAACGCACATATTTGGTTTGTGTACCTCTAAAATTTTGCAGTTTCATTTGAAAAACTAGTATGATGTTCTAGAACTATCCATGTATATTGTTTCAGAAGGAGAAAGTTTTTTATCGTTTAATAATGGATATATAGCCATGCAAAGCCTTGTTTTTACCGAAAAATTAAGAATCCCAATTTATAATGACAACACCACACGGTGGTATGATATTTGAAAATTCACTAGACCAACAACCTGTTAACAATTCATGATATTCAAATCATAATAGGTATAAAACACTTATTTTATTCAATTTTTATATTTTTTTGAGCGTCAGTTTCGCCATTCGACAACCGATGGCGTCACCGTCACACTAGTACTACCTTAAGACAATGCGTTGAATTCAGTGCCCGTATAAAGCAAGTTTGATCGTTTTCTGAGGTCAGAAAATATTAGAATATCTAGTTTTGTCAAAATTAATAGAACCGATTCCGAAATCGTTGTCACACACAGCGAGATGAGAATTTCTAGAAAATGATAAAAAGTTATTTTTTCTTTCTTTTTCAGGTGACATTTTTTTTCTTATCAGGTTTGTCTATAAATATCTATGTTTCTATTACAAGCTGACGTAAAACTATACTTTAATTTCTGCGAAAAATGAAACTGAACTTTTTTAGTTAGAAACTTGCTAGGTCAGTCAATATAAATGACATCTGTTCATTAATTCACAGTTTGGAAAAAGAACTTTGTATTAAAATCAGCATATCAGCAAATAAAAATTTTAGTTTTTCTGAACTATCAGAATATGGTTCGACAATACGGTAGTGTAGATGGCGTTACGGCATTTGAAATCTGAAATCTCTGTACGCATCCAAAAAATCGTTCATTAATAAAAAATTATGTATTAATAGGGATCATTAATGTATGAGTTTGTATACATTAATGAAACCCATTAATGAGCGATCAATGGAAACTAGTTATTTATGTACCAAGGGTGCAAACAGGCGTTTCTGGCCGGTGGCGCAAAGCCATTTTTAGTTTTTTTTGCTCTAAACAATTTATCCGTGAAACAAAAGTTTTGAAATACATACACATGTACTTTCACGAGAGGAATTCACTGATTTTTACAGATTTTCATTCTCTTCAACTTTTTGAAATATGGGCAAAAGGAAATGTAGAAAAAAGTAGTAAAATAGGGGTTGTTTTTTAAAATGGTGAAAATTGTTTGTCGCCTGTGGAAATCGAACCAGGGTTCTCAAGATCCACAGGCCGACTTGATACTACTGAGCTAGCTACCCCATAAATAATAATAATAATAGAATCACCTTAATGAGAAATATAAAAAGTAAGGGGGGTCGCGAAAGAATATATTTGTGATTTTTGCCTCCAAGGGGGTGGAGTCATGGCTCCGAATAATTGAAAACCACTGTACTAGATTATGTAGTTAGCATTAACTAATTTATGCATTTATGAAAGATGAAATCTGCGGTTGTAAAGTTAACCGCAATGTTTCAGGTTGTAACGCCGCGTTGCTGCGGTATTTAAAGTATCACCCTTAAACGAACCTGATTTGATTCAGTGAACCGAGCGAAAGGTAAATCGAAGTTTATACTTTAGTTTATAATTAAATTAAACTTCGCAATTAATTCAGCCCTTCAACAGGTGTCACTGCAAACTTTGACTCTCAACCTTCATTCTTTGATGTTTCCAGCAAGCCACATACCATACATTTAGAGTAGAGCGCACGATTACCGATCATCTACACTCAAACACTATACTCGCACGTAGTCATCAAATATTTATCCTCTCTTTCCTATTATTTCAAATTAGAAAATCGATTAAATGACAACACTATGAGATAACAATAAAATAAATAAATTTTATGATTAATTCTAGTGATATATTATCCATTTTAGGAAACAGGATCAATAAAAATGTATGAGTAGCATTGATTAAATTTATTGGGCGTTTCAATGTTATTTCAATATCATCTTCAGGTGGCTCAGTGGTATTTAGCCAGCCTGTGAATTTGAGAAGCTCGGTTCGATTCTCACAGCTGACGAACCATTTTCATCACATTAAAATTAGCCCTGTGATTCCCCTTTCACTAACATCTTAGGGGACCGTAATTTGACGGCTGGTAACCGCACTTACGAATACAATACGAATTAATTGCATAATAAATCTAATGAATAAATGTTCAAGCAATTTTTCAAGGGTTTGTTATATCATAAAATATTATGAATACATACGAGGGCAGGGTGGAAAGTCCCTGAAAAATGAAACAAGAAATGATTTATTTGGTCAAAACATATTTTATTTCTCAACATAATCTCCTTGTAACTCGATACACTTCGTCCAACGTTTTTCTAATTTTTAGATCCCTTCCAAATAATACGATTTTGGCAATCCTTCAAAATAGGCGTTTGTCTCAGCAATGACCTTATCGTTGGAGAAAAATCTCTTTCCGTCGAGCCATTTCTTCAAGTTTGGAAATAGGTAAAAATCGCAGGGAGCCAAACAGTCCTTCTTATTGCGTTTGAACATAGCCAAACACTCCTTTGAACTTGTCACACGGTCGCGCTTGTTGTCAACAGAGAGCAAATGCAGTACTCATCTGGCAGATAGCTTTCTCATATCCAAAAATTTATGCAAAATGTTCCGTACCCGTTCGGTTGAAATGCTTATAGCCTCAACAATCTCGTGCACTTAACTCGCCGATCGTCCAATGTCATACCATGGATTTTATCGACGATTTCTGGCGTTGTAACATCAATTGGACGACCAGAACGTTCGGCGTCCACAACGAAAATCAGTAAACCACTTGTGAATCGTTCCAATCCATGGTGAGGAGTCCCCATAATGTTTAACAAGCGATGCTTTGGTTTGCGTAATGGTTTTTCCACGCAAGAAATAATGTTTAATCGCGAAATTAACTTTTTTCCATGTTTTCAAAAATCTTCAAGGTTGCTTGCTTTCGATGGGTGTCAAAACAGAACTGAATGACATATCAGTCTGAAAATTTTAATGCGTTCTAGTTAAAGATGGTACATCACAAATATTACATGAGATTTGCGATTGTGGCGCCATCTGTTTGATTTTTCAGGGACTTTTCACCCTGCCTTCGTAGAGTTAAATTTTAATGAAGTTATCTTCATTATAACAATTCGTTAAAATTAAAGCTTCGTTATTGATATAAAAATTAATATTACCTATTTATATAGTTAGACAAGGAACTGGTACAAATACAAACAAAAATATGCTGTCATACATATATTTTATTCTAGATTTTAGCAGTAACAAAATATTAAATGTAAGACTAATTCATATATAATTTTTATTATTGTCATAACATATTAATAGCTGAATTTTTAATAAAGTGTATTGATATAAATGACGTCATTCCTCGTGCAAACGATACTGATTATGAATATTTTTAGATCTAATAGAAATAATCATAAAAGTGTAATAAAAATACAGTATATGTGTATGACAATTTCCATTAGCATTAGTGTCCCACAAAAATCAATACGAATATATAATTCATCAAAATGATAATCATAAAGTCAATATTATACCAATCAAACTAAATTATCCATTTTCAACATTTCCGTTATTACCAAAGTATTACAATATACATGAAATCCGTTAAATAAATCACACTCGTACACAAGGGCATTAAACATTCATGTCGCCCGCCACTCAAGAAGACTAAAATACCTACAAATACTCAGCCGTATCGCGCAGTGATGTAATTACGATAGATTTTGATTTTATTATTGGCCAAACATATTTTCTTTAACTACGTTTGCGGTCAATCAACTTTACTGCTTGTAATTTCCGATTGAAGATGACAAAAACTAAACTCGTGTTAATTTATTTTTCTATTCCGGTCTATAAACGCACTGTAAACACGTCGATAAGGAGATCTTAAGTGAACTGTTTTTGGAGCTTTTTATTTTGTATAGAATGCTTTTAAATCTGACAGATGAATAACATATAACCTCAAAATTGTAAATTGTCGGTGTTGAAATATTGCTAAAAGAATATACTAAATTCACAACATTCACAAAACAGAAAAAATAAATAAACCCCTGTGACTCACCCTGCACTAACATGTTTGGGGACCATGACCACGCATAAATATATCACTTACTGACAGAATGCCACATCAGTAATGGATAAAAAACGTGATGATGATTTAAATAAAAAATAAATGTATCATTTCTGGCCCGTGGCATGATTATTAGCACGAGGCGCAAAGCGTCGAGGGTTATTAACATGCTCAGGATACGCAAATTGCATCCGTGGTACATAGAATATTTTATGCATAACAAAAGATCATTTAATTTTAAATTCAAAAGTTTAAAGCAGGTACGAGTACATTTATATGTCAAAAAGACATTTTGCAAAATCAAGTATTCACAATAAACAAAAATTGTTATATTGTTTATGTATAAAATAAATAAATAAATATATCATCACGCCTTCTACCCATTACTGGGTGTGGCACTCTGCCGAATCAGATCTCGGTAAGTGATATATTTTGCGCGTGAAGTGCGGTTACCAGTCGTCAAATCACGGCTCCCAAAGATATTAACGGTGGGGGAGCTACAGGGATAGTTTTTGAAATTATGAAAATTGTTTGTAGTCTGTGGGAATCGAACCAGAGTTCTCAGGATCCACAGGCCGACTTCATACCACTGAGCTAGCTAGATAAAAATTAAAAATTATTTTAATAGATGTCAAAATTTCGACAAGCATGTTGTTAAATTTTAAATGACCTCTAAGGAGAAAATAAATTATTTTTCACGATTTTTAAAAATAGTTGAAGAAAATGTGTTAATAATAATAATACGATTTCGCTGATTTATTAACATTAAAATTAAACAAATAATAATTGTTTAATTTTATATGAAAGAAAAGTCCACACAATGCAGTAACTGAAAATGAAACATAAAGATAAAAAAGGGAGGGAATGTCACCCTGCGCTTGTTTATTTATTCATCTAGCAAATAAAAAATCACAAATAATTTATATCGTATTGAAATTACCCCTGTGTCCTCCCTTCTTCACTAACATTTTTGGAGACCGGATTTGAAGGCTGGTAACCGCACTTTACACACAGAAATATATCACTTACTGAGATCTGCTTCGACAGACGGCCACATCCAGTAATGGATACAAAGCATGATGACATATTACTTTTGTTTCGATGTAATATTTTTTGTTTGTTTAGAAAATTTGTTAGAGGATTAAAATACCGATCCTAAATTTAGTTTGCAAAAATAATGCGAATTTTAATAATTTGACAATTCACCAAAACAAACTACTGTTTGTTTTGAAATGAAACAAAATGCGCAAGCTAGTGTTTTGTTTCGCATCATATGCAACATGTCAACATGCGAGAAATGCAGTAAACAGTAAACAGCGCACCTAAAATGTCAAATGAATTGTAATATACAATTGTAGTGTTTCTGGCAACAGTATTAATAACATGTTTAATAACTGCAGACGTGTTCATCCGAATTCTCTCCACCTCCGCCATTCTGTTCGGCTGGCGTGTCTTTGTGAAATGGAGATATTTATTTTAGGGCTCGCATAATTTATCATGCTCCAATTTACCGCACTCGTAAATAAACAATATAAGCGGATAACGCCAACCTGCAACGAACTACGTAAATAATCCATCCACCGAATGCCATTTTATTAACGACTTCTCTCTCTGACGTATGAAATAAATGCTCCGCAACTTTAAACAGAAATTATAACTGTTTTAACAAGAAGATGACGATGCAAACTACACGTTTGCACCTTTGAGTGGTGAAATATCGTACAGGCAAATTCATACAACAGATTAATCGCTGATATTTTTTTATGGGGTAGGTGGTTCAGTGGTATGAAATCGGCGTGTGGATCCTGAGAACTCTGGTTTGATTCCTATAGGCGACAAACAATTTTCATAATTTCAAAAACTACCCCTGTGGCTTCTACACCATTAACATCTTTGGGAGGCGTGACTTGACGGCTGGGAACCGCACTTCACGAGCATAAATATATCACTTACCGAGATCTGCTTCGGCAAAGTGCCACACTCAGTAATGGGTAAAAGGCGTGATGATATATTTATTTATTTATTTAAAACATGTATTTATGGGGCAATGGCACAGTGGTATCGTGTCGGCCTGTGGATCCTAATATCCCTGGTTCAATCCCCACAGCTAACAAACCTTTTCACCAATTTAAAATTACCCCTGTGGCGCCCAGACCACAAACATCTTTGAGGGCCGTGATTTGACGACTGGTAACTGCACTTCACGCGCATAAATATATCACTTACTGAGATCTGCTTTGGCAGAGTGCCACACCCAGTAATGGTAAAAGGAGTGATGATATATTTATTTATTTAAAACAGGTTTTAAACTTAATTTGGAAATATATAATTTTATAAGTTAAAAAAAATATATATTATCATGCCTTCTATCCATTACTGGGTGTGGCACTCTGCCGAAGCAGATCTCGGTATGTGATATATTTTGCGCGAGAAGTGCGGTTACCAGTCGTCAAATCACGGCCCCTAAAGATGTTAGTGGTGGAGGAGCCACAGGGGTAGCTTTTGAAATTATGAAAATTGTTTGTCGCCTGTGGGAATCGAACCAGGATTCTTAGGATCCACAGGCCGACTTCATACCACTGAGCTAGCCACCCCATATTTTATAAGAGAATGGAATAAATGAGCTTCTATGAAAGGAATTAATTGTAGGGATGAATCGAACGAATAAATATTTAGGGAATGTTTCAAGGGTTCGTTTATGAAATACAGGCTGGTATTTTATGTATGTGATCATTTTTAAATTTTAAATAAATAAAAATAAATCGCTGTTACATTTCAGTGTATTTTTGTGGATATGAATATGTTTATTCATACGTTTGCTATTTCAGTGATATTTTGTACTGAAAATTATAGATGTAAATTAATTTTAAACATAAACGTATGTACCAATGAATATTAGTTAAAAATAAAATGGTTGTGTTCCAAAATTCAAATTCAAAACAATATGAAACATAACTGCATAATATGTGATATTATACTGATATATTTTTTAACAAAAGAACTATTTTCATATAACATATAATAATGTTAATATTACTGTTTGTTACCGAAACATTTTCCGTTGTTTAATATATTATGAAATATCTCATCATTACAAATTTTACTAGTGTAAAAACTAAAATTATATTTTACATATTCTGAAATAAAAACAATGGGTATTATTATGTAATTTTTTGTATTAGACTGTTTTAAGCCCTGTTACCATAGAAACACTAAAACACACTTATATACTTTCCATTACCTGAAACATTGTATTAATAGATTTTAATATACTCGTAACTCGCTTAACAGCAGTCAATATTCTTTGTATTTTATAAAAAAATTAAAATGTTTTTATATGTTAATTTATACTCTGTTTCACCTCAACTTCATAGTACAGATTGATGCGATCAGAGACCTACTTACACAGCGAAAAATTAGTATAGAATAGAATAAATAGAATGAATATAGTCACTATCATACTTTTTGTTACACTGTAAATTCGCTACGATGCGACGATCAGCCAATCACAAACGCGGATTTTTTTCTTAATTATGTGCAATGCTTCCCCTACACTAACATCCTTAGGGGCCGTAATTTGACGGCAGTTCACGCACAAAATATATCACTTACTACTGCAGAGAGCCACACCTAGTAATGGATAGGAGGCGTGTGATGATATATTTATTTTATGCACAATCGGGCCGAAATTCATATGTTTTAACCCTAAAAAGTGGGCTTAAACACTTGTTTTTCGCCATAGGACCGTAAAAATAATTCCTATGGATACATAAATAAAATTTATTGTGAATATTTGATTTAAAAAATGTTATTTTGACATATAATCTATGTCCATAATTTAATCTTTTGAACATATAATTAAATGTTATTTTGTTGTGCATAAAATATTGTATGTACCACGGGTGAAGTTAGCGTTTCTGACCCTGAGCATGTTATTAGCACGAGGCGCAATCATACCGCGGGCCAGAAATGCCTGTTTTCACCCTTGATACATGAATAACTATTTTATTTTAATGTATGTAACTGTTACTTACGAGCAGATTCATAAAATATATTAGCGAATAATTCCAATTTTAACTTCGTTGCTAATTCATAAAAATAAGTCATAATTATGGCATCAATAAGTAAGTGTTAAAGTGGCAAAAATAAAATCCAATATGACGTATGAAACGATAAGCAAACTTAAATAAAATGGAATTAGTTAAGTACAAATTTAATCTTAGTTATAATCTACCTGTATAATTTACTATTTATAATAAGGTGATAAGTATTTTAGTGTAGAGCAGCTGCCACTAGTTTATCGTATAAAATAAATATCCAAATAGTTAAAATGTTGGAAGTTTAAAAACAGTGAGTAGCATAAGTTTGAAGTGAGTTTTAGTATCAAGATGGCAAGTACACGTATGATTAACCAACACATTCAGTAGTGGTGGACGGATAGTCCTCGTAGCAACCAGTAACATAAATTCCATCTCCGCCATTTTCGTGTGAACCCGTCGTTAAAAGTTTGAAAAATGTGTCTCGTCCTCTCGTTGTCTAAGTTCCCGCTGGCCGGAAACAAAGCCGAAGACATCCAACAAATGACACTCTCGCAACTATTCAACTGTTAACACTCGCGCCGGCTTTTGTTTCGTTTTCGTTGTCATCGCCTTCTTTCTTCGCAGGACCGCCCCACGCCCCGCTCAAGATTAACTGCGCAACTTTCGTGGTTTATTCTTGCGTCAACTTATGATCTACGCGCTTCTCTTCGCATTGTTCGCAAGGTGCAAAACCTGCAAGCTGGAGACGCTGTTTTGTTTTTAGCATGTTTTAGAATTCATGTGAAAAGTTTGCACTGATGGTTGACGAGAAATGTAGGTTAGTTTTGTGCAAGTTTCGACAAAAAATTGATATAATCATTATTATATATAATTAAAGAAATATGGGGTGGCTAGCTCAGTGGTATGAAGTCGGCCTGTGGATCCTGAGAACCCTGGTTCGATTCTCACAGGCAACAAACAATTTTCATCATTTCAAAGCTACCCCTGTGGCTCCTCCACCACTAACATCTTTGGGGGCCTTGATTTGACGACTGATAACCGCACTTCACGCGCAAAATATATCACTTACCGAGATCTGCTTCGGCAGTGTGCCACACCCAGTAATGGGTACAAAACGTGATGACATATAAAAAAATATGAAACTAGATATGAAATTGGGTATTTCATCATTGAATTCCTCATATATTTTTACATAATTATGCATATTTTGATCCTCAATATATATTTTTTAATCGCCGGGGTCGTGATCACAAAAATATGAGTTTTTTTTTAATACGGTCTATATAAATCAGACTACGAGGAATCGAATGCCGTTGAGCGCATCTTCATATCTTGTTTAGTTTCCGAGTTACGGCAATTTTTATCTTTTTAAAAATCTCAATTTTGAAGGCCCATATCTCGGAAACTAAAAGAGATATTAAAATGCGGTTTGAACGAGTGTATTTCTCGTGCGCCAATTAACTTATACCGGAATTTAAATTTTTTTGACAATTTTACAATTTTATTCCAAATTTTTATTCATCAATATTTCAAAAAATTGACAAGATAATGAAAATCTATGAACACTAATGAATTCCTTTCGTAAAAATACATAGGTATGCAAATTTTCAGCTAAAAATTCGGGCAGATTAAGATTTTATCAAAAAAAACGGAAAATCACTGTTTTTTAATTATTTCTTAAGGGGTACCCCTTAAAATTTTTACGAATTTTAGCCATTTTTAGTTTTTTTGCTCTAAAAAAATTATCCGTGGAGCAAATGTTCTGGAATTTTACATACATATGTACTTTCACGCGAGAAATTCACTGGTTTTTACAGATTTTCATTAGCTCAACTTTTTGAAATATGGGCAAAAGAAAATTTTGAAAAAAAGTATAATTTTCAAAATTTCGGTACAATTTAATTAGGGCACGAGAAATACACCCGTTCAAACCTCATTTCAATATCTCTTTTAGTTTTCGATATAAGGGCCTTCAAAGTTGAGATTAAAAAAAAGTCAAAAATCGTCGTATCTTGAAAACTAAAAAAGATACGAAGATGCGCTCAACGGCATTCAATTTCTCGTTGTCTGATTTATATAGAACCATATTTGCTCCGGTAGAGTGCCAACGCCCAGTCAAGGGTAAAAGGCGTGATGATATATATTTTAATATATATATATAATCACGCCTTCTACCCATTACTGGGTGTGGCACTCTGCCAAAGTAGATCTCGGTTAGTGATATTTTGCGCGTGAAGTGCGGTTACCAGTCGTTAAATCACGGCCCCCAAAGATGTTAGATTGCTTTTGAAATTATGAAAATTGTTGTATATATATATATTGTTTATTATTAAATAAATAATAAAATAAAATATTCAAGTATGTAATTAATGTTGTTTTTATTTTTTAAATTACTAATTAAATAAGTGAATTAAGTTCGAATTAAACTATTAGATATTCGGTTGAATAGTAAACTAATATTCGGTATTCTGCCGAATAGTGGAACAGAATATTCATTGAAACCTAATTTTATATTTGACAGACTTCTAAAAATTACATTCCGTAACTTATTTACAATATTACGTTAGTAATATCATTAAAAGTTTAATTCAGTTACATAAAACAAAAAATATGATCAAATTATGAAGGAAGTTAAAACTTGCAAACCAGAGAACTTCGGCAACAAAATTAACATCAACTTGAAATCAATTTACAGTAAACATCCCCTGAAAAAGTTTCTCCACAACATTCGACATTAAGAAGACATAACCCCGGTTTGAGGATTGGCACGTCACGAGGTCCCCCGGGAATACACGAGCTTAGCCGAGCGGGTAGAGCAGGGAAATAACATAATTGAATCTGGTTGGCTTGTGCGCGCTGCACGAGTGCGACTATTGGATATCACGACATTTATACACAAATTCCAGTGCATTATCGCAGGAAATGAGATTTGGCGCGGCGGAATTGGACCCGGGAACGATGATAACTCGACAAGAGGCTAACATCGCTTCGGAGGTTGTTGATTTTTATGTTTTGCTAACGCACAGAACATTCTGTTTTTTTATTACTTAAAAATACAGATTCCTCGTCGAAAACGTCAGATATTTCTAAATTATTTTAGACCAAAATTTTTTATATAAAAATAAATAAATAAAATATATCATCACGCCTTTTACCCATTACTGGATATGGGGTGGCTAGCTCAGTGGTATAAAGTCGGCCTGTGGATCCTGAGAACCCTTGTACGATTCCCATAGGCGACAAACAATTTTCATAATTTCAAAAACGACCTCTGTGGCTCCTCCATCACTAACATTTTTGGGGGCCGTGATTTGACGACTGGTAACCGCACTTCACGCGTAAAAATATATCACTTACCGAGATCTGTTTCGGTAGAATGCTACACCCAGTAATGGGTAGAAGGCGTGATATATTTATTTTTGGATATGGTACTCTGAAAAAGTTAGCGATAGGAGTAATTTTAATATGGTGAAAATTGTTTTGTCAGCTGTAGGAAATGAACCAGGGTTCTCAGGATCCACAGTCCGACTCGATACCACTAAACTACCTGTCCCATAATAATCACACAATTTCACGGGTATAAATATATCACTTACCGAGATCTGCTACGGCAGAATGCCGCATCAAGTAATGACTAAAAGGCATAATGATTAATTATTAATTTTTATTTATATTTATTTCAAAAAGATCACTGTTTAGTTGCCCCACTTCAGATCCAGTAAAATGCACGATTCCTCTTAAGGTAGTATTAGTGTGACGGTGGCGCTATCGGTTGTCGAGTGGCGAAACTGGCGCTCAAAAAAAAATATAAGAATTGAATAAAATAAGTGTTTTATACCTATTATGATTTGAATATCATGAATTGTTAACAGGTTGTTGGTCTAGTGAATTTTCAAATACCATACCACCGTGTGGTGTTGCCATTAAAATTGGGATTCTTAATTTTTCGTTAAAAACAAGGCTTTGCATGGCTATATATCCATTACTAAACGATAAAAATCTTTCTCCTTTTGATACAATATACATGGATAGTTCTAGAACATCATACTAGGTTTTTCAAATGAAACTGCAAAATTTTAGAGGTACACAAACTAAATATGTGCGATTCTGAGTGATGATCGCCATAAGCCCCGTGTATAAGAACTCAACTTTATAAGCGAATATATTTGTTCAGACGATAAATATGTTTCATATTTTAACAGGATGCGTATGACTATCCAATGTTTACGTACTCCAAATTTCATTCAGAACTGCAAATTTTTTTTCACGCTAGTACTACCTTAATTGAGTTAATCATTTACATGACCAATAAATATGTTAGTTTTAAAGTGAAAAAACTAATATTCATATTAATGATTAACTATTTATAATAAATGGAAATTATATCAATTTATTATCATGACAAACACACAAAATGTTACACTTCATGCACCATTCATAATTAATATAAATGAGAACTAAATAACATAATCGATTAATAATAATAATAATTCTAGAAATATAAAGTGTTGGAAAACCACATGTTAACTAATTATACGCTACACCGTTTATTTACGGTTTTTTCAAAGAAAAAACGACAAACTCTAATTACGAAAACACATCTGTCAAGCGTACAGCACGAATCTGTGCGTCTTTTATTTATTTATTCTGTTCAATTTAAAAATTTCACACCAATGTTTTTGTACCACACATGTTAACAATTATATCCACATGAATACTCAAATGCACAATTTCAATAACATTTAAACCAGTTTATTTTCATATAAATGTCGGTATTTAAATGAATTTTACACGTTTTTGCTCCAGGATGTAAATGTTAACACTTTGTTAGTTTTTCATTTTTACTATAAACTAATTTTGGTAAAGTTTACGCGATTTAATACAGAGTTTAGTTCCAAAAGTAAATATTTATATATACTGTTTCTAACAAATTAATATTTAGTATTGTTTATTTTTCTGTATAAAACATTTCTTAGAAAAATTCTTTAAATAAAAGATATCGACAAATAAAATAACTATTACTTTTATTTGACACCAATCATTTATTAACGTTTGACAAAGATATATATGATACGAAACGAAAAATTGTTTTCTTCGTTTTTAAAATTATCTTATTTTTTATACTAACTAGGGTTGCTGATTTTACGAATATTTGAAAATTTGAATGTTCGGATTTATTGAACCTTCGAATTTAAATTTGAATTTTCGAATATTTCGAATTTTCGAATTATTCGAAGTTTTAAATTTTTTGAATATTCAAATTTTTTAATTTTTCGATTTTTTTGAATTTTGCGAATTATTTGAAATGTTTTAGATCCTAACGTGGTATGAATTATTTTCAGAATAAACTCATTTGCAGAGTTTTGTATTAATTCGTAAGTGATTATTATTAATTATTATTGTTTGTCAAATTAATTCAATTTAGATTTAAAATTTCGTTACACTGTCAAAAACGTTATATTTAAGACGTTTTTGTATCCTTTTTATTGTCATTTTAACACGTTTTACTAAAAATCCATAGCATTTAGATGGCTTAATTAAGACGCCTAATCTTACAGTTTTTGCAGAATACTTCGCCGAATTTATTATTTAATTCGTGTCCGACTTTTCACGAATTATGCGTACTTGGAGATAACAGATGGCGTTAATTAATTAGCAAAAAATTCGTAAATTCTAAAAGTTCAAAAAATTCAAAAATTCGAAGTTTTTTGACGAAGTTAAAAAAATTCGAATGTTCAAATGTTCAGAAATTCGAACTTCGGTGGAAATCAACAGCCCTAATACTAACATATATAGTAATTCAATCTTTACCATCCCATATTAATAAATATAATAAATAAATAATATACATATATCATCAGGCCTTCTACCCATTATTGGGTGTGGCACTCTGCCGAAGCAGATCTCGGTAAGTGATATATTTTGCGCATGAAGTGTGATTACCAGTAGTCAAATCACGGCCCCCAAAGATGTTAGTGGTGGAGGAGCCACAGGGGTAGTTTTTGAAATTATGAAAATTGTTTTTCGCCTGTGGAAATCGAACCAGGGTTCTCAGGATCCACAGACCGACTTCATACCACTGAGCTAGCCACCCCATATAATATATCATCTATAACGCGTTACAAGTAAGAATACAGTAATTTGAAATGTATTATTGTCAATATGGGGTAGGTGGCTCAGTGGTATCGAGTTGGGTTGTAAATTTGAGAACCTCAGTTCAATTTCTAAAGCCAACAAACAATTTTCACCACATTAAAATTACCCCTGTGGCTCCCAAGCTGCTAACGTCTTTGAAGGCCGTGATTTGCCGGCTGGTAACCGCACTTCACATAAATAAATATATCACTTACCGAGATCTGCTACGGCAGAGCATTTAAAAGGCGTGATGTTTTATTTATTGTTAATTTAAATTAGTTATCAAAATATTAAAATATCAAGGTTGTATAATAGTATATTATTTTATATGGAGCTAAAGTGATACTTTTTGTGGTGAATCTTAGTATGCACAGATGAGTCACAAAAGGTAAATTTCGCTCTACATAAAATATGCTATTTTTTCTTAAAGTACTGAAATATTTACCCAATTAAACATTTTTATGTCATAATTTTTTTACCGCTGGTGAACCAATGAAAGTTATAAAATGTCATCTTTTCTGATTGTTTTGTAAAAATATATCACGCCTTTTACCCATAATTGGATGTGGCACTCTGCCGTAGCAGATCTTGGTAAGTGATATAATAATGCACGAGATGTGTGGTTACCAGCCCAATCACGGCCCTCAAAGTAGTGGGGAAGCTACAGGGATAATTTTAAATTGGTGAAAATGTTTTGTCGGCTGTGGAGATCGAACCAGGGTTCTTAGGATCCACAGGTTGACTTGATACCACTGAGCCATTATGGCTAAACATAAATAAAATAAATAAATAAGTGCGGTTACCAGGCGTCAGATCACGGCCCCCGAATATGTTAGTGGTGATCCTTCACAGATGCAATTTTAATGTGGTGAAAATGTTTAATTGGCGCAATCCTAATATAAAACAATCTATCCTCGTCTGATAATTGTCTATAAATGATATAATTTTTCTGTGATTAATGCTGCTCCTTCTGCACTTCCTGTTCATATATTCGTCAGGATAAATAACACACGAAGTACAGGGAATATGTACATCAATTTTATTAAGATCAAGATTTACAAAGATAATTAATTTCACTCTGTCAAACCAGGATTTTCAGGATCTACAGATCGACCCCATATGGTTAAACATATTTTCTAAATATCTTAGTTAATATTTCCACTGGCAATTCGCAGTCTATTCTTTTTTGTTTATTTTCTTCAATGTCATGAAATGAAAAAAAAAATGAAAGGTTTATCATTGTCATTAAAATTACAATAAGACATTTCAGCAAAAAAGAAACCAGAGGGCAGGTTTTCATCGAGGCAAACAGAGAGACTATTACAACAATATTTTAACAGGCAGAATAAATTAACGAAAAATCTCCAGAAAGTAATAACGTCCGCGATCAAACGGGAAATCTGCACAAAAAACCGTTCTGCGTGAGCTCACAAAATAAATTGAAATTGTCATTTTGTGTTTTATGAAGACAGAGACACAAAACTTCCACAGCTTCGGAATTTACTTCGCTTCGGCCGTTTTTAAACTTCTTACGCTGTTTGTTTAGCTTTCAGTCTGAATTCGACTGCTTACTTTTCATAATTTTCTTCCTTCATTCACGCCACAAAAGATGTGAGAGAGACAGCACGTGGCGGAGTGTTGTTTATTAAAAAATATAAACACGATGAGGAAAGTTTTGCGCCACTTGATACGGCATTATTATTAAAAGTCAACGGTTTGATTTTTGCGATCTATTGTCAGCAGATATTTATTTTACTGAGAACTTTTCAATGGACACGAAGATGCGAAAGTAATTTTGCCCGAATGAATAGACAGGATTTTTCATATTAAAATTACTTCTTCCTGGATTTTCATTTTGTTTAGGCATTCGACTGCAAGGCAAGCAGATATATTAAATTAATATTCGTTCTAATAAATAAATATATATTTTTATCACCCACTCGAATTTGACACAATTATTTCAACTTATTCTAATGCTGGGTTGCAAGAAAAAATAAAGAGCTCTTTAGTTAAAGAAATGTTTATCTAGCAACAGTATCAATAGCGATTTCCTGAAATTTATTGAACCGTTAGTTACTAATGAACCGATAAAACTTTCATGCAACCCAGCATAAGTATAGTAAAGCTACATTCACAAATCGAAATTAGTTTTTGTTTTATGTATTATGTTTTTAAGAACGCTATTTCAGAAATGCCATGTTACAACGGATACGTCATTGATCCTGTATTTTTAATGCAGTTGTATTCCAGGCGCATTCCATTTGCCATTTGGATCAGATCTAAGTTACATTTACTGATCCAGATCACTTATTTATTTCTCTAAATTACTTCGCTGATTTTATTTTCAGTACTAGAATTACTAATTCTAATTTACTTGGCAGTAATTCACCCCAATAAGTGCATCAGTTTGCTAAATACAGTTCATTTAGTCATGTGTCGAATTTATCTGAACTGATTTAAGTGAACCAAGTGGCAAATAGAATGCAGCTTCCATTTGCCATTTGGTTCACTTAAATCAGTTCAGATAAATTTGACAACATGAGGCGTATTCCATTTGCCATTTGAATCAGATCTAACTTACATTTACTAATCCAGATCACATATTTATTTCGCTGAATTACTTCGCTGACTTTATTTTCAGTACTAGAATTACTTATTCTAATTTACTTTGTAGTAAATCACCCCAATACCTGCATCAGTTTGCTTAACTCTAAACATTTATTCATGTTGTCTAATTTATCTGAACTGATTTAAGTGAATCAAGTGGCAAATGGAATACAGCTATGATTAAATGAACTAATTCTAGTACTGGAAATAAAGTCTGTGAAGTAATTCAACGAAATAAATAAGTGACCTGGTTCAGTAAATGTAAGTTATATCTGATCCAAATTGCAAATGGAATACGCTTTTAGTTTATTAATGTAATTTCTTAATTTATGCCTGGTTTTATAAAAGACAGAATAAATTTGCTTCCATAGTAAATGTACTTAAATAAACAAATTCTAATCAATTTTATTTATTTTATGATATATAAAGGGTTGTATTAACCTACGAACTAACAAATTTAATTTGTTTTTCTTTTGTTTTTTAATTTGTGTATCTGTCAGTTGTAGTGTATTATCATCTAATTGTGCACTGTCATTTCTTAATTGGTTTTTAGTTGTGTAAAAGCTGAACGATGAACCATTGGTATTCTAATATTAAATTTATTGACATGATGCTTATTTATGGAGAAATATATTAACATGATAACCAACTACAACTGATAGGTAAACAAAAGAAAAACAAATCAAATTTGTTAGTTTACAGGCTTCTACAACTTATTACAACATTAATTTATCACTTCCCCCCTTCTAAAAACTAAAGAAATTATATCACTTTTATTGTTAAATATTTGATTTTCATTTGAATGAATAGATTTTATTTACTTTGGAAGTAAATTAATTTGTCGTTTATAAAATCATTTTTTGAACTAACAACGTAACAACAAATGAAATATTTATTATTTTCTGAAACTGTAAGGCAACTGAAACAAAAATAAGTTACGTGTTGCGTTTGCATGAATATGATAATAAATAATAATAATAATGTGAAATGTAGAATCCAACAAATTAGATTAATTATATGAAGCATGTTTGCTGTATAAAATAATATCAGATATTCAGGAGACCTTTTATGTTGAAATCTGTGCGATCCTTAAATATTTCTTCGTCGAAACTTAAACAAAATTACTTGTTTTGAGAACTAAATTAAAGTAATTAATTTAAAAGCATGAGAAGTTGAAATCTGTTACGAAATCATTATCAGCCATGAAATTCAGTGAGCAATCTTCAAAATCGTCGTAAAAGCAAAAGCAAAAGAGAAGACACTTTAATCCTAAACGAAAATGACACGTAGAATGATGTTAGTTCATAGCCATCTTTATAGATGTCTCTCTCTAAACACTAAACTTTAAAAGCCAGATTCTCAAAAGAGTTTCAGTTAATCCTAAGTTTTGGATTTGTCAAATTAAGCTAAACTATATTCTCAAAAAAGGTCAAATAAATAATAATATCATCTTGTCGCCATTCAGTTTTCGGAAAGTGATTTGGATTAACTTTTTAAAATCGGACTAGAAAAATATTAATATTAATCAGTGGTATCAAGTCGGCCTGTGGATTCAAAGAACCCTGGTTCGATCCCCACAGCCGACAAAACATTTTCACCAATTTAAAATTACCCCTGTGGCTCCCCCACCACTAACATCTTTGGGGAGCCGTGATTTGATGGCTGGTAACCGCAATTCACGCGCATAAATATATCACTTACCGAGATCTGCTTCAGTAGAGTGCCACACCCAGTAATGGGTAAAAGGAGTGATGATATATTTATTTATTTTAAATATTAATCCAAAAGTCAGGATTAACAAAACTGTGCGTTAATAATCGGTTCATTATTATACTAAAAACCGTTTAATAATGGAAGCTATTGTTGAACTGTTTCTGGTAACTTTTATTTTGTAAGATTGGCACTGCTACGTAGCCAAATGTTAAATGTCAATTCAAAATAAAATAAATATAAATATATCATCACGCCATTTACCCATTACTGAGTGTAGAACGTTGCCGAAGAAGATCTCGGTAAGTGATATATTTATGCGCGTGAAGTGCGGTTACCAGCCGGAAAAACACTGCCCCCAAAGATGTTAGTGGTGAGGGAGCCTCAGGAGTAATTTTAATTTGGTGAAAACTGTTTGTCGGCTGTGGGGATCGAACCGAAGTTCTCAGGATCCACAGGCCATAGAGCCATTGCCCCATGAAATAAAATGATAACTTCAAGTATTTTAAAAATGTTGTTTTATTATACTTTAAAAGAATTTTCAACGTCAGATAAATATTATTGCGCACAGGGCATCATCGGCCATAAATACGTCACAGAGTCAAGAAACAACTATTTTAATTAACTAATTTCAAAGAAATGTGAAGAATTTCTATCGTTTTGTCAGCCATTGTGAAATCGATTATCAATTGTTTCTAAACAACTGCGAGTGATGCGCATATGTCACCTGGTACCGTAAGGTCAATAAATAACAGTAATTCTAGTAGATCGTCATTTGTCAAGCGTATACCTCAATAATTTATTCACCTAACTACACTTTTATACTAGAAAGAGATTTATTTAAGATTTCTTTCACACGGAGTGTACAAAAGCGAATGAACTCATACGCTGAGTGCGAATCGTGGCTTGTACAAGAGAGATAGATACAGTCGATGTGTATGTAAGAAAGAGATGGAGTGATAATGTTTGACGTGTCAAGCTTGAGCTATTAAAAAGGCGTTAGTGTTTCGACCGGAAGTTGTAGTTCACCGGAACAAATGCTACACGCTGCTGCTTTTAATTCACGTGCGACATACGTTGCTGCCTAACTAATACACATACGTTGCAAAATTTTCGGCAGACGGAATTTTATTCCGAAATGAAATTACTGGAATCAGTGCTATTCACAAAACAAAATAAAAGTAATCTAAGTAAATACTTGGTAATTGATGACTATGACACATAACAAAAATAGAGAGAATAAAATCAGATTTAAATATCAAAGCCACCGTAGCTTAGTTCGATACAGCATTTGATCGGAGTCCATAGGTTCTGCCAAAGTCCTGGCAGTACAGCAATTTTTCTCTTATAATTTATGGATTAGGTGGCTCAGTGGTATCGTGTCGGATTGTGGATTTGTGTGATAATGATTTCGAGTGTAATAAATTAATGAGTTTATATGGAGTGATCTATGAATGTGGTTGAAGTGAGGGTGATGTGTTTGGATGAAAATATTTGACAAGGGCTGATTGTTTGATGAGTGTGATGAGTGACTGTTTTATGAGTGATTTTAGGGTTCATGCTACCCCATTTGTTGGGATATAGCGTGAAGATATGTATGTATGTATGTATGTATGTAAAATTGATACAATTGATAATCGATTTCTCATGTGGCTCCCTCAGCACTAACATCTTTTGAGGTCGTGATTTGACGACTGGTAACCGCACCTCACGCGCAAAATATATCACTTACCGAGATCTGCTACGGTAGAATGCCATACCCAGTAATGGGTAGAAGGTGTGATCATATATTTATTTATTTAAAATAAGATTCTACTTAAGTTTGGAATCGTCAACGGCCATGACTGCACTCGTTGGAACAGATCTATGCGATAACGCGAGTTAAGTAACGTTGCGCGCGGGCAGTACTTGGATGGGTGACCGTCCAGAGAAACCCGCGTTGCTGTTGACTCTAAGACCTATAACGCAGGATCAGGGCGTAATGGCGGCATATGACCTTAGAAGTTGGCCCGCCAGGAAGCCATAAAAAAAAAAGTTCTTACAAAGTTATTATTATCTTTGAATGATAATTTTAATTTTAGGTTTTAAATATTTATACCATGAGATTAAATAATTATAATTTTGGTCATTCTCAAAAATATTAGGTAAAGACGAACAAAAAACATTAAGATTGAGAAGTCAAAACAAAAAATTCTAATAATTGTCTAATTTCAAAATTAAAAGCAACATGTCTTCTTCAGAACAAGAACCATGTTCGATGATTATCGAACTGCAACAGATCAAATTTTATTATAAAAATGTTTCAACGAGAAGCGACAGTGAAATCTATTGAATTTAAATTTTATTATTTCTAGAAATATAAAATAAAATAATTTATTTCTGAAGACAATGATGTCAAAAGTTAGCCTTGTACGTAAAAAATTCAAAAATAAATCTTTTGATAAGACATTTTATATCAAAATCGAGATAATTTGCAACCTTTTTGTTCTAACGACGTAGCTCTGTCAATGAATTTTTAAAATTAACCTACAAAAATGAGCGAAACTCTTTTGAATCCGATGAGTTGTTTAGCAAATCCTGCCACCGTTATTCCAGAACAGAGTCATCAGCAAGATTGACGAGCGTCCCAATTCTCCAGAATTTCCAAAAACCTTCCAGAACTAGAACTATTCCAAAGTGAATTCCTCCTACACCATCAACATTCTCCATCACCATGTGTCCGAGTTTACATTAGCCGGTTAGTGCAGGCTAAAAATACACCCATCGCCGTTCATTTACAAACAAATTTTACAACTCGGCCATGTGGATTGCGCACGGAGACCTAAAGCTGCGTTTACATCCACGCGGAGATCAAACCAATGGAGTCTGCGATCAAATTTTTATTTTTTCGATTTTAGACAAGAATTCAAAATACTCGTATTTTTTTAATTCGATTAATTATCTATTTATAGTTTACGAGAAAATAAATTATTAAAAATTTATAGAAGGGATATGTGACGGGATATATGACGTCATTGTGACGTACTAGTGGCAAATGGCCAGAGAAGGATGGGCATATAGGAAGAGAAAGATACAAAGTTACATTTATAAGTTTTGTTTTCACAACCAATCTCAAATTATACCATGTGATATCTGTCATACGTTAGTTTCAACATTTAAGGTAGTACTAGGGTGACGGTGGCGCCATCGGTTGTCGAGTGGCGAAACTGACGCTAAAAAATTATAAAAATTTAATAAAATAAGTGTTTTATACCTATTATGATTTGAATATCATGAATTGTTAACAGGTTGTTGGTCTAGTGAATTTTCAACTACCGTACCACCGTGTGGTATTGCCATAATAAATTGGGATTCTTAATTTTTCGTTAAAAACAAGGCTTGTATATCCATTACTAAACGATAAAAAACTTTCTTCTTCTGATACAATATACATGGATAGTTCTAGAACATCATACTAGTTTTTCAAATGAAACTGCAAAATTTTAGAGGTAAACAAACCAAATATGTGCGATTCTGAGTGATGATCGCCATAAGCCCCGTGTATAAGAACTCAACTTTACAAGCGAATATATTTGTTCACAGACGATGAATGTGTTTCATATTTTAACAGAATGCGTATGACTATCCAATGTTTACGTGCGCCAAATTTCATTCAGATCTGCAAAATTTTTTTTCACGCTAGTACTACCTTTAAATTTGAAGGTAAACTAAATTTAAAATATTTGGCAGCAATGTTAAATCATTCATTTGATAGTTCATCTGGACAAGATCTTTTCATTTAAGGAAAACTTATTAAAAAAATTTATGTAAGTTCCTAAGAAACTGTGCCAAAATATTAAATCAGCTTTTTACAATCTGCAATTTTGACCAAATAAAAAGTAAGGGGGTCGCCAAATAATTTATTTGTTATTTTTGCCTTCAAGGGGGTGACGGCTCCGAAAAGTATGAAAAACACTATTATATATAAATTAATAAAAAAAAGAAAAGAAACAAGTGACAGCAATGATTTATGGAGATCAACTGAAAGTATATCTTTGCCCAAAGTTGACAAATCGTGATCACTTTCTTAGTAGTTAAATCTTCCAATAAATGAAGAATCGCTTGCAAAAATCGATAATGAATACTGACTGCAATCTCGAATGCACTATTGAAGATTTGCATAACAGTTAAGTACAGGATGTGCCGATTCCATTATCGGATGACCAATTATCTACTCTTATTAATTGTTAGCTAGATTTACTGCGCCATGAGAAGATAGGTAGATATTAATGTGCAAAGTTTAACGGTGCAATTTTATTTATTTTGTGTTGTTCTCTTATTGCTATGATTACGAAGCAATCAAAATACGTAATACTTGAGAAACGTCGAATTAAATTTCTAATTTCATCCGGGATTTCAAAACAAAAATTCGATTTTCCAAATAATAAACAATTTCAACTTCCGACCAGCTTCGAATCATTAGACTAAATATAAAGTTGAGAATTTACTTAGTCATGTTCTAAAATCGATCAGTTAGTATTATACATACTGTAAACACACATGAATATTATAAAATGATAGGTAACTCCATCATCGAAATAATATTAATGCTTCCAATTTGATTTTCCCGCTATGTTACTTCATTTAGGAAATGTAATAGTAACATGTTATAATTTGAACCATCCTGTCGGCTCCCAGCGACTTTCATTATTTCAGGTGAATCATCTGTCTAATTGAGTCGGTATCTGAACACTGATCTTTTTGAAACAGGATGTTTTTGTTATTTTAAATAATACATATTATGTATTATACATGTATTATACATAATAAAATAAATTTGGGAATATTAAATTTATTTGCAATTTTATAATAGCAAATGATTTCAAATTTTTTATCTCATTTTTCAAAAACTGTTGGGAGGAAGGTAATAAAAACCCAGAAAATTTATTAACACTTTGTTGACCGGTAACGAGTTAACTCGTCTTTTCATGTGGCTAGCACAGTGGTATGAAGTCGGCCTGTGGATCCTGAGAACCCTGGTTCGATTCCCACAGGCGACAAACAAATTTCATAATTTCAAAAACTACCCCTGTGGTTCCTCCACCACTAACATCTTTGGAGGCCGTGATTTGACGAAAATATATCACTTACCGAGATCTGCTTCGGCAGAGTGCCACACCCAGTAATGGGTAGAAGGCGTGATGATATATTTATTTATTTATTTATTTCATGCCCAAACGTTGCTGACCGGTGACGAATCAACTCGTTATTTCATAGACATTTATGTGGCTCCCTCACTACTAACATCTTTGAGGGCCGTGATTTGACGGCTGGTAACCGCACTTCACGCGCAAAATATATCACTTATAGAGATCTGCTTCGGCAGAGTGCCTCACCCAGTAATGGGTAGAAGGCGTGATGATATATTTATTTTTATTTATTTTTATATTTTTTATCACTCGCAAGCGTTCTAAAAATTTTTAGCTTCAAATAAAACAATAGATTTCTGTTTTCTTTACCATTCATATTTGAAGCATTTTTCCCTAAAATAATGCAGGCACGTTTAACAGTGGGAAATTTCTCTTGAAAACACTGTACCGAAATATCTATAATTCCAGGTACGCTTCATAAAAGCTATTCTTCACAGTTCGTAAGTTGCGATCTTTGCTGAGAATAATTTACAGATCGTAACATTTTACATCTGTTTTGTGGCGATAAAGAGAGAATAAATTTCGTTGGTGTAAATCCGTCTTGAGTATTTCGAAATCTCGTTAGCTGCAAAGCCACATAACATCTAAAGTAAACGGCAGTTTAACCAATAAACTTACTCCAAACGAACAGCAGATTCATTTTATTAATTCCGAATAACTTCCATATTTCACGGAGATATAATTCGACGGAAGCTGCCGAACAATGGCGGGCACACCCGACTGCGCCACAATACGTCTTGATAAAAATTTAAAGAGCAAACTGAAACTATAAAGCACCGGAACACAACATGAACAATGAGAGAATGAGAACTTTCGCACAAATAAAAACAAACTGAAGCTGGTGATGGCTTCTAAACTGCAACTGAAATTTTAATGATTTCAGAATTTTGAGAAAAAAGGCTACATATTTCATGCAGCCGCAAAAGTAGAATGCTGTACACATGAAACTTTTATCGTATTGTTTTCCAGCGTGCAGTAATATTATTGTTTTTCTTTATTTTTATCCAGAATAAAATATGTATTGTACGCATAAAAGTAGTTTTTATTTTTAATAAAAGTTTATAGGTTTTTATATTTAAACTAATTGCAGTGAATTTTATTTGTATAAATAAAATGATTTTTCCTAGACGCTAATTAATACATATTTGTTTAAAAAATTGAGGTTGTTGCTATTACGCTTTAGGGGTTGTGAACTGATAGATCTGTATTTAGGGTTCTATTCCAGTTCACTGCATAAAACTTTTCTTTTATTTATTTTTATTACCTTTTATGAAACTACAAGATATACTATGACGATCAGAAAAAATCTGGTATGGTCACCACACGACTTTCTTATACACAGCATACTTAATATTTAGAATATATAATATTATTAAACAAGTAATTTAGATTTTCAGTAATTTATTTGTTTGAAACATATAAAATATCAAATTTGTTTACGTATAATTTTTTAGCAATGCTAACTTTACTGATGAGGCATATACAGAATGTCCGTTTTTCGAGCTAACCCGTGGTATCTCAAGAACCGTGAGATACAAAGTCGATTGAATTGAGGCAAAGTTGCCAAATTAGTTGACCATTTTAATGATGTATTTGTTTTTCCGAAAAAAGACATAGATAACTAGATAAAGCGAAAATTAAAATTGATGTTTTTTGTTTCTATTGCTACTATGATTATTGAAATATATTATTAAATATAAAAATTAGTTTTTCTCAAAATTAGACGCATATACAGAAAAAGTGCAAATAACATTTTATGTTCCAAATATTTTTACCAGCGTCTTTTATTTGAAACTTTTTTTCGTAACTGATTCCATTTTTGAAATAAATGGAATTTATTGTTTTGTGTGTCCAGTATACTTTCTCTTCCGATTTTTCAATTTCATTCAAAATCAACTCAGCTCTTCGTATTTTCATGAAACATAATTACCAAGTTTCGTTAACAAATCTTATCTCGTTCATGAGATATTGCACACTCGGACACATCCATCTATACACACACTCAGAGACATCATTGAGATAATGATCAAAACTGATTCAGTGGACCTCAAAACACGTATTTCCGAGAAAATTTTGTCAACGATTTTTTTCACCACTCCAATACTTCCTTATACTGTGTATAAGAAAGTAAAAATTACATATTATAATCCACTAATATTTTTACAATATTATAGTTTTTAAAAATGTTTTTCCAACAGCATGATTTACTCCCGCCTTCCTTTCCGCAATTTTTCCAGTCAATTTAAAAATAACATTTGAAAATATAATTCTTTTATCCCAGATTCGCAATAAAGTCACCTCGAAAACCAATTTAGGGGTACCTATATACTCGTAGTTCGCGCAGCAATTTCCCGGAAGAAAACTAATAAAAAACACTGCACTTTAATTTGGGAAGAAAAATAAGATTTTCTATTAACGCTAACAGGTTAAAAGTTTCAGAACATCTCACACGAATGCGGGGCCTTAGCCTGCATCGTCCATAGCCACGTAGCCACAGCAAGCAAAGCAAACCAAAGCAGAGTAGAGCAAGAACAAGCAGAGCGTATATTGTCTCGCGCGCTTAAAAAATAATCATTTACATAAAAAGCAATCTAAAAGTTTGCGAAACTGAAACAAAGTTTCCCAACTTCCTCAGCGCATAAAACTATATACGAATGTTTACACGAAAAAGCGGAAAAATTGCGGGACTTGTTGATGGCAGAGTGGGAAGAAAATTGAGATTTTTCCACTTGTCTCCTTTAAAAACAGAATAATGCATACCGATTTCGGCAAACTTTACACTCAGAAGTTTAGAATCAATTCACTGTGATTTTCCAGCAGCTCCGCAGTCGAATCGAGCTTTTAAAATTCGCAGACTTTAAAATCAGCGAGAAAGAATAAACAAAGCGACGTGGGGGGACGGGAGGCATCCTGATGAACGCTTCCTTACCAGGTGCAACTGCTAAGTGCTGAACCGCACTTTACCAAATAGTGCTTTGTTCAAGAAAGACATTCCTCTTAATGTTTTACATTCATTTATTTGAAGGGTAAAGGTTTGCCCTAAATATATTGTTTGTCACGGCATAATAAACTTGTGATAGTAACTACTGTCCTCCAAATAAACATGGCAACATGGCTTACAATTGGTTATAAATTCAAAATTCTTTAAAGATTAATTTTAACTATTAACAGTAAAATTGGTGCAGCGCTGTTACTGGTTTTATGCTAAGTTAATATTAGGGAAGTTAATTTTGTTCGGATATTCGGTTTTGGCTATCCGGATAGTTCGAATATCCAAATACAGAGTGATCCTCAGACCAACCATAAGTAGACAAATTCTGCCGTATTCAAGTCAATGCAGTGTTGTGAAGTAGAAAGAGTTAGAGTAACTTGTGGGTGAGGCGGGTGCGCGGCAAGGAGCGAGTACACTTTGATGTTATGCGAGTTGCAAACATTTGTGTAGTTATTTTTATATTCAATTACTTACTTTTCAAACATCAAAGTAAAGGTTAATTTTTGACATATTAATGTTGGGTTGTATGAAAGTTTTATCGGTTCATTAGCAACTAACGGTTCAATAACTTTCAGAAAATTGCTATTGATACTGTTGCTAGATAAACAATTCTTTAACTAAAGAGCTCTTTATTTTTTTCTTGCAACCCAGCATAAGTGTTTTGTATACGCACTTTTGTATTTAAATAAATAAAATGCTCGCGTTTGATAACTGTCATCAACAACCCGCATAACACTAAGTGGTACTAGCTCTTTGCCGCGCACCCGTCTCATCAAAAGTTATTCTAACCATTTCTACTTCACAACAAACGCCGTTGTTCTCCGTCTACTTATGGTTGGTCTGAGGGGTGATCAAAAGAAATTGTTACAGTTGGCAATACAATTCCGGGGATCTTTTTATTCCACAGTTGGCACAACGCCAGGTAGAGGCGGAAATATTGTTTGACATTTCTAATAAATACAAATAGGTTATGTTAGGAGTCTGACAGCTAATAGGATTTTGACATTTTAAGTAATAGAAATACTTTAGAAATAAATGTAATAATAAATGTACTCAAATTTAAATTTAAAATTTCAAATGTCACTGTCAACAACAGGAAATGGATTTATGTATCAGGCTTACCAATTTCAAGTAGTTTTTTTTATTGCCAACTGCAACAATTCCTTTTGATCACTCTGAAGATTGGGTATCTGAACTCATCGAATATTCAAATAACCGAATAGTCCGAGTAGTTTGAATATTCAAACAGTCACTGAGACCTATTAGACAAATAATAATAATAATAAACGAATAGTTTGGACTGCGCTAAAAGTTTGCTAATGAGACAATTTGGATACGAGGAACTCAATGCCGTTGAGTGCATCTTCATATCTTGTTTAGTTTTTAAGATATAGGCTCCGGAAAAGTTCAATTTTTTAATAACTTTACCTCATCATATTTTCGACTTTCCCGAGGCTATATCTCAAAAACTAAACAAGATATGAAGATGCGCTCAACGGCATTGAATTTCTCGTACTTCAATTGACTTGTAAACAAATTTTCAACATTTTTTATTTTTCAAAAAGTTTTCACCAAAATTTTCTCATCGAGCAGCTTTTTAACAATATCTCAAAAACTAAAAGACATATATACTTGGGCATTTTACCATTGGATTCAGAGGGTCAAAATACATATGTATGTAAATTTTCGTTACAATATTCCTACGAGGAAGAATTTTAGAGCAAACAGTCTGAAAATAGTCTAAAATCGAAAAAAAATCAAGGGGTACCCCTAAAGAAATTTTCAAAAAATTAATATCGCTAAAAATTTGCTAATAAGTCAATTCGGATACGGGGAATTCAATGCCGTTGAGAGCATTTTCATATCTTGTTTAGTTTTTAAGATATATCAACAGAAAAAGTTAAATTTCAAATGGTAACAAACGAATATCCGAACTATTCGGATACTAATATGGAAACTAACGAATAATCGAACTATTCGGATACGAATATTCGGTTGAAGAATTAACAAATTAGATATCAAAGTATTACACCTAAATTGAAATACTTAATAAATTAGAAGCTAATGACAGACTACTGTATATGTCGTAATTTTTATTTTTTTTTTGCTTTGTGAACTTCCTTTTGCCAATGGCACACTAGTCGAGGAGCATAAATGAGCGTCGAAGAGCTCATCGATGAAACAACAGAACGCACCCGTCATCGATGAAAATAGAGGCGCCTCTATTTCCATCGAGGAGTTCCTCGATGAAACGATTGTGTCTCATTTCACACGTATTACTGTGTCTCATTTCATGTTAGCGTGGGCTGTCATTTTGGTTTTTCTTTGTGCTAATCCTTCGTGTTTGTATTTTTATCAGTCAGGGTGCGTTCTGTTGTTTCATCGATGAGCTCCTCGACGCTCATTGATGCTCCTCGATCAGTGTGCCATAGGCATTTGGCTTTCGACCAGAGAAAAAAAATAATTTGTCGTATCTAAATCTATGATCCATTCTTAACTGAAATATGGCATAGTTCTACCCATGATATATTTTGTAGAGACTAGCATAAGATTCAGTATTCATTTACATATCTTTCGTGGTTTATATCCTATTTGTTGCGCTGTAAAATATTGAAGATACAAATTCTACTTCCGTCTATTACAATACTGTCTGTTAGTATCACATCAGTGCAAAAATTTGATAATTGCATGCAGCGCTTCCAAAATACCGAAAAATAATTGCATTCTTTAAACTCACTCGTGAAATAATCCAACTGCAATATAATCATCCACATAAAACAACAGCCAACATACGCACCATAGAATCATGTTAATTAATTTCACTAAACAAACCCTTCATTTTGGAAAAAACCAAACAAAAAATCAATCCACGTGCGGCAAAAACAAAAACCGTACAATACAATTACAGTCGAACCGTTGCCCATTATTGGCAGCACAAAAGCTGAATTCAAATTATATTCGAGCGTTACAACTCACACGGAGAGCAATGTTTCAAAAACAAACAAGCAACGAGCATCAAGCATCAACACCGGGGCGCGCCAAAGGGACCTGTCTTATCCTTCCACCCCTTTCCAAAACTCCCAAAAGACTACCCGTTTATTTATATTTCAATTTATACAATTGGCAAATAATGTTCACATATTTTTCACTTATATCAACATGAGAAGTGGGTTATTTTTTCTTTGTTTACGTAATCATAACAATAACCTACATTCTAAATTGTATTTTTTTTGTTACACACTAATATTTTTAAAGTAAAGTAAAAAAAACTGGTGTGGGCAACACACGACTTTCTTAAACACAGCATATTTAATATTTAGAATATATGAATGTTAAATATATCATCATCACGCCTTCTACCCATTACTGGGTGTGGCACTCTGCTGAAGCAGATCTCGGTAAGTGATATATTTTGCGCGTGAAGTGCGGCTACCAGTCGTCAAATCACGGCCCCCAAACATGTTAGTGGTGGAGGAGCCACAGGGATAGCTTTTTCAAATTATGAAAATTTGTCGCCTGTGGGAATCGAATCAGGGACCTCAGGATCCACAGGCCGACTTCATAGCACTGAGCTAGCCATCCCATATGAATGTTATATAATATTATCAAACATTATGGGGTGGTTAGCTCAGGGGTATGAAGTCGGCCTATGGATCCTGAGAACCCTGGTTCGATTCCCACAAGCGTCAATCAATTTTCATCCTCCATCACTAACATCTTTGGGGGCCGTGATTTGACGAATGGTAACCGCACTTCACGCGCAATAATATATCACATACCGAGATCTGCTTCGGCCACACCCAGTAATGAGTAGACGGCGTGATGATATATTTATTTATATATTTATTAAACATGTAATTTAGTTTTTCAGTAATTCAGCATTTATCTGTTTGAAACATAAAATATCAAATTTGTTTACGTATAATTTTTTAGTAATGTTGATTACTTTATGACTAACTCTACTGATGAGCATATACAGGATGTCCGTTTTTCGAGTCTAACCCTTGGTATCTCAAGAACCGTGAGATACGAAGTCGATTAAATTGAGGCAAAGTTGCCAAATTAGTTGACCATTTTAATGATGTATTTGTTTTTCCGAAAAAAGACATAGATAACTAGATAAAGCGAAAATTAAATTTTATGTTTTCTGTTTCTATTGCTACTATGATTATTGAAATATATAAATAAAAAAAATAAATAAATATATCATCACGCCTTCTACCCATTACTGGGTGTGGCACTCTGCCGAAGCAGATCTCGGTAAGTGATAAATTTTTGCGCGTGAAATGCGATTACCAGTCGTCAAATCACGGCTCCCAAAGATGTTAGTGGTGGAGGAGCCACAGGGGTAGCTTTTGAAATTATGAAAATGGTTTGTCGCCTGTGGGAATCGAACCAGGTTACTCAGGATCCGCAGGCCGACTTCATACCACTGAGCTAGCCATATATAAGATATTTTTAAAATTCGGGAAAAAGGGTATAAAAACACCTATATAAATAGTTTGATATTCTAAAGCATGATTAGTAACATCCTCTTAAATTTATGTTTGCAATATGTGTAATATTTTACTGTAAATATGGTTTCAAATCTAAATATAATAATTTGCAAAGTTTGCGTAAAACATTGGAAAAACATTTACCTTGAAATATAATAAATTCTCAATACGACATTTATTTACTTCGTTCAAGTTCCGCCAGTAACATTAAAATTTTATTAATAAACCGCGTTTGAAACTTGAGAAACGTCTCGATAAAATTTCAATTGGATAAAAATTTCCTTCTGCGTTTGCTTAATAAACCGATATCGACTCCCCCTCAAGCCGAAAATAAATTACACAGAGTCATTTCGATATAAATTCACTGCAGTTAGAAATATGAGACGGCTTAATGCCATAAATAATTTGCCAACTCTACTTCTACCCGATGCTGAAGTTATGCTTTTATTAAATATGAGTACAGAATTTTCTCTTATGATTTGTTTCTATGTTTTATTTTAGTTTGTAGTTCGGTCGGGTTGAGGACGATCGAAGCAAGTCCAATAAAAAAGAGCTCATTTTTTTTTCTTCAAATGCTGATAATAACAATAATAGTATATTAATTAACAAGCAAATTCATAAAGCGGATTAGCGCTAACACCATTTTTTATTTCTATATATAATTGTAAATGACTTAAAGTCAGGTGAATGTTAATTAAATTTGAAAAAATCAACTTGCCTCCGCCAGGATTTGAACCCGGACCTTCCACATTTACAAACAATCGACACATAGAAAAAATCGCTTGTCAGTGCCAGCATTTAGACACACCTCTGTGGTCTAAGTGGTAGAACGTTCGCGGCCCATGTGGAAGGTCCGGGTTGAAATCCTGGCGGAGGCAAGTTGATTTTTTCATTTTTTATTTCGTTGGTAACGCTCTTTTCAATGTACGAAACAAGTTTAATTTAACTTGAGTTAAAAAGAGAGTTAATAAGCATCAAATTTAGTTACTTTCTTTAATCTGTATTAATTTGAAACAGAGTTATAGACAATATTAAAAACGGTTTCAAGAGTTTAAGTCATATGAATGACTTTGAAGTTTGATTAATTTAAAGTTTGACAGAAAAATTCGGGAAACGCCCGGACTCGAACCGAATTAAAAACGGTGTTAGTGCGAATCTGTTTTATGATTCTGTCTGTAAAGAACTAGTTTCATGCGGCAATCTGTTAACGCACGAATCCAAGTTTTACAAAGGACGAGTGCGATAACGGACCTTATGAAACGTGTTCTTTATACTATTTTTTCTATTGAGGTAATTTTATAATTCTGTTAGATTTAAAAAACTGCGACTTCTCAAAAATATAAGTTGGTGTTTTTTATCAGTTATGTTGGTAGCGCATTTCATAACAAAATCAATAAAAAAATCAATTTTTTTACAATTAATCAATGTTTTTTTCTAAATTGTACATGTTGTGAATTTTGTATGATTATAGCATATTCTTTTAGTAATATTTCGACACCGACAATTTACAATTTTGAGGTTATATGTCATTCATTTGTCAGATTTAAAAGCATTCGTACCACTCCTACAAAATAAAAAGCGCCAAAAACAGTGCGCTTATAGATCTTGACGACTTGTTTACAGTGCGTTTATAGAGCTATACTCTCTTAAGTTGAATTAGTAGAATATTCACTAATTGAAATAGTAAGTATGAAAACTACATAAAAATTAGTAGTTTAAGATTGAATCTACTAAAATTTTAGTAAGGTAATAGCTTCACTTTTTAATCGGTTGTTTTCTACTAATTAAAATGGTGATAAGATCCAAAGCTACTATCGAATTAGTAGTCCTCAAGCGATTCAGTGGCGCCACCGTGTCAACAGTATAAGTTTTACGCGTGTGTGTACTTGGTTCCTGTATAGAACATTGAGAAGATCTACCGTTGTGCAAATCAATTTTTTTAAAGTAAGCAATAAGATGAAAATAAATAAAATGCTGTAATTTTCGTATTATTGTCACATTTCAACTATGTTACATGTCCACATTAATTCTGAATATAAATTAACTCCAATGTTGTTTTTTTTTTCAATATCACTACTGACGTAAATTATTTAAGGTTAGAAATTTGAAAATATGTCAATTATTGTTGTTTTATATATTTATTTGTAAGGTTTTATATCACTATAATTATCAATGGATATTTATTATTTATAACAATCGAATTTTTACGTTTTCAATAAATTATTATTAAATATTCATTAAAAAGAGTTTTACTTTTTTGATTTGTAGACAATTTACTTTTTCAATAGTAGAATTTTCACTATTTCATTAGTAAATAAATCACATTTTCATTTGGTGAATTTTACTTTTTTATTAGTAAAAAATTCACTAATTAAAAATGTGACAAGTTTCACTAATTGAAAAAGTGAACAACTACTATTTACTAGTGGTATACATTGGACATTTTCAAAAAGTTAATATTCACTATAAATTAGTAGATTTTTACTAATTCAACTTAAGAGAGTAAGAACACCGAAATAGAAAAATAAATATATCATTACGTCTTTTACCCATTACATGGTATGTCGCTCTATCGTAGTGGATTTCGATAAGTGATATATTTATGCGCGAAAGTGCAGTTATCAGCCGTCAAATTACGCCCTCCCAAAGATGTTAGTACTGGGGGAGCCACAGGGGTAATTTTAATGTGATGAACATTGTTTGTTGGCTATGGGAATCGAACCCGGATCGGCACATAAAATATATTGTACTAAATATATCAATCATTTTTCATTTATGTGCTTGACTGATTTAAAAACAAAGGCTGGTATTACAACCTCGATTTTAAGTGGAAAACGAAAAATAAGGTCGTTTACGATTCCGCGTACAAAACGAATTAAAAGTTATCTTTAAAATATAAAAACCCGCTGGCAATACTTAGCCTTAAATTGAATGTAGTTTCCTTTAAAAAGTTTCGCTGTATTTTACAAAAAATTGTCTATTTTCAAGCTATTAAAAACTGTAGGAAAACAGGTAATAAATAGCTGGTATTACAGTGAATAGCTGTCAAAGATGCGTTCATTCATGGAACGAAAATGCAGTCCTGCTCCCGTCGTCAACATTGATTGCGCGACGAATCATTTTTCTCAGGCGGCGATGAATTGACAAGCGCGACAACATTCAATGCACGTTTGTCGCGACGTTGAAACGGCTGAAAAATCGTCTTTTAACCTATTTATTAATTAGTATTGATTCAGCGCGGAGTGAATTGATAGAGTGTCGTCTATTTTCGGAGATTTCCGGATATAAATAGCGAGACGCGAGCGTTTGTTTTTGCAGATGTTTTTTGTTTTTACCTGTATTGATGTATAGGAATCAAGGATGTTTTGAACTGGAATCATCAGAAGACTCACCTGGAAAACAAGAGAAAACAACATTATTAATACATGGCATTACTTTGATTTAATTCATAATGTATTTTTTCTGAAACCGGCAAGAAAGTGCCTACTTTGTAAAGAAGGTTTTTACAAAAACAGTCAAGTAAAGTACGTCTCCAAGGCGACAATAACAATAAAGTACAAAACAGTTTGGTAAAGATTTTACCTGACTGTTATTTTTGTTGTAGCCTTGGATACGTAGTCTGCAGTCAGTACAATTCATACCAAAAAATTTATACATTTTGATTTATTTATGATTAAATATTGATTAAATTAAACGGGTTCAGAAAAAATAGTATACATAATACCACAGGAAAGTGTTTTTATTTGACTCACCGGATGCAAACAACCGCTTCATCAAGTAAAATATCACTTTCCTGACTTATTATGTATTTATACTATATTTACTTATTACTTTCTTATACGTAGTATAAGGAAGTATTGGAATCGTGAAAAAAATCGTTGACGAGATTTTCGCGGAAATACATGTTTTGAGGTCCACTGAATCTGTTTTGATCATTTTCTCAATGATGTCTGTGTGTGTGGATGGATGGATGGATGGATGGATGGATGGATGTGTGTCCGGTCGTGCAATATCTCATGAACGAGATAAGATTTATTAACGAAACTTGGTAATTATAAGTTTCATGAAAATACGAAGAGCTGAGTTGATTTTGAATGAAATTGAAAAACCGGAAGAGGAAGTTTACTGGACACACAAAACAATAAATTCCATTTATTTCAAAAATGGAATCAGTTACGAAAAAACTTTCAAATAAAAGATGCTAGCAAAAATATTTGGAACATAAAATGTTATTTGCAATTTTCCTGTATATGCGTCTAATTTTGAGAAAAACTAATTTATATATTTAATAATATATTTCAATAATCATAGTAGCAATAGAAACAAAAAACAAAAACATGTTTAACATTTATATGTCAAATAATAATTGTCAAACGCAAGGAGCAAGTCATAAGTGTTCAATTCAGCGTTTTTAATATGAAATATGCTGTGTATAAGAAAGTTGTGTGGTGACCACACCAGATTTTTTTAATTTATATTTCACCCGTTGTTATGATGGTCGTAGAAATGACTGTCAAAACTATTTGACATTGGGTATTTACGATTGATAAATGGGCGGAGTCACTGTTACGACATAAAAACATGGCGAAATATTGGTAGTTCCTATTTCAATAAAATTCATTTTTCGATACGCCAAACAGTAATTTCAAGGCCTTCATAATAACTATTATTTAAAGTATAACAATAAAATCAATTTTAAAAATAGACCATTTACCCATTACTGGATATGACACTCTACCCTAGCAGATCTCGGTAAGTGATATATTTATGCGAATGAAGTACTGTTACCAGGAGTCAAACTTCAGCCCTGAAAGATGTGATGAGGAAGCCGCAGGGGTAACTTTAACGTGGTGAAAACTGTTTATCTGCTCTTAAAATCGAACCCGGATTTTGTAATCCACAGTCCAACTCGATACCACTGAGCCACCTACCCCATGGTATAACAATATTTTTTTTAAATGAGTATGTTTAAAAATGAATCTACTCAAACAAATTTCAATATTCATTTGTCTTTTATGGAGTAGGTGGCAGAGTGGTTATCGAGTCGGCCTGTGGATCCTGAGAACCCTGGTTTGATTTCGACTGTCGACAAACATTTTTACCACATTAATACTACCCCTGTGGGTCCCCCTTCACTAACATCTTTGGGGGTGACTTAACGGCTGGTAACCGCACGTCCCGTGAACAAATTTATTACCTACCGAGATCTGCTTCGACAGAGTGCCACACCCAGTAATGGGTAAATGGCGTGATGATATGTTTATATTGATTTTATTTTGAATTGACATTTAACGTTTGGCTGCGTAGCAGTGCCAATCTTACAAAATAAAAGTTACCAAAAACAGTTCAACAATAGCTTCCATTATTAAACGGTTTTTAGTATAATAATGAACCGATTATTAACGCACAGTATGAAAAAAAGTTTTAGCTAATCCTGTATTTTGGATTAATCTTATTTTAGTTCGAATTTGAAAAGTTAATTTTGTTTTACGAGCCGCTTAATATTAATCTAAAACACGAAAACATTAGAATTCTTGCAGTCGCATCCCACATATGCGATGCATCCCTTTCAGGGGAGAGAGACGTCGCCATGTATCCATTTCCCATCAGACACTTCGGCTGCCACTTATGCTAAGTCTTTTGTGTGCGCATAGCCCGATCCGCCACTAAAGCAAGCGAAATTGTCACGCGGAATCTAAAATATATTCAAATTTTTAGTGCGCGCCAGTGGTAGATTCCTCATGTTTCGCGTCATTCAAGCCTAGCGCTTGATCTGGGTGACTGGAACATTTGAATGTACACTCTTGTGAACAAATCTGCTGCGGTTTTTAGTTTTTTTCGGTTTTGGAAGTTGTGACTTGGAAATAGTTTCATGCTAGTTTTAGACGAGCGGATTTGGTTTTTGATTTTTAACACTCGGGAAGCTGATTTATGTAAAATGCTTTTCTTCACTTGTAAATTTTATTTTATTGTACTGAAAAGAATCTTACATACATTGATATA